>LR990642.1:8629835-9268141 GCA_905147715.2 Xestia xanthographa
TTCCAGGATTTAAACGAAGTCAACGACAGAACTGTGCAGGTGGCAACATACTGGTCGGGTGTTATTTGAGTCTATCGACACGCAAAAAAGAAGAAGAATCCTAATTCATTTGGGGTACGCCCAGCATGTCTTCTTCCATACGTCTCTATTACTCACTATATCAGCAGTCACCTCCTTTCTAGCCATACCATCTTCATACAGTCCATACATCGTTTCTTTGGTCTTCCTCTACTCTTATAATAGCCATCCACATTCGTACTTAAAATTTATCGCTACCCTACCTACATTTTGTTTCACATCACTTCGAATCACCACAGTGATGTTAAAAGCTTACACACATTACCATTTTATTTATTGGCCTTTTATTTTATTTAAATAAATTATTGCAATCATCAACAAGATTAATTTGACTATATATATGCGTTTTTGTGGCGACCACCACCACGCCACGGTCCGAACAGAATCGCGAATTCCACTTTTATTCGTAAATTTGTTCTCTCGTAAAATCATTGACCCATATCGGGAACGTTTAAAAAATTTGCTTTAACATTTCCTTGTTTTCGTCCAGATCAAACGAATTATCCGACGATATAATCAGTTTGAGAGTGCTTATCCCAATAATAATTAATTTAAGGTCTGTTACACAAGTGCCCACTCTCGTTTCAACGCACACAAACTTTTTTTTTTCATTTAAGTATAACCTTTTAATAAAAATGTTGGTAGACGTTCCTTTTATGAGACAACTTAATAGAAAAGGATGAAGTTCAAAGGGAGCGTTTGGAGTGTAATTTATGCTTAAGAAAAATGAATGTTACGGGACACGTTCGAGTTTTATTGTTCGTACAATTGAGGTAATAAGAATATTTGTATGGGTGAAAGTTTCGAGAATGTGTGGCCTACTTTGATATAAAGTTCGCCTCTACATTTTGTTTTTCTTCTTTTGCTTGTTTGCATATAAGGCGCTTGCACTGTGTAGTTTATTGGTGGTAGCCTGCCTCTTTAACTTGTTTTATTTACAATATCGCGATTTATAAGACAGTTTACATGCACTACTTACCATGTTTTCCTTCCATCAATGAATAATTTGAGCCTGGTATACTTATTTCATTGTATAAGACTATCCCTTCTTTCTTCTTCAGCCTTTTCCCAACTATGTTGGGGTCGGCTTCCAGTCTAACCGGATGCAGCTGAATACCAGTAAGTATTTTATTTATGGACCAACTGCTTATCTGACCTCCACAACCCAATTAGTACTGGTTTTTGTTTTGTTATTGGCAGCTCAAAACAAATAATAATCACGAAAGATATCCCGTAACTGACAATTATTAGTTTAGTGTTAAACCGTGAAAGCTTAAAACAGTGTTTAAATATCACCATAACATTATGTTTGTTAAAAAGGTATCTAAGGTATCTAAGGTGTTATCTAGGCTATTAAACACAGTTGCAGAAAACTTTTTAATCACCACTCTTAGCAAATAAAGGCTAGTAATAAACTATAATATCCAAAGCCAGACTACCACTAATATATTGTGAACTTCTAATAACAAATATTAGTGTTTGTTTCGCGGTCATACACACATGGCTTGCGTTCTAAACGACCAAGTTTATTCAGTTAGCAGCTAGACCCCTTTCAAGGGAATTTCGACTGTATCTCGTAGTGTTCAAGGTCTTAATGAACTGCAAATGGAAAAGTTTAATATTGTTTTACAGCAGAAAGCCTGATAGTAAACTGCATTCATGCTCTTATAGCGGATATAGGTAAATAGTATACTCATTATAAACTAGTTGTAGGGATAGTTTTTAATTAAAATTTTCCATGAAACGTATTTTGAATTAAAGTGGCTGCTCTTTATAGAAGTAATTATCAGTTTCCCTGGAAAATGCTATTTCAGGGAAACTGGAAATCGATTCTAATATTTTACTATTACGTCTGTTTCGTTGAATTCCTTTTCAGCAGTAGATCGTAAAGGTATGCGAGATTAAATTTTCCTGAAACATATCCTTACTGTTTTCGATTTTTCAGCCATCAAGAATATTTTAAACTTTTTTTGCCAGGTAGGTAATCGCTTTATGGGAAATAAGTACTGGTATTTAGGCGTACCCGATTGAAACGACGGATGAACTGTGTGAAGGATGATATCCCCTTGTCTGTGGGCTATCAGAACTGTCAAAAATTCGCGCTTGCACTTGTCTGTGGGGCCCTGTCTGTGGGGCTCGGCCACTTCGGCGGACCTGATTGAAATGACGATATCTCTGAAATTACGTTAGTTAGCTCGCTACCAGTTGTATCATTAGAATCGTTATTAAATTAACTAATAGGTAATGTACAGTTTAGTATAGTTTTGCCTTGAAATGTATTAGTAACTGTAACGTGTGTTGTGACGAGGTGTCTGCTGAGATGACGAGTAATAGAAAAGTATGGAAGAAGAAGACATGCTGCTCCGACCACAAATAAATTGGGTTAAGGCAAGAAAATGATGATGATGATGATGGTGATGATGATGATGATGAGGTGTACCCGATTAAGCTTGAATCCGACCTAAACATGGTTGGGAAAAGGTCGTTGGTAAAAAAAATATTATTTACAACTGTCCTCACATTGGTCCACATCGCGTGTTGCACCCATACAATGTATTACAACAAATGTTATTGCAATTTCAAAATAACAACTTTTACTACTGTACTTATTATAACATAAAATCTTTTTTTTTGTCGGTCTCTCTGTCCGTCTGTTTTTTCTGGAAACGGCTGCACCAAATTTGACGGGGCTTTTACAGGCAGATAACTGATGCTATAAGTAGGGTTGCCTCCAAAGAAAACCCGAAATTGTTAACAAAATCCAGTTAAAATATTTCTTTATAATTTCACACGGACAAAGGTCGTGGGCAACCGCTGGTATCAACATACAATCGCGTAGTAGAGTTCCGACACTATTTCAACAAAGGCCTCTTAAAAAGAAATAAACAAGCCGTTATCACCAAAGATGAGAAGAGGGTGCAAGACTAAATCGAATCCCCTGGAGCATATGCGAGACCCTTGTCACGGGGCAGTCGTCATTTCATGGGTATCTTGTTCCTGCAGGCAATTACAATGTGATTGACCACGCACCAGCTTCCGAAGACCCCCACCCCTCCCCTCGACGTTAATCCTCTATGAAGAGTAAAGGGAAAGCACAAGGTTCGAAGGGGTCTTGGTGCATTGGTCGGGTGTATGTACCAAGTGTTTGGTCCACTGGTTGGATTGATTGAGCTTTGACTTTGAGTACTCTCTGTTTCAATAATGAAGTGATTGGGTATACGACAAAGTTTTGTATATGTTTGATTGGAATTACGGTTTGATTGAGGCTGTGATGATATTGTAATAAATTGTCAGTTTCATGATTCAAAGTTTTGAGTATGAATGTGGATGGGTATAAGAGTAGGAAACAAAGAATGGACTGTGTAAAGGATGATATAGCAAGAAAAGACACCTTCTTTCTTATAAGATGACGAGTAAAAGAGAAGTAGAAGAGAAGTAAAAGAGAAAGAAGATGACATGCTGAGCCGACACCAAATTAATTAATTTTGTTTTTTTCTGAATGATGATGATGTCAGTTCCATGATACTGCGTGTGAAGGATAATAATAATAATAATATTTATTCACAAATTTGAGATAACCTAGTACTTTGGTCGCCAAAAAGAAGATTTCAGTCAATACATATTAGATATTAATTAGTTAAATTAATTTAAAATAGCCTTGTTGTCTCCTAAAATATTAAATGTATAATTTGTGTAAAATAAATATAATTTTATTTGCAAATAAAAGTATTTCACTTTTTGTTATATGTGTACTTTTCCAATCTCGTGGTCAAGCGTAAACTTTTTAAAACAGATGTCATTTGTTTCACGGGTCAACGTAAAGGGATTCGACGCAGGGGGAATGATTCCTTCCATCCAGAGTAACTCAATAACAAACACAAAATAGACAGATCGTTGGATGTGAAATGGTACAATGAAAAAATGGTTTGGTTGTCTATAGTCTGATTCGCCCTATCCTCTCGTACTAGTATAGTCATCGCATAGAGCTAATAAAAAAAAAAAAAAAATGAAGAACGTTTATTTGCCCCAAACAGTAACATGGATTTTATATATACGTATGAGACATCCGCAGTAGGTAATTATTGCGTATAAATGCATTTTCCTACAAATGCCTGCTTCTTACTTTTCAAAACTTTACCTGCCTGTTATGAATAAGTTGTCAGTAAAATTTTACTGTTGAAGTTCGAAGTTTGGATTTGTGCCCGATTGATGGCAATAAGCCGTGTGGTATCCGACAGAGTAGAATAGGACCGACTCATTACACTCACGGGTGGCGTATAAGGCGACTAATGTCTGAGGCAGAACACCTTGCGCCTCCGTAGACCAGAGAATGGGCAGCAGCGTTTTCAGTTAGTCTCTCATCACTGCGATCTCCAATCCGCCTGCTAAGCGTGGAGGTTACGGCAAATTCCTCCCATCATGGGAGAGGCTTATGTCCAGCAGTGGACGTTATGGGCTGTCGTTGTTGTTGTATGGAGCTAACTCCCTTTCGTTAAAGTACACCTCTGTCTAACCTTTCGAGATTACAGGCGTGATGTTACGTTACGTATCTTTAGCAATTCGTCCTTCAATTTTCTATCCAAGATAGAACAAAGTTGCAAAGCTTTCAATAGCAAACAGAAGACGCTTCAAGCCCGTGCGTACCGTTTTCATAACGCAGACAATGGCTTTTTAATTGTGTCTGTAATTACGATGGTCAAAACTTTAATGACATAACTGAATTATCCAATCAAAATCTTTCTTTCAACTCTAAAATTCTTTCATTAAAAAAACTCGAACCAGTCAATAAAAGTCCTTTAAAAGTATTCCCAATCATAAACGTCACTTACTGGCACAGAAGCACTATGAATTGAATGGATATCTTTACAATGCTCTCTTTTGATCCAGCAGGTCGCTATTGTTGCCGGTGCAATTCAATAAATTGTTGAATACTTTAAATTTGTATTTTATATGTGGAAAGTCAGATATTGCTTCGCCTGATGTATAAGTTACCTATATGCCATGGTTGTAGACGGGTTAATGTTATAAATTTCTAGAACATTAATAACTTTATTATACTAGAAAACGACGATAATGAGCATCTTGGTGTTTCTTTTTCTTCTCTTTTGACGTTTGGCCACCTAAACCTGGGTGTTAGGCTCTTCCAAATCTCTCTTGATGTTAAATCACAAGATAGACACAAAGAGTAGAGATGCCGAGAGTCGAGTTGAGTGGCGTGCGATTGAAGAGGCCTATGTCCAGCAGTGGACTGTTGTAGGCTGATGATGATAAATTATCATCATCAAGTCTTCACCAAATTAAAATGGGACCACTCCGAGAAAGTACTCTTCCAAAAACTACCAAAATCGCTTCAAGTGTGCCTATAAAGTTTGAAGAGTTATCTCTATTTCTACAGGATCCCATCATCAGATCCTGACTTAATGATCATGGAAACACCTGGCAAATAAACCCTTTCAAACAAAAAAAAAATCCAAATTGGTCCAGCCATCTTTGAGTAATCGGGGAACATACATAAAAATAAAAATAAAAAAACAAAACAAAAGGTTCCGACGAATTGAGAACCTCCTCCTTTTTGAAGTCAGTTAACTATCCTAAAACTGTAGCTATCAAAAAAATCGAAGCCTACGATTGGAGCACGTTTCAAAATCAAAACTCGAGTAACAAATGGTGAGTGGGGTACCTACCTACTTATTTATATCCCTTATTATTTAGAAACTTGTTAATATTATTAGGTAAATCCTGCTCAAAACTTTGCCTCATGAAAAGGTTACGTACATAAATTAAGGCTTGTACACAGAACCTCAGAGATTTAACGCTGGATCCTCTGTATTAACATTTTCACGAAAAATATTTTTTGCTGATGAATTTTTTTGAACTTATACTCGTACATGGTGTAAATGCGTGGGGTAAACACAATCAGGCTCGTGTCGCCCTTCTTAGTATAAGGTGAAGGGTGATGGGGTAACGCAGGTAAGATACAGTAGTATAAGTGTATTCCTAACAAATGGCAGGAGTTTTGTAAAACAGCTTTCATAAAGTAAAAATGAAATTGGAAAGTTTTAGATGACTTTTTTTACTTTTTCCCATACTATGAATTTTTCGTGTATCGTTGGTACGTTTACAAATATTTAAATTCACCTTAATAAACAGCCAGATCCGGAACAACAAACAACAGGTAGGCTATACAAATATTTGTTACGCGCGGGAATTGAACCCGCGACACGCAGCGCAGCAGGCAATCGCTTAGCAACTGCACCAACCGCGCCGTCACGCGTCTCTCGAGATTTTGTATAAAAATTCTGGTGTGAGGTGTTTTTACATGCTTTTTGGTATTTGCGATGTGGACGAATTTTTGACGACCTGTAACCGTTTTGTTATTTGTACACATTATTGTTGTTATTTAGAGTTGTAGTTTGTATATTTGTCGTGATGGACAATGTGATTTCCTTTCTAATACAGATAAGGACGCTTGCATGTTATGTTAAACTTCAGACACTCACCCTCTACTTTACTAATTAATTACTAACAAACCTTCTGTTTTTAACAGTCCGTAACCTGTAGCGTGACAACAGCTGCCTGAAAGCGACGAGGCTGTTTGTCGTAGCAGAAAGAAACAACTTTACACTGTGCTGCCTTCGTTAGTGCGTGTCGTCTGCCTAAATTGTTTTGTTAGGCTTCACCTAGGCACATGCTATTAGTAGAACTGTCTATACGTAAATAACTATATTTTACTAATTAATTACTATCAAACCTTCTGTCCGTAACCTGTAGCGTGACATCAGCTGCCTGAAAGCGACGAGGCTGTTTGTCGTAGCCGTAACAAGTTTACACTGTGCTGCCTTCGTTAGTGCGTGTCGGCTGCCTAAATTGTTTTGTTAGTCTTCACGTAGGCACATGCTATTAGTAGAACTGTCTACACGTAAATAAATATATTTTACTAATCAATTACTATCAAACCTTCTGTCCGTAACATGTAGCGTGACATCAGCTGCCTGAAAGCGACGAGGCTGTTTGTCGTAGCAGTAACAAGTTTACACTGTGCTGCCTTCGTTAGTGCGTGTCGGCTGCCTAAATTGTTTTGTTAGGCTACACGTAGGCACATGCTATTAGTAGAACTGTGTGTTACACGTTGATAACTAACGAGTATTACTAAGCTAGGTATGTTTTTTGAAATCAGAAAATTGATTTGTTATTTTAATTAGATTTGCGAGCAGTTCAAGCGTTGAAGTGTCACGTTTTGAATTAGAACTTTAATTAACTTTTGGCCCAACGAACAATATGTCTAAACCATTAAAGATTTCAAGATTACAGTTTGATTATTTTTCTAGTGACCATTCATATTACAGTCTATGTACCCCGGGCCGACAAACGTTAATTATTTTCTGATTAAAAAATTACTGCCATCAAGTAGTGTTAGTATGTACTGTGAACGTGGGTGTAAACAACCTCATCACGAAGCCGTCAACCAAGCCTTCTGTATATCATACTAAGTAACTTTACGCAAAAAATATTGCTGGAAACGACTTTTTTTGGGGTGAAAAATCATGTTTTGTGGTAGAACTCAATGTAACGCACTCAAAACATTGTGCTGATGGATGTATTGAATAGCACGAGGGTCGTGGAGGTGTTTAAATTAAAAATCTTACATTAAAAACTTGTATTTAAAAAAAACTTGTCAAATGTTGGAACTTTGACCCCTAATATCTCCGTAACTAGAAGGTTCCCAGGTATGGTTTAGAACAAAAAAAAAAGATCGCAATGGCGGGGAAAACAAGTGCCTTTTGGCTTCGTTATGAGGTGTTTTACACCCTATAAATCTGCATCAGCTTGGACTGACGGCCAATTTTCAGGTATCAGGTACTAAAGTTACGACGTATGTATTGTGGATGAAGAACTATGCACTCTGTTTTTTATACGCCTATTATATCATTCAAGTAAAATTAAACAAATTTATTCGATGATAATTTTCTGTTTAGTTGTCCTGAGAATAAAGAACAAATATCACTCTTTGTTTTCTCTTAGTGTTTTGCTTATTTTCCTACTGCCAAAGCACTATTACACACAATAAAACACAAACTTATGCGTTAATAGTCATGCGAAATGAAGCGTGAGTGTTTTGTCTACATCATTATCTGGTACCAACCCTATTGTACTTTTGCCGTTTAAAAATATACCCTAAGTCTTTGTGATAAGGTTTAATTGTTTGAATGTGGGATGACAGGATAACTTGTATACAGTCTGTTGTTTTTATGGTGAAGGAGTATTCGTGTCGTGGATAATATGAGCTTGTTTGCACACTGTACATTCGGTTTGGACGTATACTCGTTAACTATCACTAAAGTGGCGGAAATGGTGCCGTTTTTGTTGTCTGTTCCTATTAAAATTAATTTGTACGTACTTGTAAAACAACCTGTAGTTTTGAGAAAGTTGTTTTTTTTTTTCAATAAAGCTGCAGGAGTTTGAATTTTTTGGCCGGCCTAACTTCAGCCATTTTGATTTTTTTTTTTCAAAGTATCGGCCATGCATAAAACCTAGGTATATTATCGATAGCTGGTATCAATACAAACAAGTTTTGTATAGGACAAAATTTTCTGAAGAGTCACGTTTCCGAGATATGAGCTATCAAAGTTAAAGTCCATTCACTGATGCTGATGGCAACTTCAGCACGACTATGATGATCATCATCATCATCATCATCAGCCTATTAATGTTCCCACTGCTGGGACACAGGCCTCCTCTCTATGAGAGGGAATTTGATCAGACACGCGTAAAATGTTTATCAGTCGATAGCCAGTGTCAATACAAGCAAATTTTGTATAGGACAATTTTTCTAAAACGTCACGTTTCCGAGATTTGAGCAATACAGATTAAAAAAAATGGCGGAAGTTAGGCCGGCCAGGTTTCATACAAAAATGTTCCATGCCCTTTCAAATTATTATAGCAACGTGTGGTCTCTCTTTAAGTCATTGCTTCCAGTAATTTGCATTTTGTCCACTGCTGGATATAAACTATGTGATCCCTAATTCCCTATCCATTTTATTGAGATCGTTCGTCCGTCTAGCTGAGATATTAGATTTCATGAAACCCATGGTAGGGTAACCATGGGTTTCATGAAATCATGCAAATGAATAAGGTCTGAAAGAAAAAGACGATATTAGGTCTTGGATGCCTCGAAAGTAAATTAAAAGTATTGTTTCGCTAGATTTTGGTAACTTTGCACGTTTATTATCATACCGAATTAAACGTTATCATAAATTATTATAATGTTTAAATTGATTATTCCGAGATTAATCCAAAAAAAAACAAAGATAAAAACTTTAATTTCCAGATTCATCAACAAAAAGCTATGTTTCCGCCCGGGATCGAACCGGGGGCCTTCTGCGTGTTAGGCAGATGTGATAACCGCTACACCACGGAAACGATATGTGAAGTGACGAAATACCAGTACATATATCGAGAGTGTGTCACTTGGCAGAGAAAGTACTTGTGATTGGATTAAACATGATCCAATTTATTATAATCGCGGCAAATAACCTCGCTTTTGCCTATGGCTTTTTGTGTGAGAATGTTTGATACCCGATTTGAGGTCGTCTGATAAACTTACATTAGCTACGTATTTTACATTGAAAATATTCGAATAAGGTTCTTTTTTTCCTTCGTCGCCGCTCTTGAGGATTTGTGACATTCACTAAAGTTACTGCCAGTTAAGATGTCAATAGCGGTCATTGACTCACCTGCATTTATTAAAGTTCATAACTTTAAAAACCAAAAATAAGCCTGAAATCGTCATATCTATCGTGATCTTCAACATTTTTTCTAAAATGAAATGAAAAACGATACATGGGTTCATTTGTTTTGGGTCGTACCAAGAGATTTAGTGAAGGGGCATGATTGACATCTTAACTAGCAGCAACTATAGACCACACTGGACCCATGTGGTGGATTATGGTCTTCTCCCACTCAAAGAGAGAGGAGCCTTGTGATCCAGTAGTAAACTATTGCTTAATTGACTGAAGATAACATGTCATCACGCTTGTTTTCCCGGAAAGGTTAGGTAGGAAGTGTAGATTCCTATACTACACCCACATTATGCCAGATATATTTTAAGTCCCATGTAATATAGGCAAGCATATTGACATCAACAGGGCACAAGTCCAGACTCCTTGGCTGCTACTGAGAAATTTCTGATAGAAAAACAATAATACTTTGCCCGACCCTGGAATCGAACCCAGGACCTCATGCTCAGCAGTTGCACTTGTGACCACTCGACCAACGAAGCAGTCTCCAAAACAAGCCAATTGGGCCGTTTTCGAGTATTCACGATTGCGCGCTCACAACATATCTGTTTAATGGAATATCATTGGTACAGGCTAATAAATATTAATAAAAAGCGATGGAAAACATTACTCCCTGATTAAAACAGCCTATTGTTAAATTCTTGAATAATTACCAATAATCAAATATTATTAATCCTCCATGACACAAACCTATTTGTTCATTATTGCAGCAATTTTAATTAAAATGTTTCGTTATTAACAAATTGAATGCTTTTTGTCTGCGATAATTGGTATTTAAGAATGGAAATTGAGCTAATTTGTTAAAGGTTGGAAGAGGAATTAATGGGTGGTGTAAATTATTTAACAGTATTGTGTTTGTATGGATGAAGGCTAGGTAAATTAAAGCGATTCAGGCCTCAATCTTTTTCGCGGAAAAAATAAACATTTTACATATATTTGGTGCCAGTTAAGATGAGAATAGCGGTCATTGACCCACCTACATATTAAACTTCTTAACTTTGAAAACCAAAAATAAGCCTGTTCAAGCCTGGAATCGTCCTCTATCGTGATCTTTAACATTTTTTGTAATGAAAAACGATACATGGTTTATTTGTTTTGGTTCGTACGAAGAGATATTAGGGAAAGGGCAATGACCGCTATTCTCATCTTAACTGGCACCAACATTAGTATTTCATGTCGTAGATTTCCGAAAAGTAAAGCCAGATTCCATAACTTACAAGAAATCGATCGAACAATTTATTTTGCACCACCACCCCAAAATATTAGCCGTTTAAAGAGCAAAAACAGAAGTTTTCGTGATTAATGAAGCTTAATGCTCCAGATTGCAAGTTGTTGATACTGTCAGCGCCATTCTTTGAAGGTTTCCTTAACAAATGATTAATGTTACGCGGATATGTTAACTAAATATTTTAACCTTGCAAAAGTAGCAGAGAGTAAGACAGAAATTATAAGTTATTAAAATTCGGTGACGAAGCATTTTATAATGATTTTGCTGTACCATCCAATTGAGCTCCTCTTGTTCCGAAACAATAGCTCATGATATTAGTAGTATTATGTATCTTGTTAGCGTGTTCAGATAATATAAATTGAGGCAGTCCAAATTTTGGCGACGAGCTTAGCACTTTCAGTGGCGACAATCAGTTGCTGTGATGTGCAAACAACGGCAGGACAGGCAGGCGGACAGGCAGGCGGACAGGCAAGACAAGGGCAGAGTCATCTATGAGTCTTCACCTAAACAGTAGTAGTTTTTATTATATTATATATATAATTATTATAAGTAGTTCTTCTTCTTAGCGTGTCGATGGCAATCTAAATTGATTCGGCCCAGAACTGAGCTACTAGTTTGGCGCTTTTGGTAGCGTCCATCAGTTCCTGTAGTGAACAAACAATAGGACACGCAGGACACGATAATAAGGGTCGGGTGGCTTTCGGGACCAGGACCGCGGTCCCGGATTCCCCTTAAAAAAATTTGCGTGGTATTTTGGGACCACAAGAAAACAAAAGTTAAAGTACAGTAAGCTGAAATAATATTGTGATCACAATTACATGAATTTATTGTTGAAGTGAAACTCAAAATCAAAATAAATAATATTTTCGTTCTGCAACTCGTCCCACGTTAAGTGCCCCATTGTTTGTGGAACAGCACCACATTTACACTCTAGGGAAGAGTCATTAATTAATCTCCACCTGAGCAGGTTTGTAGTAAGTATAGTAGTTGACTTGGCCTCCAATATTTGAGCAGATGGTCAAAAGTAAAAGATACCTGCAACAAAATAGGAAGTGCCAACCATAAATAAATAGTATTTTCAAGCATTTATTGTAATCTTTTTCTACTGATTTGTTTGTCTTATCCAATTCCATGAACATAATAATTTTCATGACATGACCAAGGTAAACGAAAAGACTGCACTTACTACACACAATACCTGAATACACTAACTTGCAGTTTTGATATTCTATTAAGCGCCAACTTAAGTGTCGGTTAGCCCAACCATGTCGCATCCCCCATTAGTATCTTCAGTCTTCCTGACATCGGCAGCAATTTGATACCATGTGACACGGGTGGGCAATTTTCCATTATTTATTGCTTGAAGAGAATTTATGTACAAGCCATTGTCGTTTATTAGTGCTGTTCGAGTGTAAGTTATGTTTACAAGTTTAACAGTGGTATCGCCTGCGTTGTATGAGGTTATGGGTAGGTAGGGTAGTTAGACATTGTGCTAATTAGTTGGAGTACAATGTTGGCTATATTTTCGTCTTGCTGCTCGCTTTACATTCGATAATTTTTCGTACAGGTCAAGGTATATTAAATTAATCTGTTGGCGCTTAACACTTGTGTTCACAACATAAGAAAAACGTTAAACGACTTTTTATTTGTACTTGAGGTTCTGTTTTCTATATGGTCTTTGTTTTATGTATAAGAAAAATTGGGCAAGGGCAAGGGCAGGGCATGCTCCTGACCTCGATCACGCTTAATGAATAAAGACAAATAAGGTCTATGATTCTAAATCTTTGCGAATTTTCAGATATTAATAAATAAAGTAATACATAGTCTTCAATTCCTGAACTGTATTGTAGACTAGCAGACGTCACGCGGTTTCACCCGCGTAGTTCCCGTTCCCGTGGGAGTACGGGGATAAAATATAGCCTATGTTACTCAAGGTGAATGTAGCTTTCTAATAATGAAAGAATTTTTGAAATCGGTTCATTACTTCCGGAGATTACCCCCTACATACAAACTTACAAAAAAATGTTACCTCTTTATAATATTAGTAAAGATATATGCAAACGTAAACTGCTTTCACGACAGAGACTTCGTTTAAGATAGCTTCGTTTGAGTTTGCTTGTTACGGCTTTAAAGAAAACCAAGATCTAAAAGACATTAAGGCTTCATGCAGTTCCGTGGAACCGCCGAACAAGCGACCTATTACCCTGCACACAGCAAAGCCAATGCGGAGTGCATTACCATTTTTATAGCAGCGTGTCTGCGTATTATGCAGATTGCTGTTCGTCGGCCAACGACTGAGGAGTGCGATGTATGGAGGCGGCCCAAATTATGAGACACCAGCGGAATTCAATGGGAGCATTTCTCGAAAGCCAAGTCAGAGGCCCATGGGTGGTATAAAAACTCTGACACCAGGCTAACCACATAATAAAGAAGAAGCGGGATGCTCTACTAAAAAGAGCCACAAGTTTTTTTTTTATCCTGTTGCTTCGGACCTCCGGAAGTTTTTTTTTGATAAAATAAACGATCAAACCAAACGATCAAACAAGAAAGGAAGTGACTACTATGAAAGAAGAAGACATGCTACAGTTGCTGTGTCAGCTCCAAATAAATTCGAATATAGGCAGAAACATTATGATGATGGCGATGAAACTATATATTAAACATTTCTGAGGTTATTTAATGTTTAAACTGAAATGCATTTAGGTTTTGGTGAGGAGTTTGGGTCAGTGGCTTGGGCCCCCAGTGCAGGCACCCGTGGCCGACGCCCCCGATTCGATAAATTTAATAAAAAGCAATTTTTGATCAAGTACTGTCAGGTTCAAAAATCATCATCATTGATGACTGAATTGTTTTGTTTCTTATTTTAGCTGATGGTAGCGGGTTTCTCTGGGACGCTTTTTAAGACACTAAACGGTGGTTGATGAATATAAATTTTGATGGATTTAGAGGGAGAGGAAGACCAAGGAAACGGTGAATGGACTGTGTGAGGAATTATATAAAAGAAAAACCGGCCAAGAGCGTGTCGGGCCACGCTCAGTGTAGGGTTCCGTAGTTTCCCGTCCGTCACAATAAGTGTTCCCACTTATGAGTTTAAAGAATCAGAAAACAAGGAAAAGGAAACAGAAATCAGACAAAAAGTTGTACAAAATAATTTCTGGAAAATTATTTTGTACAACTTTTTGTCTTTTTTGTACAAAAACTGTTGTTTCCATCAAGTTCAAAATAATTTTCCTAGAAAGTCCTTATAAAGTTCTACTTTTCAGTTTTTTTTCATATTTTCTAAACTTATGGTTCAAAAGTTAGAGTGGGGGGGACACATTGTTTTTTACTTTTGGAGCGATTATTTCCGAAATTATTGACATTATCAAAAAATTATTTTAGAAAACCCCTATTCATTTTTAAATACCTTTCCAACAATATATCACACGTTAGGGTTGAAATTAAAAAAAAAAACACTTCCCACTTTATATATAGGGAGGCTACCCTAATAAAACATTTATTTCCAATTTTTATTTTACCACTTTGTTGACGTGATTAATATACTTATTGGTACCAAAATTTAGCTTTCTAGTGCTAACGGTCACAGAGATTAAGCGAGGACGGACGGACAGACATGGCGAAACTATCCTCCTCCTTATCTATCTGTTCCTAGTTGACTACGGAACCCTAAAAAAGGTATAAATGATTGCGTGACGGTTGACAGAAGAGAATGAAAGAAAAAAAAGTGTTGCGTCGACACCGAGTAACATGGGATAAGGGTAGGAAGATGATGATGAAACGGTGGATAAATAGGCCTTATTTTAACCAGAACCCCGATTTATACCTTTCCGAAATAGGGTAAATGACAAAAAAAATCTAATTAGTCCGTCAGATAGAATTCCAATAAATATTGGACACACTTTTTTTCTTTTTTTCACGTAAACAAAAAATGAAGACGAAACGTTGCGTCGAAAACTCGTGAAAAAACAAAAAAAATCTAATTAGTCCGTCAGATAGATTTCCAATAAATATTGGACACACTTTTTTTCTTTTTTTCACGTAAACAAAAAATGAAGACGATACAGTGCGTCGAAAACTCGTGTGACGTCACATTTGAGTACATTTCACTAAAATGTGACGTCACAAGCCCCCTTATAATGTTTAACACATTTTATCTTCGTCGATTTTTATAAAACAAAAAACTCCTATCCAATCATCATTTCAGCCGAAAGACGTCCACTGCTGGACATGGGCCTCCCCCAAAGGGGGGTTTTTGCCATAATCGCCACGCTTGGCAATATCCAATATTTTTCGATAATCTAACTGACGGACTAAACGAATCATATTTTTTTAGTCAGTCATCATACCTATTCTAGACACAAACGCTAAAACCGTAACCTTGTGGCACACCCAAATGTGTTCTGAAAGCGAGTGCTGCGCTAATCTATGCAAACCCGTTTTAAGATTGACTTGTTTGTAGGACACACTTGGTCCGTGATTACTGTGAGCCGCGCACGTATGGGCCTAATCCCGGAATTCCGTGTGCGGGATTTAACTTTACAAAAGGTTTATTATCTCTGTTTTTTATTTAGAGATAGGTTTGAAAGAAAGTGTGTGTAATTAGTTTAGATTTAAGTTTTGGAGATAATTGATTTAGGAGATTTTGGATGAAAGTATATTTGCTGTTCAGAGAACTTTAGATTTTAGGTTCCAAGAATTTGTACTTTTTGTGGTTAAGTTTAGTTAAGAAATTAATCAGGAGTATGCTATATTTTGTAGCAGCTCTTTTCCAAAATAAGTTGTTTGTGTACTTTTAAGACGATTTTTTTTTAAGTATTTGTACAATACCAATAATTTCATATTTTATATCTATATTCAATAGTATCAAATTAATAGATTCCACAATTAGAGACCGTTTAACCCTTTCGAGAAAAACAGACTTTGATTTGATGTTATAATAATAATAAAGACGGCAAAACGCCATTATTGTTAACAACTCCTCAGCTCAACAACATCCATAAGTAACACTGATCGGCTGGGCCAATTTTGACGTGACTTTTACTGGTAGATAACTGATATTATAGAAAAAAATTGAGGCTACTACTATTAAAGAAAAAGAATTAGGGTTCCGTACAAAACAATTAAAATCCGTTTTTTCTTTTTGGTTGGGTCGCGGGGCACAGTGAGTCCTAATTAAATTAGGATAATTTTAAAGGCTAATAGGCTAACAGGTATGGATGAAAAAACGTAACAAAAAGCCGTGACTTCTTAACCATAAGTTCACTCCTTATTGCTTACCAATAAAACTCCTTCAGCAACAAGACAAAACTGAACAACATCCATAACAATCACCCTCTCACCCCTATTTGTTCATGATCGTCTCTTTTATTGTAGCAGAAAGAATAATAAACAATAAAACAAGCGTTCAGTACCCACTAGTGTCACGGAGAGCGCAAAGGAAGTAATAATCGTAAAGTGAGCCGCGTATTTCCGGCTTTGCTTGCAACTGGGTAGGGTTGGCTGCACGATGATTTTTTTGGGACAAATTGTTTATTAATTAGTGGCTGGATGAGGAAGTGAAGGTAGTTAGTAAGTAAGTAATTGATAAGTAAGTAATATTTATTACAAAAGTATATGTACATTTTTTTACAAATACAGTGCTTAATCTAAATATAAAGTACATAAAAGTATTAGCATTTGGGGCCGAACTAGGCAGAGCCTGTATTTCAGCCCTCAACGCCGATGATAAAATGTAGAAAATGTAAGCCAACAAATGTAATGGTTACATTTTAATTATTTTTATTATTCTATTGGAATGATCCCATGTATAAATGGCCATGTATAATTCCATGTAAGTATATCACAATAAAATTTAGAAGAAAAAAAAACAACAAAAAGATTACAAAGTTTGAGAGGTAACATTATAGGTGTGTCCAGTCCTCTCTTTGTGTGTGATGTGTGAGAGGGTGTGTAAGATTGCGGAGCATGACTTTTTATTTTTGTAAAAGATTACTTAATTTAGTATAAATGATTACACAAGTAGTTGTCTTGAGTTGTGATATGGGTAACATGAAAGGCTCCAGAAAGCGCGTAAAAAAAGAGGGGTAAAGAAGCAGAAACAACGAGAGTGAGAGAGAAGAGAGAACAAAAAAAGAGATATGGAAGAAAAAAACTTTGAAGAAAAAAAAAAACGGTAATAATTGTTTAACGTTTAGTAGAGATACCTATCTATTGTCTGTGACCCCTTTTTTTCGGATGGCATCAAATGACCCCTCCCGCTCTGAGCGGAAGGGAGTGTAAGACTTTTACTAACTAAAACCCATCCATGTTCCTTCTTAGCTCTTTGTGTTCCAGGGCCGCGGTATCTCTTTCGAACAGTCCCGCAGCCCCGGCAGGCATTGGCCCTTTTGGCCCCATTCCTATTTGCTGACATCTATTTGAGGCGCGCGTGGAACACGAACGCGCCGTCGACACGGCCTGTCGTCATGAGACGGACGGACGGCGAGCTAGCCCATTACTCACCGTCCACAGACCCGAGCTTACGGTGCGGCCACCGCGGTGGCTGTGACGTGAGGTTCTTTCCCACTCACGTTATGCCACCTTCGCTGAATGCTTTGCAGTCGGAGGTGACGGTTTCCCATTCCCTCTCGCTGTCTCTGTCTTAAGTCACTTTTGATACTATTAAATAAATAAAATAAATATCGCTTGACATTAACACACAGCGCCATCTAGTGCCACACTAAGCAACGAGGCTTGTGTCATGGACACCAGATAGTTGATATATGACATAGATACTTTTTGTTTGTAAAAACTTACTTATTATACATATAAACATTGCATAGATTTGCTGCTCTCTCAAGTTTAGACATGCCTCTCTCGCAATATGCTTGACCTCGAAACCTTGTCTTATAACAACACACACTGAGCGTGAGCAGTATCTAATTGTGTTACCTTGTTGCAGTCTGAAAATTATGGTAATGTTTTTCTTTCTTCCATTTCTATTTTAACTTTTAATTCCCTCTTTATTTGTATACTATTAATGAATAATTTATCAAGACCATTATTTTAAACATAGGCCTTATAAAACTCACAGCCCTACCCAATATCGACGAAGCCACCACACTCAACATCGGCTGCCGATCGTTGTATGCATCTGCTGCAGAAAATCCCGATATAATCCCAACCAACTGCAACAATCATGGGAATTATTGGCTCGAGGGCTCGACACCAAATTTCGAAGGCTCAGCATGTCAATAATTTTTTTTTAGCTTTTATTATTACTGATTGGGTATCGTGTGTATTACAGTTTGTGAATTGGCAATGCATCTTTTGGTTATTATTAAAATACAATGTCAGAGCTTCTGCTGCCTTAGCTCCCGGAAATTCTGAATAATTTTGGGTAAAAATGTTTATAAAAAGTAATTAAGTATTGATAATGCCATTCAATTACATAAATTCTATTATTTCTTTGCCCATGTTCAAAAGTGGTAGGTATAAACAGCGTAGAGTCCTCAATTTGAGTTTAACATCCGATGAAAAATTTTGCTCTATTTATTTTTTTGCATTCCCGAGCGAACAAAAGAGAATATTTACCGGGGATTGAAACCTGTTTATTATTTTATTTTACTCTCTAGTGTATGAGCAATTATCTAAGCTCACCTGAACGAAAGTCTTACTCTGTAATTACAACGATTTCTCATTATACAGGGTGTAAACAACCTCATCACGAAGCCGTCAACCAAGCATTCTGTACATCAAACTAAGTAACTTTACGCAAAAATTATTGCTGGGAAACGACTTTTTTTTTGGGATGAAAAATCATGTTTTGTGGTAGAACTCAATGTAACGCACTCATTGAAACATTGTGCTGATGGATGGATTGAATAGTACGGGGGTCGTGGAGGTGTTTAAAGTAAAAATCTTACAATAAAACTTGTCAAAAAGTTGGAGCTTTGACCCCCAATATCTCCGTAACTAGAAGGTTCCCATATGGTATGGTGTAGAACAAAAAAAAATGATGGCAATGACGGGGAGAACAAGTACCTTTCGGCTTCGTTAAGAGGTGTTTTACACGCTTTATTTTGGTCTTTAAAATTTCCACTAAACTCCAAAAAAAATACCTTGGTAACCCTACTGTAGCGACTATTGTAGTTTTATGCAACTGTTTGTAAGGATTTGAATTGCTTCCAAGTGCTGTTTGTATTAATATTATTGGCCTTATGACTCAGGTTTTTTTTTCATGTTTTACAGTTTTCAGGGGATTAAATTGTGTGCGAAGAGGGTCCTCATTGTTATTCTTTGTAGAAGTGCTTTTATTAAGGTTTTCATGGCTGTATTTTTCCTAAACATACTGTTGTTGACTCGGGATTATTGCGGTTAATTTATTTTAATAGTTTTGCAAATATTTGCATTGTATTTTTACATGGACGAACCTTAAATTATAAAAAAAACTAAAATACGGACTTCATTTGAAAAAATAAGACTATTTTTTTCTGATTTTAAGATAGGGAAATACCGTCCAATGTAGAAAAAATCTGAAACCCCGATGTCTTGAAAACTAACAAATCTAAATATTTCATCCTTTCTATATAGTATATGATCCCTTTAAGAACAACCTTCACCGAGCTGGTTAGGTATTGGATGAAAAGTGTTTTATTTCAAATTAAATATGTCAAAAAATATATTGCAAACGGGACAACTAAAAAATTTCAGTCCAGAATATATATATTTTTTTTTTCAACATTTCACTGGTTTGGCTAATAGACGAATTCCATACCAATCGAAAGTATGAAACCTGTAAAATATGCAAACGTTAGGTTAACCTAACATTTGCACATTCTATAGGCTGCATAACTTTTGCATATTCTATAGCCTATAGAATATGCAAACGTTAGGTTAACCGGTCAACCTAACGTTTGTATATATTCTATAGGCTTCATACTTTCAATTGGTATGGAATTTGTCTATTAAGCAAACCAGAGAAAAGTTAAAAAATATATTTAAAAAATAAATTGATAATTAATCATATTCTGGACTGAAATTGTTTAGACAACCCATTTGCAATATATTTTTTGACATATTTAATTTGAAATAAAACACTTTTCATCCAATAACCAGCTCGGTGAAGGTCGTTCTTCAAGGGATCTTAGACTAATATTTTCATTAGCACACTTTACATAAGAACACATAGATCCTATTTCTCCGGTAGATTTTCCGTAGACCTGTACCAATAAACCAAAAATATTATATATTATATACCATTTCCAAATTCGTCGAGCCACCAATATCCACCAATGTACTCCTTCAACATAATATACACACACATATAGCAGTTGAATACAGTTCACAGCTCTTGTTGGCTCGTGCCGATAGCAGTCAGAATTCAACCCTTGTTATGACTGACGGCTGCATGAATATTCAACCGGTCCGAGCCGCGGGCGCCTCCGTTACTTGTAACAACTATCTGTGGAAATTGTCGGAAGTTGTACTTGTAATGTTATTGCGAATAGAGCGATTTTTTAGGGTTAATTGGGCTGATTATGTAGGAATTAGATTATGAAAATGAAGTGCAAAATATGGTTTTCGGGCTTCGTTGCAACTTTGTTAATTGGTAACGTTTTATGTTTTACGGGCTGGGGGTGGTAGGGGTCTGTCGGACTCTAACCAACTAAAAACCACCTCGGGGTTCCCTTCCCACACTTGCACCGGGGATCATGGGAACTAGTGTGCCTTCCACGATCCTTGGCTTACCCACCTGTGCCAAAAACATTCAGTTAAAGTGACCTCTGGTCTGCCACCAGCGATGCTGTCATCATCATATCAGCCCGGAAGCACCCACTATTAGGTATAGGCCTCCCCTTTCTTACACTTAAAGTACTTACGGGATAGTTTCCGTGATTTTCTTTTGTTTTTATGAGCTCCCGATATTTCGACACTGTTGCAAGCATACTGAAGAGGTATGCGGTTGGGGCGAGGTATGGAGGTAAGAGGGTGGACAGATTTGTTTGCTCATAATAAATAATTTTCTTCTCACCCGCATACCTCTTCAGTATACCCGCGATAATGATGCTTGCAACAGCGTCGAAATATCGGGAGTTCATAAAAACAAAAGAAAATCACGGATCATCCCGTAAGTACTTTAAAGTAAGAAAGGGGAGGCCTATACCTAGCAGTGGGTGCTTCTGGGCTGATATGATGATGATGATGATGACACGTCGCTGGTGGCAGGATAAAGGTCACTAACTGGATGTTTTTGGCACAGGTGTTAGGTAAGCTGCGGATCGTGGAAGGCGCACTAGTTCCTATGATCCCCTAGCCAGATGTCGGGCAAGTGGCAAAGTTTGGAAAAATTAAAGTTTTATTTCCGTTGATATCTTATTACAATTTAAAATCTGAATATCTTCTCTAAGTTCATAACCTCAGACGTGTATTTTCTTCAGGGTTAAGATTAGATGCTTCTTCTTCTTTGCGTGTCGATAGACTCAAATGATGCCCAGTATGTTGTTTAAATCCTGGAAGGTGCAGGTGGCTGATCAGATCAGATAACTTTATGAATGAAAATATGGGTGTATTTACGTAACTACACCTACATTTTCATTCATAATGTAATTTTGTATGACAAAAACATGTGCGTCAGAAGTAGAATGTCATTGTGATAAAAATCCTGCGTGATACTTCCATAATAATTCTAAGTAGATTAATTATTAATCAATTTCCAACTTAAACACTCATACACTACGATACTGACCATTCCGTTCCATCAACCATGTCATGTAATATCACTAATTTCAATCTAATGTATCATTAGGCCTCTAATTTAGAGGGGCAGCGCTAAATCGTGTCGGCCCCTTAATTTATAGTCCGCGGCAGTTTCATGGTCTACTGGACAATTAATCTAACAGGTATTTAGTGGAGAACTGATGTATGTTGGAAGGCAACATGGCTGAATGCAGCCGGCGTGCTTGCATCACCAGATGTATCAACGTGGATTGGAAAAGGTGATTGTAACATGAATTATTTCACGCATTCACCGCATAACCGCTACGCTGCTGCCACGTGGCGGCTATGCGGCCAAAGTGACTGCTTTTGAAGTGACTGATTGAAGGATAGGAGAATGCGGGGACGCGTCCGCGGGGCGTACATCGAGAACATCCGAGCGTGATCGACCGCCTGCCGACCGTGTCGAGATCGCGCGGCCGCCCGCGTGGTGGTCGCGCGGCCACCACGCTGTTGGTTAATTACAGAGAATTTCAATGTCGTTTCCCAGTTAATATACACTAATATTATAGAGAGGAAAGATTTGTATTTTTGTGTGTATGTTTGTAATGAATTAACTCAAAAACTGCTGCACTGATTTCAAAAATTCTTTCACCATTACAAAGCTACATTCACCTTGAGTAACATAAGCTATATCTTATCTTCGTACTCTCACGGGAACGGGAACTACGCGGGTGAAACCGCGTGATGTCCGCTAGTCTATCTTCTATACATGTAATAAATCTGTAGAAAAATCATTTTTGTACATCGAAAATATTTTGAAATAAATTGCCGGGGTGTTAAAGGATAATCAACAGAACTCATTTCCATCATTTTTGGAATTTTTGTCTGTCTTTTAAAGTAAATTATAAGATTGAGTCATACTCTATCTAACCCTCTCTCTCTTTCAAGTGACGCAGACGAAGTTGCGCGGGTCAGCTAGTAAAACATAAATTGCTATGACTGAACACATAGCACGCGGCCACCGTACGGCCGCCGTGCGGTGGCCGCAAGAAATTTTTCGCGCCGTCTACCTGCGGCCTAAGGATCGTAGCAGATGGTCAGGTGGTGTTGCGTAGTTTCAGCCTTCTCCCATGAGAAAAGACGTGAGTTTATTTGATCACATTGGACTGCAACAATTGTTCAGGTTTGCCAGAAAAAAAAAATATGAGTCGGTTCTTGGGAAAATTTCCAGTAACTAGCAAGGACTTTTAATTTGCAAGACTTGGTATCAAAGAGCGGATATCACCAATAAAACTGAACGCGATTAGCGCTAAGTACTAAATGGCGATCAAGAGGAATAAAATTATGACACTAACTGCTGAACGCAGTTTGGATATGCTGGTCACATTCAGTTTTATGTGGAAACCAATATTAGGATTTAGTAAGGTCTTTCAACCTCAGCATTATTACGCTTTTTCAGAGGGCTTTTTACATGTAAAGCAGTAAATTGAGTGAAAAAGCTTATTGAATACTTTATCTTTTATTTAGCATTACTTGAAACAAGATTTCACTATTACAAAATAAATCATTAAATTGTTTATTGCCCAAGCATACTTAAATATGAAACATCAAAAACAATTTACCAAATAAATGAATACCTACTTACTTACTCACAAAAAAACATTTAGCCAGCTCAATGAATTTCCAAAATGGCAAATCGCTCAAACATATTATTACATAATATTAAAATAGCTCACGATAGATTTACGATTACTATATTTCAATTTTATTGCTACTATTCCCATCGTTCACGACTTTTCCTCCGTAATACATTTTTCATTTATATTTTTCAGACTAATTTATAGCGGGTAAGTGCAGCAGGATTCATGAGATCTAAAATCTTTATGAAGGAGTAAGCTTATCCAGTGAATTCAGTTGCTATTTTATCTATCATCTTTTAGCCAGGAGCTATACGGCACTGCGGGGAAACAAAATAAAAGTGAACAATTCAATTGCTGACCCACCCACGGGTCACCGCTAAGAACGCGACGCGACGCGACTCAAAAGAAAAAAAAAACGAATGACGCACGCGCGTGTCGTTTAATACAAATTGCGTCACCCGATAGAGATAGACTTAGATCCAATGAACGTCAGACCTACGTCATTTTAAAAAAGCTGAAACTTTTGCTGTGTTAAGCCAATCAACAAAACTGTCTGGCTGGCGGCTTGGGAATCAGCTTCAAATATAGCCAAGTAACTTATTGATATAAAATTCAGATTAAATAAAATTATTGGCGGTGGGTTTCCACCACACTAAATGTCTGGAAGTAGAAGAGGTATATAAATCATCATACTAGCACTTATGTAAAAAAGAAATCAGGCTTTGTAGTATCGCGTAACAGTTTAGTATTTAACACACCTTGGTTATTCGTTATCTGCCGAAGCCACCACGACCGACTTTTTATAATATCCATTTGTTTACGAGTAAATACCTATAGTAAGGTACTTCCATAGAAAAAGTTTCAACTTTTATAAAATGACGTACCTATATGGTGGTAACGGGATGCCCCTCTATGTGGGTCTTACTCATTATTTTCTAATAATTTAGAAAATGATTAGTAAGAGAGTAGTTTACATCTTGTATTAACAGGGTGTAAACAGACTCTTCACGAAGCCGTTAACCAAGCATTCTGTACATCAAACTAAGTAACACTACGCAAAAACACATTGCTGGGAAATAACTTTTTTTTTGGGGTGAATAATCAGGTTTTACGGTAAAACGCAATGTAACGCACTCAAACCATTGTGCTGGTGGATGGATTGAATAGCGGGGGATCGTGGGGGTGTTTAAAGTAAAGTTCTTACATTCAAAACATGTATTAAAAAAAAAAACTTGCGGAAAAGTTGGAACTTTGGCCCCTAATATCTCCATACCTAGGAGGTTCCCAGGTATGGTCTAGAAAAAAATATCGTAATGATGGGGAGAACAACTGCCTTTCTTTTTACACCCTTTGTGTGTAGATATGAGAGAAGAATATGGAGGTATCTTAAGCTTAGACACAGTAACTTATGCATAAGATAAGACAATGCCAACTTACCCCAAAATCTTCCCTAACATACTAACTACACAGGTACACTTGCACTTAACTACCCGGCTACACTACTGAATCGCTCACCACTCAACTCTAGTACTGTTATCGGTAATATTCGATTCGGATCGATACTCGATGCTTCTCGGATACGTATCGATGCGTGATCCTCCTCTTCATTTGGCTGAAGTAGTGTCTACATTACTCGGTTTCGAGGGCTCGTCTGATGAAATGTTCGGAGGTTGAACTGAGATTCCTTGTTTGTATGTATGTTGTATGTAGAGGTTACATTAGGAAAAAGAGTAAATGGTTTAGAAGCGTTTCGTTCGCCTGCAACAACTTTCTACCGGACTGACAGAAACTCTAGTAGAGGTAGTTTACGCATGTTGATCCAATACATTTTTAGGGTTCCGTACCCAAAGGGTAAAAACGGAACCCTATTACTAAGACTTCGCTGTCTGTCCGTCTGTCTGTCACCAGGCTGTATCTCATGAACCGTGACAGCTAGACAGTTGAAATTTTCACAGATGATGTATTTCTGTTGCCGCTATAACAACAAATACTAAATATAGTCAATGGTACGGAACCCTTCGTGTGCGAGTCCAACTCGCACTTGGCCGGTTTTTTAAATTTGACGTGACTCACTTTATCTAGACCCTATTTTTAGAAAACTTATGATAATTATAAGACTTTTTAAGCTTGTTATTTTTTAGATTTCTTCTAGATACAACAACAACAACAGCCCATAACGTCCACTGCTGGACATAAGAGTCTCACATGGTGGGAGGAACTTGCCGTAATCTCCACGCTTGGCAAGCGGATTGGAGATCGCAGTGATGAAAGACTAACAGAAAACGCTGCTGCCCATTCTCTGGTCTACGGAGGCGCAAGGTGTTCTGCCTCAGACATTAGTCGCCTTATACGACACCCTTGAGTGTAATGGGTTGGTTCTATTCTACTCTGCCGCTGCACACGGGCACTTCTAGATACGATTCAGGACAATTCAGGCTTAAAAAGTTATGTAAATACATTCGTGTGCACAAGTGCGCCAATTTAAATAACGCGAAACCAACCTGCTGCTAACAAATACTCTAAAACAAACCATATTTTTGAAGCAGTAGAGTTGATATTCGGTGTAGCAAAATAATAGTTATCATGTAATTAAAGTCAGTTATACACGTTGTGAGATGTCTAATTAGCTGCCACGCATTTGCTTCAGTTAATTTAGTTCCGAATATTATGTAATTAACATAACTGCGGCAACCTCTGGCACTACACACATAGTACATACGATCACGTAATTTAGTAGATAGTTTAGTTTCATAACATACATCACGATGTGGAGTAAGTTGGATAAATTGACAGAATTAGGTAAGTTATAATGTGAATTTAATGTAGGAAGGTTGTCTTTCCTCTAGAGATGTGCTTTGCTGAGATCGTAATGGTAACAAGACGACCCGAATGGCGCAGCAATAGTGAGCCTGCCTTACGTTCTTAGGGTCCCGGGTTCGAATCCCAGTAGGAGCAAATGTTTGTGTGATGAGCATGGACATTTGTTTCCGAGTCATGGATGTTTATATGTATACAACAACAACAACAGCCCATAACGTCCACTGCTGGACATAAGCCTCTCCCATGATGGGAGGAATTTGCCGTAATCTCCACGCTTGGCAGGCGGGTTGGAGATCGCAGTGATGAAAGACTAACAGAAAACGCTGCTGCCCATTCTCTGGTCTATGAAGGTGCAAGGTGTTCTGCACACATCTCAGACATTAGTCGCCTTATACGACACCCGTTAGTGTAATGGGTTGGCTCTATTCTACTCTGCCGGATACCACACGGCTGTATATGTATAATAGTATGTTTTTACTAACAAAAAGTGTCTATGTAGTATATCAACTATCTGGTGTCCACGAAACAGCCTCGTTGCTTAGTATGGCACTAGATGGCGCTGTGCGTAATGTCCAGCGATATTTATTTAAAAAAAAAACGGTGTCTGTGACCATTTTAGGAATTTTAACGGGATAGATAACATTGCGCTTGTAATCACGAAGGGATAGGCAGAGGTGTAGGTACCTAAGAGGCACATTTCGCCACTTATGTGTTTAGCAGTCCCATGTAGGTAATGGGGGCGAGCCTATTGCCATCAACCGGGCACAAATCCTGTTACCATGGCTGCTAGAGAGAAATTCCTAATGGAAAAACCCAATGACATGGGATCCCGTATTATGTGGAGGCTTGAGGAGCTCGTGGCTAAATAATAACAGCCGCTCGGGTTGATCGTTAGGTTAAGCCGTGCTTGCCTAGGTTGGTCTGTGGATGGGTGACCACCCAATACATACTGAGTTTCCTCCGTGCCTCGGAAAGCACGTTAAGCCGTTGGTCCCGGCTGTCATTTGTAGATCTTTGACAGTCGTTAGGTAGTCAGAGGATCAAAAAGTCTGACAACCAGTCTTACCAACGGGTATCGTATAACCCGGTACTAACTGGGTTGTGGAGGTCAGATAGGCAGTCGCTCCATGTAAAATACTGGTATTCAGCTGCATCCGGTAAAACTGGAAGCCGACCCCAACATAGTTGGGAAAAGGCTTGGCAGATGATGATGTGGAGGCTAAGGTATAAGATTAGTAGTACCAACAGGGGGTCTAAAATGGCCGCTCTAACAGAATCATAAATAGAATAATAATATGGTTCCCGTGTTTACCTACACGTCGTGGAGTGGAATTTTTACAACAGAAATTTCTCATTAGCAGCCACGGAGTCTAGATTAGTGCCCGTTTGATGGCAATAGGCCATCCCCCTATTACATAGGAGTTAAACGGACGGGTTCATTGGAAGACCAGCGTCAGACAGCATCGCTTGTCTGGCATGAATGCTGAAATGGACCTTTTTGGCGCAGCCGTGAGGCACACAACACATATTATGTTTTCCTCCTTATTTATTTATTTATTTATTTAACACTTCAAGCACAAATTACAGAGGCGGACTTAATGCCATAGGCATATTCTACCAGTCAACCTTTAGGTGGTGCAGAGACAAGCAGTGGTAGGTGTCACTTCTGAAAATGAGGGAATAATTTTATTTAATACTACGATATACTACAAGGATATATAAATACTGTACATATATATCAAACACTATACATATATATATATCAAATACTATATATAAATATATATATATATATTAAAATAGATGTAAAAAGACACATGCTTATTTTGTATCTTTTTATATTATTGTATGTGTATAGCTGACGTCAAATAAATATTTTTTCTTTCTTTCTTTCTTTAAACGTAACTGGCGAAATGTAAGTATACTGTATCTGCCTAGCCCTCCAAATTACAGGCGTGATTTTATGTACTTACCTATGAATTTACCATGATTGTTATTTGTTTTGAGTTCCTGATATTTCGGCACTATTGCAAGTGCCATGATCACGGATAAACAAAACTGACTTTGTTAGATAGATCTAGAAAATATATCTACTCTAGTAATTAAGTCCTTGAAACTAACAGAACAAAAACCGATGCTTCGCTCCATCGCGTGTCTATCAAGGCATAGATTAAATAAGCTAATGGAGACAAAGGTAATGGCGCTTAATGACCGTATTTGTTCTATTACTGTTGTTTTAGAGCCTCCCTTAATAGGTAGTAGATGGCTTTTATTTTTTGTGTTGGACAAACAGAAGGACATCAGTGACAGTGGGCCTAACGCTCGACGGAAACGTAAGGTAAAGACGAACGATTTAGAAAACAAAAAAAAAAACTTTTTTTTTTCTTGAAAAAGACTCCAACAGGTGAAAAAAAACCGGCCAAGTGCGAGTCGGACTCGCGCACGAAGGGTTCCGTACCATTATTATAAAAAAAAACCGGCCAAGTGCGAGTCGGACTCGCGCACGAAGGGTTCCATACCATTATTTAAAAACATTAGACAAAACTGCAAAAAAATCACGTTTGTTGTATGGGTCCCCTTTTTTTTTTTTTTTTTTCGGATGGGAAATCTTCAAATAACTCCTCCCGCTCTGGGACGTGGGTAGATTATTTTAGCGATTAATGCAAAAATATCGAAGAAGTTAAATTGTTACCCACTTGAATCTATACTAATATTATAAACCTCAAGAGTTTGTTTGCAGGAGCTACTGATTAGAATTAAAAAAAAACTTTTAGTGTTGTGTCCATTTATTGAGGAAGGCTATAGGTTATCTAACATCACGCTACAACTAAAAGGAGCATCAATGATAAATAAATGTTTAAAAAACAGGGAAAATGTATTTCTTTTGAGAGCTTTCGTTGCGAGCGCTGCATAAACGGTTAAAGTTACGCAATAATCATGTATGAGAGAATAGCGGTCTAAAAAAATCCACGATGTCTATCTATCTAAGGTTGACTCACACTCTTTCTACCCTATCTCTCTCTCATGTGACGCAGACGAAGTTGCGCGGGTCAGCTAGTCATAAATAAACATGATTATTAAAAACTAATAGTTACTTTTATACACAAATTAAAATTTATTTGTGTTCTAAATTCAAAAATGTAAAATAAAAATATCATTTTTTATATTAGGCTGTTTAGCGGCTTCATACCTTTGCTTCTCCTTCACCTGGCGAAAGTAAAGTGCGGAAAAAAAGAAAAAGAAAATCATAGTTTCTTATTAATTCATGACAAAAATATTTTTCGTTCTTGTAATTTATTTCTTCAAAAGTGTATTGAAAAACCGGCCAAGTGCGAAGGGTTCCGTACCGTATTGACTATATTTAGTTGTTGTTATAGCGGCAACAGAAATACATCATCTGTGAAAATTTCAACTGTCTAGCTGTCACGGTTCATGAGATACAGCCTGGTGACAGACAGACGGACAGACGGACAGACGGACAGACGGACAGACGGACAGACAGACGGACAGACAGCGAAGTCTTAGTAATAGGGTTCCGTTTTTACCCTTTGGGTACGGAACCCTAAAAACTACCTTCAGAAGTCGGTGACATTTATTTGTTAGGTTCACTTATTTTGCCAACGACTTTTTTTCACTTTTTGAAGTCGGTTTTGTTATTTGCAACAAAACAGTTTATTTTTTATTTATTTTATAATATTTAGTATTGCATAACTGTTTATTTTCTATAATATTTACATTATTTACATACTAACTCTATAATAAAAATAAAAAAATAATAGGCACAATAGGTTGTATCTATCTAAAAGTCTGTTTTGTTGATCCGTGATCATCGCGCTTGCAACAGTGACGAAATATCGGAAACTCAAAACAAAAGTTATAAACATGGTAAATACATACTTACAATACATAATTGTAATATCCTGTACATATTTTATCAAAAATATTCTGTTATGTGTATTATATTTTTACCATAAATATTTATATTTTTTTTTATTCTATATTTATGTTCTATATTATTTAACAGATTAAAAAATGCTATTGAAGAAGTCCCAAAAGCCTCCCCAATTCCTTCCACCTTTCTCGATGTTAAGCATTTTCTCGCCAATTAACGAGAAAACCATCCAAGGCGTCCCGCCAACTTTTCCTCGGTCTGCCGTGACTCCGCCTGGCTGTCTCAGGGCTCCAGTCTTGCAATACACGGGCCCAATTCCGGCATCATGTTGTTTTCCCATAATATTATAATCAGCCAATTATGTTCCCACTGCTGGGACTCAGGCCTCCTCTCTATTACATAGCTGTAATACGTTCATCATGCTCATTAGAACCTCGGAAATCGTTTTAGAATTAAGTTACATAATTACGTACTTAATTATTTAATTTTATTGCTGGCCACTTACGAGTACCTATGTGGAACAAAATAATGACTATCTCTGTGGATGTCATCTTATAAAAAAAATAAACTACAATATGTCTATGTGCCATAATTTATCGTTTAGGTATGCTTGAATACAATAATACATTACCTACTACTCCATTGAATCGCTGTTATCAGATAAAGAAACATTAAGTACGTAAGTACGTAGTTCATCGTTTCATCCATCTCTATAAATTAGCGAGTGTCTCACAAGACTCCGTGGCGCAACGGTAGCGCGTCTGACTCCAGATCAGAAGGTTGCGTGTTCAAATCACGTCGGGGTCAAAATGCACTTTTTGCATTTTGTGTCAGGAAAGTTACTGGGCTAGTTATTATGCACACGGCAACTTTGACTAAATTTAACATTTTATGGGTTTTTAACGATTTTTTTTTTGTTTAATAAATCTAAATGAAGTAGGTACATATTGGTACCTTAAAGTGTTGTTAATTGCAACAATCTATACTAATATTATAAAGCTGAAGAGTTTGTTTGTTTGTTTGAACGCGCTAATCTCTGGAACTACTGGTCCGATTTGAATGATTCTTTCAGTGTTGGGTAGTCCATTTATCGAGGAAGGCTATAGGCTATATAACATCACGCTGCGACCAAAAGGAGCGGAGCATAAATGAAAAATATTGCAAAAACGGGGAAAAATTTATTCCTTTTGTGAGCTGTTTCTCTTTTATGTGACGCAGACAAAGTTGCGTGGGTCAGCTAGTATTTTATAAAATGTCAAGAAACAATATAATATACTTGCAACTGTGTTTACGTAGGCGTTCTTTCGGTAAAGAGAATTTCAAGGGAACAAAAAGTTTGGCAATGTTTGATCTGCTAGTCATCATAATACATAATTATAATACGTGATTATAACCTATTAGAACTGTTACTCGCTCGTGCTAGAACTAGCGCGAGCGAGCGGTGTGGTGTGGTGTGGTGGTGTAGACGAAATGTAAATAAATAAGTTGATTTTAAAATTAAAAATACTCGTTAATATATTTTTTATAATTTATAAAAAAGTAAATACACGGTAAAAGTAATTACATGGTGATATCGAATCAGAAATGAAGACATCTGCAAGCGAACCAAGGTTACCGAAGAATTGCCAAACTTAAATGGCAATGGGCAGGGCACATTGCTCGCTGAACGGATGGCCGATGGGGCCGAAAGGTTCTGGAGTGGCGACCGCGAACCGGAAGACGTTGCGTTGGAAGGCCTCCCACTAGGTGGACCGATGACCTGGTGAAGGTTGCGGGAAACCGCTGGATGCGAGTCGCTCGGGACCGGTCAATGTGGTGAAACTTGGGGGAGGTCTATGTCCAGCAATGGACGTCTTTCGGCTGAAATGATGATGATGATAAAAAGTTGTCTCACTGTGGTCTGCCTTGTAAGGCGTACAAATATGTTTACACAGTTGTAGTTTTTATGAGTATTATAAAAACGTTAACTGAAACTTAAATAAAATACTAAAAATACTGATTACCTAATATGAAATCTTTAGTAAAATATACATTAAAAAAAAACAAATTTTAACAATACAAGGCTAATCACAATTTTATGAACCATAGCTAATAATCGAGGGAATAAAAATATTAAAAATAATAAATAAAAATATTTGTGGTACGTTATGGTGCGCCCGCGCTCAGGTTTGCAGTAATTTTGGTGAATCGAGTTTTATGTTCCAAAAGTAAATTTTTTCTTGTATTACAAAAATAACTTTGACCCCGACGTGATTTGAACACGCAACCTTCTGATCTGGAGTCAGACGCGCTACCGTTGCGCCACGGAGTCTTATGATGAGAGGGTTAATAATGACAACCATACAACGTAACTAGAAGTAGAAACCTCTCTCTCTGAGAAAATGGATAATAAACTCATCTATAATTAAGCACCTCTTCAAACACTCAATTTGCCAGAAAGATGGCTTGCATAATCAGCCTGTAATGTTCCCACCGCTGGGACACTTAGCCCCCTATCTATGAAAGAGAATGGACTATAATAATTCATCATGCGGGGCTAGTGCGGGTTGGTAGATGACACATGTTATAGAATTTTTGGTTCTAGGACATGCCGGTTCCATCACGATGTTTTCCTTCACCATTTTGAGAGCAGTGGTGATGAAATAAATTACACCAAGTAATGCGCCTGTTTGGGTTCGAACCCACGACTTACTGCTCGTAGGTAAGTCGGAGCCACCACCACTGGGCTACCGCTGCCAGCTCCCACTATACAATTTGTATATTGTAATCACGTTCTCGAAAACGGCTCTAACAATTTCGATAAAAGTGGCAAAATAAGAGTTTGAAAGGGCGAAAAGTTGATTTACCTAGGTATCATATTTAGGAAAATACTTTTTCTCTACTTTCGCCGGCAGCAGCCAGCTGTCATTTGTAGATCTTTGACAGTGTCGTTACAGGTCAGTGGCCCAAAAAGTGTCAAAATTTTATCAAAACAATCAATGAAAAAAAAATGGTGCCAAATAATGTATGTAAATAATAATAACATTATTTATTATTATATTTATTTATTATTTATTATGTATGTAAATAATAATATGTTACATTTTATTTTGTGACTTTAATTTAAAAAACAGGCCAAGAGCGTGTCGGGCCACGCTCAGTGTAGGGTTCCGTAGTTTCCCGTCCGTCACAATAAGTGTTCCCACTTATGAGTTTAAAGGTGGGTATCCATTATGTAAAAATGCTTGCATATACGAATATACTACAAACTTAGTTCAGAAATTATTTTGTACAACTTTTTGTCTTTTTTGTACAAAAACTGTTGTTTCCATCAAGTTCAAAATGATTTTCCTAGAAAGTCCTTATAAAGTTCTACTTTTCAGATTTTTTTCATATTTTCTAAACTTATGGTTCAAAAGTTAGAGGGACACATTGCTTTTTACTTTTGGAGCGATTATTTCCGAAATTATTGACATTATCCAAAAAAATATTTTAGGAAACCCCTATTCATTTATAAATACCTTTCCAACAATATATCACACGTTAGGGTTGAAATTTAAAAAAAAAATCACTTCCCACTTTACATATAGGGGGGCTACCCTAATAAAACATTTTTTTTTCCAATTTTTATTTTACCACTTCTGTCGGCGTGATTAATATACATATTGGTACCAAATTTCAGCTTTCTAGTGCTAACGGTCACAGAGATTAAGCGAGGACGGACGGACGGACAGACATGGCGAAACTATAAGGGTTCCTAGTTGACTACGGAACCCTAAAAAGAGAGATATTCGAATATGGAATTCTGTTTTTTTATTCAATTTTGACGTCAAAGTATGAGAACGAGAAGACATTCTAATCATCCCTCCGCTACACAGACTCCATACAAAACCTTAAGCATAATTAAATTTCCATCTACCCACATAGAAAAACGAACACATATCCTCACCCGAACATATCCAAAAAAGGCGGCAAAGCCGTTCACAAAACCGGGTGTCAATCCCTTGTAATTTTCGCCCCTATAGCAGTCCCATTGAGCTAAAGGTGTGAGGAGATTTGCCTGGCAAACTTTGGCAAATTGGAAGGCCGAATGGTGTGGTAATCGGCTTATGACGGGTCGTCTGCCTCCTGTGTTAGTTATTATTTATTTATACTGAGGAGTTGAAGACGTTTTATTGTTGGGAATTTTGAGGTAATTGTGTTGGTGAAGTGGATTAGCGGGGATTGATTATATTATCACTAAATACTGATATTAGGTAATCACTAAAGGGTTACGTAGAGGTGTACCTTTTGTTCACTCACGTATCACCAGTATCGTTTAAGAGTCTTATTACATTTTTTACGCAAGTTCATTATTTTTGACGCAGTAATTTTCAGCATCAGTAAGATATTTTAATTATTTGCTTATAAATAACAATAGTGCCATTCTCTTTCTTGTAAGTTGGAGTTACACATTTTTATTTTTCTTTTCGTGTAATTTACTATACATATATTACGAACTCAGTTTGCAAGAAAAACCGTCGGAACTTTGACGCTCAAATTCACATTGTTACATGCAATTCTTATAAAAGATAAAATTACTGAAAGATAAGTTGAATGTTTTACTTGTTCATTGGAGTTTTAGAATTTCTTTAAATTCCTTGAATTTTCACGGAAAAAATCGTAAATAAAGCGTAATTTAAGCCATAAATGTCTTGATTCAGCGTCCATTATATTCCAAATAATTAATTAATTTCGTCAATATCAATCGACAATCAGCCGGAGATCGCTATTATTATCGACTCGTGTACGCCGACCGTAATAATTTGATTCAGGGAGTAAAAATCAAAAATTTGCGTAAAAAATGTAATAGGACTCCTAAGTCCATGATTTGATGAAAATGCAAAAGTAAGTCTGTGTAACACAATGTTTTCAGGGCTAACTAGGTTTTGCTCGTGGCTTCGCTCTATTATGTACGGAAATGAACCAACGAGGATGTTTTAATGTAGCCTATGACAACTGGGGGATCATGTAGTTTCCCGTTAGTGAAAGAATTTTTGGAATTGGATCAGCAGTTCCGAAGATTACCGGACATACAAACTTACAAACCAATTTTACCTCTTTATAATATTGGCATAGGTTAAAGTAATCGTCTTAAAAGGTAGTTAAGTAGAAAACATCAGATACTGTGTACCCGGTGCAAGAGTTATCGGGGTTCCAAAATCGTGTACCTACTGTGTTTATCAAAAAAAAAAATATATATATATATATTGGTAAAGTCAAGTCACAGCTGCCATGAAGCGTAACTGAAATAAAAGATATAACAGGTACCTAACTTTATAATAAAACATGAAAGTTCTCAGCAATGTATATCCTATTTCCTACAAAGATGATAATATTATTATTTTCGCAAAATATTTCTAAAATAAGGCTAACCTAAAAATATGAAAAGGAAAAATAGAGGGCCAATAGAAAAGGTATAAAACCGAAATCACTGAATCGATTTGGCCAGACGAATTTGGAGCCGATAAAGAATCTGGAACAGAAACATTGTATTCAGTTTGTGAGACCCGATCCAAGAACTGATGACTGATGAATCTATCTAAAGTTGGACCAATATCATCGTCTTGTCCCATGTTACTTGGGATCGCAGTAAATCTTGGTGTAGTTGGTGCCAGTTAAGATGGAGAATAGCGGTCATTGAGCCACCTACATTTTATTAAACTTCTTAACTTTGAAAACCAGAAATAAGCCTGTTCGAGTCTGAAATCGTCATCTATTGTGATCTTCAACATTTTTGTAAAGAAAAACGATACATGGTTTATTTGTTTTGGTTCTTACGAAGAGATATTAGGCTAATAGGCAATGACCGCTATTCTCATCTTAACTGGCACCAACTATAGTTTTTTTGCTACTCTTTATTCAATATCAATCAATCAACAATCACAATGTAAAGAAAGAAAGAAAAAGCATTTATTAGCCCGCACAGGACAAAACACAAATTAAAATGATAAAATAAAAAATAAAAACATGATATGAAATTGGTCCTGTACGAGGCCAAAAGGCCCCATGTCAGCATGGTGCTGTAACATTTAAAAAAAATAGTCGTCGTCGTCGTGTATGAAATATTAAAATCACATGACACCATAGAAATGTAAAAAACACTTTACAAACTTCTTAACAAACTTCTTTATTAAATCAGTGCATGACACACAGTCTTCTTCTCATTGTTGTCATAGCTTAATTATACTGTTTCCCAGGGATGGGAATGGCCTCTCATTTCTCCTTCCAACCCGTCTATTCTGTACAATTTCTGGCCACGTTTGCCCCACGCATATGATCAGATCGTCACACTACCTTCGCCGCCAACCTCGACGGAGATTTCCACCCTCAAGTGTCTCCTCATACAGATAAAAAATAGGCACTGCTTTACTATTATAGATATTTCGGTGTTTTCCAACAACAAACAATATTATAGACTTGATTTATTAATTTTTTGTTACCGATGATGGTTTCCATCACATGGCAGAAGTTTCCCTGGGTAATTTAAAAGGACCCCGTGTAGTGTCTGCATTTAATTCTGTGCCATCCGCAAAGATAAGCCAAGATTTATGAGCTCACAGCACAAAGCGCAATCAATTAAAAATAAAACCCAAACCAGTCTAGACTTTCTTCTATCAACCTAATCCTGCGTTTTCCTATCAGACTTAGAAAAAAACACATGTAGTATAAAACCTGTATGATATAATATATGCTAGAGAAAAGAGTGCCCACACCACATCCAATTTTCCTCGGCGTAATCCGCTCAAACCGTGTCACGGTGATCCTTGGATTAATTATGTAAATTCTGTTGTTTTTGTCACACCTCTGCTGTACCCCTCTTTGTAAGTTCTTGATGATGGCGATTTGTTTTTCAGACAAGCTGAATTAAGGGAGGTTGTATTTGTGAGCTTGTGAGTTAGGTTTTTGGGTTAGGTCTGGGCTCATGGTGATTTTGGGGAAAGCATTTTCAATGCGAGTCGTTCGATGTAATTTTGTAGTATAATTACGTTTTTTTGCTGAAAAATAATAGTTTGATTTTTATAAGACTGCAGTTAAACAGCCAATACTAAATAATATAATACCAGACTGCAGGACAAAGACCTCTCCTCAGAGATAGGCAGATCATCATCATCGGCCTATTAATGTTCCCACTGCTGGGACACAGGAATCATCTCTATGAGAGGCAGATGTTTCGTTTAAAATACTAGCATTGAGCTGTTTTTGGTCAGATTGGAATCCAGCCTAATATCACAGACTTTGCAGACGATGATTACGGTCAAATGAAAAAAAAAAACAATCTAGGAAGAATGTTTTTAAAAATATTAAAAAAACAAATATTAAATATATACAAAAAAAAACATAGCACAGGAGTGCTATGTTGAAATATTTGTATTTAATGATAACGGTCTCGCCGTTAGATTTAACATTATCTACTAAAGTAATCTTTACAAAACCAAGTAAATCCTCAACATCACCGTAATCTTACATCGATAACCAATTAACTTATCCAATACAAACACTTCAAACCAGAATTACTAAGAACAATATCCCAGAAGTATTTCCAAACAAAAAACGTGGCCAATCAATAAATATATCCCCTCTTTTCAATTAGTATAGCAAATGCACATTTAATGCCTTACCTCGGGGAAAAATCCCTGGTTTAACTTAAACGATTTAGGGGATACCCCACTAAATGAAATCTCCACTAATAGAGGACAGGGAAAGGTAATCATGTTTTAATAAATAGAAAGTTTCCGAGTGTGTTTTTGTTTTTTTTTTTTTCTGGGGAAATAGGGGTTTGGTATAATATGCGGAAAAGGGTTGGGAAAGAGGGAAAGTTGTGTAATAAACGAAGGAAAATATGGCTGTATGATTTTGTAAGGACGTCTACAGCAGAAATTATGTTATCATTTATCATATCGGGATAAAAAAAATATACAAGAAGATGAAAGGGTGCAAAATGACTCTTAACGAAGCCGAAAGGCACTTGTTCTCCCCATCATTGTGATATTTTTTTGTTATAGACCATACCTGGGAGCCTTCTAGTTATGAAAGAAAGAAAGAAATAGCATTTATTAGCAGTTATGGAGATATTGGGGGTCAAAGTTCCAACTTTTTCACAAGTTTTTTTTTTAATACATGTTTTCAATGAAAGAACTTTTCTTTAAACACCTCCACAACCCCCACACTATTCAATCCATCCACCAGCACAATGTTTTGATTGCTTTACATGGAGTTTTACCGTAAAACGTGATTTTTTACCCAAAACAAAAAGTAATTTCCCAGCAATAATTTTTGAGTAGGGTTACTTAGTTTGATGTACAGAATGCTTGGTTGACGGCTTCATGATGTGTCTGTTCCTGTATGTCACCATTTCTTGGTTATGGAATATTATTTTTAATTTAATGGATAGAAGAAACACGATGTGTTACAGTTATGGTTTCTCAAATAGTTAAAGTACTCTCACGAGCACTATACATAGAAAATATTTCCCAAACAAATTTGTCTAACAATTCTAGTATTCTCTACCCCTGTCTTGAATTGGGGATTATAACAGACTATTAGGATACGTCAATATGTCTACGTTTCTCCGTAATACTTGTCCATTGGGACGCTGTGTCTGCGCAAGACTTATTGTTTTCTAAAATATTGCTGAAGTGTTGTTTTTTTATAGATATTAGGGTTTGGAGAACAAGATAGGATAATAATAAAACGTGAATATGTATCCAAGCTATTCGATTATTACGAGTTATCACAATATAATATCGACGAAGAGGTATTTACTTGGCAATTTTCCTATTTCAAGAATTTATTTTTCTCAAAATTTATCTTGTGTTTTCTAGCTAAGCTAATTATTTTTTTGTTTGACATGTTTGATGACTATTGACATGTTTTCCAAAAAAAAAAACTTGTTTCATGTGATTGATGAATTCTTAAAAAAGGCATCCGTTTGGCTTGGATTCACCAAATTACGATAGACCCACCTGAAAGCATAGAAATTCAAAATTAAACGGTTTCAAAATATAGATAAAAATATTTGCTACAAAACGTTATCTTTATCAAAATGATTGCAACCCTAAAAAGGTTAAAAAAACGTTTGTTCAAAATATTCGCCTCTCGCTTCTTATCACACTTCTTTTTCTCGACAATATTTTTTCCAGTGTAACTGACACTGTAGCTTGCGCCATGTTTCCATGTTGGGGCCATTAGAAGAGCGGGGCTTTATTAGTTTAAATAAGACTTTTATTAAAAAATGGTAATTAAATACCCACTTGGAAACCCTGAGACTGGTCTTGTAAATTTGGAAACGTTCGTATTTTGTTATACACAAAACTCCTCTGGACAATTAAGTCAGCTACAATTTGGGCCTAAAATAAAGTCGATCGGGTTAAGGGTTTGCCCTGTAGCCTAACCTTTTTGAAAAAAGTCAAAATGTGAGAACGACATTTTTCACATGATATTTATGACTTCATGTTTCGCAGACTTCGTTATCCCGACTTTCTCGTCGCTCAGCGACAATTTTTTTTCGAATTCCGTAGATTAATTTCCAATGTGCTCGATAGTCGCGTGAGGCACGAAATAATATTAGTTATTTAAAAAAAAAAGAGTCCCAATCGTTCTGAGTTCGATGATCGAGTTTATTTATGGCTTTCGGTTCCAGAACGACCTTTAGGTGTGGATTTTTAAATAAGCGCGTAATGCGTAATAAGCGTGTAACCTTACTTACATATTTTGTGACAATATTTTAATATTGATTGTCGCTCCAGATGTTATAGCGATTACATTTTGTAACGTTTTCAATTACTGAAAATGGCCCTGAATCTGTAACGACAGACGTTTTTGTTGCTGATCCTTTTCCATGTTATTTTGACTAATTTTTGTTTCAGACCTTTCATAGGGCCTGAAAATACCTGTAATAATTCTATCATTTGTTTTGTACTTAATTCATATTTTTTTAAAGTTGCCAGATAATCTGTTTGACCGTTTAGGAATTCCATCTTGTATCGTTGAAACAATTATTTTACCGATTTTAAACTTGTCACGATACGATGCGAGAACTTAAACGTTACGTCTTAATAGGCGAGACGACAAAAAAAAAAAAATTAGTCCGTCAGATAGATTTCCAAAAAATACTGGACACATATTTTTTCTTTTGTTACGTAAACCAAAATTGACGAAGATACGACGCTTTTAAAATTCTCAATACGTCACGCCTAGGTATAATTTTTAGCTAGTTCTGACGTCACGAGCCCCCACTCCCGAGTTTTGATGCGTTTTATCTTTGTCAATATTCATTGATTTACAAAAACAAAAAATACTTGCCTATTATTTTCTAATACTCTAACTGACGGACTAAATAGATTTGCAATTTTTTGATACTGTCGTCATGCCTATTGCCACCGCTGTTTCTTTGGCCCCAAGACAACTCGCGACATAAATCTGCATGCTTTTTTTAATATTTTGTCGCCCGTGCAGTAATTTATCTTTTGTTTATATACTAGAACTCTTAATGAGCACTTTCTTATGTTTTATTTGTATTCTTTGTTGCTGAGAAGTCAATTTAATTTAATGTATTCTTTTAGATGCGCATCTCTGTAATGGGTCTTTTGTACATTTAAGTGGATGCGTTATTTTTGGTGTTTAAGAATGTATATAAGGCTGTAGGCTTTTTGATGTTGAAACACGGAGCTGTGAAAAAAAATGCATGTGAATGAGCTGTGAAATAAAAATATGCAGGTGAATGAGCTTAGTGATAACTGTTAGTACTGAATTTATAGTTGGTGCCAGTTAAGATGAGAATAGCGGGCATTGCCTTTTCCCTAATATCTCTTCGTATGAACAAATGAACCATGTAATGTATCGTTTTTCATTACAAAAAATATTGAAGATCACGATAGAAAACGATCCCAGACTTGAACAGGCTTATTTTCAGTTTTCAAAGATTAGAAGTTTAATAAATTATGTAGGTGGGTCAATGACCGCTATTCTCATCTTAACTGGCACCAACTGTAGAAAATAATTAATTACTTGGGAAGATGTAATAAAGAGATACCCATCATGGAATGGAAAAATCTAAATTATGAACTTAAATTAATTTACTTTAATTAGTTTAGCTTGGGGTCCTGGGTTCAATTCCTATTTCGGGCAAAGTGTCATTGGGATTATCCATCAGGAATTTCTCAGTAGCAGCCACGGAGTCTGGATTTGTGCCCGGTTGATGGTAATAGGCTCGCCCCCTATTTTAACGACTTAAACATAACTGGCAAAATGTGGGTGTACTAATGGGTACACCTCTGCCTAATCCTACGGGTATTACAGCCGTGATGTTATATGTTGTCAAGATAATGAACGTAGTCTTGTTTAAGTATCACGATCAAATGTTTCATGAATATTGTTCCGAGTACTTGAATCAATTTAAAAAAACCGGCCAAGTGCGAGTCGGACTCGCGCACGAAGGGTTCCGTACCAATTATTATAAAAAAATCACGTTTGTTGTATGGGAGCCCCCCTTAAATATTAATTTTATTGTTTTTAGTATTTGTTGTTATAGTGGCAACAGAAATACATCATCTGTGAAAATTTCAACTGTCTAGCTGTCACGGTTCATGAGATACAGCCTGGTGACAGACAGACGGACAGACGGACAGACGGACAGACAACGAATTCTTAGTAATAGGGTTCCGTTTTTACCCTTTGGGTACGGAACCCTAAAAGAAGGTTTTACTTTTTCTAGGTAAAAGTTTTTCTCCTCACCCAATGAACTGAAAATAAATTAACATCCACGAAAAAAATTGAAAGAGCAAATAATTTTACGATGAAAAGCGAAATTCTGAATAAAACCTCTTCGAAAAATTAACTGTAATATTAAAATGTAGTTAATTAATTCAGAGTTAGTGGTCCGTTAAAACTTAACTAGTAACTGGTACATTTGAATTTTAATAAAAGGCTTTGTAAACTTTTACATAATGAAGTTGAACGAAGTACGGGAACTAGGAAACTAAACTAATATATTCATAATCACGTTTCCATTCTTCCGGTTCTGTAATATTTTAACAGTTGCTGCAAATTGCTCGGAACGGTTTCTGGGCAATAATATGTAGAGATATAAGTATATCTGTTGCTCTCATTGGAAATGTTCGTGAGTGAATTAATGGTTTGGTATTGGATTATGCGTTAAAACATAAAAGCTATAATAGTACATTATGATATAAGTGCGGTAAGTTGAAAATTACAGCGGAGGCGATATTGCTAGCCCGAGCCGTTGGCGAGGGCTATAATAAAGCAGAGGCTGTAATTATCAAAGCGCACGTATGTCATACGACGTTTTATAACATATTTGCGAGGAAATAAATAAAAATCGGACTTTCTTAAACGAATAAATCTTTTACTTGTTCACAAATTAGCGAAGTCCGCGCATCAGCGCTTTTTTTTTAAGGCAAAGACACAAAAACAGCCAGTACTAATAAAGTAAATTAATATTTTTGTGTTTTTGTTACAGTTAAATGGTTGTAATTTATTGTCAAACTTAATTAAATTAAAGAATTAAATGTTAATTTATTATATTTCATCTCCCACAGTTAATTTTATTCATAAAATGTTGACCACTTTTCTGACATAAAAACTCTTTGCTAAGAATTATAAAAGTACCGTTCCTTTTGGACGGAACATCTTGATAAACCGTGCGTTGTACATTACATTACTGCACAAGTACGTAATGAGATACATTACGATATTGAAATGGGTGAAATAAGAGACCCTTTACGAGCAAATGTGTTATAAATCTATAATAAATACATATATATATATATAAATATATAGCATAAAGCTATATCAGCATTATATAATGATTTAGTAAGAAGCCAACTAGAATGTAATGCAGTTATCTGGGCCCCACATGAAACTAAGTATAGTCTGTATATGTTGGAGCGAGTACAAAATAAATTTATTATATAGATACAAATATATGAGGGAATACGGGGTATGTCCATTTTATCCATTGATGTATCCAACTCTATTTGTCTTGGGAATGGTCGGATTTAATGAACTAATGGTGATGAGGCAACTCACACTGTGACATATCTTTAAGGTAATTAGGGGGAAGATACACAAATTACACAATGCGGATATATTGCGAAGAGTGGAACTAGCCGTGCCAGACTGGTGAGATGGATATGTGGGTCGTCATCGTCAGCCGCAGTTGCTAGTAGAACCGCGCGCGCGAACCAACTTGCTGCGCGAGGCACCGCTCACGAGCGCGCTCCGCACTCTCAACCTCTTTGCTGAGGACTTGTACATAATATTCTGTTTCGCTTTGGGTGAATTTACAAGAACAGCTACCTATAAAATTAGTTATAAAAAAAAAAAAAAATAAGTGTGCTACAATATCGCATTGGATATTTTTATGTTTAAAGTAAATAAATAAATAAAAACAACACGCCTGTAATCCGCAATGGTTATGTTTAAGTCCCATGTGATAGGGGGCGAGCCTATTGCTATCTACTACACTACTACTACAACAGCCCATAACGTCCACTGCTGGACATAAGCCTCTCCCATGATGGGAGGAATTTGCCGTAATCTCCACGCTTGGCAGGCGGATTGGAGATCGCAGTGATGAAAGACTAACAGAAAACGCTGCTGCCCATTCTCTGGCCTACGGAGGCGCAAGGTGTTCTGCCTCAGACATTAGTCGCCTTATACGACACCCGTGAGTGTAAAGGGTTGGTTCTATTCTACTCTGCCGGATACCACACGGCTAACCATCGCTATTGCTATCAATCGGGCACAAATCTGGCTGCTACTGAGAAATTCTTGATTGAAAATCCAATAACACTACCCGACTTGGGAATCGAACCCTGGACCTTATATTAAAGGAATAAATGGTGAGTAAATCGTTTTTGCAGTGAAAATCAAAGAGACAAGTCTTCTTCAGCAATGATTTATGGAAAAAATGGTTATCTCCCAGGCCACATAATTCCTGACGTCATGCAAAATATAATTTATTACTTTTTTTTTGTTTTACTTTGAAAAAAAAACCCATCAACATCCCTAAGGCAGTTGACATCTTGGTCGGAGGCACCTCCTTTTTCAATAGAGGAAGAATTTTACTCCCAGTTTCTCATAATTTTATAGTAGATGAAAATGTATGTAAAATACCTTAATAATTATACAAGAAGTGACTAAAGCTTGAAGCTTTGCTCTTAGTATTAAAACTAATAATGTATTCACTGCCACGCTTGCGTTCTGGAAGTTCGTTAAACACTCCTGGAGTGAGACGTGACGTCAAACAAACAGACGAACAAACAAATGACGTCATTTAATAAGTTATTGTGTTATTATCCGACTTCAGTGAAGCAAGAAGGGTTATGATTTTGACCGGTATGTATGTTAATAATAATATATAATTATGTATAATTTAAACAAATATTAATGTATAAATCCAATATATGAGTGGTAAAAATTATATGTACACAACTAGTTATCAGCCTACCTACCTACACAAAACGAAAGAGTAGATTAATATTAAAATTGTTAACAATAGCTATTTATTCACCAAGGGGAGTAAGGCACAGATTACTAATCGAGTGTGCATTTGAGGCCCGACGCGAAGCGGAGGGCCGTGAACCACACGAGTTTAGTAATCTGTACTTACCCTCGAGTGATATATACTGCTTTATACTACACTTGCACTTTTAAGCACAAAGATATAAAGACAAAATAGCAAAAAAAGCATTTTATTAAAAAGTTATATTGACAAACTTTACCAAGAAAATTGTCTTTACAAAATACGTCAACAAACAATAAGTTTTTTTATTAATTTTAGCGCGTCAAACAGTTTTCGCGCCAGAAGACGTTAGAGAAGGTAAAAACGCCCCGTATGGTAAAATTAAATCGTTTGATTGCAATGATATTCAATTAAACAGATATGATAAGAGCGCGCAATCGCGACTCGAAAACGCGCCAATTGGCCTGTTTTGCCTTTATTCTGCGTCACTGCGTGTATGTGAGCTGGCTCTCCCCCGCGGCACACACAAAACGCGTTAGTAATGCATTACTACCCTGATTTTCAGGGCAGTAATGGATTACTACCCTGATTTTCAGGGCAGTAATGAAATTCCATACAATATAACTGCCTAGATTTTTGAGAAGGTTTAATGAACAGCTTTCAAGCCTTTTAGTGGGGTAGTATTGGTACACTTACTAAGCAAGTGTAGTATAAATATCTATAATAGCCCTCCTCCTAATTTTTTTTATGTTGTTATGCCCGACAGGGCCCACAATGCTCCAAAACGAATGTATGTCTTTATGTACCTACCACCTAAGTTCACATTGTGGAATGCAATAAACGTATTGAGTATTGAGTATATGTTCATCTGTTCCCTCATAACGTGTGAATTGCTTATCATAATAATTTGACAAATGAGGTATCGTTAGGAGCCTCTTGATTGTCCGCTGATGTGACGTTTGTATGTGCAAATGTTTGAAGTCTTACTTAGACCCGGTTTGACTGGTCTTGGTTAGACTTGGTTTATGAACCTTTAGACTTGGTCTCCTGTAAAGCTTGAGGTCCGAGGTTCGATTCCTAGTTCGGAGAAACTGTTATTGGTTTTCTCCATCAGGAATTTCTTAGTTTGGCCCTCTACTACATAGAACATTTAAACATAACTGGCGTTGTACTATGTGTAGGTATACCTCTGTCTAACCATAAATGAAATACAGGTATGATAATCTTACTTCTTACTAATAGTAAAAATGCGAAAGTTTGTGAGGATGGATGTTTTAATACTCTTTCACGCAAAAACTAATAGACGGATTTGGCACATAGACAAACCATGAGTACCATGACATAACCTGGATTAACATACAGGGTGTAAAATACCTCATCACGAAGCCGTCAACCAAGCATTCTGTACATCAAACTCAGTAACTTTACGCAAAATTATTGCAGGAAAACGACTTTTTTTTGTGGTGAAAAATCATGTTTTGTGGTAGAACTCAATGTAACGCACTCAAAACATTGTGCTGATGGATGTATTGAATAGTACGGGGGTCGTGGAGATGTTTAAAGTAAAAATCTTACATTAAAAAAACTGTATTTAAAAAAAAACCCCAATATCTCCGAAACTAGAAGGTTCCCAGGTATAGTGTAGAACAAAAAAATGATCGCAATGACGAGGAGATCAAGCGATTTTCAGCTTCGTTAAGGGGTGTTTTACACCCTTTATAGGATACTTTTAATCCCGGTAGTATGATCCCGTGGGACAGTTACGCGGGCGAAGCCGCAGGCATTAGCTAGTATTTTATGAAATAAATAAACAATAAAAGTGTCGCTACTCAGCTAAACAAATTAGGTTAGGATTCTGAAAAGCCACTCATTTGTCAGTACAAATTACTTGCTATACCAGTATACTTACAGCCACATGAGCAAGTAAACGGCCACGTACAGTCCAGTGTTTAAGCTAATTGAGTAGCCATTCAGTCTTTCCAGGATTCTAGAGATCTACTGTGGTTGAAGTCGGGTTTTAGGAGGGTATTTGTTAACTGTGACAAAGATCTTTAATTATGACCCCTCTTGTAGACTCTGGTGGTAGCACTTAGGCCTTAAACTGGCCTAGAATATGTAGTTAATTACAATAGTAGAACAGGCCAGCTTATAATAGTTTTGTTACCCCTGATATATTTCCAATTATCATCGTCATCTGAGACTTTACAGGTGTAAGTGGGCCTAGACGAGTATAATTTTTCATAGTGGCATATTTCTGGATTTTCCTCTCCAATTTCTCGCTCCAACAGTTTTTTGTGCTGACGCTAGCACATCAAGTTCCCAAGCTGTCAAATTTCTCCAAATGATTTAAAACCATATAAACAAACTGTCCTGCAGTTTGGTAGAAGGATTGTGAAAAACTCCTATGTAATAATAGTTATTTATGAACTGCTGTATAATGAGGGGTATTAAAACACGAATGTGGGTTTAATAATAGAGGTATTCCATGAAGCACACCCAAACGAAGCACACCCAGACGAAGCACACCTAAAGTATTCCACTTAGCACACCCGTAGGTGGGCTTCAAATAAAAATTAAAAAAAAAATATTTCCTATTCCACGAAGCACACCTACGAATATCACTCGCATAGTGCGGGGACTAAGAAATAAAAATGTCGATAGGAGAAAATATTTATTATTTAAAAGACTAACTAGTTTGTGAGACTTTACTATCTTTGTTTACGTTTGTTCCCGTTCAGTTACACCATAAGAAGAAGAAGAAGAAGAAGACAAACTACCAGGATCCCAGAATCATGAAGAAGTATTTTCTACATTGCATACTGCATGATAATCGAAATATACACGGATTGATTATGAGATCCCTATTAAAAATATATAATACGTCCTTTATGGTTCTGGCCTCCTGGTAGTTGGTAGATAAATAAAAAACCAATAAACCCGTGCCAAGTCAAAAATTATGCAATCACTCGTTACCCGTGGTCCCGTGGGATATGATATGCTATTATTATGGATTTGTATTTTCTATCGATACGTTCAGAAGTCCAGGAAACAATCCCTAATGCTATGGAACCACGGGTAATTAAAATTTCCCATGGACCCGGTAATGGGTCAACGCACCGGGACCACGGGTAACCACCCAATGTAAGTAAGCCATTACACCCTTTTTTAATACACCACCACAAGGCATTACCGTTTTTATGAATCTTGTGTTTACTATATTGTTTGTTATTATACACTAACACTTGTGTCTCCTTCCGGCCAAGTACGTAATTAATAGATGGGTTAAAATTTCTACTACTTGGACCTGCCATCGGCTCCATTATTTTGTTTGAATAAATTGCACGAAAAATAGAAAAAAAAAAACAATAACAAGACCGGTGGAAACGCTCGGCTAAATTTGGGTTGGCTCGGGAATTCAGTGGCGGGCGCACGCGTTGGCTATTAGCGCATCATGTATACGTCTTATCTATGGGATTTATATATGAACAGTATGAAAATAACAAGTATTAATCACATTATTATAATGAAACTGAAAGATGTTAGATATTTAAGTTAGTCTTTTAAATAATAAATATTTTCTCCTATCGACATTTTTATTTCTTAGTCCCCGCACTATGCGAGTGATATTCGTAGGTGTGCTTCGTGGAATAGGTAATTTATAATTTAAAATTTTTATTTGAAGCTCACCTACGGGTGTGCTAAGTGGAATACTTTAGGTGTGCTTCGTCTGGGTGTGCTTCGTTTGGGTGTGCTTCATGGAATACCTCTAATAATAGTATCACATGAGTGTTTTAATACCTAATTATGTACAGTCGCATACAAGACTTTATCTACACCCATGAATGAATCCTCAATAAAAGTTTCTGAAACCATATGATAGGGTGTTGTAACAAGCCTATGTAAATTCATGGAAAGTTTAATTGCTGAGTATTTAATACAAACAAACCATGTATAGGTAATAATATAGGTAATTATTTACATTTTGGATTTTACAATTATTAAAATGCACAAAGCTTGTATCACTCATTTTTGTAAACAACAAAGTAGATAATGCAATATTAATATCGAACAAAAATGGCGGGATACGACGTGCATTCGACGCTGTGGTAGTGAATCGCACGTGCTAGACAATGTTCTTTTTTTAAAACGAGTTGCATAATGAAATTCAGTACAACATTATAACACCCGTTTGGGTGTTATAATGGTTATTATGACACTGGCTGTTTTAATGTTGGCAATAAGCTGTTTCAGATACTTTTATAGAGGATTTATAGCATGGGTGTAGATAAATAAATAAAAAATAATATGGAAGAAGAAGATAAGATAAGGGCAAGAGAATGATGATTTTAAACCACAAATAGTTGATGGTTAAGTTCAAAATCAAATGAGAAAATCATTTTGTACATTGTAGTTTGCATTTAAGTTATTTTGTGCCCAAAATAAAAGCTTCATTTACTTGCATTTTCATCAGTTTAAACACATTTATTTGCTTTGTCATGTTAACCCATTATTTAGAGTGATTTTAAGAAAATTAAGTTCAGTAGGTACGCTATTCATTTTGCTAACATAATATTAATAACCTTTTGCGTAGGACCTCAGGCTTCAAAACGTCCGTCTTGTGTCAACTGATAATAGTTCTGTCTGTCTTAATGTGATACAGGTTGAGTTATGACGTAAAATTTAGTTAGCAGAAGAAAAGCGGTCTGGAAAATGGAATATTCGTGAAATCTTGTACGTGGGAATTGAGAATTGTGACCTAATCCATCAAGTTAGAAGTCATGATATGGTTTTCTATTTTTGGAGTCTTGCAACAGTTAAGTATGTACTATTGTCTCCATTTTGTGGATTTAAATGTAATTAAACAAAATTATTTATAACAACAGCAATTTGACAAGAACGTCTGAAATAAACGTTAAATTCTTTCGGGTATATATGTGGGTAATAGTTTTATTTGTACAAGTGACCTGATACTAACTAAATAAATAAATGCTCTATATATAACAGTGTATACTAATCAAGCTTTATTTAGTCTCGGTCATTACTCATCATACCCGATGAACCGTTCCCAATAAACAAAACGCCTGAATACCCAACAAAAGGTTTTGAATCATAATTATTCTACACTGCCAATATACAATTAGTTTAAACGAAATCGCTTATAAACAATCACTTTCCCGCGTAACTATTCCTTATCTATACATATTATCTAACAAATAAATAAAATTGAGGTGTCTGTTTGTAATTTCCATATCAGTTTTTACTGAATGCAAATGACTGAACAAAAAAACATTTTTTTTTCAATTTTTATCCGTCTGTCTATTTGTTTCGGCTAATCTCCGAAACAGCTGGGCTGATTTTAACGAGACTGTAACTCTTAGATAGCTAATATTACGAGAAGTAACTTAATTATGCTACTTTTGTTTTGAAATATTAAATTAGGGTTCCGTGCAAAAAAAAAAAACTCTTGAAATTGTTAACAAAATCCGATTAAAAAAATCGGCCTAGAGCGTGTCGGGCCACGCTCAGTGTAGGGTTCCATAGTTTCCCGTCCGTCACAATAAGTGTTGTCACTTATGAGTTTAAAGGTGGGTATCCATTATGTAAAAATGCTTGCATATACGAATATACTACAAACTTAGTCCAGAAATTATTTTGTACAACTTTTTGTCTTTTTTGTACAAAAACTGTTGTTTCCATCAAGTTCAAAATAATGTTCCTAGAAAGTCCTTATAAAGTTCTACTTTTCAGATTTTTTTCATATTTTCTAAACTTATGGTTCAAAAGTTAGAGGACACATTGTTTTTTACTTTTGGAGCGATAATTTCCGAAATTATTGACATTATCCAAAAATTATTTTAGGAAACCCCTATTCATTTTTAAATACCTTTCCTTTCAATATATCACACGTTAGGGTTGAAATTAAAAAAAAAAATCACTTCCCACTTTACATATAGGGGGGCTACCCTAATAAAACATTTTTTTCCAATTTTTATTTTACCACTTTGTCGGCGTGATTGATATACATATTGGTACCAAATTTCAGCTTTCTAGTGCTAACGGTCACAGAGATTAAGCGAGGACGGACAGACGGACGGACGGACAAACATGGCGAAACTATAAGGGTTCCTAGTTGACTACGGAACCCTAAAAAGGAAAGGAAGTAATTTATTTTAATAATCATTTCAAGCGACATAAGTCTGGGCAACAGCTAGTACGAAATAAATGGAAATGTTGCCGAGATGAAAATGCAAATATATTCAATTAATCTATGCGCCCGTCTGTATCGGGTGTCGCTAAGCTGTGATTGGCGGATCGGCGTTAAGTCGTTCAACCGTACGAAAGTGGTTTGACGTTTACAGAATAGGGACGTGGGTGAATTTGAATATGTTTGCTTATTAGTTTTAGTGAGGGGCTGTTGGTTCAGGTTTGGGCAATTTTGAAGCTTTGATTATAAGGTCTTGGATATTTGGGATACTTCGACTAAAGCTTTGATTGGATATTGCTAAATCTTTGCTGTTAAAGTTTGAGTGGGGTTGCTGTTCTGGAAAGAACATTAAGGCCCTTCTAAGACTAAAATTAGCAATTCTATTTGTGGTGGTTCAAACTTCGTTTGAAATAGTGTTACAATAAAGTTCTAATCAGCTTGCACTACAAAGCGGTTGCTACGTCAGTCACTGCGGCCTAATAGTGCGAAATGAGTGGTTTTGTGCGATTTACAAAAAAACGATTGATTTGACTAAAACAGTAAAATACATAAAACCTGCTTTATAGTTAGTTCAGGCAAAGTTTCATGATCTAATTTGAGGTACTTTTTGAATACCAGCGGTTTATTGTTCGATTCTTGAAATTTTTTTGTGGTCTTTGGAATTTTTTTCTATCGAGAAAAGTTATGAAATCGTGTTTTCGTCACACATAGTACTCAGAATTAATCCTCAACTTTACCATATATTTATTTCAAAGTTAATGCTGCAGTATTTTAGGACGTAACGGAGGATCATGCTAAGCCATTTGAGGGAGTATCGGCGCTTAAAGTAGCAGTTTGCTATTTTTAGTATAGATAGTCTAGAATTCTAGACATTCATTCATCAAATCAAATAGGATTGCTTTTTTGATTTTATGCTATATTAAGATCTTTCTTCTTTATCGTGTGGTAAGTGCCTAAACTGGTGTCAGAGTTTTTAAGCCACCCATGGGCCTTTGACTTGGCTTAAGGGCCTATACATTCTCAAATGGCTTAACATGATCCTCCGATACGCCTAAAATACTGCAGCATTAATTTTGAAATAAATATATCAGTCAATTTCAACAACTCGATTTTATACCTAATTTCCATGGACATTTTCATTTTCAGGTTTTTTGATAAACTTTAATAACAAATCGCAACATATCCACATTATATATACATTTTCTGAAAGGGGATATTATAATTAAATTATTTAGAGAGTTATTTGGGCCACCGAAATTGGCGAGCCACAGAAATTTTATTATTGCCACCGAAATTGTATTGGTGACACAGAAATTCTGCGTTTGCACCGAAATTGTGAATTATTATATAAATACATTGTTTTTTAATAATATGTAAAGAAAGATAAGGTTTAATGTAAAAACTCATATAATACGAATATCGTCGTTAATATATGTATATATTATCGTTGTAATTATGTAATGAACACCTGCATGTAACCCATGTATCACAAATAAACGATTTGATCATTTTTATAAGCATTTCTAAAAAAACAACGTGGTGTACTATTAATTGGATAAATCAGTCTTATAAAATTAGCAATCAAGGAACTGATTATGTTTTTTACTTCTATGAAGAGGATGGGAAATCATCAAATGACTTCTCCCGCTCTGGGCACAGGACTAAAACCTATTCATATTCCTTCATCGCCCTTTGTGTTCCGGGACCACGGTATCTCTTTCGAACAGTCCCGCAACCCCAGCAGGCATCAGTCCTTGCGGACCCCTTACTATTGCTGACTCTCTTTGAGGCGCGCGTGGAACACGGACGCGCCATCGACACGGTCTGTCGTCATGAGACGGACAGACGACAAGCTAGCCCATAGCCCAATGTCCACAGGTCCACCACGTGGCCCCCGGCCACGACTGCATGTGCATGGACCGCACGACTCCTGCGTAGAGTCTCCGGCAGGGGGCGTTTGCCCCCCCCAGGTTGGGCAGGAGCTACCTGAAGGCAGCGCCGGCGCCGGTCCGTTCCAGTTTGGGGGCCAAACATCGGAAGTGCTCCACGAAGTTCCACTGGCTGTCGACTGCTGTACTGTAAAGTCGACTCGACCACACGATGAAGGTAGGTCGGCACCCGGTGATACCGGAGTGCCCCCCTAATGCAGCTCCAGGGCATGGTGTTGAAGGCATTGGCGATGTCGAGAGACACCACCAAGACAACCCCACCCCGGGAAACCGCATATCCCGTCGTGAGGGCTCTCACGCGCATGATGGCGTCCACCGTAAAGCGCCCCTTGCGGAAACCAAACTGGTGTTCCGCGAGATCCGGCCCCGACCCCGCAAGGTGCTCGGCGAGGTGGTTTGCAATTACTCTTTCAAAGAGCTTTCCCACCTCGCCAAACAGCACCACGGGCCGGTATGCGGACGGATATTCCGCAGGGCGCCCCGGCTTCCGAATGAGGACCAGCTTTCCCGTCTTTCAACGAAGCGGGAACTGGCCTCTCTCCAAGCATGCGCTTAGGAGCCCCTCTAGTCGGTGCCCGAGAGCCTCCGAGGCCAGGATCCAGGCTTTGCCAGGCAAGCCGTCGGGTCCCGGGGCGGTATTTTAGACACTGAGCCTACGTATCGCCACTCTCAGGTCTACCCCAGTCACTTCCGGAGCGTTTTTGTCGTCGTCCTGTTGGTCCGCTTCCAGCATCGCAGGTGGCGTAGCCATAGACGGGGGAGATGTTCTCTCTCGCAAAGGGAACAGAGTACTCACCATGTTCTCCACGAGCTCAGGCCGGAGACTCTGCGTCAGTAGGGGGGCCCAGGTGCGGAGCTGTCCCGCACCATCTTGTAAGGGCGCCCCCACGGATCTCTATCGAGAGTCCCCAGCATCTCCTCGCGAGCTAGATCCCTGGCCCACGAGGAGATGCTGGGGACTCGACATCTGCGCACGTCGCAGATGTCGGACATGGCCTCCTGGAACCACCCTGCCTCATTTTCAACGTCGGCAGGTCTGGCCGGTGATGTCACCTAGGCCTGCACGATCGAGGCTTCCAGGAGGAGCTTCTGGAGGATGCAACCCTCAAATTTCAGTTAATCCAACTGAATGACTTTTTCAAGAAATAGTAATACAATTTTATTTTAATGTCCGGGGCTAAGGACCTAGTTCTGTCAAAGTAATTTTGGCATAACAAGTTCTTTTCTTTTCAAAAATCTCCATTAACATGAATACAATAATTGATTGGTAAAATTTCTGTGCAGTCGTGTAATTTCCGTGGGCCACGAGATGCCACGGAAACCACAGAAATTGCCCCATAGAAATTGGAAACTTGGCTATTTTATTTTTTTTACAAGAAACTATCAAGGCTATGACTATTATTTTCTATAATATTAAATGTGTACCAAAGGCTACTTAGCATGCATAAAAGTGATACCTTTATTTCTTGCAAAAATCCTTTTAAAACTTATCACCGAAATTGCAAAATTTCGTTCCGAGTAAACTGAAATCACGTACTTATATTTTTGGCGGAAAGACCTGGCGATATGGTGCACTACCATTCTTACTGCACGTAAGAGCACGACTGTCTCTGGCCAAGCAGGGATTTATTGTTCGTTTAAACTCATTGGTGGAAGCTCAGGACGGTGAAACAAAATGACCATAGAAATTAGTAATTTCGCTTGGACAAACCTACCGTTGACATGTACTCATTAACTATGAGTCTAAACATTCAAAACTAATTAACGTCTTGTAGGTCAATCATTACTTAACGCAATCAAAATACTTTTTCCTATATATGTTGGAGATTATCTTCCTGAGAGGTAAATGCTGTGTATGAAAGTGATTGTGGACAAGACACAGAAATTGATAATTCATCATATACCGATTTTTTTCATAAAAAGTAATAGTCTTATAAATATAATTTAAGTGGCTTCATTTAGATTCATGTCACTTTAATTCTGAGAAAAAAAATCGTTGCATTATCTGTAAAGCAGCACTGCGATTTCAGCCTAGACGCGTAAATTTTTCGCCTGAGAAATTCACTCATATGGTAAAGTTGAGGATTAATGCTAGGTACTATCTGTGACGAAAACACGATTCCATAAACTTTCCTCGATAGAAAAAAAATCCAAAGTTACCTCCAAATCGAACAATAAACCGCTGGTATTCAAAAAGTACTTCAAATTAGATCATGAAACTTTGCATACTAACTGAACTAACTATAAAGCAGGTCTTGTGTGTTTTATTTTTTTGTTAAAATCAATAGATTTTTTGTAAATCGCAAAATACCACTCATTTTGCACTATTCGGCCGCAGTGAGTGACGTAACAACCGCTTTGTAGTGCAAGCTGATTAGAACTTTATTCTAACAGTTTTTCAAACGAAGTTTGAACCACCACAAATAGAGTTGCTAATTTTAGGGTTAGAAAATTAACATGCGAGAAATATCTCTCAGGCATGCTGGTTTACTTACGATGTTTTCCTTCACCGAAGCTAGTGATAATTATACAATACGCACATGAATCCGAAAACTCAGAAGTGCGTGTCTTGGGTTCGAACTCGAGACCTATGACTTGGCAGTCCGACGGTCACACCACTAGGCTATTACATAACTAAAATACTATTATAAATGAGAAAGTTTATTTTAGCATTTATGGATGTTTATTTCTCTTAAAGTGCGAAGCCGTGTGGTATCCAGCAGAGTAGAATATAGGCGACTAATGTCTGAGGCAGAACACCTTGCGCCTCCGTAGACCAGAGAATGGGCAGCAGCGTTTTCTGTTAGTCTTTCATCACTGCGATCTCCAATCCGCCTGCCAAGTGTGGAGATTATGGCAAATTCCTCCCATCATGGGAGAGGCTTATGTCCAGCAGTGGGCGTTATAGGCTGTTGTTGTTTCTCTTACACGCAAAAAAGGTTGAGCGAATTTGGGAGAAATTTTGCACACCGATACTGTAAGACCTGGATTGTAGTACGATCCCGTGAAATAACTACCGAACTCTGCGTGGGTGAAGCCGCGGGCATAAACTAGTATTCCAATAACACTTTCCACTATTCCATACCATTATTAAAACACCAACCATCTGAAAAGAAAGCAATTTACTTTACTCAAAACATAATCCTATTAGACTACACTTCAAAAATACGAAGTACGAGGTGAAAAAATAAAACATAAACAATACGACTCCATATATTCATAAATTCTTCCAACTAATATCACAGGAAAACGTTAGATGTACGCGAGACGAAAGCTGGCGTGGAGTCGACAAGTGCTCATCTTTTCGGGGACTATTAAATTACTTTATTCACCTCCATGCTAGCTGCTATGAAACAGATGAGATGGCGTAAGTTAAGGAAATAGAGCGGGTTAGTAATGTCGAAAAAAAAACTGTGAAATTAGATAAAGATTTTATGGAAAGTACTGTCTTTTGTTAACTACAAATAGATGCTTAATTTGGACATATTATAGAAATGTGCTCATGATGTCCTTTCTAAGATTGTGTGACAGAGGTCGTTGATTGCCCATTATATTTGTTCGCTCTTCCATAAAACCTTTTTGTATTTACCCGACTGCGCCAGAAGGAGGGTTATGTTTTTCGAGAGTATGTATGTATGTATGTATTATTGTTTGGCACGCTCTGTGGCCTGAACAGCTCGATGGATTTTAGGTTGAGAGGTGTCATTAGATTTGTATTTACTGTAAGAGTGATACTGGGTATATCAAAATAAAAAATAAAACAAATGGCGGATTTTTGGTGCCAAATTCAAATGTTTGGCACGCTCTGCAGCCTGACTGGCTCAATAAAGGGCTTATCATGAGGATTATAAAATGGTATGTATATTTAAGTAACTAAAAAGTGTAAAATAAAAATAATTAATTAAAAAAATAAAAAAGCCGACTGACTAATAACTTTAAATAAAAACTGAAAAGAATAAAACAAGTTCAGGAGACAGGAAATATTGACTGCAGTCGGGACCCATATTGGATGTAATGATTTTAGTCTAGATTATTTAATAGGTCCCGACTGCTGCAGTCAATATTTCCTGTCTCCTGAACTTGTTTTATTCTTTTCAGTTTTTATTTAAAGTTATTAGTTATTTTTTACGAAGTCAGGTTTTTTAATTTTTTTGTATTTTTTTTTGTATTTGATATTTTTGTATGTGACGAATAAACTTATAAACTACCGGACCGATTTGATAAATTCTTTCAGCAATGTATAGCTACATTATCAGCGAGTAACATAGGCTATATTTTATTCCCGTACTCCCACGGGAACAGGAACTGCGCGGGTGAAACCGCGTGACTTCCGCTAGTAACTAATATAGGTTTACAGTCCTTAAAATAATGTTTGTTTCTTAAAAACCTTTGTGTCGTTCACGTGGAGAATTTTGTTTACCTAGCTAGACCATTTTGTAGCGCAGCACTCATGGGTGAGCAGGAAAACGCTTCAGCTCATATATTAAACATCATCCCAAACTCAGACGTCTGTGCAATTTATGACGTCTAACTGTGAAACGGACCTGTCCTTTTGTGGTGCGTACACAAGTCTGGAATATTCCAGTATTTCCAGTTTATGCATTATAACCGCTTCTCTGGAGAACTTACCTCTAGGATGGTGGGCGAAGAGAAATATTCCTTTAATTTATAAGGAATCTTGTATACTGCCCGTGTAGAGCGTAGAGAATCGACCACCGTAGAAACGGGTTTCTTCGAAGAATCGACAACTCTTTTGTTCAACTGTCATTGAAGCGACAAAAGAACAGATGAACAAAAGATTTTGTCGATTCTTTCTTCGAAGAAACCCGTTTCTAGGGTGGTCATGCTACGCGGGCAGGAATCAGTAGGACAGTTCGGAGATCTAGTTTTGCAGTATTCCAGTTATTTATGGCGAAAAATATTGTCAAACCTTGTCTTCTGAAACGGATAAAGAACTAAAGTCTAAACTGACCCACCGTAGCTTTTTCCTATTTTAAGTTTCCTTTTAATTAGACGAACTAAGCTGTTATTCAATCTCAACTTAACTGTTCCAAGTCATCATCTGCCTAACCTTTTCCCAACTTTGTTGGGGTCGGCTTCCAGTCTAACCGGATGCAGCTGAATACCAGTATTTTACATGGAGCGACTGCCTATCTGACCTCCACAACCCAGTTAGTACCGGGTAATACGATACCCCTTGGTCAGACTGGTTGTCAGACTTTTTGGGCCTCTGACTACCTAACGACTGTCAAAGATCTACAAATGACAGCCGGGACCAACGGCTTAACGTGCTTTCCGAGGCACGGAGGAAACTCGGTATGTAATGGGCAGTCACCCATCCACAGACCAACCTAGGCAAGCACGGCTTAACGTAACGATCGACCCGAGCGGCTGTTATTATTTAGCCACGAGCTCCACGCTTAACTGTTCCAAGTATACCTAACTAAATCTAATTTCTAACCTCCAATTTTTAAAGTCTATTTCTCACAAATCTGGATATGATCTATATCTATACATATAATAAAACAGTAACGAAAGAAAAACTGTACATTGAGAATTTTCGAGAAAATATAAGTGGCTTTTGTTAGAAAAACGTAACTGATGACAAAAAGTGACTTTTTAGAATTTTTGTCTGTTTGTCTGTGTGTATGGTACGGCTTCACGCCAAAACTACTGCATAGATTGAATTGAAATTCGGCAAAAATGTTCTTTGTAAACCAAGGAAGGCTTTAGGCTACATATTATCACGCCTTATGTTATGGGAGGTAAGCAATATTGATTTTAAAAGGTTTTTGTTCGTAATTGAATGGACAAAATAATTGAATGCACAAAATAACATGTTAATAAAAAATTTACTCTAGGAACATAATAATCACGCTATTTTTATAAAGGAGCGGGGTATTAAACTTACTTATATCCATACTAATATTATAAATGCGAAAGTAACTGTTTGTTTGTTTGCTACCTTTTCACGACTAAACGGTTGATCGGATCGTAATAAAATTTGGCAAGGAGATATATTTCAACCTGGGGAAGGACATAGGCTATATATTATTACGCTAATAACTTACGGGGTGAGCAATATTGCATTTCGTCAATATTATTTAACTGTTTGACAACTGACAACTGCCATAACATACGTTGCAATAGAACAGCTATTTTGAGCCTTTGGTCACTAGAACAAATAGCCCACCCGGCGACAGTGACCGCCCTGTGAACAGTGTTTCGCAAGTTCGAGCCTCAGTCAAGACTCACTTTTTGTATTAATTTTGATTTGTTTAATGCTGTAAGATAATAACTTAGGTTCGCATGTTCGATCCCTATCCAGTTTTCGCTTTTTGTAACTAAGTATTTTGTTTTTTTTTTAAAGCTTTAAGGTTTCGAAATCATTACTACATAGTTTATACATACTTAGAGTTTTTTTTAACCATGTAAACGACGGTTAGGGAATAATTTATTTCAATCAAAATTTATCTATATTTATTAATATAAATCTATCATTTAGTAAATCTGTAGACGTGGAGCTTTTGTATGCATGGAAAGCAAGTCGATCGCTTTCCAAGCATATATTTTAGCAGTTTAAATTGACTCCATTTTCTGAATCGCAGTGTTAAGATTATTATGAAAGAATTATAAATACTGTCATTCGCCCGTGTCAGCTGTGTAATGGAGTTGGGCAGGACACCTAGCAAGGCGCGGTGATCGTAGGTGGAGTAAAGCTGTGACCGGGTGGCGTCCTAGGAACGGAAAGAGCGTGGAACTTAGCACAAACAGAAGAGGCCTATACCCAGCAGTGGGTGAACTCAGGCTGTGGATGAGGATGATGATGATGCATAACTTTTTCCAGAGAGGTCCGATTTGCATGATTCCTTTTTAGTGAAAAGCGTATAATCTCAAAGTTGGTCCCATATAAAATTGAAAAAAAACCGTGTTCGAACCCAAGTCATGCACCTCTGATTTTTCGGATTCATGTGCGTTTTGTATAATTATCACTTGCTTCGGTGAAGAAAACCATCGTGAGGAAACCAGCATGCCTGAGAGATATTTGTCGACGGCAAGTAAAACCAAGTCAGAGGCCCTTTTTTTTTTGGATGGGAAATCATCAAATGACTCCTCCCGCTCTGGGCGGAGCAGGAGTCAGACTTTTACTGACTAAAACCCATCCATGTTCCTTCATCGAACATGGATGCATGTTCTTTCATCGCCCTTTGTGTTCTGGGGCCACGGTATCTCTTTCGAACAGTCCCGCAACCCCGGCAGGCCTCGGTCCTTGCGGACCCCTTCCTTTTTGCCGACTCTCTTTGAGGCGCGCGTGGAACGCGAACGCGCCGTCGACACGGCCTGTCGTCATGAGACGGACGGACGGCGAGCTAAGCCATAGCCCGACGTCCACGGGCCCGCGCCTACGGTGGCCGGGCGACGGGATGTCCGTGGCGACTTCCGCGGCGGCCGGGACGCTGTGAGGTTCTCTCCTTTATGTATATCTCCCTTCCTCCATTACTGCTTCGCAGAAGGAGGTGACGGCGTCCCATTCCGTCTCGCTCCGGACCATGGCTTGAACCAGGGCCGGACGCGAGAGGTCGCCGCCGCCAATCGCCGCTTCGAGGACACGGCGGTGCTCCGCCCACGCGAGGCAAACCTCTACCGTGTGCTCCACCGTGTCCTCCGGTCGATCCTCGCAATGGAAACATCCGGGCGTTTCCTCCCGCCCGATTCGGTGCAGGAACCTCCCGAAACAACCGTGTCCGGTGAGGACCTGCGTCAGGCGGAAGGAGGATGCCGTGGCGTCGCTCAAGCCACTCCTCAAAGAGGTGACTTATCGCCACTATTGTGGCGTGCCCTGCACGGGGTTGCGACAGTCGCTCTCTCCATGTCGCCATGAGATCCCGCCGGAAGTCTGTCCGCTGAGCGACAATTTTCCGCGGCAGCGGAGTTTCCCCCCGGCGGCGTAGCGCCTCCAAGTCAGAGGCCATTGGACGGCATAAAAACTCTGACACCAGGTTAGGCACTAACCACACGATAAACAAGAAGAAGATCGTTCTTAGGCTCATTTCATGCTCTTGATGAGAACTTTAACTCTGGCTGGAGTATGACTGTCATCGATATTCTAACGATGGAGACGGAAGGCAGTTGCAAGAGGTTCTCAGAGTTTACAGCATCTATATCGTGTTTGTGCTCATTTTGATGAACCTTGATGATAACTTTAGACCTGGGTGGAGTATGACTATCAAAGAAGGTCTGACGTTGGAGAGGGAAGGCAGTTGCGAGAGATCCGCAATAGTTTAATGGAGTTAGTTATCGTGTTTCGGCTCATTTTGTGTTCCTTGATGAGAACTTTAGACGTCATCGAGTGTCTAAGGATGAAAACGTAAGGCTGTCGAGGGAAGCCCTTATTTGGAAAAATATAAGTACTTAGAATATTTTAGCGATTAACGCAAATATTTCTGAGAAATTAAATTGTTACCTACTTGAGTCTATACTAATATTATAAAGCTGAAGAGTTTGTTTGGATGGTTGAACGCGCTAATTCCAGGAACTACTGAATTCGTAGACAAGTTTACATCGTTCAAAATGATAGAATAGATATCGTTTCTATAATGTTGATCGCAATACTCTTTGGTAGGAACGCTCACCATAGACTAAAGTGTAGGTTTTTTCTACAGACATTAGAGAACGAGCGATCGACTCAGTCGTGTCAACTTGGCTACCAATTTAGCGGTATCTACAATCGCTGAAGCCGAGGGGTTTACGATTGTAGAAAGAGAATCGATATGAAACCGTATGTAACTTTGTATACTATTTGTAACTTTGCTATGCCTACTGGTTCGACTTAAAAGTATCTATTAGTGTTGAATAGCCCATTTATCGAGGAAAGTTATACGTTATAAAACATCACGCCACAACCAATAGGAGCGGAGCATCAAAGAAAAATATTGCAAAAAACTGGAGATTCCTTTTGGGAATCTTTAACCATTTACGCAATAATCATAAATGACGGAATTGTTCTTCTTAAAAAGTTAAAAAACAGTCCGCGATAACATAATGATGTCTATCTTTTAAGGTGAATCTCTAACCTAACCCTCTCTCTCTTTCTCTTATTATGTGACGCAGACGAAGTTGCGCGGGTCAGCTAGTAGATAAATATAGATAGATAAACCATTTATTTAGTGCACACAAAAGACATAGCACAACACACAGACGTACAATTTACATGATTATAAAAACAAGGTGCCAATTTACAAAAAGAAAAACATAGGTATTTACGAAATAAGTATAGTAACACCATTACACCATGACATACTTCAATTAAACTTAAATAACAAGTACCCTACCTATACAAGGTGCGGTGTGCGTCTCAAGTTTGCACCAAATGGGAGTCCAGCTCAGCATGTGTCAGGCATGCACCTGACGCTGATATTCTGCCGGATCTGAAATCTGACGATCCTTGCTTGTTGAATAAGATGCAACATCTTATGTTTTGTCTGCTACTTTAGGAATTGGAGGTTATAAATTAGATTTAGGTAGGTATAATAGGCATGACGACAGTATCAAAAAATTGCAAATCTATTTAGTCCGTCAGTTAGAGTATTGGAAAATAATGGTAATGTATTTTTTGTTTTTGTAAATCAATGAATATTGACAAAGATAAAACGCATCAAAACTCGGGAGTGGGGGCTCGTGACGTCAGAACTAGCTAAAAATTATACCAAGGCGTGACGTATTGAGAATTTTAAAAGCGTCTTATCTTCATCAATTTTGGTTTACGTAACGAAAGAAAAAATATGTGTCCAATATTTTTTGGAAATCTATCTGACGGACTAATTAGATCTTTTTGTCATATCGCCTATTGGAACAGTTATGTTGAGAGAACTTTAAAACTACATGCTGCAACATGCTGCAACTAAAAGCTTTTTTTCAAATTTTTTGAGCGTGATTTAGATGTGCTGATGGCGTTTAGGTTTACTGGCGAAACCCGATCTTAGTTGGTCTTCTTTTTGGCGTATCGATGGCAATCTAAGTTGTGACGCTTTGTTTAAATAAGGAACACCAAAGTGAAATCCATTAAATATTACAATGAAGAAAACAAGCGTACCTAGTCCGTTTAGTATAACTAACACAGATGCTACCGAATTCACTGAGGGTCTGCCACTTTGCACCCTAATGCCCTTCTTAATAAGATCGACAGTCAAGTGAACTTAGTAGCTTCTTCACACTTACATTAACTCCGTCCACCCATTGTCCGAAGTTAAATCTATTCCATTTCGCATCCCACTTCATAACATCGACAGTCTGGAGAGATACAACTGCATATATACCAGTACGGTATCTGTATGCAAATTTTCGCGTGCATTGTGCGTTTCGACCGCGTCAATAGCACGGCCGGGGGAAGTTCGGTAACAATTGTGTTCCCCGCTAAATTGTGTTGTACAAACTGATGTACTTTGATTCGTCTGTCTGTACGTTTCGTCTGTTTTGAGGGTTTTGAAATTGAGTTGGGTTGGAGTGAAAGCTACTGGGAACCTTTGGTTGGTACCACAAAAGAGAATAATGTCTATTTCAATATTTAGTTGATTGAGTTAGAGGTAGATAAATTAATTGTTGTAGTTAATAAATAAATAGATCAATGAATAAAAGCTCCTTATAGAATTATTAAATATTTTCAAAAAAAAAAGGACTATTTGATATAAAATAAACTAAATAATCGGAACTAAGAGGAAAGATTTGTATTTTTGTATGTTACGAATAAACTTAAAAACTACTGGACCGATTTGAAAAAGTCTTTCAGCAATGGATATCTACATTATCAGCGAGTAACATAGGCTATATGCGTGACGTCCGCTAGTTAAATATAAATAATCAAAACTAGCTGAATAATCAAAAGGACTCGGCGTCTAAGTGCTCGTCTACATCGAAAACTGGCAAAGTGGCAGCATTGCCACGTTGAATGGCAATGCTAATTCTTTGGCTAAAGAAAGAGCCAGCCCCTGGTCACGCGAAGTGTCACAGTAGATTAGGTTATAGTTGCTTCTAAACTTGGTATGGTTTCTACATAAAAACTATCGCATGGTATTCGTTAAAAAAGTAAATCGTTGTGTCATAATAATATCGAACCAACAAAACCATAAAGTTAGCAATATTTTACAATATTTGTAAATAAAATAAAGTTCAATCTATTCTATTCTAGATTTAGAACTAAGAAATCAGAAAAAAGCAAATAAAAGGAAAACAAATAACTGCAAAGAAAGAAAACAACAATAGTTAAGTATTGAAAATAAGAAAATGTAGGAGAAAGAACAACAGATTTTCAGATAAAAATAGGAACAGGTACCAATCGACTCTATTGCTTTATTTATATTGCATTATGCTAGTTTCCATTACAAGAGATTTATTCTTAACTTTTAGATTTTATTACATTATGGTTCAGTTTTTGAGGAAGATTCTCTCAGGTGGGAATAGTGGAATAACTCAAAATGAAAAGGGGACTTTCTGGATTATGTTTACGTTTAGGTCCAGTTTTCCCCCATGAGTCTGATTTTCATAGGGGGGAATAGTGGAATAAGCCACTTATATACGTATGTCTATCACTGCTAGTAGGTACTCTGCCCCATTCTTCGGGACATTCAGGCGTGATGTAAATAATGTCTTTAATATATCTGAATAATAAAGTTACATTTGATAATAACTGAAGCTCAGGATTTGTAACTTAATAAAACACAGAGATTTACAAAATAAATTTCGTAACACATGTTTTAAATTCAACACGCAAGCTTTCCCCTAAAACCACAAGGTAAAACGTTACAAAACCAAAATTTAAAAGCCTCGCAAATTATATTTCACTCGGGCGCAAAAACCTCATATCGCTATATCCGCCACATACAACCTGGCAATTCGGCATTACCAAAGGATTTCAGTTCATTCCCTTCAGTTTCTTACTGTCAAATTATCTTGAATGTAACGAAGCGGATTATGGCTGAAATATCAAGGAAAGAAAGTGATTTTTTTCCTCTATACCGTCCCGTAATTTGAATATATTATGGCTTGATTGTTAGCTTAGAAAGATGTGGAAAGTCGGGCTTTTTGTTCTCAAACTTTGGCTTGCAACGTCGCTTGTATGGCAGATTTTTTTAGAGGATTTTGGAAAGATAAATGGCTCGTCTTGGCGGGGGCACTAACGTGCCCTCAGATGGACTCACTCTACTTTGTTATGTTTAGTAAAAGAATATTAAAAATAACTGTTGCCTGGGACCTGCGGCCGTTTGAAATAATTATATAAATGATATTTTCCTAGTTGAATTGGATGTTATTAACAATTTCAAAGGTTTTTTTTTTTTTTGCATGGAACTCTGTTTATTTATCGAAAATAAAAGTAGTCTAAGTTACTTCATATAACATCAGCTATCTGGCAGTAGATTTGTCATAATCGGTGCAGCCGTTTCGGAGATTAGCCAGAACAGACAGACAGACAAAAATTAAAAAAAAAATGTTAAAAGTACCGTATAATAAACTTTCATAAATTATGCCTTCAGTAAAAAACTGTTATTTTTTAATTACAAGCAGACACTTCAATTTTATTTATTTGTGTAAATAAACTTGTTGGTGCAATGCATGTTCATTTTATTTATATTTTCTCGATCACTAAATAAATCACTAAAACAATGATATAATTTCAAAATAAAACTTTTCTCAAGTTTATAGAGAAAACCACAAACTATTAGCTCTAACCCATTGATTCATGGGAATAAAAAAATGGCTCAGTGTGAGCAGAACTTGCGTGATAATGGTTATAATCCCAGAAAATTACTAGTTCACTTAGATATGTTGTATTATTTACCATGGTTGAGGCCGCCGTACAGCTATTCTGTGATTTCACTGACTGACTGACACGTAGAAAAGAAACAGTCCTACGGACTTAGTGATCTTATGACAAATGGTACTAGATCATCGAAGTTGGATAATAATGTTAGTGTGTAGTAATGTTAGTGTGTCTGTTAGTGTGTATGTGTGGAGCTTTTTTGGCCTCGCACAGGTTTTCTTTTTGATTTAGTTTCAGATTCTTTTTATTGTTTAGTTTTAGATTCTTTTTTTTTTTTAATATTATTTTTGTGTTTCCTGTGCTTGTCCCAAATAAATATTTTTCTTTCTTTCTTTCTTTTAGTGAGAAAATAATAACATCATTATTAAGATGAATATTTTATCGAGTCTACCAGTAGGCTCATATTAAAAATTAAAAGAATTTACGTCATAGAAAAACAGTTAAAAAGATATTCGATCTTTGTCATTTTGCAGACATTTAAAGTATACACTAACGGCCAGACTCGGAACAACAACGCAAATACCATAGCAACCGTATAACCTTACATTTTTTGTTCCGTGCGGGGATCGAACCCGCGACACGCAGCGCAACAGTCAATCTCTCAGGTACTGCGCCAACCATGCCGTCAATGTCGTGGCGACTACAGGAGCTAAACTAGCAACTTTATTTGTGGTGGTTCAAACTGTTGTTGTTTGAAATACTGTTAGAATAAAGTTCTAATAAGTTCTTCTAGAGCAGCGGTGGCCCAGTGGTGGCGGCCCCGACTTACGAACAGTAGGTCGTGGGTTCGAACCCAGACAGGCGCATTAAATTGCGTAATTTATTTCATCATCACTGCTCTCAAAACGGTGAAGGAAAACATCGTGAGGAAACCGGCATGTCCTAGAACCAAAAATTCGAAGACATGTGACATCTACCAATCCGCACTGGGCCCGCGTGGTGGATTATAGCCCATTCCCCTCTCATTGAGAGGAGGCCGTGTCCCAGCAGTGGGAACATTATAGGCTGATGATGATGATGATGATGATGAAAGTTCTAATCAGCTTGCACTATAAAGTGGTTGTTAAGTCAGTCACTGCGGGCCGAATGGCGCGAAATGAGTGTTGAGATTTACAAAAAATCTATTGATTGGTCTAAAAAAATAAAATACTATAATGTTGCTTGTAGAATTATTTGCCAAAAAATCAAAATGATCCCATGTATTTTTAGTATGGTTTTTACTCGTTAAAATAATTTTTTAGAGATGAGTTCGTGGTTTTTTTTTTCGAGTAAAATTTGTTGTATTATGAATTCAAAACACAATCATACTAGCATATATCCTAAATAATATCATATATTTTTCTGGTTTTGTTTATTGCAGTGAATGATATGCTTTTTGCATTATAAAACTCGCGTTTAGCTCCGGTAGTCCCCTTAAATACGTTAAACTCATAGTGATGCGTGGTGCAAACGAGCTAAAGTATGGAAGACTATTAGAAATAATCGAAAGTCATCGTACCTAGTACGTAGATACACCTTACTTAATCAATTCTTCTCCAAGCGCAGGTGTGAAGTTCGAAGAAGAACAAAGCAAGTCTTGCCGCAATCTAGTAGATTAAACTGTGATTAAATGCGTTTAAGGTTAGTTTACATCGACTGTCTGGTGCAAAGAGAGGAGATTTTATGCGATGACTTTGTTGTGGAATTGGTTCTGGTTAGACTACTGCAAGGATGTTTTGACGTTTTAGTTTTTCGTGAAATTTTGTGAAATGTATTTAAAAATTGGACTGAAATGAATGAGACTTATAGAGCAGTAAGTCGTGGGTTCGAACTTAGACAGGCGCATTACTTTGTGTATTTTATTTCATCACTACTGCTCTCAAAACGGTGAAGGAAAACATCGTGAGGAAACCGGCATGTCCTGGAACCAAAAATGTCGAAGACATGTGACATCTACTAATCTGCAATTAGAGAGTGTGGTGGATTGTAGCTCATTCCCTCTCATAGAGAGGAGGCCTGTGTCCCAGTAGTGGGAACATTAATAGGCTGATGATGATAATGATGAATGAGACCGAGTGCCAAAAAAACCTTGTCAACCCTATTTTGGAAAACAAACAACTGCATTAACCCACGTGATTTACTTTTCAAAATGGTGGCCATCTTAATGTTCTTTTCTGGACACGCGGCGCGTTGAGCTGCGCGTCTGGCGTGTGCAGCGGCGGTGTCATCTGTCATATGTTTGTATTTGCGTGCGCACTACCGCGTTGACCGCGGCGGTGCACGCGGCGGGCAACGTTGCATTTCAGCAAACGCGCGTAAAACGTCTCTCCGTAAACGCTCTCATACATTGCCATATGTTTGAATTTTAAGCGGGCTGCGCCGCACGACGCGCCGCGCAGCGCGCCGCGTCTCCGTAAATGAGCCCTAACTAACTCATTATCTTACTGCCCTTGTCCCATTCTACATGGGGTCGGTGCAACACGTCACGACATCATTTACTCCTTTCTCTTTCCTAATATTCTGTGTCTGCCGGCTGGTAAATCGTATGGGCCCTGTAAGATTCACGATTTTTTTTCAAACAAAAAAAAAAACGTGGTTTCAGTAGGGAATATGCATGAATTTTCTTTTTTTTATTTCGATACGGAATGATAAAGTACTATAAAAAATAATGACAAAAAACGAAAACAAGACATAAATCGGCCAAACAACACAAAAGTTATAACCATTTAAACTTTTGCTTCTATCTCTTTCTAGACAAACGGAATTTTGTATGCCCTGACACCTGCACATTTGACGACCTTATGACTGCATCAGCGAGCGGAGTTCGCATAGCTGAATTTTGGGCCAAACACATTTAATAAATATTTGCCATCGACACGCTAAGAAGAAGAAGTATGGATTTTGTACGTCTACTTAGCGAATGACGTCATTCGCTGTATCGGATCTCTCTGTCTAATCAGCAGTTTCAAATGCTTATAACTTAATATCTTTTGGGGGAAAATATAATGACCACCAAAAATAACTTTGTGACCACTAACATCTATCACCTAAAATATCAATTGATCACCAAATTTAGTAAATTGAACACCAAATTTTAATGAGGTGGTTGATGACAAACTAGTTTTGCCTAGGCCAACTTGGGGCACCCCGACACGGATAGATTAGGTTAGAAGGGTATGGCGGGGTCGAATGAGCGAGCGAAGCGAGCGAATAGACCTTAGAGATTATTTTTTTATAAACCATTCAAAAGTAGGAGCCCCGCGAAAAGGGGCTCCGTCGACCGGGTCTCCCTCGACTCGGATGCAAGCTCATAACAGTTCAATTTCTGGTTATCATTAACTAATTTTAACTATTTTTGGTTCTCATTTCACGCTAAAATGGGGATTAATTTTGGTGATCATTTACTATTTTTGGCAATCAAAAGTGATTTTTTTGCCGTTACATTTGACTAAATCTGGTGGTTCGTTAAACATAAGCCATATTTTTTATAGATATTAAAAAAATAATTTCACTTTGCTATTTCAGATGATAATAGATACGCTTTGTTTAGAGTGATAAAAAAAGATCATGCATATATTGTAATTTATTCATTGTAATTCATGGCATTTCGATACATATTAATGGAGATCACATTTTAAGCAAGGATTTGCTTGTATTAGAAAAAAAAAACAAAATCTAAAAAAAAACTAAAAATCCTGAAGTCTGCTTTATTCTTAACAACTACTTCTAAAAGTAGGTATAGCTCATTACCCTCACAAATTGAATCTTATTTACATCGAATGTAGTTCTAAAATTAAATTAAATAATATCAGTAAAACTTTTTCGGCGACAGTGTACCTGGGCCTTAACTCGTAACTTGCAGGTGTTACGTCACAAACATGGCGGTGTTTTGTTGCTTTTATTTTTCACTGATAATTGTGCAGCTGAAAAACTGTTACGACGGCAGGGTATTTCCACGATAGATACCTACTTTTATGTGTGTGTATGTGTGTGCGTAGATAACAGTTATAGGAATACCTTGGTTCTAAAAGCTAAGTTCTAAATATCTTGGTCGTTTGTCAAATCTAGTCATTGTTAGCACGTGTCACGCTAATCACTTCGTAAATGTATTGTTTTGGTGACACCACGTACCAACTTAATTAGACGATTTATGTTTATATCATAACTTCTTACTTAATAATATGAACATGAAACTTTGTGAGGCTGAATGGCTGTTTGTTACTCGTTCGCATAAAAATCTATTTAAAAGTAACCAAATAAATATATTAGAATAACCCCCATTGGGTTATTCTTTCTTATTCGAGGTACAATTTAAAAACATATTGTGTAAAAAAATGCACTTTCAGCAGAACTCCGCCGCTTTACATGCTGACTATACTTCTGCCGACTCCTAAACAAAGCAATAGATACTAGCAAACCATCATACTAAAATGATCGCACCTGTTGTTCTATAAAACAAGTGCACTACCTACCTACATAAGCACATACCTTCAACAATCTAACAATCTACAGCACAGTAACATTCTAGTTCGTATCCTGCAACTTTGTTTTTTACACCTGTAAGGTGTAACCACACGACGCGAGATTTAGCTCCACCATAAAACATTTTGCAAGTTAGTTCCGTTGCCAACTTTATTACATTTAGTGGCAAACATTGAGTTTCACAGGAAATGCCATTTATTATGTAGTTTGTTGCGTCATGAATTTACCTTATACGTGTTAGTATTTATTATTTAAATGAATAACATGTGTTAAGTTTTGCGGAATTCGTTAGTAAAATTCGAGAGAGAGAGGCCTGTGTTCCAGCAACTATAATATTTTGAGCTGCTTTTGAGCAAGTACAAATACTAGATAAATCTAAACTAATATCATAAAAAGGTAGTTTGTCAGTTTGTATGCAGGGTGTAATCTTCAGAACTACTGATCGTGTAATCTTCAGAACTACTGATCCGATTCCGAAAATTCTTTCACTAATTGGTTGCTATATTATCCCCACGTATCTCTAACATTTATAATGGTAGCAAAGCTGCGAGCAAGTTACAGATATAATTATCTATACATATAATAAATCTGTAGAAAAATCGTTTTTGTACATCGAAAATATTTAAAAATAAATGCCAGGGTGTTAAAGGATAACCAACAGAACCCATTTCCAGCATTTTTGGAATTTTTGTCTGTTTATCTGTTTGTCTGTTTCGATGGTCAAGCATCACGTAAAATATACGCAACCAATATAGATAAAAAATCAAAAAATCAAAATCTATTTATTTGCCAGAATGTAGGTTTACAAAGTATGATCTTAAACTATAATGGCCCCTTTACATTCTACCATTACATATGGTGTGCAAATATTTAATTTTAATCTGCACAAAGTTATTGTTTCAATTAATGCATTCAGAATAAAAATAAAATAAGAAAATTAAATAGTCAGTAACAACAAATAAGATCTCATGCATCGATTACTAGGAATAAATAAATAATCTAATTGATGTCAAAGTTATACCTATGTCAGTTCAAGTGATAAAGTTTTATAAAAATGTCAGATTATGAATGTAAGTATGTCATAAATAATAGTATATTGTAATTGATAATGTTATAAATATTAATTCGAACATCAATAAATTATTATTAGGTATATACCAATATTATTAATTTCTGTTTCACTCTCCGCGATCTGACATGTATTCATTAAGATTATAAAAGCATTTGTCTTTTAACCATTGCGTTACTTTTTTTTTTAAAATGTTCAAGGGAAGATCTTTAAAAGCATCCGGTAATTTGTTATAAACTTTTACAGATAAATTTTATACATACAAATTGTACGTATCTTGAGGAATAATTTAGTCTTTGTTTCATCGTAATCGGTTAATTCTATCAAAATATATATGAATTTAAAGTGTTCAAGAAGAACTAATCATCAAATGTAAGATGCAATGACATCTGTTGCACTAAAATGGTACTAATGACTAAAAATGTGCTCACCAGATAACTTTTAAATCGACTTGACGGCTTCAAAAAAGTTATTATAGCATAAGGTACTCTAGATTAGTCTACATGACGCTGGGTTGAAGATTTACATAGCATTTCCGTGCATTATATTTTAGCAGTTAATATATTGGTCGATAGATGGCGTCGTTCATTTCACTCCATTTTCTGAATCGCGTTGTTCAGATTTTCCTTGAAAGAAAGACTGCTCGCACGTGTCAGTTGCCCCAACTCCTCAAGTTTGGTTTTTTAACCGACGAAACAACAGGGGGAAGTTCTCAATTCGACCCAACTATTTTTTATGTACTTAAGACCACGAGAGAAATCTGTTAAGCATGATCCTTTTTTTTTTTCAAAGCGTCGGTAATAGGTATAAGTATCTCAAAGTTGGTCCCATTTAAAATTGAAAAATCGTGTTTGGGCTCATTTTCTGCACCTTTGAATGAGAACTTTAAACCTAGCTAGAGTGTGACTGTCATCGAAGGTCTAACGGTGGAGATAGAAGGTTCCGCAACAGTTTACAGCAACTTTACCGTGAACCTGCTTATTTCATGCACCTTTCGGAGAACTTTCGACTTAGCTGGAGTATATGACTGTCATCGAGTGTCTATGGATGCAGACGTAAGGCTGCCTAGGCAAGCCCTTATTTGGAAAAACATAAGTAGATTATTTTATCAATTAATGCAAATATATCGGAGAAATTAAATTGTTACAGACTTGAATCTATACTAATATAATGAAGCTCAAGAGTTTGTTTGTTTGGTTGGTTGAATGCGCTATTTTTTCGAAACTAATGGTTCGAATTAAAAAAAGAACTTTTAGTGTTGGATAGTTCATTTATCGAGGAAGGCTATAAGGTTATCTAACATCACGCTACAACTAATAGGAGCGAAACATCAATGATAAACGTTGCAAAAACAGGGAAAATTTATTTATTTTAAGAGCTTCCGTTGCGAGCGATGTATAAACGGTTAAAGTTACGCAACAATCGTGTATGATGGAATTGTACCTCTTATAAGGTTACAAAAAAATATCCGCGATAGCATAATGTCTATCTTTTCAGGTTGAGTCATACTCTCTCTAACCCTCTCTCTCATGTGACGCAGACGAAGTTGCACGGGTCAGTTAGCATAGTAATAAATATAAACATTGTGGACAAACAGTTATGTTCTTGTCGTGATTAATTAATTCATATTACAGATATGTTCTCTATCCTTTATTTCTTCTGTCGTCTGTAACTAACACAAACGACTCTCGGAAAACATCAGTTTGTTTGCGACCACCCTGAATTTATTTTACAACTCTACAGACTGTAAAAACAGCAAGCGCATCACCTATTTATCGGACTCTAAAGTCCTGAGCTTAAACCAAGATATCGCAAACTCCTCAATAAATTCGACGAACGTCCTATTACTGGTAGACTGGTATCCCATAACGTCATCAAAAATCGTTTTACCTCGTTCTACACCTTATCTCATCATAAAACGTTTTAGCTGACACAAATTAAGCTAGTTTATAAAAAATACTGGCTGATAGTGGTACAATTACACTTTCGTCTACAGGCGGCCATCCATGTCGACGATGGGCCATCTTTATCCACTTTCCGTTATCGAAGTAACTGGTGCCTTGAGGATAGGTTCGGTTTGAGGTTAATTCACTTGGTTGGTTGGGTTTTGTGTCGTTCTGAAACGCGTTGCCAGTTGAGTAGTTTGAAAACATATTTTTTTTAATGTTTCTATAAAAAATGTATCTATTGGTTTCGAGGTAATCGTCCAAGCAATACTCGTTTCTAATTGGCGGGAACAGTATTGCAGCCATACATTGCAGTAAAATATTGCTCGTTTAGAAGCACCTCTATATAAAAAAAAAAACAAATTGCTTAGGGCATCCCACGAGGAAATGGACTTTATGGTCAGACCGTAAAGTCCATTTTAACATGATTCATATGATTCTGCTAAAGCGGCCATTTTAAACCCCCTGATGTGATTTGCGTCGCGACTTGAAGAAGAAAGAAAGATAAAAAATTTATTTGCCACAGGCACATGTGCAAAACATAGGTACACACACACACACACATATAGGTACTTGCGACGTACTGTCTACGGTACTCACACGAAGGAAACAAAAGACGTAGTCGATGCATTTGAAGTCGTGAATGAGGCGTAAGAAATAGCTTGTCATAACTTGATCAGAGTGGTTTTACCGGGTGAAGAAAAAATCAAAAAGAAAAATTGATCAGGTATTCAGTATGAAATACGGACCACGCTAACCATTGACAAGCAATATCATCGAAAGCCGGCCTAGAATCGAACACAGAAATTCGAACTTGCAAAAAATCTGCGGAATGGAATCGACGTCCCACAAAATGTGCAAAAGAAACCAAAACGATCCACGCAACAGCGTTACCTAGAATCGGTAACAGCGATCCTACTAAAAATCAGCGAACCAGAACTGCGAAAAAACAGCGAAAACCTTCGCATTGTGAGTCCGAAAAACTCAATATAGCGTTCTTCAAAAGCGTTCGCAGTTGAAGTGGAGAAATCCAATAAAAGGCGACTCCTACCTGCAATGTCTTCGCTTTCTGGTATGTACGGAATCCCGTTCATTACACCCGCACATCCAACTTGTTACCTATCCAATTTGAACAGATTTTGGACGGTTACTTACGGGAAAGAACGAAAACGATTTATATGAAATTTCTTTGGGAGTTCGATTTGTAGTCCGAAATTAATTGGTGGAGTTTTGATATTGGTATTTCATTTTGGAACTTTTTTCGTATTTAAAAATGTTTCACAAGTTAAGAGGCTTTTATTCATTTAAGTAATTTAATTTATCAGAAACTCACATACATTAAAATTGAAACCGTTACATTGCAGTTTATTTATTAAAACTGCACATAATGTACAAAGGCGGACTTAATGGCTTGAGCAGTTTCTACCAGTCTACATTAGGGTGATGCAAAAACAAAACAAAAAGTTTGTGTTTTCAGCGAGTCATGCCCGACTCGTCACTGTTCCGATTGGTCACCAAAAACTCTTTCCATACTAGAAGTCCCGACTCGTCACCCTAAGAAAACAAATGAATTTTTGACTTTGAATTGAATTCCCGATTGAATATACAATACGAAATCGTGAAATCAGATTGTTCTGTACTTAGTTAAGTTTTCAAGTGATTTCGTTAAGAAAGAGTCTTTTGCTTTTGACTGCACATCATAGTCATTTTCCTATTATTTATTGCCTTTAGGACAAAAATCGTTACAGTTAGTCTATGACCGGATAGTGTGACAACCAATCTTACCAAGGGGTATCGTATTTCCCAGTACTAACTTTGCTGTGGAGATCGATAGACAATTGCTCTATGAGAATATTGGTTTTCAGCTGCATCTGGTTAGACTGGAAGCCGACCCCAATATTGCTGGGAAAAGGCTAGATATGATCTAAAGGACAAAAATAAAAAGTCAAAACCAACAATTATAAGCTAAAACTAATGACTCGGTAAGCTTCAAATCAAGTCTTAAGCAATTTCCGTATTTTTACACTTTATTGCAAAAAACGTACCCACACATACTCGGAACAGCACGAGTCGAACTTACCACAGTGTTGTGTACCCAATTAAAATTTTTCCTATCGCCCTTGCAGGGTGATGGCATTTTCACAAACAACGACCGGATTCAACTTTTCTAATTACGACCGTGTCACTTGCGCGCCTTTCATTACCGGGGCGTGATTATAATATGTGTGTTTTTTGGTGGTAAACACAAATTTCTTGAGTATGTGTTTTGTGTTAAATATGACGTGTTAAAAATGGGTTTACACAATATATAATTGTTAATGCAGTTTAGTACTTAGGTAGTCGTCGCCTTTTTTTTTTTTTTTGGATGGGAAATCATCAAATAACTCCTCCCGCTCTGGGCGGAGCAGGAGGGAGTGTCAGACTTTTACTGACTAAAACCCATCCATGTTCCTTCATTGCCCTTTGTGTTCCGGGGCCACGGTATCTATTTCGAACAGTCCCGCAACCCCCGGCATGCATCGGTCCTTACGGACCCCTTCCTTTTTGCTGACTCTCTTTGAGGCGCGCGTGGAACACGAACGCGCCGTCGACACGGCCTGTCGTCATGAGACGGACGGACGGCGAGCTAGCCAATAGCTCACCGTCCACAGGCCCGCGCCTACGGTGGCCGGGGGCCACGTGGTGGTGGCCCCCGACGCCCGGGGCGTCTCCCGCGGCGGCCGGGACGTTGAGAGGTTCTCTCCCTCTCACGTTCCGCCACCTCCTTCTCTAGCATTACTGCTTAGCAGAAGGAGGTGACGGCGTCCCAGGTAGTCGTTGCCTCAATCACAAATACAGACAAATATTTTTCGCAACATTGTCTCGGCAATTTTTAGTCGGTCCGTGCCGATTCCATTTGTAGTACCAAAAATTAGCGCCCTACATCAGTTTACCGTGTTATAGTCACTTTATACAACAAACTGTCAAATATGCATGACAGTATTGATTGGAATATACAAACTATAGTCTGCGCCAGATAAGTAGGAATTAAAGGTCATTAACCCGCATACATTTATTCAAATACATAATTCTGAAAACAGTAATAATTACATGAACATGTCCCGAAACTACCTTTAACGTGATCCTAGACTTTTCCTAGTAATAAAAAACGATTCATAATGTATTGTCGGGGTACCTACGCAGAGAAATTAAGGAAAGAGCAATGACCTTTAATTCCTACTTATGAGTGAATTTCTCAGACGAAAAATTTACGCGTCTAGGCTGAAATCGCAGTGCTGCTTTACAGATAATGCAACGATTTTTTTTCTCAGAATTAAAGTGACATGAATCTAAATGAAGCCATTTAAATTATATTTATAAGACTATTACTTTTTATGAAAAAAATCGGTAAATGATGAATTATCAATTTCTGTGTCTTGTCCACAATCACTTTCATATACAGCATTTACCTCTTAGGAAGATAATCTCCAACATATATAGGAAAAAGTATTTTGATTGCGTTAAGTAATGATTAACCTACAAGACGTTAATTAGTTTTGAATGTTTAGACTTATAGTTAATGAGTACATGTCAACGGTAGGTTTGTCCAAGCGAAATTACTAATTTCTATGGTCATTTTGTTTCACCGTCCTGAGCTTCCACCAATGAGTTTAAACGAACAATAAATCCCTGCTCGGCAAGAGACAGTCGTGCTCTTACGTGCAGTAAGAATGGTAGTGCACCATATCGCCAGGTCTTTCCGCCAAAAATGTAAGTACGTGATTTCAGTTTACTCGGAACGAAATTTTGCAATTTCGATGATTAGGTTTTAAAAGGATTTTTGCAAGAAATAAAGGTATCACTTTTATGCATGCTAAGTAGCCTTTGGTACACATTTAATATTATAGAAAATAATAGTCATAGCCTTGATAGTTTCTTGTGAAAAAAATAAAATAGCCACGTTTCCAATTTCTATGGGGCAATTTCTGTGGTTTCCGTGGCATCTCGTGGCCCACGGAAATTACACGACTCCGCAGAAATTGTGACAAATGACATTGTGAATCAATTATTGTATTAATGTTAATGAAGATTTTTGAAAATAATCAATACTTGTTATGCCGAAATTACTTTGACAGAACTAGGTCCTTAGCCCTTAGCCCCCGACATTAAAATAAAATTGTATTACTATTTCTTGAAAAAGTCATTCAATTGGATTAACTGAATTTTGAGGGTTGCATCCTCCAGGAGCTCCTTCTGAAAGCCTCGATCGTGCAGGCCTGGGTGACATCACCGGCTAGACTTGCCGACGTTGAAAATGAGGCAGGGTGGTTCCAGGAGGCCATGTCCGACATCTGCGACGTGCGCGGGTGTCGAGTCCCCAGCATCTCCTCATGGGCCAGGGATTTGACCCGCGAGGAGACGCTGGGGACTCTCGACAGAAATCCGTGGGGGCGTCCTTACAAGATGGTGCGGGATAAACTCCGCACCTGGGCCCCCCTACTGACGCAGAGTTTCCGGCCTGAGCTCGTGGAAGACATGGTGATTACTCTGTTCCCTTCGCGAGGGGAACATTCCCCCCCCCGTCAATGGCTCCACCGCCTGCGATGCTGGAAGCGGACCAACAGGACGACGACGAAAACGCTCCGGAAGTGACTGGGGTAGACCTGAGAGTGGTGGTACGTAGGCACAGTGTCAAAAATACTGCCCCGGGACCCGACGGCTTGCCTGGCAAAGCCTGCCTCAGAGGGTCTCGGACATCGACTAGAAGGGCTCCTAAGCGCATGCTTGGAGAGAGGCCAGTTCCCGCTTCGTTGGAAGACGGGAAAGTTGGTCCTCATTCGGAAGCCGGGGCACCCTGCGGAATCTCCGTCCGCATACCGGCCCGTGGTGCTGCTCGGCGAGGTGGGAAAGCTCTTTGAAAGAGAAATTGCAAACCGCCTCGCCGGGCACCTGGCGGGGTCGAGGCCGGATCTTGCGGAACACCAGTTTGGTTTCCGCAAGGGGCGCTCTATGGTGGACGCCATCATGCGCGTGAGAGCCCTCACGACGGGGTATGCGGTTTCCCGGGGTGGGGTTGTCTTGGTGGTGTCTCTCGACATCGCCAATGCCTTCAACACCATGCCCTGGAGCTGCATTAGGGAGGCACTCCGGTATCACCGGGTGCCGACCTACCTTTGTCGTGTGGTTGAGTTGACTTTGAAGTACCTAGGACTCGTCTTCGACAGCCTGTGGAACTTCGTGGAGCACTTCCGACGTTTGGCCCCCAAACTGGAACGGACCGGCGCTGCCTTCAGGTGGCTCCTGACCAACCTAGGGGGGGGGGCGTTTGCCCCTCCTGCCGGAGGCTCTACGCGGGAGTTGTGTGGTCCATGGTCAATGGCGCGTTCGTGTTCCACGCGCGCCTCAAAGAGAGTCAGCAATAGGAAGGGGTCCGCAAGGACCGATGCCCGCCGGGGCTGCCGTGCCGTGGCTCCGTGTGCCGTGGCCCCGGAACACAAAGGGCGATGAAGGAACATGAATGGGTTTTAGTCAGTAAAACTCTGAAAGTCCTTCCTGCTTCGCCCAGAGCGGGAGAAGTCATTTGATGATTTCCCATCCTCTTCATAGAAGTAAAAAACATAATCAGTTCCTTGATTGCTAATTTTGTAAGACTGATTTATCCACGTTGTATTTTTAGAAATGCTTATTAAAATGATCAAATCGTTTATTTGTGATACATGGGTTACATGCAGGTGTTCATTACAAAATTACAACGATAATATATATATTAACGACGATATTCGTATTATACCAGTTTTTTCATTAAACCTTATCTTTCTTTACATATTATTAAAAAACAATGTATATATATAATAATTCACAATTTCGGTGCAAACTCAGAATTTCTGTGTCACCAATACAATTTCGGTGGCAATAATTAAATTTCTGTGGCTCGCCAATTTCGGTGGCCCAAATAACTCTCTATGTAATTTAATTATAATATTTCCTTTCAGAAAATGTATATATAATGTGGATATGTTGCGCTTTGTTATTAAAGTTTTTCAAAAAACCTGAAAATGAAAATGTCCATGGAAATTAGGTAAAAAATCGAGTTGTTGAAATTGACTCTTATCTGGAGCAGATTATACATATATATAAGTTAAAATATACTAATATTAAGTTCGTACCAACAAAACGAGAAAAGAAAAAGTAATTTAAATAAGTGTCTAGGTACTTAAGGCACATGTAAATAAACATTTATTACATGCCCCATTACTCACATTTCAAACAAAAGAAACACAAAAAACATACCAAAATTACTCGGCGAGCACTTTTCAACTTGCCTTGTCAATTTTCATTACCCTCCTTTATTGTTACATACGAAAAAATGTGGCGTAAAACATGTTTTATTGCTCAGAGAGTCACATATGAGCAATTACTTCGGGCAACGGAAAATGATGTCGTCAAAGAAAACGAAATATTGCTCACTGGCACAAATAACAGGACAAACAACACAGCAATAAAGATTTACTGGTGAGATTTTTTACTCACTTACTTGTATGATGTGGTTCAAGAAAAAAGATTTTAGCGGTTTGATAACAAGATTATTTTATAATGAAACCAGCTTATGCCCGCGTCTTTTTTTGATGATTGTCAGGGATAAAGAGTATCCAATGTGTTAATTCAGGTTATAAACTATCTTGTTGCTAAATTTCATCCAAATCCGTAGCGTAGTTTTTGCGTGAAAGAGTATAAAACATACACATACTTCACGTCATGCAAATTTTCGCCTTTATAATATTAGTGTGAAAACTGAACACCTATTCTCTGAGCATGTTAAGACTGCCTCTAAGTTTACCAGACGTGTCATTTCTACCTGATAACCTAGTAGTAAGTGAACATACAAACTAAAAATAAAATACGTAGGCCCTATTATGCCTAGTTACGACTAACGGTGAGTTTTTTTTTAATGCGAATGTTCAATAGTTCGGGGATCACATGGGCATTGTAATGTGTTCTTCCTATAGCTTGCACTCACGAGTAAAACCTCATATATATAAATATCCTCATGTCTACAGTCCCTCGAAACTTTGAAAAAATCAAACTTCTAAGTTTACGTAAAAAAGACACGGCTGTTTATGCCGCAAAAAACGTATATTTAGACACTCTCAGGGGAATCAAAATTTATAGGGTACTTCCCGTTGACCTAGAATCGTGAAATTTGGCAAGACGCTATGTGTTACAGCACATGGCAAGGAATCTGAAACCCGTAAATATCTAGTTTAATAACAAAATACCTACAGGTTTATACGGAACCCTCGGTGCGTTTCATGTAATCGCTTCACGCTTTTAACTTGAAGCAGTAAAAAACACAAAAAGTTAATGAACCAACAAGAGATGACGTAGACGTCGCCATGGTGATTATTCGAGATGTATCGGAAAAATTACGGGGTCATACATTTAAACGAATATGAGAATTTTAATATGAGTTGTGGTACCTACCTAAGTGAGCAGAAAAGTTTTGAAACGTAACGTAAAGAGCAGTTGTTCACAAAGCAGGAGATGCTGAATATTAAGAGTAATAGAGAATTATAGAAAGGTAAGAAAATAACGATGATCGACTAACATAACATCACGCTTGTTATCCTCCCACATTTCACCAGTCATGTTTTAGGTCTCATGTAATAGGGGTGAGCATATTGCCATCAACCAGGTACAAATCCAGACTCCATGACTGCTACTGCTACTGCAGCGAGGTGTGAGACAGGGAGACGTCATATCTGCGAAACTGTTCACCGCTGCACTGGAGGATGTCTTCAAGGTTCTGGACTGGAGAGGGCTAGGCATCAACGTCAATGGCGAGTACATCACTCACCATCGGTTTGCCGACGATACAGTGGTCATGGCTGACCTCAGTATAATGCTTGATGACCTCAGTAGAGCTTCCACCACTAAACCAACGAGGTAACTATGATTATCGATTACTAAGATATAAATTAAGCCTTTGATAAAATAAAGTGTTACAGGTAGACAGAGTTTTGAAGACTTCTTTCTTCATCGTTATCATGTGGTTCATCATCCGCCTATAATGGTCCCACTGCTGGGACACGGCCTCCTCTCAATGAGAGGGAATGGGCTATAAATCCACCACGCGGGCCCAGTGCGGATTGATAGAAGTCACATGTCTTCAAATTTTTGGTTCTAGGACATGCCGGTTTCCTCGCGATGTTTTCCTTCACCGTTTTAGGAGCAGTGGTGATAATAGTACATTTTGATACAAGTGGAGAATGTTTGTTATTGCATTCGAGGCGGAATTATAACACCCGAGCCGTACGCGAGGGTGTTTCTTAGCCGAGAATTGCAATAACAAATGTCCACGTGTATCAAACGACGTTTTTCAATACACTTTTGAAGATATAAAATAAAATAACGAAAAATATTTTTGTCACGAAATAAGAAACTATGATTTTTAATTTTCTTTTTTCTTTCGCGCTTTGGTTTCGCCAGGTTGAAGGAGAGGCAAAGGTATGAAGCCGTTAAACAGCCTAATATGAAAAAATAGATTTATTTTATATTTTTGAATTCAGAACACAAATAAATGTTAATTTGTGTATAAAAGTCATGGAGGTAAAAAGTAACTATTAGTGTTTAATAATCATGTTTATCTATGACATTCTATTTATAAACACAATTTGAATATTCAAAAAATATTTACGCCGTAAAGACGCGTAGTGCTTTGCAAAAATTAAAAAAAAAACATTTACCTCAGACTATAGGCATTGAACCAATTTGGACTAAGTATAGGTATAGTTATCTGTGGCAATTTTCATTCCCGCACACGTGTGGGAAAGTGGAAAAAATCGCACGGGTGTGAAATGCATTGCATGTTGTACCTAATCGTAGTGCGTTATGGACCAGTTTTCGAGGAAGTGTATTGAAAAATAAATTACACAAAGTAATGCGCCCGCCTGGGTACGAACCCACGACTTAATGTTCGTAAGTCGGGGCCACCACCACTTGAGACCTATGACTTGGCAGTCTGAAGGTGGCTATCACTGCTATTTTCACAATAGACGACGAGAGACAAAATAAAATCATAGTTCTTTATTTTCTCGGCATCATATTAATTTACACAATTTATTGTTTTATGGTCCATTTACACGAGTATGTAGAATAGAGAGGTGTCTGAAGTAGGGATTCGAAATAACAGTGGTCTACAACAACATAATGAGGTAGATAGGTAGAAGAGCTTAGGCGCAAAAAGTCTCTTTCACAAAATGTTTACTGGTAGTAAAATGTCTCTCATAAAGACCGACCCCGCCATCTATCGTAAATTTTGATAATAACAATACAATAAACTATTCACCATTTACTTTTAATATCAGTTCTTAATTACCATTATCTTGAAGCAAAATGCCTCAATAGTAATTCACTGATAACAGATTATAAATACAGAATGGCCAAAATATTGAATCTCAAGGTCCCACCGAGATTTGAACTCGGATCGCTGGATTCAAAGTCCAGAGTGCTAACCATTACACCATGGGACCTACATGTATTGTTACCGAAATAATACTGTGCTATATAACCGCGCCGCCCATACCACGCCGCGCCGCGCCTAAACCTGTGCTGTGTATATAATCTGTACTTTGCTGTGTGCTATTATTATTATTGTAGTTACTGTGCTTGTCCCAAATAAATATTTCTCTTTTTTTCTTTCTATATTTTTATCCGGCTACGACAACGCTTAGAATCCGGTCAAACCGGACCAGTTGTGGACAACTAGACTGATAATTTGTACCGGACTGTTATATCATCATCATCATAATCTGCCTAGCCTTTTTCCCAACTATGTTGGGGTCGGCTTCCAGTCTAACCGGATGCAGCTGAATACCAGTATTTTACATGGAGCGACTGCCTATCTGACCTCCACAACCCAGTTAGTACCGGGTAATACGATACCCCTTGGTAAGACTGGTTGTCTGACTTTTTGGGCCTCTGACTACCTAACGACTGTCAATGATCTACAAATGACAGCCGGGACCAACGGCTTAACGTGCTTTCCGAGGCACGGAGGAAACTCGGTATGTAATGGGTGGTCACCCATCCACAGACCAACCTAGGCAAGCACGGCTTAACCTAACGATTGACCCGAGCGGCTGTTATTATTTAGCCACGAGCTCCTCCGACCGGACTGTTATATAATTCAGTATATTATCTGTCAGAGTACGGTTCGCAATATACTCGCACCAGTTCGACCTACCCTTTGTATGGGTATGGATTTCGCATCAAATTATGTAGGTAGAAAGAATGAGTCATGAAAGTAATTGTTTAATGATCTAAAATGACGACATGACGAATTCATTATCTATTGTTGCATAATGGACGAAGCACCGAAAATGTTAAACATGACAACTGTCAGATTCATTACACTACTAAACACTACTACTACTTTCATTCACTATTAAATTATGTAAATTGACTAACATAGACATAAGTGTAACTAACAAATTATGGATCATGGTCTGAAATAAATGATTATTATTATTATTATTATTTAAAATGTTGTCAATACGTATTCGATTAAACAAAATGTTGCAAGTAAATAAAATTTGGGTGCTTAATATTCTGCTTAAGTTCTAGAAGGTAGACAAACTCATCCAATTTCATATCTTAAGTAGAGGGTAGGTAGGTACCAATTTCTGTGGGCAAAGCTTATGTTTTCGTAAAAGTATGTACGTGTGTTCCTTTAATGACATAAATTCGTCTTAATTTATAAGTTCAAAGGATTACCTACCGTCGTAACATTAATCTTTTCCTTTACTTTATCTAATCTTGAATATTACACGCATGTCTTGACTTTAGGTAATGAGTACCTACGTTAATCATCACAGATTTCTAAATAACCTTTGAAGTAGCATAATTATTATTTAGATAAGTATATTAAAGTCTTATACTGGTAATAAGCTTATATAGGTAGGTACTTTTTCTTAGTAGACAATTTATTATTTTATTTTATGAAAGCTTACAGACCAATAACATGGTAATAACAATAATGTATAACTAAATTGCTAATTAAAAACCTCCACAGATTAAGAAATAGTAAACTTAAAAAGCATGCACCTACTCTTATAAGGTGCTTGATCTAGTCTACTTGTACTCGTATGTTGTTGTAAAAACTATTTGATTCTGCGCCTGTTAATTATTCAATTCTATCATTTAAACAAATATGGCAGCATTTAATTCCGAAAATGTCACACAAATCATTTCTACACGCAAGAGCTATAAAATAACAGTTACTCCACATGGATATGACACCCAACACCCATTTAAATGTGCTATACCATCGAGTCTGCTTGTCCGTTTCACATCAGCATTCTCGTAACAGCTATTGAGCCACAGAGCACAGAATGAACGCACCGGCAATGTCTAGAGACGGCAGTATTTTACAGTAAATACGTAAGTGTATAACTGTCAAAACTATCAGGTTCAATATACGTTATTATCGTCTGCGCCAGATAAGTCTATACTAATATTATAAAGAGGTAACATTTGTTTGTATGTTTGTAAGTTTGTTTGTAGGGGGTAATCTCCGGAAGTAATAAACCAATTTTAAAAATTGTTTCACTGGTAGAAAGCTACATTATTCGTGAGTGCTACAGGCTATATTTTATTCCCGTACTCCCACGGGAACGGGAACTACGCGGGTGAAACCGCGGGACGCCGTACGTAGGAAATAAAGGTCATTAACCCGCATATATTTATTCAAATACATAATTGCTAAAACAGAAATAATGACATAAACGTGTCCCGAAACGACCTTATCGTGCGTGATCCTTGACTTTTTCAAGTAGTAAAAAATGATTCATAATGTATTGTCGGAGTACCTATACAGAGAAATTAAGGAAAGAGCAATGACCTTTAATTCCTACTTATCTGGCGTAAACTATAGTATCGTAGTGCGATTTAACGGTGATACGCTTAAGCTCTTATTACGTTTTTAATGCACGAGACCGGCATTACCACCTCATTTTAACCAGCTCTCGATCCGAGGTGTAGAGTGTCCGTGAAATGCATACAATGTAAACGGACCGACTGCACGAAACCGCCAACCAAGCATTCTTTACATCAAACTAAGTAACTCTACGCAAAAACAGTTGCTAGGAAAGCACTTTTATTTAAAGTTCTCTAGAAGGTTCCAAGGTACAACAACAACAACAACAGCCCATAACGTCCACTGCTGGACATAAACCTCTCCCATGATGGGAGGAATTTGCCGTAATCTCCACGCTTGGCAGGCGGATTGGAGATCGCAGTGATGAAAGACTAACAGAAAACGCTGCTGCCCATTCTCTGGTCTACGGAGGCGCAAGGTGTTCTGCCTCAGACATTAGTCGTTCCAAGGTACGGTCAAGAACAAAAAAAATGAAGATGATTTGATGATTGAAGAAACGGAGAGAACAAGCCTTTTGGCTTCGTTAAGAGTATTTTTGCACCCATTCTAAGTGTGCTATTCAGTGTAGAGTTTCATATAGAACGATAACCAAACAGCTCGAGGTGTCGAGAAGATGCTGATCCAGTACATTGCTTCTTAAAGTATGTTGACCGTCACTTACAGCACATACTATGTTTTTCCTCCTTATTTTGTATTTTTTTTATACGTGTGTGTGCTTTAATAACTGACGTCAAATAAATGTTTTTCTTTCTTTCTTTTGTGTAAAGGGTTCTGACATGCCACCTCTAGCAGCTTCAGGGCTGTCGAGACGCTTCTGTGTTCTATGAATCGAACGAAGACTGCCAAATCGGCAATGACTCGAGTGTTAAGTGCCAAAACAACTGGTTACTATGCCAACGAACGTGCCAAATATTCATGTGTTTCGGTACTAAAACTATCAGATAGGAATTGACTTTATAGTATGCCTTATTGGTACGGCCTGGTGAGAATTTGTGGGTATTTCCTTGTTTAAATTGGTATTGGAAAGGCCTCCGTTACTGTGCTGCAATATTCCAGCGACCAAATGTTTATCTTTATTTGATTAGATACGTAGCATTTACTAACAATATTCCGGTTCACATCTAAGGCAACGTCAATTTCATACTGCAATATTTACACACAAAAAACACTAAAGTTCACACACCGTATTATCATCATCTGCCTAGCCTTTTCCCAACTATGTTAGGGTCCAATTTCAGTCTAACCGGATGCAGCTGAATACCAGTACTTTAAATGGACCGACTGCCTATCAAAGCTCACACACTCATAAATATCATCAATGAATCAGGATCAGAATCAGGAGCTCGTGGCTAAATAATAATAGCCGCTCAGGTCGATCTTTAGGTTAAGCCGTGCATGCCTAGCTTGGTCTGTGGATGGGTGACCACCCTTACATACCGAGTTTCCTCCGTGCCTCGGAAAGCACGTTAAGCTGTTGGCCCCGGCTGTCATTTGTAGATCTTTGACAGTCGTTACAGGTAGTCAGTGGCCCATAAAGTCTGACAACCAGTCTTACCAAGGGGTATCATATTTCCCAGTAATTGGGTTGGGTTGTGGAGGTCAGATAGGCAGTCGCTCCATGTAAAATACTGGTACTCAGCTGCATCCGGTTAGACTGGAAGCCGACCCCAACATAGTTGGGAAAAGGCTAGGCAGATGATGAATCAGGATCAGAATCGTCAATGCTATTCAATGCCTTATTAATTGCCAGTCATTTTTGTATCATTGGAGGGCGTGGAAGACTATGACACTATAATAAGACGTTTCTGAATAAAAGAGTACCTAAGCTTACGTTTATGTGATTACCGTGGCGAAAACGCGTAGACGTAGACGCTCTATAAAGGCTCAGTCAATCTGGTAAGGACAAATTGGAGGCTAGCTGCGGACACCAGACACTAACAGATATTTCAGTTCAGTATCTGCCAACAGATCAATCTTCAGGTTGAGCCGCACTTACCTAAGTTGGTCTGTGAATGAGTGACCACCCATTTCATACTGAATTTCCTCCGTGCCTCGGAAAGCACACTGAGCCGTTGGACTCCGACATTTGTAGTTCTTTGACAGTCGTCACAGGTAGTAGGTAGTGAAATGAAAGTCTGACAACCAGTTCTAGTGAGGGGTATCGTATTACCCAGTACTAACTAGGTTGTGGATGTCAGATAGGCAGACGCTCCATGTAAAATGTCAGTATTTAGCTGCATCCGGTTAGACTGGAGGCCGACCCCAACATAGTTGGGAAAAGGCTAGGCAGTTGATGATATTTCAACGTCTCTTCCCCGGAGTCGCGCTCGCATTTTGACCGTAACGATTTTCTCGACCCATAAGTAAAGCATTGCAGTAACTCGTTAAATTCCCGTAATGTTGTAGTGTGTAAGCAACCTTATTGAATTGTAACCAGCCTTATATCATATATGTACTTAGATGTAGTCTCATTAATCGTTTAATTATTATATTAAAGACAGTATAGACTCAGCTCTCGGTGTTTCAATATCTCCTCGAGATCCCGCCTTACATGGCGACCCTGCCAAAGCGCAATGGCAGTGGCTTGATTTGTTTAAAACTACAATGACCATATACGTGCGAGTGGGACTTGAAAATGTTAGCATGTAATAATTTGTGTGGCGCGCTACCGAGTTTCTACTCTCTTACTTCGATTGAACGAGTTATAATTATCACCAGAGAAGATGGGTACCAATAACTCCAAGGAGGAGGTGATCCTAGCTCAGAACGCCGCTGCGGGCAATAACCAGGCTTCAATAGAAGAATTAAGGACGCATATTGGAGTCACGAACATAATCTTGTTGCTGATCCTCAGAATTTATAGAAGATGTCACCTTCAATGGATTGACCAGCAGATTCACCAGCATACTATGCGACGTTCGTTTCTTCGCAGGCTACAAAAACCGACCATAGGCGATGGAGTAGTGTAACGTCGAAAATATAGTGTTTGTGCAGTGATATATATTATAAGATACAAGTGCGGTCTAGTGCGATCAACATTTCATTTAATATGACATTGAATAGCGTAAAAGAGAAGAGATCGGTGTAATAATGAAACCTTTTTTTTTGGAACTTTAAGATATCTAATCTGGCATTAACCTAATTATGATTTAAATCAATTAGACATATAATCATGTATGCAAAAGAAGACTTCGCTTTTATTATGGTAAGTTATGGCAACTAATTTAGAACAATTATGTAATGACATTAAAAATATAAGAGTGTATCTAATTAAAATTGGTCCTGGTCGTAGAACAGACAATGTATTGTCTAAGAAACTCTCGGAGGCAAATGATATTTTTATGAGATATTCTGATTATGTAGTCCAAATAACAAGTGATATACACAAAGGGAAAGTGTCAAGTAGTGACTCAGAATTAATTTATAAGTATATTGAGAGATTTCAGAGTTTATATGCAGAAGTTATAGAATTGTGTAAGTCAAGTAAAACTGAAACAATGTCTACGTTTGACCTTATAGTTGCGTTAAATTTATTGCCACTCATGACTGACGAGGAGGCTAATACCAGTGCTTACGCAAGTTTCTGTAGTAAGTTTATTTTTTTTACTATATTAACATATCCGAACGTGGTATATTTCATTATTGCGTATGCGTTTCCAAACGCGTCTCCTACGTTATATTTTTTCTGTCATGTTGCCAACCGCAGTTTTGAACTACCCATCTCCTTCCTTCCTACTACGCTCCCATGCGACAGAAAGAGAAGGAGTGTCGCCGCCTACGCCCAATCAGGGCGCGTTTCCGCAGTGACTGGCAGAAGAAGAACCACGCCATGATTGAACACTCTCTTGGATCCGCAACGTCAACCGCTTAACACCTCACGCAATACTGCTGAGCTTTGCGGCGCGCGCCGCAAAATACACCAAACCGCATTAAATTCTAAACTAAAAACAATCTGTGAATGTCGGCCGACACGGTAAAACAAACATAAGTGAAGGAAGAATCCACCAGAACACGCGCTGGGCTTCAGCACCTCCAGCGGCATCAGCCATCTTCCCAGGCGATCATCTTTATCATCAGCTTCCAAGTAAGTCCTTGTTTCCCTACATAAACTGCGTGCCCGGCAACATTCTATCCCGCATAAACTAATTTCCCGCCAAAATTTACAACCCCGCGAGGTCCTTCGAACCGCTATCCCAACTTATCACCAACCAGGCAATTAATAGATAATATTGAGTATTATAGTTCAACTCTTACAGCACCAGACTGTAAGAAGCAATTAGTTAATTTTGTACTTAAGAGCAGATTGTCCCAGGCTGCTAAATTACGATTATGTCCGAAATACTCTAGTGTGGATGAATTGGTGATTGATATGAAAAAGGTGTTGTTACCTCAGCCACGGCATTGCAAACTAAATTGACGTCAATGAGACAAAATGAGTTAAATATACAGGACTATGGTAAAGACATTTCTGAACTTTTCGTGCAGTTGACGGTTTCGCAGGCCAACGGGCAATCCGAGAACTATAACATATTGAAACCTTTAAATGAGCAATACGCGATAAAAAAGTTCGCCGATGGGTTGCGAAACCGCAGGCTAAGCACAATAATAGCAGCTCGAAATTACAACTCTCTCAAGGACGCGATACAGGCGGCACAAGATGAAGATAATAATATAGCATCGTCTCCAAGTTCGGCTGAAGTACTCGGTATGTATAATAATAACGGTAGATTTTCAAGAGGTTTTAGGCAAAACCGAGGTTATCGAGGTCATCGTGGTCACGTCAACCAAAGATATTCGCATCGAAGACCCTATCGTGGAGGTTACCACGACAACAATGGCAGCCGCGGTAGATGGAATGGGCATCGCGACCACCAGCACGAGCAGGCCCCAGCCCAAAACCGACAAGGATACAGAGGTAAGTCTTACTATAATAGAAATCAAAGGATGCGCAACAACGATTCTAACAAAGTAAAGGTGATAACAGAACCCGAAGCAAACGTTGAATCAGCCAATACTTCTAATGATAAAAACAAAACATTTTTCGTGAATAAAATTCTATCATGCAATAGTAATTTTTCAATTAGTCTACCAATAAACAGTCATGCATTCCAATGGTTACTTGATACGGGTGCATCGATTTCAGCGTTAAAATATAAACATGTTGTAGAAGAGCGCATTGCATTTTGCAAAGAAAACATTTCTATAAATGGTATCGGAGGCAAAGTAACAACAATTGGATATTGTTATTTAAATTTCAACGTAAATGGGCATCAATTGAAACATAAGTTCTATGTATTTGACTTCTTACCAATTAGGGCGAATGGCATCATCGGTCAGGACTTTCTGACTAAGTATAAAGTGGTATTGGATTTTAAACATAATGTAATCACTTTGTCTACTTATTATAACAACATTAGTTTACCAATTAATACCATTAGCAATCATTTAGATATTCCACCTAGATGTGAGTCCGTTCATTATATAACGACAGATATTAAGGATGAATGCTTAGTTTGCGCGTCAGATATCAGTGACGGTATTTACTTAGCGAGTTCATTGGTAAAGCCAGTGTGTGGTAGGATACCTATCAAGATATTAAATACTACGGAAGATTATGTAACACTTCAAGAAATTAAACCAACTATACATAGTCTCAGTGACTATAATTTATGTTCCTTTTCTCAAAGCGAATCAAATGCGAATCGAGTTAAGAAACTATTTTCATTGTTACAATTAAATCAATTAAATGGAGAAGAACAAACATCAGTGGAGAATTTATGCGCAAAATACAGTGATATATTTTATTTACCGGGAGACAGTTTGACAACGACTGATATTTATAAACATTCGATAACTTTGCAACCTAATACGACTCCCATATTTACAAAACCATATAGATTACCTCACGCTCAGAAAAAGGAAATAGATTGACAGATAGGAAAAATGTTGCGGGAAGGAATTATAGAGGAATGTAGAAGTGAATGGAGTGGTCCAGTGTTATTAGTTCCGAAAAAAATGGATACTAGCGGTCAGAAAAAATGGAGATTAGTCATTGATTACAGGAAGTTAAATAATTGTATTGAGAATGACAAATTTCCTCTACCTAACATAACAGAAATACTGGATTCGTTGTCAGGATGCATATATTTCAGTCATTTCGATTTATATCAGGGTTTTCATAATGTAGAACTTGATAAAGATAGTTGAAAGTATACAGCCTTTTGTTCTGGTCAGTACCAGATGACAAGAATGCCAATGGGGCTCAAGACCAGTCCCTCTTCCTTTTCCCGGATGATGACAATGGCTATGGCAGGTCTTTCATATGATAAGTGTCATATTTACCAAGACGATTTGATAATATTTGGTCGTAATTTAGGAGAAAAAATTAGGAATTTACAAGATGTTTTCGAAAGGTTAAGGAAAGTGAATTTAAAGCTTAATCCAGAAAAATGTGAGTTTTTCAAAAAGGAAATGCTATACTTAGGACATGTAGTGTCTCGAGAGGGTGTTGTGCCCGATCCAGAAAAAATAAAAATTGTCGAAAACTACCCTTGCCCAAAAACAGTCGAAGAAGTCAAGCGTTTTACAGCTTTCGTAAATTATTATAGAAAGTTTATACCGAACTTTGCGGAAAAAGCTTATCCTTTACACAAACTACGTAGGAAAAATGCGACTTTTATTTGGGACCAAAAATGTCAGAAAACATTTGAAGATTTAAAACAATGTTTAGTCTCTCCTCTAGTTCTGCAATATCCAGATTTTACAGAAACTAATCAATTTATTGTACAAACAGACGCATCTGGTTATTCAATAGGCGCTATTTTAAGTAACGGAAATAAAAAACCAGTAGCATACGCGAGTAGAGGTTTAAATAGTGCAGAAAGGCGCTACCCAACAATCGAGAAGGAATTATTGGCAATAGTTTGGGCAGTAAAGTATTTTCGTCCATATCTGTATGGCAGAAAGTTTAAAATTTTGACAGATCATCGTCCATTAATTTATTTTTTTAATATGCGGGATCCATCGAGTAGGCTTATGAAATTGAGATTAATATTAAAGGAGTATGACTTCATTGTAGAGTATGTTAAGGGTTCGGACAACGCAGCTGCAGATGCTTTGTCTCGGATTTCTTTCACTAGTGAAGATTTAAAGCATATGGGTGAATCATATATAAACGTAACAACTAGGGCACAGGCGAGAAAATTGCAAAGCTCTCCGTGTAGTACGACGTCTGACAGCACTTGGCCTGATCAACCAGGTGTCGTGGGAAGTCATACAAAACCAAGAGCGGCGATAGAACTTAGATTCGAGAAAAAGGAGTTAGATATATTTTGAGAAAGAAAAATAAAATTACTGAAGAAAAAAACGCGTTTTGTTATGTAGAAAGCAAGTTAACAATTTTTATAAATCCCGACTACCAATCACAATTGACGCGAGCCGCATTTGTGAGGGAGTTAGGTAGATTTTGCAAATTAATAGACGTCAACGAAATATGTATAATGAAGAATAGAGAAAATAATGAATTTATTGAAGAATTATTAAATGAGATTAAATCGTTAAATAATAGGTACGTACCGCGAATTTATATAATAAATGATGTTCGAAGAATAGACGATAAAGACGACAGAAAAGTTATTCTTAATGACTTCCATCTCTTGCCTACCAGTGGCCACGCGGGCATGAGAAGGATGGTTAATAACATTAAGAAGTATTATTACTGGCCAGGGTTAGAACGAGATGTTCGAGAATTCGTAAAAAAATGTTCAAAATGCCAAAAGGAAAAATATGCTAGACTTGTAAAGGAGCCGATGATTATTAACTCAACGGCTACAACGGCATTTGACAAAATATTTTTAGATTTAGTAGGACCATTAGATAGGGATTGTTATAATTTTTCATATATACTAACCATACAATGTGAGTTGACTAAGTATGTAGTGGCACATCCTTTAATTTCTAAAAAGTCTGAAGAAGTGGCTCAGGCTTTAGTTAATAGTTTTATTCTTCGCTACGGGTTACCGAAGGAAATAGCAACAGACAGAGGATCCGAGTTTATGTCTACAGTATTTCAAGAGGTTTGTAAACTTTTAAAAATTACACATTTAAATTCCACAGCTTACCACCACCAAAGTATTGGTGCGTTGGAAAATTCTCATAAAAATTTAGGCTCTTTCTTACGCATTCAAACCGATAATCACCCAGAAGCATGGAGTCAATGGCTACCATATTGGTGTTTTTCCTTCAACACAACAGTTCATTCGGAAACAAAATTCACACCATTTGAGTTGGTCTTTGGTAAAATATGCTCGCTTCCCAGTAACTTAGATAACAATGTTGTTGAACCACTTTATAATCACGAAAGTTATCCTTTGGAATTAAAATTTAGATTGCAGCTAACTCAAAAAGAAGCTAGGGAGAATTTGATCAAAAGTAAAATACATAGAAAAAATATTTACGATAAAAGTACAAATCCTATAATTTATAAACCTAATGATTTAATTCTAGTAAAAACTGAAAATGGTAATAAAATGGATAGCATATATTCAGGTCCATTCAAAGTACCTAGTGAAAGATATGTCACCAAATTTTCAAATTAATAAAAATGGAAAATTAGATTTAGTCCACAAAAATCGAATAAAATTGTTTACACCAGATAATTGATATTGAAATATGATTAAATGATGTTGAAATATAATTTGTGTAAACACAAACTAATTGTATAAGTTAAGGTGTATTATTCTATAAGAGTAAACATATGAATATTGTACTATCTACCTATGTATATTATAACTTTAAAACATGTAAAAGAAAAAAAAAAAGAAAAATTTAATTTAGATGTAATTTCCTTTTTTTTTTTCACCATGGGAAGGAGATGTAGTGTGTAAGCAACCTTATTGAATTGTAACCAGCCTTATATCATATATGTACTTAGATGTAGTCTCATTAATCGTTTAATTATTATATTAAAGACAGTATAGACTCAGCTCTCGGTGTTTCAATATCTCCTCGAGATCCCGCCTTACAATGTAAACACACCTAAAAACAGCTTTTAATACCACCATGACCACATCCTTTAAGACCTACCATGCATTAGAAACCTTAAGCGACACATGTACATATATTACCCATAAAATATGCACATACCATCAACATACCGAAAGCAAATTAAGTTCACATTATGCACCCCTCTGAATTGGTGCTAATAACCGGCCGGGTTCGAACCCACGGCCCCTAGTGACATGGGGTGCTATTGAAAAACGCGGGTACCTGTCGTGAAAAGGATGCAATTCTATGGGAGACGAAATGATGGATGTCGCGTTTTTATTTTTTAAAGGCTTATAATTTTGGGGTAATTCTTGTTTTTTTTTTTGGTGAGTGAGGTTTTTGGATAAAAAAATGGTTTTGAATGACTGGATATATCGTATGATTTCCTTTTACTAATGTATTAGTAAAGCACGTATGTATGTCCATGTTACAGCCCGCTGTGTAGGTGTAATTATGATCCTACGTACTTGAATCATAAAATTTAAAAGAGAAGCGGTCTTGGCACACTATACCGGTACCACAGCGCGTGGACTGCGAGCTTGCACCTCGCGGACAGCGCACAATCTGCAAGCTTGCACCTCGCAGACGGCGCTTGGTCTGCGAGCTTGCACCTCGCAGTAGGCGCGTGGCGAGCTCGCGTACTGCGGGCTTACACCTCGTTGACGACGCGTAGTTAGCGCGCTGGTGGCTAGCCGTAGTTTAAATTAATGGCAACGCCGGGCTGCATCTGTGCTGGTGCGGTACCGGTATAGTATGACATGACCTTAAGTATGATCTTTTATGTCAAACTTCTGCGTACATCCTCTTCACTGTTGCTTAATTAATACCCCAAAACATGCAGTCAAAGTGAATTGAAGTGAAGTTAAGGCACAAATACCTGCCTACTTATCTATGAAACAACAGCCTAGCATACATACATGTGTTATAGTTTGGCAAATCAAATGTAACAAGTCACATAATTACGTATACATGTATACATTTATAACATCACGCCTGTAATCCCCGAAGAGTCAGGTAGAAGTGTACCTTATATAGTACACCCACATGTCGCCAGTTATGTTTTAAGTTCCATGTAATAAGGCGAGCCTATTGCCATCAACAGGGCACAAATCCAGACTCCGTGGCTCTAACTGAGAAATTCCTGATAGAAAAACCTATTATCACTTTACCCGACCCGGGGATCGAACCTTCCTGGGTTCGATCCATAATCACTGATCCATAAGGTCCTGTAGTCGGGCTCGCGACCACTCGATCAACGAGGCAGTCACATAATTATTACAAACATTAAAAACATTTTCTTCGAAACGTTTACAAAACCAAAACACGTGCTTATCTGCCTATAGCTTTGTTCTACCTGTCATTTATTTCACCTTTGAACAACAAAAACATATCTCAACGACTAATAACAATAGCATTCACAAACTTCAGCAAACATTTCCTCAGCTCTCTTCATTAAAAGTGGCACGGATATTTCAATTAAACATGAAACAAAAACAAGAAACTTTGCCATTTGTAACGACCCAACATTCGTACTAATATTATAAAAATGTGAATGTAAATCTGTCTGTCTGTCTCATCTTTATGGATACAAAGCTGACCATGCAGGCGCCTTCTGCGCCTGGACAGAGATAGCCTGAGTCTGGTGGCGGAGACCATCACTGGACACTGTTCACTGAATAAACACTTCCACACCCTAGGAATCACTGACAGTCCCCTGTGCAGAGCATGCATGGAGGAGGAAGAAACGGTGGCGCATGTGCTCTTTCAGTGCAAAGGCTTTACCAAGATTCGCGAGGAGACCCTGGGAACACCAAGATCCGTTGCGGATGCCCTGAGGAGACCGGGAAGTTTGATCTGCTTCTGGAGGGAGGTGGGCTGGTTGGAGTAATTGGCCACTATGGCATCATCCATAGCCTGACTACATCCACTGCTGGATTTAGGTCTCTCCCACTAAAAACTCCGCCGTCTCTGCCAACTTCCCATTTTTTTTTATTGGTGGGTCCCCAAGTACTGCATTGCATTACGTTCATGGCCCCTCAGCGGTAAATTTCGCTTCCTGCTTAATGATGACCGATCACCTGAGTTACAGGAGCTCGTGCAATCCTGACAGTAGTTTCCCTGGTCTATCACCAAGAACCAGTGCTCTTGTTAAGGCAGCATCAAAGTGGCGTGGCGCCACCTGCCCCCGAGCGTTCTTGCAGCGAATTAGGTTCACGCAGGAGTCTTCCTCCTGGATCCGCTCCCCCGCTTCTTTCCGCAAGATGACTTCCTCGCAGTAGGACGCTGCTGACTACTCTCGCTGCTTACCACACATCTGACCAAGGCCAGCAGCGATAAGTCTCCTCCAACTATTGCCGCGGGAATACGTACGAACAAGTACCTGCAGAAGCAGCCATGCCCTGACAGCGCCTCTGTCAAGCGGGCGAATAGCACCGCTTACTGCCTTAATCTCCACGTTCTTGTGGCAGTTTCCTCCAGGTTTTCCTCCGATAATAACAATGTAATTTTTCCAACTCGCTGCCGAACCAACACTTCTTTTCCGATTCTTTGGACGCCTCCCGATCACAGTTTCGCTCCTTTTGTCATCACTGAGTTATGAGATAATATGCTTTTTATCATGGTGGTAGGTTTCCTTAGGATAAATTCCGACCTCCATACGGACAAAGCCGCGGTCAATAGCTACTTTCAAAATAAACGTATGATTTATTCAAACTTCCATTTTGTTTTATAACTTGTTACAATTCGCGAATTATGAATCAAAGTTGCTTGATTATAATTTCAAAAGCAGGTCCATGTTTATTAATGTAAATTGTGACCATTTGCGGTGTTTTGTAATCAGCTGAGGGTACCGCTTAGTTATGTAGGTATTGTCATATTTTGTTCTGTTTGGGGAAAATCGAATTTGTCTGTGCCTGTTTATCATGAGTTGGGTCTTAAACATTTTTCATGTTGGGGGATTTTTCAAATCAGCTCGACAGCATGACGGAAAAAACGTAAAAAGCAGTGGTAGTTTATAGGGCACTATTTCTCTTAAAGTACCTACCTGTATTACAGTGTGTGTGTGTGTGTTTGCGTCTCAAAACGATAGCTAGCTTAGTTGCTTACTGTTTTCCATCGTGTATGGCTTAAATATTTGTTATTTTCGTTTTATGCCTATCATCTGTAAAATATTGAAATCACATTCGTATTGTTACTTATTTTTTAAATTTCCAAAGGTCATGTCTTTCAAAGGACAATAAGTCATTTTTAAAGGGCCATCTAGAAAGATAAATATAGACACAGAAACTGGAAGCCTGTAAAAAAACACGCACAAAAAAACCCAGCTTTGAGATAGAAAACTCAATACAAACCCGTTTGTGGTCCCCTAAAAAAGAAAAGAAGTATTTGTCTACAAGTGCCTTAAGGCGATAATAATACCGCGACACCAATAAAAAAATGAGCGACAAATCTGAAATCCCTACGACGACCAACTAGGCACGCCTTCAAAATTAAGCCTTTTTAATATAATTTTCAAACGAAAACCAACTCTGTCCTTCACAACATAAAGTTCTAATTCCCTTTTGATCATTATTGCAACATACATCATATTTCTTTTAAATAAGTGTTTACGGTGTCGTGAGATTTTACGCTGCAGGGCTTAATAGCCGACGTATGTTGTGTCCCTTTCGTGTAGCTAGTGCTGTCTCTCTCTGCGGTCATCACATTCAATCTGACTTCTTCATAATCCAATACAGGACTGGACAGACGGGATTTGTAGGTTCTCGGTCGCTTTTTGAAATATTGCGGAAATATCATACGTTCCTTCTTAGGATTATGGGAAATTGGCGAAGTGACTTGAGAATTGTGTTGTGTCGTTTGTTTCTTGGTTTTATGTTGTGGAATACGAGGTTTAGACTTCGACTTCGTCTGCGGTCACGTATTTTAAGTTTTATCTATAAGTATAAATAAAAATTGAAGGGTTTGTTTGTAATTTTAAAATAACAGTTTTTTTTTCTGAATATACGTATATACATAACGATACATACGGAACAATATAAACGGTACTTATAAAATTTTCTTTTTTTTTTTTATTGTTTTCTTTCTGTTTGTTCCGGTTATTATCTGAAACAGCTGGATTGATTTTCACGGGACTTTTATTGGCAGATAGCTGATTTTATAAGAAGTATTTTAAGCTTACTTACTTACTTTTATTTTAGAAAAAGGATTAGGGTTTCGTTCAAAAATAAAAAAAAAACCTTGAAATTGTTATCCGATCCAAATAGGGAAGTAATATTTTTTAAATTATTTTGACGACGTGGAAGTTGGTACAGCTTTGATTTATTGAAATAATATTTTGTTCTAATTTTTTCACATTTTAAGTCCTCATTATGTTTCATGGTTCATCTTTTAAGAATTTATGACAATAACAAACATGTTACGTACACCTTATATCGGATAACTGAACGTAACTATCCCTTTGCGCAAAGGTAGAAACCATAAAGGGGTACGTATCGGGATGATATTTCATATTTATGGTGCTACGAAACTATTCGTAGCGCTACAAGTGCTACGGACACCTGACTACGCAGCCCGCTACGACATCGTAGCAATCGTAGCGAAAATTATTCCAACGAATTGTTTGTTTCATCGTCTTAGCTCTTTGTATAGTATAAGTTGTGTAAATAAGTAATAAGAATTAATTGTATTTAAATGTTCATTGAAGAAGGTAATCGAATCTTTATTATTGAAAAAAGAAATATAAGAAATAGCAGTTGTTCCAAGCTAACAACAATCATAGATATTCCAGCAGTAACAATTTGTTAAGCAAAAAAAAAAAAAAAATTAATTAATTATTTAATTTTTTTTATATATTTTTTTTTTTTATTTTTTTTTTTATTAGTATTTTTCTGCATTCTTATTGAGAAGTGTAATATAACTTGAGATGGAACAATTATTTTTCATAGTTATTAGTTATCTAGAATCAGTGTTGGTTACATTCTTCGAGAAATAATTATGCAAGACTTGCCGACATAATAATTTATAATGTACATTTTATATTATATTTCGTTTTCAGTGTTCGAAAGATTGATAATAGAAATAATAGTGGCACAGTTACAAATGTTTATAACTTTTCTGAGTTTCTGAAAGACGTTGAATAGCTTCGTCCATTAGATTTAAAAACAATTGACGAAATGAGAATCTTCTTCGTAGCGCGTCGATGACAAAAAAAAAAATTGTTCCAAAATGAAACAATGCGAAGTGCACTCTCTGATGCAGTTTAAGATCGTTAAGTGCGCAGGTGTCAGGGCATAAAGAGTAAAATGGAAGGTGGGCCATTGTCTGTTCACTACAAACTTTTGCATATATAATATTAGTCGGAGTAGGATATTCAGAATTAAAGTCCAACCTTCAGTAATAGGAAATATGCTTTTTTTTTTTTTTTTTTTTCGAAGCGGAATGTAAAAATACTTTAAAATAATGACAAAAACTGAAAACAAGACCAAAATCGGCCAAACAGCACAAACATATCCAATAAAAATTTACCTCTATATATATATATTTTACTCATACTCATTTCTCATTTTTACTTTTACTCTCTATATATATTTTCCTCTTTTTTTTTTTCTTTTGTCTCTATCTCGTTCTATATCTAGAAAGAGATAGAGACAATTTTTTTTCAAACATAATTTAGTATGGATTTTGTACGCCAATATGTCGAATGACGTCATGAAAGGTATCAGATCTCTCTGTCAGCAGTTTCAAATGCTTATTATCTTAGTATTTTTTTAAATATTTTCACAAAATAATTTCACTTTGCTATTTCTGACGTTAATACGCTTTGTTTAGAGTGATAAAAAATATCATGCATACGTAGTGATAAAAAATATCATGCATACGTTATATACGTATGCATGCTATTTTATGCCTCTCAGAGGCACCAAAAGAAGAAGAAGAACCAGACTAGAAAATCGTATTACTCAAACTCCTAATCGTATTCATCTACCTCCTTGATAAACCACATAATCCGTTAGTATAATTACGGGGCCGGGTCTAGACTAAGCTAATACTTATTTGTCTCCTAATACCTCTGTAGTACGGTCCGCTGCACATAATCCTGTCAATGGTTGTCGCACCACGCCAGGATTACTGGCCACGTGATATTATACCGTGGTGCAAGTTGTGAGAGCGATCGACTTGGTTTAAATACCGTATAACTTGTATGAACTCAATAGGCTTGTCAACTAAAAAAATCTAATTAGTCCGTCAGTTAGATTAACAAAAATTATTTGACCCGTATTATTTCTTTTGTTACATAAACCAAAATTGACGAAGATACGACGCTTTTAAAATTCTCAATACGTCGCGCCGTGGTATAATTTCTAGTGCGTTCTGACGTCACGAGCGGACTCCCGAGTTTTGATGCGTTTTATCTTTGTCAATATTCATTGATTTACAAAAACAAAAAATACGTGTCCATTATTTTCCAATACTCCAACTGACGGACTAAATAGATTTGCAATTTATTGATGGTGGACACTAGCCTATTGTTGAAACTTGTTATTCGTTTCCTCTTTATTATAGGAAAGTAAGAGTGAGGAATGGTTTTACTTTTGAAAACTGATAACTGCAGTTTATATACGTACCTATATAATTTGAAAACTATGAACAACCTTGAATAAATAATCATGATCTTCCTGCCCTTATCCCATGTTACTTGGGGTTGGCGCAACACGTTTTTTCTTCCATTCTCCTCTGTTAACCCGGGACGCTATCTTTTACTCCTTCTCTCATCATCATCAGCCAATAATGTCCCCACTGCTGGGACACGGCCTCCTCTCAATGGGAGCGAATGGGCTATAAATACACCACGCGGGCCCAGTGCGGATTGGTAGATGTCACATGTCTTCGAATTTTTGGTTCGGACATGCCGATTTCCACACTATGTTTTCCTTCACCGTTTTGAGAGCAGTGGTAATGAAATAAATTACACAAAGTAATGCGCCCGCCTGAGTTCGAACCCACGACTTACTGTTCGTAAGTCGGGGCCACCACCACTGGGCCACCGCTGTTCGTTCTTTTATATCAAACCCTAAAAAATAATACCAACTAAATATTTAAAAAAATAAACCAGAATAAGACTAAAACTAAGTGTCAAAGAAGTCTTCCCCATTTTGCTGTCATCCGGGAATGAAAATCTTAAGTAAGTCAGGAGTTCGTAACTTAAACTACAATTACTACATCCAACGCAAGTTTGATTGATTTATTACTCTGTTTGTCAAACAATGCTAGCGATGGACAATGGACATTGTTTCATCAATCGGTCCGCCCAATCATCGGCGCACGCGATACCCGAATCAATCATTTTACGTACATCGTATCGATTAGATTAGGTACTCAAAGTTTTATGAGTGTGTTAAAGGGGTATTACAAGTTCATATTTTTTCATGTTTAGATCAAGTGTTCAACTGATTTTTTTTTGCTGTATTGCAAGATTTTGACGATTCGTTACGATGCTGGTGCCTGTCAATTTTAATCCTCCCACTTGACGAACTTTTGACAAAGTCTAGCGTAATAAGCGTTGCTCTGACAAAGATATTGTCACACTATTTTAAGAACAACCAACATTTACTTAGAAACTTATTTGGTTGTTATGTTTTTTTTTGTGACCCTTTGAAAAACATAATGTAATTCTAGGACAAGGTAATTACAACTGAGACGTTCTAAAGCAAAATATTTTTAATGCAGAAAACGCATTTTAACTTCAAAAGGATGTTGACTGACACCAGTCAAAAGTGGTTTTGACCGATTAACAGTTTTGACTGTAACATATACACCACTTGGTGACGACTACCAACTACTACAAAAACATTACTGTTTTTCTTGATAGGATGCAATTAGCTAACATATGAGACTACGCAGTTTAACAATAGGGTAGAATTGTTGATAATATTGATGTTCAATGTGCCTCTTACCATGCGGTGATCGCTCCCGGTTTTCACCGAATTGATCACAGAGACATCATTGAACATTTGCTTCTTGGTTGACATAATGAAGTCGATCACATTTCTAGTTGCACCATCGGGGCTCTGCCAGGTCCACTTCCTGTGCTCACGCTTTCTGAAGAAGGAGTTCATCATATAGAGGCCCTCCTTCTCCATAAAACTAGCCAGTTGGTGGCCCCGGCGATTCCGACGTCCAACTCCAAATTGCCCCACCTGCAGCTCATCACCGTCTCGTTTGCCCAGTTTCGCGTTGAAGTCCCCCATGACAACTGTGAAGTGAGTTTTGGAACCATGCATGGCTTTAGAGATATCCTCATACATGGTCTCCACTTCGTCGTCGGGGTGTGCCGAGGTTGGGGCGTAGACCTGTATGACCTTCAGCGAATATCTTGAGGATATTCTGAGTATAAGGTATGCCACCCTGGTCGACACACTCTCGATCTTCACCACGTTGTTCACAAGGGACTTGTGGACGATAAACCCAACACCTGCACCCTGGGATTGCCGGTCACCCTCACAGAAATAGAGCAGGTTGCCGGATTTCAGGATTATCGTGTCCTCCCCCTCTCTTCGGACTTCAGATAATCCCACAATACTCCATCGCAGCCTGCTCAATTCCTCTTCGAGTTCCGCTATCTTCTCGTCGGTCCGGAGTGTGCGCGTGTTATATGTTGCCAGGCGCGTGCGTTGCGTTGCGCGTGGTATATGTATATATATATATATACATATAATATCTATTTATATGTATTATGTCTATACCTATATATATCTATTTATATTATACCATTTTCAGCATACTTATTTATAATTTTAATGCAAGCAAGTTATTTTGTTGAAAAGGCTTCCACAATGCACGTATAATTATGCAGTTCGAAGGTTGACAAACACTGCATTAGGTAATTATAGGTCGTAAATTGGTCCTATCAGGGCTTAGGGTTGGCGGCCAGTCTATGTGACCGCTTCATTAGGCTATGTGGCATGCGAGCTTATAATCAAGCGGAATTACATTCGGGAAAACCGTTTTATGGAAAAATTGGTTCGACATTTTTCACACTTGGAATACATCAATACAGGCAGGCTCTTTGCTGTGTGTAAGTAATTTATTTTATCCCAGTATTGAGAAAATTATAAGCTGATTATGCTGGAAATAGTGGTGGAATATAGGAGGAGCTCATGGATAAATAATAACAGCCGCTCGGATCGATCGTTAGTTTAAGCCGTGCTTGCCTAGGTTGGTCTGTGGATGGGTGATCGCCCATTACATACCGAATTTCCTCCGTGTCTCGGAAAGCACGTTAAGCCGTTGGTGCCGGCTGTCATTTGTAGATCTTTGACAGTCGTTAGGTAGTCAGAGGCCTAAAAAGTCTGACAACCAGTCTTACAAGGAGTTTCGTATTACCCGGTACTAACTGGGTTGTGGAGGTCAGGCAGGCAGTCGCTACATGTAAAATACTGGTATTCAGCTGCGTCCGGTAAAACTGGAAGCCGACCCCAACAGAGTTGGGAAAAGGCTAGGCATATGATGATGCTGGAAATAGTCCTTCTTCATAGATAGGTTTGGGTCGCTTATATCTGACAGATTCTGGTAATGTCTATCAGATCTCTGGTGACTAACTGGCGTACGTCTATACATATCGGGGGGCTGTCAAAAACTACGTTTTTCAGCCAAAATAGCAGCATTTCGGATTTTTTCAAGTGGAATTTTAGTACTAAAAGCTAAACACAAAATTCAGTTATCTCTAAATGCAGTGGGTATTAGTTTTGATGCATATAATAGCGTCGTTGGCTTAAGAGTTAATTTGGAGTCTGTCCAAATTTTGCTTTTATCCTCAAATAAAAGTGGAAATACACTCAGAGATTGCGGTAGTGGGCCTATTACTGTAGCACTCGATAATTTATTTTATCTACACCCATGCTATAAATCCTCTATAAAAGTATCTGAAATAGCTTATTGTCAACATTAAAACAGCCAGTGTCATAATAACGATTATAAAATCCAAACGGGTGATAAAATTATATACTTTGTTGTTTACAAAAATGAGTGATACAAGCTTTGTGCATTTTAATAATTGTACAATCCAAAATGTAAATAATTGTATTATTACTTATACATAGTTTGTTTGTATTAAATACCCAGCAATTAAACTTTCCATGAATTTACATAGACTTCTTACAACACTACTACACCACAACACCCTATGGTGTCAGAACCTTTTATATGGAAGATTCATAATTATCATGGATAGATAAAGTCTTGTATGCAACTGCACATAATTAGGTATTAAAACACTCATGTGATACTGTTATCACCCGCATTCGTGTTTTAATAGCCCTCATTATACAACAGTTGCATAAATAACTATTAAATGAAACTCTCGAAACATTTTTTATTGATAAGTCTCAGCGCTGATCCGTCATAGTTTAAGTATAGCAAAATCAGACTATAATGTGCCCACTGCTGGGACAGAGTGACGGTACGGTTGGCGCAACGGCTGAACGATTGGCTGCTGTTCTGTGTGTCGCGGGTTCAATTTAACAATTATTTGTATAGCGATAGTGGTTTTGGGTGTGTATTTGAGTTTGAGTGTTTGTAAACGCACCTACGATACAGAGGAAATTCCTAGAGTAGGGCACCGTTTAAAAAAAAACTTTGTCTCACTGCGCGGGTCCAGTGTGGGTTTGTGAATGTCTCACGTCTTCGAATGATTGGTTCTTGATCATGCCGACTTCCTCACAATGCACAATGGTTTAAGATCAAATTTGTTTGTTATTCATTAATCTCAGGTGAATAACACACCTACCTTCTCATCATCATCATCTGCCCAGCCTTTTCCCAACTATGTTGAGGTCGGCTTCCAGTCTAACCGGATGCAGCTGAATACCAGAATTTTACATGGAGCGACTGCCTATCTGACCTCCACATCTATACTTCTAACGTTACAAATATCCGTCATATTTTCAAACACGATGTAAACCCGAAATAAAAATCTGTTTCAAGTGCAATCACTTGAATAAATATCATGAACGCTTAGCAAATATTTCACACGTCTAAAATTACAATTTTACCGTAGATTTTGTGAAAAAATGCGTCATATTGAAATATACTGACACGCTGGAATGGACGCATATTAAATAGCCGTAATTGAAAACTTCTATAAAATTCACGCAGGTATTAAAAACTGCAGATTTTTTTTACTCTGGTAGTGAATTTTGGTCTAAAATTAACAAACTATGTCACATAGTATTTTATAGTTGGTGCCAGTTAAGATGGGAATAGCGGACATTGACCCACCTACATTTATTAAACTTCATAACTTTGAAAACCAAAAATAAGCCTGTTCAAGTCTGGAATCGTCATCTATCGTGACCTTCAACGTTTTTTGTAATGAAAAACGATACATGGTTTATTTGTTTTGGTTCGTACGAAGAGATATTAGGGAAAGGGCAATGACCGCTATTTTCATCTTAACTGGCACCAACTATAGCTGTGCTAGCACCACTCCGAAAAAGCTAACTCAATGCACAACTCTTGGCCTACACTCGCAATAAATAGATCGGGAAAAGGTGACGGAAGGGACTTTGCCCAGCCGTGGGACGATATGGACTAAAAAAATACAGTATACAATTCCATGTTCCCTATTCTGGTGAGCTACTATTCGTATACTTTTCAAAATGTAAAAAGCAAGTAAGAAAAATATATACATATAATAAATCTGTAGAAAAGTCATTTTTGTACATTGAAGAAATTGAAACAAAAAATAGCCAGCGTGTGAAAAGATAAGTAACAGAACCCATTTCCATCATTTTTGAAATTTTTGTCTGTTTGTTTGTGCGCACATCACGTAAAATCTACGAATTCAATGCTGACAATGTTTATACATAAAAATTGTGTGTAACTTGGGGTATGATTTAGTGTTTGTTTCATTGAAATCGGTTAATTCTATCAAAAGATATATGAACTTAAAGTTTTCAAGAAGAACTAATCATCAAATGTAAGATACATACATGCAGCGACATCTGTTGAATAAATCTGTAGAAAAGTCATTTTTGTACATTGAAGAAATTGAAACAAAAAATAGCCAGCGTGTGAAAAGATAAGTAACAGAACCCATTTCCATCATTTTAGAAATTTTTGTCTGTTTGTCTGTTTGTTTGTGCGCACATCACGTAAAATCTACGAATTCAATGCCGACAATGTTTATACATAAAAATTGTGTGTAACTTGGGGTATGATTTAGTGTTTGTTTCATTGAAATCGGTTAATTCTATCAAAAGATATATGAACTTAAAGTTTTCAAGAAGAACTAATCATCAAATGTAAGTAAGATACATACATGCAGCGACATCTGTTGAACTAAAATGATACCAATGACTAAAAATGTGCTCACCACAGTCATAACTTTTAAATCGACTGACCAGCTTTAAAAAAAAATTATAGCATAGGATAGGTAATATACTTTAGCAGTTTAACATTTTGGTCGATAGACGGCGTTGTTTATTTCACTCCATTTTCTGAATTGAATGACCCTCGCCCGTGTCAGTTGCCTATTTTTTGTTTTTTTTTTTCGGATGGGAAATCATCAAATGACTCCTCCTGCTCTGGGCGGAGCAGGAGGGAGTGTCAGACTTTTACTGACTAAAACCCAGCCATGTTCCTTCATCGCCCTTTTGTTCCGGGGCCACGGTATCTCTTTCGAACAGTCCCGCAACCCCGGCAGACATCGGTCCTTGCGGATCGGCCCTTCCTTTTTGCTGACTCTCTTTTAGGCGCGCGTGGCACACGAACGCGCCGTCGACACGGCCTGTCGTCATGAGACGGACGGACGGCGAGCTAGCCCATAGCCCTACGTCCACAGGCCCGCGCCTACGGTGGCCGGGGGCCACGTGGTTGCCCCGGAAGCCCGGGGCGTCTGCCGCGGCGGCCGGGACGTTGAGAGGTTCTCTCCCTCTCACGTTCCGCCACCTCCTTCTCTAGCATTACTGCTTCGCAGAAGGAGGTGACGGCGTCCCATTCCGTCTCGCTCCGGGCCATGGCTTGCACCAGGGCCGGACGCGAGAGGTCGCCGCCGCAAACGTGTAAGTTGCCTCAAGATTGGTTTTTTAACCGACGAAACAAAAAGAAGGCAGTTCTCAATTCGACGCGTATTTTTTTTATATATGACCACGGATAACTTTTACAGAGAAGTCCGTACATGGTCCTTTTGTTTGTAAAAAGCGTAGGTACGTCTCAAAGTTGGTCCCATTTATAATTGAAAAATCGTGTTTGGGCTAATTTCTTGCACCTTTGATGAGAACTTTCGACCTAGCTGGAGTATGACTGTCATCGAGTGTCTAAGGATGAAGGAGGTGGCGGAACGTGAGAGGGAGAGAACCTCTAAACGTCCCGGCCGCCGCGGGAGACGCCCCGGGCGTCCGGGGCCACCACGTGGCCCCCGGCCACCGTACGCGCGGGCCTGTGGACGGTGGGCTATGGGCTAGCTCGCCGTCCGTCTGTCTCATGACGACAGGCCGTGTCGACGGCACGTTCGTGTTCGACGCGCGCCTCAAAGAGAGTCAGCAATAGGAAGGGCCGATGCCTGCCGGGGTTGCGGGACTGTTCTAAAGAGATATAGTGGCCTCGGAACACAAAGGGCGATGAAGGAACATGGATGGGTTTAGTCAGTAAAAGTATGACACTGCCTCCTGGTCCGCCAAGAGCGGGAGGAGTCATTTGATGATTTCCCATCCGAAAAAAAAAGGCTGTCGAGGTAAGCCTTTTTTTGGAAAAACATAAGTAGATTATTTTAGCGATTAATGCAAATATATCGAAGAAATTAAATTGTTACCCACTTTGATCTACGTAGGTATATATCTACTAATATTATAAAGCTAAAGAGATTTTGGTTGGTTGAACGCGCTAACTACAGGAAAACTTTTAGTGTTGAATAGTTATCGAGGATGGCTATAGGTTATCTAACATCACGCTATAATTAAAAGGAGCGGAGCATCAATGATAAATTTTGCAAAAACAAGGAAAATTCATTTCTTTCGAGAGCTTACTTTGCGGGCGCTGCATAAACGGTTAAAGTTGCGCAACAATCATGTATTAGGGAATTGTTCGTTTTAAAGCGTTCTAAAAAAAACCGCGATAGCATTATGTCTATCTTTCAAGGTTGACTCCACTCTCTCTAACCCTCTCTCTCTCATGTGACGCAGACGAAGTTGCGCGGGTTAATAAATAATAATAATTTAACGCAGTCGCATTTCTGTGCTACTAACTGCAAATGAAGAACGACTGCCATTGCGATAAGCCCTAGGTACCGATGGCCGATGCCTGCCGGGGCTGCGGGACTGTTCGAAAGAGATACCGTGGCCACGAAACACCAAGGGCGATGAAGGAACATAGATGGGTTTTAGTCGGTAAAAGTCTGACACACACAGTCATTTGATGATTTCCCATCCGAAAAAAAACCGGCCAAGTGCGAGTCGGACTCGCGCACGAAGGGTTCCGTACCATTATCTATACATTAGACAAAACGGCAAAAAAATCACGTTTGTTGTATGGGAGCCCTTAAATATTAATTTTATTCTGTTTTTAGTATTTGTTGTTATAGCGGCAACAGAAATACATCATCTGTGAAAATTTCAACTGTCTAGCTGTCACAGTTCATGAGATACAGCCTGGTGACAGACAGACGGACAGACGGACAGACGGACAGACGGACAGACAGCGAAGTCTTAGTAATAGGGTTCCGTTTTTACCCTTTGGGTACGGAACCCTAAAAAGGCCCCTTGGTATAGTCGAGTATGGTTGAGAATACTCCCCCTCATTCCCGAAACCGTTTTATTGTGCAGAATGGGTACTGGGTAGATTTGTGATTTTATATTTTACTCTCTAGTACTTGAACACTAACGAGTTTCAGTATTATGTCCAACTAATGTGAACTTAAAACTTATTAACATAATAATTGTGAAGCAGTTATCATGAACGCTAAAGAATTCTCATCTTTGCGGTTATTGTATGGGGTTTGTTTCTCGGAAATTGCTTTATTATCAGAGATGAGAATAGACAGTTTATTAACTTCGATGAAGTATAGGTAACATGTGGAGAATACATATACAATACATGCCAAAATGATGTTTAGATACGAAATAAATCTGTTAATTTGAGGGAAGTATTATATAATCCTCATGTCATTCGAAAGTCTGACAACCAATCTTACCAAAAGGTATCGTATTACGCTGTACTAACTGGGTTGTGGAGGTCAGATAGGCAGTCGCTCCATGTAAAATACTGGTACTCAGCTGCATCCAGTAAGACTGGAGCCGATCCCAACATATTTGGGAAAAGGCCAGGCAAATGATGGTGATAATCCTTACGTTCAATACTTCCTCCATCTGCCATGGTATTAACTGGATGTAAGTGGCAAAGTTGGGAGGGGACGCCCAAGTAGGTTTTTTTTTTCGGATGGGAAATAATCATCAAATGACTCCTCCCGCTCTGGGTGGAGCAGGAGGGAGTGTCAGATTTTTACTGAAAAAAACCCATCCATGTTCCTTCATCACCCTTTGTGTTCCGGGGCCACGGTATCTCTTTCAAACAGTCCCGCAACCCCGGCAGGCGTTGGCCCTTGCGGACCCCTTCCTTTTGCTGACTCTCTTTGAGGCGCGCGTGGAACACGAACGCGCCGTCACACACTGCCACAGCCTGTCATCATGAGACGGACGGACGGTGAGCTAGCCCATAGCCCACCGTCCACAGGCCCGCTAGAAGGACATACTCTGACCTTATTGGTGAGTCCTTCAGAAAGGTCAGGTACGTTAGTACCCACAACTGGTGTGCGTGTATGACCAGGTGTATGAACGTGGATGAGGCCAAAGGATTATGTGAGGATCGTAGCAGGTGGCGTTCTATGGTTTCTGCCTACTCCCATGGGAAAAGAGCGTGAGTTTATGTATTTGCTATGTACTTACTTCCTTCAAGTTTAGGCAATGCATCATGATCATCATCATTTCAGCCGAAAGACGTCTACTGTTGGACATGGGCCTCCCCCAAAGGGGGGATTTGCCATAATCGCCACGCTTGGCAGGCGGGTTGGCGATCGCAGTACGGTTGTTACAAAAGCACAGAGAACGCTGTTGCCCATTCTCTGGTAAGTCCCTTAGTCGCCTCTTACGACACCCACGGGAAGATATGGTGCTATTCTTTACGTCCGACACCATACAGAAATGCATAAATTTTCTTTTTTTTATTTCGATACGGAATGTTAAAGTACTATAAAAATAATGACAAAAAGTGAGAACAAGACATAAATCGGCCAAACAACACAAAAGTTATAACCATTTAAACTTTTGTTTCTATCTCTTTCTAGATGAACGGAATTTAGTATGGATTTTGTACGTCGATGCAGCGTATGACGTCATTCGCTGTATCGGATCTCTCTGTCTAATCAGCAGTTTCAAATGCTTATAACTTAGTATTTTTTATAGATATTAAAAAAATAGTTTCACTTGGTTTTCCTGATGATTATTGGGTTTTTCCATCAGGAATTTCACGATAGCAGCCACGGTGTCTGGAACTGAGCCCGGTTGATGGCAATAGGCTCGCCCCCACGACATGGGACTATAACATAGCTGATGAAATATGTGTGTACTATTAGGCACACCTCTGGCCTTACCCTTCGGGGATTACAGGTGTGATGTTATAATAATAATAATAAACCATTCATTTCAGGTAACAAAGACACCCCCTTACCCGTACCTTAAACTAAAAATACATAAATAAATAAATAAAATTCATTTAATTCAGATATTATGATCCATACAGTGACATTAAAATCAGTATTAAAAAATAAAATAAATTATCACAAATACAAAAAATTCAAAAATAAATAACCATCAATTATTAAAATCAAGAAAATTTACAATTCATTCACAATTCAAATAAGATAAATAAAACATCAAATTTAAAATACGATTAAATAAAAATTAAAACAATAAAAATACAACAAGATAAAATAAAAATTAAAACAATAAAATTACCCGCTTAGTAAGAAGAAGAAGAAGAAGAAGATGAAGAAGAAGAAATCCTATCAGCAACAGTCTTCAGAATTTCGTTGCAGCTGCCACGCATTCTGCAGATCAGGGAAACAGTTTTCTTGCGAATGTCGGCATGAAAGCCATCAGTTCGATACAGCGCGAACATCCCCGATGCACTACAGAAGCGAGGCAGCCCCAACATCATCCTGAAGATGTTGTTATACTGGACGCGCAGGACATCCAGCGATCTTTTGTTGTGCTTGACCCACAGATTTCCCGTATAAAAGCTTTGACAATAGGCTTTAAACAACGTTATTTTTACTTGTTCAGAACAGCGGGAAAATCTGCGGGCCAGCATGTTACCTCTGACCGCTAAAGCCCTGCGCTCCCTCACACACACACACACACAAAAAGACACACACAACACACATGTTACATACTGTAACATTTTTTGTTAGTCTAAGCAACCTAAAATACTATGTTATTGGCACTTCACTTCACTTGCACGATGTTTTGTGCATACTAGTGGAATTTGTCTGCGGAAGCGACGGAACACCACATCCTGCGGCCAAAAACTTTCTTCCAACACCAGATGGAGCATACACGTTAGAATACGCACCACAAACGCCTTGAAATTGACGTTGCGACGCGACTCCAGAAGCTGTACTCTTGGCGTGTACTTCAATCTTTGGCGCACGTACTCCTCGATGTCTTTAGCCTTATTGGTGTAATGTAGGGGAGAGATGTACTATCGTGGTCTTTTCCGCCTGACCAGTTTATTTTTTTTCGCTTAAATCATGCGGAGGCGCCGAGTCACGCCCCCTTAAAGTTTGGGCCTATTAGGAAAGCGTCAACTTTGGCGCGCAAAATAACAATAACTCTCGTTTGGCGTGCGTCGTCAGTGCCGTCGGCCGATCTGTACCTTTTCATTCATTATTTCTATACCAAGTCAACGGGGCGGGGCTAGAGAGCGTTTCTATGTTGCGAGTGCAAGCAAAAATTAGCTTAGTGGTGGTCAGGCGGGAGTGTCCTCGATAGTACACCGGGGTGTTCGGCTTCGTGGTGCGATTATTATGTTGCGTATGCGAAAGAAAAATATTACAGGGAAACCCAGGGACTCAGTGTCCATGCAAGCCCAGTTAAAATACTCCAAACCTCTAAAGAAAGGCCGTTCTCTCATGTAGAACAATAAGGATCTTCCATTATCACTATACCCTTTAATACCTAGTTGTACTAATGTTGCCTGTTGGTATAATAATCCCCCTATCTTTGTGGTAATACCAAGGTTCTTGTTTCAGACGATTCTATGGTTTTATCTAGATTAATAATTCACTGTGGCAAGCAATTAGGTCTTTAGTGTTCCTAACTTATGTTTCTAAGCACTTTAAGCTAGTATTTCACTCCTTTATATGGGTTTGGTAGTGTGATCAGCATGATATAATTGTTATTACTTAGTAGAATGGTACTGGTTTGACTATAATTACGCTTCATTCATCATTTATGACAAATGTCTGACTAGAATACTGACAGAGATCTATGATGATGAATCTTCAAGGGTTAAGTTTTGTGACATATCGAAATATACTTAATGAGACAGAACTATATAAAAGGTGGTCATTATAACTAGTGAATGACCCTACCTTTAGTGTATTATCCATGATACGATTGATTGTCTAGATATTTTAGTAGCCTCATTAGAAATGATTACTCATAAATGAACTGCTAGACACAGGCCACTCGCCTGGCCGGGGCTGCGGGACTGTTCGAAAGAGATACCGTGGCCCCGGAACACAAAGAACGATGAAGGAATATGGATGGGTTTTGGTCAGTAAAAGTCTGACACTCCCAAAAAAAAAAGGCCACCCGCCTGGTGGTCACAGGTCACCCACACAGGTCCTGTTGTGTTATATCCAAAATAACACTTCGTAATTCGAACGGTTTTCCGTCAAGAAACCGCGATGATTTCTTTAAAAAAAAACACAAATGAGTTTGGTATAAATTTTGTGCGCCATCATAGATTATCTTTGCCTGTGTCTCCCCATTGGAGAACTAATTTGTAGCCGTGTATGGACTATCCAGTCCATTTCTTTACAGATAAAGTAATTTTCCAGGCTGCAATTGTATGCATTTTAATGTAAAAACATTAACAATTATTAATTAAAATTAAATTTCCAAACAACCCGATTAAATCATCGGACCATTGTTATAACATTAGTTAGTGTAACATAACATGTACTTAAACCATCATAAGCCTCGTAAGTCTTATGACAAGGGTGTTATTATTTATATAGCTTGTGAATAGGGTTGCCACACTGTTTAACTATAAAGGGTGTAAAAGACTCCTATCGAAGCCGAAAAACACTTGTTCTCCCCGTTATTGTGATCATTTTTTTGTTCTACACTATACCTGGGAACCTTAATCTAGTTACGGAGATATTGGGGCTCAAAGTTCCAACTTTTTGACAAGTTTTTTTTTAATACAAGTTTCTAATGTAAGATTTTTACTTTAAACACCTCCACGCGCCCCGTATTATTCAATCCGTTCATCAGCACAATGTTTTAAGTGCGTTACATTGAGTTTTACCACAAAACATGATTTTTGACCCCAATAAATAAAGTATTCCCAGCAATAATTTTTGCGTAAAGTTACTTGGTTTGATGTACAGAATGCTTGGTTTATGGCTTCGTGATAAGGTTGTTTACACCCTGTATTTAAACGGCACTTTATCAGTTAGTTTTGTGGCAAGTTTATCTGGTCAAGTGATGATGACAATCAGGTGACAAAACGTAACCTTCCCCATTTTTGAAGTCGGTTAAAAATTACAGGCCTTACTCACTCCAAATAAATTGGGATTTAGATTTTTGAATTCAATAGGCATGACGACTGTATAAAAAAATTGTAAATACATTTAGACCTTCAATTAGAGTATTGGAAAATAATGGACACGTATTTTTTGTTTTTGTAAATCAATGAATATTGACAAAGATAAAACGCATCAAAACTCGGGAGTGGGGGCTCGTGAGTTCGAACGTCAGAACGCACTAAAAATTATACCACGGTGTGACGTATAGAGAATTTTAAAAGCGTCGTATCTGGTTTACGTACATTATCAAAAGAAAAAATACGGGTAAAATATTATTTGATAATCTAACTGACAGACTAATTAGATTTTTTTTTAGTCGACAAGCCCCAAGACCCTTATAGCCAATGATGTATTAGTTTCACTTAAAGCTTAGCGCACATTACAGCTGCATCAAGTCCTCTCCAAGGGTTCATAAAAAACGCACGAAAGTACAATTTTTTTAATAAACAGCGTATTCTTACCAACGACTGTCATCATCTGCCTAGCCTTTTCCCAACTTTGTTGGGGTCGGCTTCCAGTCTAACCGGATGCAGCTGAATACCAGTATTTTACACGGAGCGACTGCCTATCTGACCTCCACAACCCAGTTAGTACCGGGTAATACGATACCCCTTGGTAAGACTGGTTGTTAGACTTTTTGGGCCTCTGACTACCTAACGACTATCAAAGATCTACAAATGACAGCCGGGACCAACGGCTTAACGTGCTCTCCGAGGCACGGAGGAAACTCGGTATGTAATGGGCGGTCACCTAACCACAGACCAACCTAGGCAAGCACGGCTTAACCTATCCATCGACCCGAGCGGCTGTTATTATTTAGCCACGAGCTCTACCTTACCACCTTATGCTTTTCAAAAATTAAGTATTCAAAATACCATCCCTAGAATCTTAAATTATGAGTCTAAAATGAGCCTTCCATTTATTTCAATGTTTAATGTGACCAATTAATTGTACTGTTAATTTCGTAATTAAAAATTTGGCTAACTGGACAGCCCTATCAGTAACTGAAGCAAATGAATCCCTACGTGATTATGTTGTTGTTAACAATGAACGGTATGGGATCTTTAGGACGGGGATAACTTGCGATATAATGTAATATTATAGTTTCGGGTTTGTTCAACAGGTCTGTAGGTAGGTATATTACTTTATTAGGTAGGTAGGGGTTGGTTATCGGTGTCTGGGGAATATATACGTAATTTGGTTTTATTAACTCGCTTATTATTAAATAATAGTATAAAAACAATATTATTTTACTTGAATTGTAAATTAATTCCTAATCACTTGTATACAGGGTTAGTTTTCAATGACCAGACAAAATTTTAAATTAAGATCAATATCAAACCAAAAGTGCATTTTAAATATTATTGTCGAAAAATATAAAATAAAATAATAGCATCATTTTTTCATTTTTAAAATTTCCTAAATCACAAACCTAGTGGGAATCAATGCACTTGTGTGCGTGGATGCACTGCCAAATGTATGTATGTGTTAACTGCTAGCTATCTAGGTTGTTGAACTGAATTGTGCTGTTGTAATATCCACACGTTCGCTTTTTAGTGGTGGACAGGAATTGTATTTTATAAAAAAAATGTTTCTGTTTAATTTATTCATTATGTCGAAAATATTATTGATTCTAAACCATCTCTGAAAATTTGGCTGGTCATTCAAAACTAACCCTATATACGAGAAATGAATACTAAATTTAATTAAAATAATTTCCATAATTGCTAAATCATTGCATTGTAAATAAAATGTGTGTCAACAACCTGTCAAGTTCAAACTGAAACCATTTATTCCAAATCGAAGGAGTGTTTCAGGAAGTCAAAGTTAGGTACTAGTTCCAAAACGTTAATGCCTAGCTTTTTCCCCAGTCTAACCGGATGCAGCTGAATACCAGTAATTTACATGGAGCGACTGCCTATCTGACCTCCACAACCCAGATAGAATCGGCTGACACGAAACTCCTTGGTAAGACTGGTCGTCAGACTTTCGGGCCGCTACTTACTACTTACTTACTACTCTACTTAACCTGTAATGACTGTCAAAGATTTACAGATAAGAGCCGGGACCAACGGTTTAAAGTGCTTTTCGAGGAAAAACTGAGGATGTCATGGATCATCACCCATCCACGTACCAACCTAGGCAAGCGCGGCTTAACCTAAAGATCGACCCGAGTGGCTGTTATTTAGCCACGAGCTCCTTCTTGAGATGTACACCTAGTCAAACATAAAATAAAGATTCTACTACAGAACTTCTTGCACTATTCGACAAACTAAAAGTATTTCAAACTAAATCAATTACCCAGTATAAATAAATGAAAATTAATACCACATACAGCCCGCAACCTAGTTTACCAAAATAATTAGCTGCTGTATTAATTGCCTTTAGGCACCGCCAATCGATATTGTGTACCCCGGAAATTAACTAGCTTTATTTTTCTTCAATTACAGGAAATTTGGCCCAAAATAATTTTATTGATTGCCTTAAATTAAAAGCTAAAACGCAGAGAGCAGTAGCCGCCCAGTGGATAACCACTGGGCGGCCACTGCTCTCTGCGTTTTAGCTTTTAGCTTTCTTCGTAAGTGAAGGCCATAAGGGCATCACTTACGAATTGGAGAACGTAGGTTTAAACCCAGACAGGTGCGTTATACATACATAAAAGCTCATGCCTTTTTCCCATGTGGGTAGGTAGAAACAACAACAGACCGCAACCTGCTACGATCACAACGATCATAATGTAGGTACGTTATATTATGTAGTTAAGTTCATCACCACTACTCTTAAAGCGGCGAAGGAAAACATCTTATGGAAACCGGCCGGCGAATGTCCTATAGTTAGTGCCAGTTAAAATGAGAATAGCGGTCATTGACCCACCAACATTTACTAAACTTCTCAACTTTGAAAGCAAAAAATAACCCTGTTCAAGTCCTCCTGGAATCGTCATCTATCGTAATTTTCAAAATTTTTTGTAAAGAAAACCGAAACATGGTTTATTTTTTTTGGTTCGTACGAAGAGATATTTGGGAAAGGGCAATGACCGCCTGCATCTACCAAACTGCACTGGGCCCGCGTGGAGGATTACATCCCACTCCCCCTCAAAGAGAGGAGGACTGTGTCCCAGGAGTGGGAACATTACAGGCTGATTATGCTTATTCTATGGCCCAAAATAACATCATTAATTCCCCAATATTATGCGCTAAACTGGTACTCCACACAAATAAGACGGCTCTTTAGATTTTACCCCCAAAACGTAATTTCAACGCAATTATTAATGAGAAATGCGAATAATTTACGCAAACAACTATTTCGTGCTCACTGTAATACATAATAATTAAATTCGGCGCAAATTAATGACAAATTACATGAATTGGTAGAAATGGATTTGACGACGTTGCTTGAGGTGGGGCGCCAGTTTAAGAGGGTGGAAGGTACCGGTTTGTAATTAGTTCGAGTAATTAAAGGTCTTCTTTAACTACAGTTTTTCAAATTATCTTTATAAGATTTTCTTTTTTTTTTTCAGGTACTAAAATAAAACCTGCTTCCTAACAAAAGCAATCGCGCCCATATGTCACTCAAAAACCGGACAGTGCCGTCAATCGGCGCGATCTAGCCTTTAGGTTTGTCGATCAAAATGAAAACGACAGACGGTAGTATGCACGCGTGACGTACGCATTATTTAGCTTAGATAGATAATGATAGTAGTACAAAATATTGAATGAAATGAAAGTTACAGGTGACACCATTATTTTGATGAAAACACTTGAGCGTTTTCGTAATAATAATTAGGCAACGATGAGTTCAAGCAGTAGTTTCTTTGTTTAAAGTTATTTTTTTAACGAGGCTTTCTTATTGTATTTATTTAGAAAATCCACTAACGAAACAAAAAATACGTGAAGTAAGAAAGTATTTTCGTTATTTTAGATTTATAATGGCCCTAGTATAAGTGAAGCGCGTTCACTTACTCTTCGTGCGTATGAACGATAAATCTTATCTCATACGCTTGTCTTCTCTTACTGTATGAACAGAATTGTAAGTAGTTACAAAATAAATTCAGGCTTACCTAATGTAACTTTTTTTTTATTGCGTAAATTCTTTGTACAAACTTCTAAAATCAATAGGAGGTTTGGTCGTTACAGTTTCTTTTCGTGCATAACACTGATATAACTTTTACCTTACGTAGTGGCTCGGTTGGATATGGCCGGGACTTAGATTTATACATTGTAGGTTCGAGCACAGAGAAGAACTTCACTTGAGTAAACCAAGTGGAACCAAAAATTTTAAACATTTGTGACATCCACAAACCCGTGTGACATCCACAAACCCATGTGACATCCACAATACCCCGTGTGACTCGCTCTCAACTCGTGTGACCTGCTTTTTCTCACAAAGCGCAGACCAGTCGTAGCAGTGACAACAGTACTTAACTTGTGTAATTTAACCATCTCCCGCTAGTACTGGCACCCAAACCTTATTTGAAAGAGCAGTTCCGTTACCAAGGTAACAGCTTCCATGTAGGTTATTTAATTACATTTTAAGTATGCCGACATTTTGCGAGTTGTGAAGACGTAATCACTGCTAACTCTAGTTACTCTGACATTTCTAATAATGTACGTTCAGTGTGTTTATAAATAAGTAAACATCAAAATGTTTATGTTCTAAGTAAAGTTTTGTCATACATTATGTAGACAATACGTACGGCGGTTATTATACAGATTATTACTTCCAACAAACAAGGACCTGATGCAATCTCCTAATCCCAAATTAGAGCTTTATTTAAACACTAGCTGACCCGCGCAACTTCGTCTGCGTCACATGAGAGAGAGAGAGAGAGAGAGAGAGGGTTAGAGAGAGTATGACTCAACCTTAAAAGATAGACATAAATGTTATCGCGGATATTTTTGTTATACTTTTTATGAGGTACAACTCCATCATACATGATTGTTGCGTAACTTTAACCGTTTATGCAGCGCTCGCTACGGAAGCTCTCAAAAGAAATAAATTTTCCCCGTTTTTGCAACATTTATCATTGATGCTTCGCTCCTATTAGTTGTAGCGTGATGTAAGATAACCTATAGCCTTCCTCGTTAAATGGACTGTCCAACACTTGAAGGTTTTTTTTAATTCGAACCAGGAGTTCCAGAAATGAGTGCGTTAAACCAACCAAACAAACAAACTCTTGAGCTTTATTATAATAATATAGATTCAAGTGTGTAACAATTAAATTTCTCCGATATATTTGCATTAATCGCTAAAATAATCTACTTATGTTTTTCCAAATAAGGGTTTGCCTCGGCAGCCTTACGTCTTCATCCTTAGACACTCGATGACAGTCATACTCCAGCTAGGTCAAAATTTCTCATTAAGGTGCATGAAATAAGCCGGGACACGATAAAGCTGCTGTAAACTGTTGCGGAACTCTTGCAACTGCCTTCTGTCTCCATCGTTAGATCGCCGATGACAGTCATACTCCAGCTAGGTTAAAAGTTCTCATCATAGGTGCATGAAATGAGGCCAATAACAATATAGCTACTGTAAACTCTTGCAACTGCCTTCTGTCTCCACCGTTAGACCTTCGATGACAGTCATACTCTAGCTAGGTTTAAAGTTCTCATCAAAGGTGCAGGAAATGAGCATAAACACGTTTTTTTCAATTTTGAATGGGACCAACTTTGAGATTTACCTATTACCTACGCTTTTCAAAACAAAAAGGATCATGCTTAATGAACTTCTCTCGTGGTCATACATAAAAATATACGGGTCGAATTCAGAACTTCCTCCTGTTGTTTCGTCGGTTAAAAAACCAAACGGTCGGCTAAAAGTTATCTGGTGAGCACATTTTTAGGTATTGGTACCATTTTAGTGCAATATGTCGTTGCATCTTACATTTGATGATTACTTCTTCTTGAACACTTTAAATTCATATATCTTTTGATAGAATTAACCGATTACGATGAAACAAAAACTAAATGGGTTTCCTATATTTTGCGTGATACTTGATCATCGAAACAGACAAACAGACAAACAGACAAACAGACAAACAGACAAACAGACAAACAGACAAACAGACAAACAGACAAACAGACAAACAGACAAACAGACAAACAGACAAACAGACAAACAGACAAACAGACAAACAGACAAACAGACAAACAGACAAACAGACAAACAGACAAACAGACAAACAGACAAACAGACAAACAGACAAACAGACAAACAGACAAACAGACAAACAGACAAACAGACAAACAGACAAACAGACAAACAGACAAACAGACAAACAGACAAACAGACAAACAGACAAACAGACAAACAGACAAACAGACAAACAGACAAACAGACAAACAGACAAACAGACAAACAGACAAACAGACAAACAGACAAACAGACAAACAGACAAACAGACAAACAGACAAACAGACAAACAGACAAACAGACAAACAGACAAACAGACAAACAGACAAACAGACAAACAGACAAACAGACAAACAGACAAACAGACAAACAGACAAACAGACAAACAGACAAACAGACAAACAGACAACCAGACAAACAGACAAACAGACAAACGGACAAACGGACAAACGGACAAACGGACAAACAGACAAACAGACAAACAGACAAACAGACAAACAGACAAACAGACAAACAGACAAACAGACAAACAGACAAACAGACAAACAGACAAACAGACAAACAGACAAACAGACAAACAGACAAACAGACAAACAGACAAACAGACAAACAGACAAACAGACAAACAGACAAACAGACAAACAGACAAACAGACAAACAGACAAACAGACAAACAGACAAACAGACAAACAGACAAACAGACAAACAGACAAACAGACAAACAGACAAACAGACAAACAGACAAACAGACAAACAGACAAACAAACAAACAGACCAACAGACAAACAGACAAAAATTCCAAAAATGCTGGAAATTAGTTCTGTTGGTTATCCTTAACACCCTGGCAATTTTTTTTTCAAAATATTTTCGATGTACAAAAACGAATTTTCATACAAAAACGAATTTTCTACAAATTTATTATATGTATAGATAGCGGACGTCACGCGGTTTCACCCGCGTAGTTGCCGTTTCCGTGGGGGACGGGGATAAAATATAGCCTGTTACTCAGGGTGAATGTAGCTTTCTAATGGTGAAAGAATTTTTTAAATCGGTCCAGTAGTATTTGAGTCTATTCATTACAAACAAACAAACAAATTTTCCTCTTTATAATATTATAATAGTATAGATGAACTTCCGTCGTCTCTTACAGCAGCGATAGCCCAGTGGTGGGACCATCGGAACTCGTAGTCATAGGTCTCGAGTTTGAACCCAAGACCTCTTTAATTTTCAGATATTGTTTAGATCAATTATTTCGGTGAAGGAAAACATTGTGAAGAAACCAAGCCAGCATGCCTGAGAGACGACATGGAAAACCAAGTCAGAAGCCCATGGGCGGCATAGAGACTCTGACACCAGGTAAGGCACTAACCACACAAAATTTTTTTTTGCTTAGCCTATATTGTCCCACTGCTGGGCAAAGGCCTCCCCCATAGCCTTCCACTCCCAATAAGGGGTAAGGGGTTCCCAATAACAACCTAGGAATTCAAGCCAATCTCACCTGCTCGTGCTTGCTGCTTTCGACCAACGAGGCTCTGGTGGCCCGCCAACACGCACTGGACCAGTGAGGCGGGATATGGTCCAACCCCCCATTAATGGATGGAGCACAACGACACAAACGTTTATTATTGTTATAACCCACTGTTCGACACAAATGTAAATTTGTTGAAGAATCTATACTAATATTATAAAGAGGTAACATTTGTTTGTAAGTTTGTATGTAGGGGGTAATCTCCGGAAGTAATGAACCAATTTCAAAAATTGTTTCAATGGTAGAAAGCTACATTATTCGTGAGTGCTATAGGCTATATTTTATTCCCGTACTCCCACGGGAACGGGAACTACGCGGGTGAAACCGCGGGACGTCAGCTAGTAATAAATAATAAACAAGAAATAATAAGAAAAAAATCGTTTCTTGTTTAAAAGATGCACACTACAGCAAATGTACAAATTAAATATGACCGGTAATCAATATCACTATTTGCTCGTCAAGATCGGAACAATCCGAACCGAATAGATTTTAACCACCCCGCTTTGCAAAGTACCTAAATATGCAAACTTACTTTGCAAGAAATGGAAGCTCTAGCTATTTTCTTATCTTCCCAATAACAGTTTTTCTCACATAACACTAAAATACTCTTCGATTCAGCAAAAACTAAGATAAACCAAGCTGAATGTCGGAATTTAATTTAACCTTATTAAGATGTTCTAGCTATCCGATTGTAAATCCTCGATCCGAATGCCCATGTTCACTAACACAAAGTGTTACTTAGAGGAGTTCCTAAATAAACGCACGCTGTTGGATTTTCTAAGCTTGGTTGATCAAGGAGAGTCGATAATCGAACAGCACAGTAATACTTAAGCATCCATTAAGGTATTTCCTAGTGTTTGGAGGTGGCAAAAGACTCGAAGTTTGCAGTTAAGCTCTTTACCTTTATTGCCAGTGCGAATAAAAATAATCACAAACTACAATAAGACTTTCAAATCTATTTTCAACCTTAAAATCTAGTGGTAAGATTGTAATTTGTGTGAAATGCTATCTTTAACACAACTATTAACTAAGGTGTTCTGTTGAGAGCGTTTAAAGTTAAATTGAGTTGTAGATTTCAGTAACTAACGAGTATCAGGAAACTAGAAAACTCGTTTACTTATATATGCAATTGGATGTTAGAGCAAAACCTTTTGAGATAGAAAATTAAATCTGCACTATTTCAATGCATTCACAACTCAACTAAGTCAGTATATTATGGCGGATCGAGCACTTCTAGAGAAATGAAGGCATTGAATGCGTGCAGTCTAGTTTGTAACTGATGGCGACGAACTTTATGTAATTTTAAATTCTAGTATTGTTCTCAAGTGAGTGACATTCGTCTTTATTGAGAATAAAGTTTCTTTAAACCTAAACCTAAATTGTAGATACTTCCTTGCAGCTGTGTGCCAATTGATGCGACTTTTTGTATTTTCTTATTTTCAATGTTTAATTCTAGGAACCGTAAAAAAAAGTGTTTATAAAAGCTCATTTTTAACTAACTTTAAAAAGGAGGAAGTTATCATGTTCGTGTGAATGTATTTTTTTTATGACCTAAGTACCAATTGGAATAATATTTAAAAAAAAAACTAAAAGAATTAAAACGTTTTGAACACAACGAATTGAATTCGTACTTTTAAAATGAAATCTTTTTTAAGAAAACACTGGCTTCTCTTTACAGTCCAAAGTGATGATTTCCGTAATGTTAAGAACGTTCATGTTCAAATCAAGTCAATCTGATTTCTACTTATCCTATTTTTCTTGTAATATTCTCTTTGGTCGTGTGGTTTAAAGCGCGACTGCTGAGCATGAACGTCCTGGGTTCGATTCCCGGGTCGGGCAAATTGTTATTAGATTTTTTCTTCAGGTATTTCTCAGTAGCAGCCATAGAGTTGGGATTTGTGAGTGTTTGATGGCAATAAGCTCGTCTCCACGGCGAAATGTGGGCGTACCTACTATATTAGGTACACCTGCTTAACCCTTTGGGATTACAGGCGTGATGTTGTGTTATTTGCGTCTCAGCGGCGACCAATATCTAAAACAAAAAAAAAAAAAAACAAAAAAAAAATACGACAAACACAAAAATCTAGTCTATCGTGTCGTGTCGTGTCGTGTCTGTAGTCTAGCTAGTCTTTAATTGAGACATAAACTTCAACGTATTTGATGTCCTCGAATTGTCCTTCAGTTTAAACTTGTATCACCCAGTTGACTACTCAATCGCTAATTCCGCATCACTGCATTGTCTGTAGTTATTCAGTAACAGTGTTTGTTTGCGACATCAATCAATTTCCCCCTGTTGACTCTTGAAATTTGCATGAAAAGTGCTGATACAGCGTACACCAGCTCTTTTGGCATCAGCAAATAAAGTCTACATGGAAATAAAATCGCTGCATAAAGAGTAGACAAATATATTTTTAAAGTAAGACACACACACACGCACACAACCACATAACATGCACACACACACCGTCACCTATTTTCGTACTATTTCCACGTTGAAAACCACTATTTATGATGTGATGGGGGGCCTGGAGTTCTAAAATACAGGCCTAGGCTTAGTTTAGACTCCAGATCTTCCACAAATTACAACTTTCTGCCAAACTACGTGTCAACCTATATTATAACAATGTAACTTGTGGAGATGAATAAACGTTTTTATTGTTATTATTATTAAAGTGGTTTAATAAAATAGTGTTTTGAAACTTTAAAATGAGGAGAAGTATACCTTATTTTCTCATCCCAAGGTCAGATATTTGTCCGGGGTTGCGGGACTGTTCGAAAGAGATACTGTGGCCCCGGAACACAAAGGGTGATGAAGGAACATGGATGGGTTTTAGTCAGTAAAAGTCTGAAACTCCCTCCTGCTCCGCCCAAAGCGGGAGGAGTCATTTGATGACTTCCCATCCGAAAAAAAAAGGTCAGATATTTCATCATTTTGATCATCAAATTCTATCAAGTTTAGTTATTTTAATAAGTCTAAGATAGTAAACTGAATTCGACACTTTTATTTCTGAAACTCACTTCTTAGTAACGATTTCTTAATTTGAAGAAATTGATTCGAAACATTTTCTTCTTTAAACGCTGAAATCATTTGCTTTTTCTTTTGTCTTCATAACTATCAAGCACAACGCAGATTTTACGATTGGTCCTTTTTTGTTTTTAATGTGTAAGTTTTTTTTTTTTTGTAGGTCCCAAAATTAAACAACGCGAATTCAATCGAGAATCAAAGACTGCAAGTAAAACCGAAAGACTTTCAACATAAAACCTATATTTTTGAATTTTAAAACCTAGATCTCCCAACCAAGACCTAGCTCTACGCCAAGTCTAGAAACAATACATACCAGTTAATTAATGGAAGTCGAACCCAACCCTCAATGGTGCGCTATAACACCCAATTAATTGAATACATTTGCATTTCATTACATTTACATTTCAATCCAGTTCAAATTACTAGCTAGCTGTAGACCTTGACAACGTGCCAAGATTCGGGCTTAAGCTGCCAAGTTTTGACGGTCAGATTGGACTTAAGGCTGGAAGTAATTATGAATTTGGGAAGGCAGATAAGGGTTGCGTTTTGTGAGGGTTATAGAGAGATGTGATTAGGGTCAATGTGTGGCGTTAGCCTAATGTTGAGTGTAGACTCTGGGATATGTCTGGCAATATCCTGTGATGATTCTAGATTAAGCAGCTTTGCTTTCTGTAATCTCTGCTTAATTATTTATTAATTTAAACTTCATGAACAAAATAGTGGTACATAGGCGGACTTAATGCCACAAGGCATCAACTTTAAGTCATTCGTGGCACGAGTTCCATCCCACCATCTACAGACCTGCATGAAGGAGGACTTTTGGCCGAAGGGTGTCGTAATATCGACGTTTCCGGGGGCGGTTATGCGACACCACGCAGCGAAACACGACGCCGACAATTACGTTGCGTGTATAGTTTTAATCTCATAAGGTTTAAAATATGTATTAGTATATCATCATCAGCCTATTAATGTTCCCACTGCTGGGACACAGGCCGCAGGACACAGGAATGGGCTACAATCCACCACGCGGGCCCAGTGCGGGTTGGTAGATGTCACATGTCTTTGAATTTTTGGTTCTAGGACATGCCGGTTTCCTCACGATGTTTTCTTTCACCGTTTTGAGAGCAGCGGTGATGAAATAAATTACACAAAGTAATGCGCCTGCCTGGGCTCGAACCCACGACTTACTCTTCGTAAGTCGGGGCCGCCACCACTGGGCCACCGCTGCTCCTCTAGTAGTATATTATTGTTGTTAATTATTATTTTGTGTCTTTTATCTATGGGCCTTAGTTGCCTGATAATAAAGTGATTATTATTATTTATTAAAATGGCAATAATTATGTTAAATGCGAAAATAACTCTATCAGTATCGCTTATACTTTTTCACAACTTAGGGACCTGACTTTCCTAGAAATTTGGCACACATAAGTATAGACCATGACCTACGTTTTGTTTTAGTAGTGCGTCCTCGAGGGATTACTTTTGACCTCAATTCGAGCGAAGCCGCGTTTGCAAAAGCTAGTAAATAATGGGCAATTTATTGAGGCAGGTCAGAAATTAATAAATTAAATATTTTTATTTTTATTATAGAGTTAGTATGTAAATAATATTATAGAGTTTAAGTAGTAAGTCTCAAAATAAAGATCATTAATAAGTACATAAATTAAACACGTTTCTCACATAGAGCTCTACTACTACTATAGTAGTAACTGACGCTGTGCTTATACATAGAAAAATATATTAATTTCTCAGACGCAAACTGACACACAATATCCCCTTATCGCCCCATATCACAAAAAACCGTTCATCATCTGAAAAAATCCACATTTTCGCCTAAAACCTTCACGATAACTTGCCAACAGAATAAAACGTATGTATTTCTCAGCGAAAAATAAATGTAGCCTTCCTTTGACATGTCCAGGAAAGGTCTTGAGAAAATAATACTTTCAGGAATGCAGATTGTATGAAGGAAGCCCTGAGTGACCCGGAGTGGGGCACGTTCTAGTTTTATTAGTTTCTCGCCTTCAGATGTTAAAAGTTTTCCAGCATTTTAATGTAGGTCTTGCTAATTAGTTGATAGGATGTTGAAGTTTGAAGTGAGGAGAAGGTGATGAAATGTGGGGGAGGAATATGATATTTCTGATTTCTAAGTGCACTTTGGTAAAAGTGTTTTGAAAAGTGACTGCCAAACACTTTGTGTAGCGCATCGGAATGTAGCTGAATTGAGATTTTGTTATAAAACGAAGCAAACATAATATAACGATTCGAGCTTATAGTTTTCACTTCAATCGCGTTTAATTAAAGCCATCCTTACTTATTTTACTGTGTTTTTAACAGTATTTTCTGGATCCGTGAAGTGTTTTTCTGAGACGTATAGTCAAGGAGCAAAAGTGTTAATAAAAGCGTTCAAAGAAATAACACACACCAGGCGAATTTCACCTCACGCTTTACATTTTAATTTCAACCGCACATTCATGAAACAAGTCACTAAAACGTCATAAAGACGAAGCCAATTTCAAATTATAACCATTTTAAGCAAAGGAACGTCGAGAAAAATTCGATGCTCTCATTTCAAATTCCCTCAAACCGCGAGAGCGTTTGCACAAAAATTTCACATGCATTCACCCAGTTGAACTATCCACATAGTACCATCCCATTTCCTTATTAATATGCTCTCATAACAGTACCGACTGCACAAAACGAGCACTATTCTAACCTTTTTATATCCAATCCTTTTAACGTAAAAACTTCAGCAGCGTTCGTACGAATTTTAATAACAATTCACCGACTCGACTCAAACAAATCCACTGGAAAGTTTGCTAGCGTTAAGAAAACAAAAGTAATTTTATTATTCGCTGGCTCTTTCATTTATGTTAATGGCGGAATATGATGAGCGTTTATGTTATCTTCTTGTATGGCTGTATATTGCTGCTTTAGATTTTAAGGTTGGTTTTATTTGATTCTGAAGTGTTTAGCTGATAAGGATCGTTAGGCATATGGCCAATATATGATCAAAATAGGTCCATTCGTTTCTGAGATAAACCGAAACAAACTGATAGACATACAAACAATTAAAAAATGTTGTTATCAATGTTGTTATGTTGTTACCGTATATACTTTCATATCCATTCAGTGGAAAAGCTCTTATTTTTAAATTACAAACAACAACTTTAATTTTATTTATTGGTATATATCTCGTCTCTTTTACCACAAATACTCTCACCTATCGATCATGACTCTTTTCTTTAAATATTACTTTATTATTCCCATACAAAATTTACCTCTCATTTTTTCTCGAAACAATTGTGTAATAATAAACATATTATCGACATCGAAGGATATCGAAACTTGGCTCTGAATCACATCATTATTCATGTACACAGTATTGATTACTGACTTTATTAGGACTGAGTAAACTTAATAAACATGTTCGTAGAATTCCAATAGATATATCAGTTATTGGAATTCCAATAACGCTTGTAAGGCTACCTACCTAAATGACAAATTATTAATCTACCCACGTATGTATCTAATACCAAAGTTTTAACGCCCTGAGAGTGTCAAATAATTTGGTTTTAAATAACGAATTAAAAAGATCATACAATCACTTTTGTTTAGAGGTTCATATAAGACACTCACTCTCCGAATTTAAATAGTGTGGTGCCAACAGTCCTAGACTGTGACATACGGATAGACAGACAGATGGACAGGACGAATCTATGTTTGCCATTTGGCTACGAAACTGAGCTGCGTAGCTCTTATGCCGTAGCTGCTACGGCGTAGCGCTGTAGCAGTGCATTTTTTTAAACAACTTTTCTAGTTTCCTGATACTCGTTAGTTACTGAGATCCACAACTCAATTTAACTTTAAACGTTCTCAACAGAACACCTCAGTTATTAGGTGTGATAAAGATAGCATTTCACACAAATTACAAACTTACCAACTAGGTTTTAAGGTTGAAAATAGTTTTGAAAGTCTTGGTGTAGTTTGTGATTATTTTTATTCGCACTAGCAATGAAGGTAAAGAGCTTAACGGCAAACTTCGACAACTAACTATAGATAACCAACTTAGTGTTTTTTTACCCTGTTAAAAACACTTCTTTTTTTTCGGATGGGAAATGATCAAATGACTCCTCTCGCTCTGGGCGGAGCAGGAGGGAGTGTCAGACTTTTACTGACTAAAACCTATCCATGTTCCTTCATCGCCCTTTGTGTTCCGGGGTCACAGTATATCTTTCGATTAACAGTCCCGCAGCCCCGGCACTCCCGCAGCCCCGGCAGTCCCGCAGCCCCGGCAGTCCCGCAGCCCCGGCTCATGCTTACACCTTGTATAAAAATTGGATGTTTTTTCAACCTTTTTTATGCTTTATTGATACAATATAGTCTATCATAATATCAGTAACTACAGCAGGTTGCCATGGGTAGGTTGACAATGCCCTATTTTAGGTCTGTGGTAGAAATACGATCAATGATTCAACGGAATGAAAAAAAAAACCTATGTTAAATAGGTATACAAACGCACTACACTCCTAGGTAAATTCCCGTTGACAACTAAAAACTAACGCAATTACAATGTTAATTAAAAAACTTCAAAAGTAACATTTCTAAAAAGCAGTTCGGAGCAGTTTTTCCAGTAATGCTTCTTTTAATACATTTAAAACGCAGTTTTAAAAGAAAAGAAAATTACTTTGGAGAGTCCATTGTTCTTGAAAGCTCTGCATTCTCGATGTAATGTATGCTAATGTAGTTTTTGTTCCGTTGATTTAACGTTTTTATGAACTGAATACTTTTATAATTTCATGGTTTGCTAAGTTAATGAGATTCTTGAACGATACGAATTAGTTTGTACGGATATACAGGGTTTATTTACCGTATGTTTATTTTTGGCGAGAAACGTTATTTTTGTGTTGGAGTGAGTGAGTTCCGGTGAGAAATAAAAAGATGTTGATTTGAACATTCTTGACATAATTAGCAATTAAGTATTTCTATTCTGTTACTACAAACGCATTCTATACAACAAACTATGTAACACTGCCCAAAAAAAAACTGATTTCTGTGAAACGACTTTTTTTTTGTTCTGAAAATATCATAGTATACGGTAGGACTCAATGTAATGCACTCAAAACATTGTACTGATGGATGCATTGGATAGTAAAGGGGTCAAGGAGGTATTTAAAATAAAGTTATAACATTAAAAACTTGGAAAAAAAACGTGCGAAAAAGTTGGAACTTTGACCTTCAATATCTCCGAAACTAGGAAATTCAGGGGTCAGTCTGTTATCATTTCACGACACGGCTGAAAAGACTGAAATAAAATGGCAGAAAAGTTTTCGATTTAATTTAAATACACAGCTAACTGTGTATTTAAATTAAATCGAAAACTTTTCTGCCATTTTAGTATATTATTATTATATATATATGTATTATATTTTAGCCAAGGTCGTGGTCTAAACCACGACCTTAGCTAAAATATATACTGTTCAAGTGTTCATCCTGGAAGTACTTTCCCTTGGCGACTCCGCTGGCAAAAGTGTTCCATAAAACGCGTGTTTTTTTTTACATTAAATAAAGCCATGATTATTCCACCACTGATAAGCGGACATTACAACAACAATATAATTATACAACATACATATTTTGTGAACGTAGGAAGTGTGAGGCAAAACGTTGGATACAGCACAAGAGAGCTGTTTACGCAAATTGCGATGGTTCGGATAGCGCGGTAACTGCACGATTATCTCTTTGCGGCACTTTCCTGCGATTCAGTTAATTTGGTACGCTTTTATATTGCATTATTTTTGAAGTTTTTTATCAGGTTTCAGGGGAAACAATTGACAATCAACGTTTAAGGTCGACAATATTGACTATGATGAAATTTTCTTAATTCCCTTTGTTTGTTTTCTTTGTTATTTCTGGAAGTTACTTAGCAGGTCGAATTATAATAAAATTGTTCTTTAATATGATGTGTGCTACTAGAAAAATTATCGGTATCACACTAATAAATTAATTCATCAATTTCACACTGTTCATTAATCTTAAATCGTTTTCTAGAGCTTGTCGACAATGATCGCTATTACAAGTTAAACTACATTTCATTTTGTCTTAATATCATGTACCAAACGACCTCGCACAGACATCTTATGAGAATTAAAAGTGCTTAAAGTCTCACCGTTCCACGTAAACATTTGTCAGACAACCAAACGCTACGCTCAGAATTGCTCAACACATTCTTTTTCACAGAAAACTTAGCAGATGAAAACACGAAAAGCAGAATATGCAAAATTCACCCTTATGAACAGTAGTTTGCTGGCGTCGCCAACTTAAAGGGTGGTCTCATTGCAAGTTATAAAACTGTGCTATTTTCTAAGTTGAGAACTAATTTCATTAAAACTTTGACGAGGCTTGGATTACTTATTTTTTTTTAGAAAACTGGACAATTTGTTTCGTGATGAATGTTGGTGGCCAATCTACTTGGCCAATATTGCGTGCCAGGAAGTGGGCTTGCCTAACGCTTCGATAAATCAGTCAATTACCCCCGATTGATAAAACGTTTTTCCTTGGAAAGATACTGAAACTGATATGATTTTGTTACAGAAATAGGGTATGATAACAGAGACTTCTACTTGAGATATATCGTAGCTACCTGATTGGTCGAGTACGTGTAAGTGCAACGGTTAAACATGAGGACCTGAATTTCTGTGTCAGGTAGAAAGGTTTAAATCAGGTAGGTTACAGCTACCGGAGAAAGGTCATCGCTTATAAAGATTATGTACTAAATATACGGTTGGACACGTCTAGTTATACGACTGCCCAAAAAAAGGAGTGTTATGTTTTCAGGGTTTATGTATGTATGTATGTATGTTTGTGAGTTTCTTGATTCCACCATAACTTCTAAACGCCTAAACCGATTTCGATGTACGTGGTATCGTTAGAATCCTTGTATTACCCCGGGTAACATAGGCTAGGGAAAAATTAAATAGTTTATAAAATACTGCTATAAAATCGAAATATATAAAAGAAGAAACTGACTGACTGACATATCAACGCACAGCCCAAACCACTAAGTCTACATTACATTTGGCAAGTAGGTTCCTTATGTGATCTAGAGGTGCATTCAGAAAGGATTTTTCAAAACACACCCCCTAAGGGGGTGAAATGGGGCTCAAAGTTTGTATGGGGAAACAAGATGAGTTAGACTACTTTATTCGAAACTTCACAGAAGAAGTACTCCTGTTGATAAATGAGTAGAAACGGGTTTCAGGTTTTTTCGGAATTCAACAGCTAAGAGGGGGAAATGGGGTGACAAAGTCTGAAAATCAACATGTTACTCAATACTCAATTCTTTATTGCATTCCACAATGTAGGCTTAGATGGTAAACATTTTCTTGGGAACATTGTGGACCCGGTCGGGCACAGCAAAATTAGGATAATGAGGAGAGGACTTATCATTTAATTAAGTATCTTATAATCTAACTTATTCTAAAAAAAAACATATATTGTTTGTATGGTGTATCGGGTCGGGTGTATAACAAAAACAACGATTTCAAAATTTAATGTGGCGGACCTGAAATACCATTATCCCCTGTTAGGGTTATAGTATTATGCTATACTTACGCTTCATATTCACCATTCATAATACTATTTATCATGCATTTTATTTGTTTATATATCTACACTCAGCAAATCGATTTAAATACGATTCTTTAACTTGGAAATAGCTGAAATAAAATATTATTATAATTTTCATGTTGTGATATTTACGTCAAGCGTCAAATTGTCAAACTGTCAGTTAGTTTTTTAATTCTCTTTCTGCTCAGTCTATGGTCTAGCTCTATGATTTCTCTTTTTGGTTTGTATAATTTAAATTATTTTTATCAATAGGGAACGTGCAGGAACTATAGGTGGCAGCACTTATCGACAAAAGAGACACTATGCGGACAGAAAAGGAAACTTCTCATCGTGCTTTCAATTTACTTGGACAAAATTGTCTCTTCAATTATATTATTTTTGAAATGTTAAAAGGTATAAAATACGAGTTCCGGTTTATCAATAACGATCGACAGCGTAATATAAATATTTAATAATATGAATGTTATATCTTTCGTTTACTTTCTGATGAAAATTGTGGTTTAGGAAGACATGGTGGCTGGCCTAACTAAGTTAGCTTTCTTATTTTCAACACATGTTATAATGGAAGGGAATCCTTTATCAGCGAGAACAGTATCTTCAGGCTCTAATAAATCAATTGGTTCACAATCATTTGATGAAGCAATCAATTAAATGCAGTCCGTAGATACAAAACTTAAAAAAACCAAAGGAGTGCAGCCAACTAAAAACATTATTGTGGGTATAACCATGTTTATATTCTGAGTACATGTGGAGTCTTTGATTAACTGTTGAGGGATATTCGGTGTGAACTTTAGTGCGGTCTAGTAGAACACGTGTATGGTGAAGTATAAATGGTTCTGGTATGTTTGCATGGACGGTTGATTTTGAGGGCCTTTTCAATGCAGAGTGTAACAAAAACAAGTTGTTTTCAAATATTTTTCTTTACTGAGTTTATCCATTTTTTGCGTTTTTCATCAAAACAATCTTTGGAAAGTAATAGAATTTTACGCTAATTGATTTATTTTCATTTTTGTGGATGTATTGGTACCTACATCCAGAAATGCAACAATGCGTTATGATTAGTTAATTAATTATCACTATAAAATTAATTCTGTTTACTTGTTAGAAAAGTCTATGTCAAGCATGAATAGAGCACAAGATTCGGATTGGCGACGCCAGTTGGCAGCACCGTCGTTGTGCACGTTCCCTATATGCTTAGCCAATGTATTTTATAAATTATTACGATTGTTAAATAACTTAATAATAAATGATTATATTTATAAAATTCTTTACGCACTCATGTATATGTCCTGGCCGACTACACTTGTCAGTTTAGATGATGGACACACTAAGAAAACTAAGATTTGAAAGAAGAAGACTACTTTGGGAGAAACGAGCTGACGGACGGCTAAAAGGTCTACTATGGAATCTGATTTGAGGAGTATCAGAGAGCAGCTTGGTTTTGGCGGTGAGATTCTTAAACTGTCCAGGGGATCCAACGAAAGTTTCTCCTGGGACTTCTACTCCCACGTACCCCACTCCCACTACGTGCCTGTCCGTCTACTGGTCTCGCAGGGCTGTCCTACGTCTGGCCCTGAGTTCTGCACTGTCTTGCTGCTGAGCTGTCCTAGTGAACTCTGAGATCTGCGCTGCCGCCGTTTCTACTGCTTCAGAGCTCAACTTCAAGGTTACTCCTGTATCGATCTGCTACCCTGACGCCTGATCCCGTTCTTACAGTGTGGTAAACTCATTATTGTCCATCTAAGTGCATAAACTTTAAAACTGAGTGCGTGCTAGGTAGTTTTTTATAACTAGCTGTATTTTTTATCTTTCCTAAATTAAAATTGTATTTGAACAAGTCTGCTTATCCTTTTATTTTAATAGGAGCAAGTAGATTTGTTACAAATTGGCGCCCCCCGTAAAATCAACTCGAACCCACTCATTTATTTTCAAAATTCTAAAAAAAACTAGCACTAGTATTTCTTTTTGGACTTCTTATTCGGCCTAATCTTATGTATATTAACTAACTTATTTTTCTTCTTCAGCTCTCCTGTTAAAGACTCTTCTATTCGACTCAACTCTTCTACAACTAAACATCATCTAGGTACCCTTCACCACTACACACATACTGATATCGAAAGATAATTGGCACCCTTTCGGCCTCTTGGGAGTGTTAACCCACTTGTGAGCACTACCAAGGTTGGAGACTGGCATACTCTACGACGTACTATTGGAGAATATCCTGTGGACGTCTTTACAAACTTAGACATCTACGTAACTCCTATTAGAAATACTTCACTATCCTCCTAAACACTTATTATATATATTTATACATATTTCATCTGAAAATCATTCCAAAACAAGTTTAGTTACGTGGGCTCTCAAAATATTTTTCAACTTGTTATTTGTCATTGGTTGCTAGGTAACAGGCCATGGAGTATTATGGACATGGAGTAATAATCTATTTGCGCGGTGGCAAAAATAGGTACTAAAGTATAACAAACTTTACGGTGGCAATCATGTGTACTACACTTTATGCTTTAGTTCCGAATTTTACCACCAACACAAATAAGTTTTTCTTGGTTTACGATTTTTAATTTTCTTTTCTTGTATTATCATTAAATCGATCCTCTTTAGACTCTAATGTCTTGCTCTTAAATTTTTAAACACTTTTGGACCGTGTCCAACACTCAGACTCTCTTGACGTTTTACTCGGAGCTTACCGGCTACTGTATTGCGGGAGCTGCCCTTACGTTTACTCGGAGCTTACTTACTGCTGCCCTTGACGTTTAACTCGGAGCTTACCGACTACTGTATAACGGGGGCTGCCCTGACGTCTACTCGGAGTTTACTGTCTGCGGTGTTGTGGTTCTAACCTGACCCCTCTTTCCCTCCTTCTCTCTTAAACTCCATAGGTACTTGAATCCCTTCATCCACTACAAGTAGGCTACTTTAGAATCCTATTTCAGAACTCAGATCCTATATACTCCAAGTTTATGTTCTTTTACACTCTTTTGCTATCCTTATACTTGTATTTTGCTATTTTCATATACTTACTCATGACTCATCTCTTTCTTCTTTCCTTCTTCTATAATAGAGTTATTTTCGATTTATTAAAACTCTATTTATTTTCTAATTCATTCATCACTTCTTAAACCATTATAAGATTATTTTTAATCTTTCCTTATATCCATTTTTTTCTTTTCTACAAGTTAATATGACTAACTTGTTTCTAACTATCGACTCTAAAAGTTGATTGGAGCGGTTGACAACTCCATAAAAATAAGCCCTTGTTAACTATCGACTCTAAAAGTTGATTGGAGCGGATGACAACTCCATAAAAATAAGCCCTTGTTAACTATCGACTCTAAAAGTTGATTGGAGCGGATGACAACTCCATAAAAATAAGCCCTTGTTAACTATTGACTCTAAAAGTCAACTAACTATCAACTCTAAAAGTTGATTGGAGCGGATGACAACTCCATAAAAATAAGCCCTTGTTAACTATTGACTCTAAAAGTCAACTAAATATCAACTAACGTTGATTAGGAGCGGATAACAACTCCGTTAAAAATAAGCCTTTGTTAAAATCTTTCTATTTTCATCTCATTTGTGGTTTTAGACGCGAGCGGATTACAACTCCTAAAATAAGCCTTAAAGTTATTGATTTATCAGGTTGAGTAGTGATCATTGAATGTGAATCCTACCTGACCTAACTTCGTAAGATGTCGGTGTGTTTGAATAAGTTATGTAAGTTTGGTGAATGCTGTATACTTTAACCTTAGCAAAATTTTTGTTCTAGGCCAAAAATTTTCTCGGGGTCGTTGGGGAAATATAGTATTATGCTATACTTACGCTTCATATTCACCATTCATAATACTATTTATCATGCATTTTATTTGTTTATATATCTACACTCAGCAAATCGATTTAAATACGATTCTTTAACTTGGAAATAGCTGAAATAAAATATTATTATAATTTTCATGTTGTGATATTTACGTCAAGCGTCAAATTGTCAAACTGTCAGTTAGTTTTTTAATTCTCTTTCTGCTCAGTCTATGGTCTAGCTCTATGATTTCTCTTTTTGGTTTGTATAATTTAAATTATTTTTATCAATATGCTTAGCCAATGTATTTTATAAATTATTACGATTGTTAAATAACTTAATAATAAATGATTATATTTATAAAATTCTTTACGCACTCTTGTATATGTCCTGGCCGACTACACTTGTCAGTTTAGATGATGGACACACTAAGAAAACTAAGATTTGAAAGAAGAAGACTACTTTGGGAGAAACGAGCTGACGGACGGCTAAAAGGTCTACTATGGAATCTGATTTGAGGAGTATCAGAGAGCAGCTTGGTTTTGGCGGTGAGATTCTTAAACTGTCCAGGGGATCCAACGAAAGTTTCTCCTGGGACTTCTACTCCCACGTACCCCACTCCCACTACGTGCCTGTCCGTCTACTGGTCTCGCAGGGCTGTCCTACGTCTGGCCCTGAGTTCTGCACTGTCTTGCTGCTGAGCTGTCCTAGTGAACTCTGAGATCTGCGCTGCCGCCGTTTCTACTGCTTCAGAGCTCAACTTCAAGGTTACTCCGGTATCGATCTGCTACCCTGACGCCTGATCCCGTTCTTACAGTGTGGTAAACTCATTATTGTCCATCTAAGTGCATAAACTTTAAAACTGAGTGCGTGCTAGGTAGTTTTTTATAACTAGCTGTATTTTTTATCTTTCCTAAATTAAAATTGTATTTGAACAAGTCTGCTTATCCTTTTATTTTAATAGGAGCAAGTAGATTTGTTACAGGGTGCGATGGGGTTGAAATGTCTAAAAATCAATATGGGTGTCGATTTCGAGATTATCTGGGGTGCTGATTACGAATATGGCATTTATTTTGAGATCCAGAAGATGGTGGATTCGACTTATATACATAACGATGATGATTATTGTGATAATGATGGTGATGATTGTGATAATGATGATGATGATTTTGATAATGATGATGATGATTGTGATGATAATGATTGTGATTATGATGATAATGATTGTGGTTACTGTTGTAACGTCACTTTTTAGTATGTAATAGTGTGCACAACACTAGATATTATCTATGGTTCCGGTTTCTACCTGCCACTCTAGCTAGATGGACTGCTATGTCTAATCCCGTCTGTGAAACTACTATTCAACTGTCTTTGTATTATAATGTGTACCTCGTGTCAATACACCAAGTCTACTCAACGGTATCTTTCATTCCAACAAACATAAGAATTACGATGATAATGATAGTAAAAACGATGATGATGATTGTGATAATGATTGTGATATTGTTAGTGATAATGATGGTGACAGTGATGGTGATTGTGATGATGATGGTGATTCTGATGATTATATTGTGATGGTTATGAAATTTGCCACATAGATAGTTTATAACCTGGATTTACATGTAGGATACTATTTATCCCTTTAGTATAATCCCGTGGGACAGTTACCGAACTTCACGCGGGCGAAGCCGCGGGCAACAGCTAGTAATTTATACAATAATTATTAAACACTAAAATATGGGTGTCAAATTATAGGGCTCATCATGAGGATTTTAAAATAGTATATCATGAACATATTTTAATAAAAAAAAAATGAGTTATATATTTATCTATACAAGATACGCGCGAATGATTATGTAAGTAGGTTTGTGAACTTTAAAGTAATAAATGTACACCAAAATAAATAAAATGTGAAATTCTCCATCTTAAATCGTAACTAAAAAGTGTAAAATAAAAAAATAATTAAAAAAATTAAAACCACGCGACTGCGTAAAAATAGCTAGGGCTTCATAACATCCAATATGGTTCCCGACTGTTGCAGTCATTATGTTCCGTATTAGAATTTATTATTGAACTTGTTTTTTTCTTTTAAGTTTTTATTTAAAGCCCTAGAGTTATTTTTACGCAGTCGGGTGGTTTTAATTTTTTTTCGTATCTCTTCTTAGTTTTTATATCTCTTCATTCAACTGAAATATTACTTTAACAAAATGTACCTACTGTACTAAAAAAACCTAAAAAGTATTTTGTTAAGAATACTTGAGATAACTGAATAGCTCCTCACGCTGACCAATAGCTTTGATAGCAATAAAAGCTTCTATTTTGTCTAATCATGTTTCTAGAAGTAACTTTATGAATTCTCTATTCAACAGGAACACTGAATTTTCCTCAGCTAACAGCCACATCTACAAACTTATCCCACCTCTGACATTGATGTACTACCACATTGTGACGTCATATTTCCTCTCCGTCTGCTGTCTAGCCTACACAAACAATTCTGATGGAAATTTTAATTCCATCCAGCGTTCGCTGTTTGTTTTAAGAATAGACGGAATATTGCACTTTGCTTGCAAAAATTTGTTGGAAAGCAACGGTTTTTTTCTCTCTCCTTTTTTCATTCATTTTGTTCCTGAGCGTATGTTAATTGGTGTAAGTGGGAGTGTTAGTGAAGTTTAGTTGTGAACTTGTTTACATTTTTTGCAGTGGTGTTTTTCTGGTATTAATGTTAGTGAAGAAAGCAGAGCTAGTAAATGTTGGTTGTACTGTTTGGGAGGAGTAGTAGTATGTATGTTAACAATCTAGACTTGAACATGACGAACTGTAAATAACAGTATTTTAAGATGCAAGAACTAAATTATCAAAAGATAAGAATATAAATAAAATAAATACAACAATAATTGATAAGATTAACTAAAGCGAAATCATCATTGGGTTAGAAACTTAAAAAACATCAGAGCAAACGGATCAAAACATTCTATAGAATTTGTAGCAAATAAAATTTCTAGATGTAAAAGGTTAAACGAATAAAATACCTACTGATGCACACCACAAAGAACCCATAGATAATCCCTATTGAGGCACAAAACAACGAACCCATAGATAATAGAAGTAGCAAAGATAAAAAAAGAGATCAACAACAAGGCACAAAGTACCTACACAACTATAACTATCCTCACCCACAATGGAATTTTCCAAAGCCAAAGCAATAACCGTACGAAATATTCCCTTCCTTATCGTCGCAAAGCGTTTTAATTTATGCCGCTAATGAAGACGTTCAACGTCTAGGCATTGAGGGAAGACAACGCGACGCGACGCAATTTCCGGTTTTTAGTTTCAAAGAGCCTTGCGTTGGGTGCCGGCTTCCCGTACCTTAGTTTTAGCGGGTACTAAGCGTTCTCGATTGGATTTCTAATCGTTTTTCGTCAAGTTCCTCTTACCATCGACTTGGAAAATAAGCTGAACTATTGAGTCACTCTATGCTTCAAAGTTGGACTCATGCGAAAACTTGTATAAAATACAAAAAAAAAGTAAAAGAAAAAAAAAAAAAGCAAAAGTAAAAGTTGGACTCCTGAGAAAGTTGGAATCTTGCGAACAGAGGTTCAATTCTTATTGACCAAAAGAAAAATGTTTCTTTTGGTCAATAGTGCGCTGACAATATTTTGCAGCAATCAAATGTAATGCGGAGGAATGAGTAAAATGTCGTGACGAAAGTTTTGAGTATGAATGTAAGTGGGTATAAGAGTAGAGGAAGACCAAAGAAACAGTAGATGGACTGTGTAAAGAATGATATGGCAATAAAGGAGGTGTCTGATGAGATGACGAGTAATAAAGAAGTTTGGAAGAAGAAGACATGCTGCGCCGACCACAAATGAGTGGAGATAAGAGCAAGAGAATGATGATGATTATAAGAATAATAAATCATTTATTTAGAGCAACAAGACTCATAGTGTTAGTAACAATATACTTACACACTGTGTTAGTAATACACAAGTTACAAACAAAACAAAACAGAAAACAGATTGTGACATCATTGCTGCAAGGTGACAGGCCCAGCTAAAACCTTGCACAATCATGCATACTCGCAATCATAGACAGCATTATGATCCAGCAATAAACTGTCTATTACTAAACTTAAGAATATGAATAAAAATTAAAATCGAAGTCTCACCGAAAATATTATGACCTATCTGACACGGCCATGTCATTCACTGCAACCTCTTTCAAATTCAGGTCAAGATTCTCTTCAAATTCTTCACCAGCAACACACACTACACCATTGAACCCACCAAATCCATCCACTACACGGTCTTAACCTAAAACATTCACAAATCTACTTAACATAAACTTATTAACGTCGTAAATCCTTGGTAGCCACCAAGGAAGCACTTTGACAAACACGGATGAGCCTCGAAATTGGTTCCGCTGTTTAGTCCGGGGATTGCCTCTCATTCCACCTCCTTATTTGTTGCTACCATAATTGGATGTAGTACATCGTAATTTGAAACATATTGTTTTCCTTGTCTGATTTGGGGTGATTTTTTTTTTCAAAGGGTTTTTAATTGTTTGGGCTTGGCGGATTTGGGTTGAGCGGATTGGAATTTCTAACAGTTTTTAATTACTAATGTTATTTTATTTGTTGTTACCAAATGTGGATTTCATGCTTTCTCTGTTAGGGAAAAAAAGGCCTTCGTTCTATAGTCCCCATTGTTACAGACGGTCACCTGTCAAAATAATAGGATATTATTACTATTAAATGTGGCAGTGACTTAAACTATAGTATCCCCGCAATCATGATGCTTGCAACAGCGTCGAAATATCGGGAGATCATAAAAACAAAAGAAAATCACGGATATTAGAACCCCATGAATGGGGTAGATGGCACACCAATCAATTGAGATACTTTTTAAGAGCTGTCAAAACGCGGTTCTCTCATAGATTTTGTATGGCACGCTGTGACGTCACTATTTATCAACTCAATGTCTCAACTATTGATTTCAAAGCAACCAAAAATTGAATTTGGCAACAAATTGAAAATAAATCGGGTTTTCAGGTCTAAAATTAAGTGTTTTTTTTATGATATAGGTGTGTTGGAATTATTGTTTTATGGTGTCTACTCTATTAAAAGGATTCCAAAGGAAGGGGATCTAGTAGCAGCTTTGCAAAGTTTTGAATGCTTCCGGCCATTGAAATAAATGCCTACTACTTACCGTGTGTATTTCCAACATTTTAAAACATAACCTTTGTACTTAAACACAAATACGTAACTTCAAAAAATCCTTTAATATCCGCAACATAAAAGTCAAGGAAGTTCTCCTAATAGAAGAAATGACAAAAATTGCCAATATCTTTGTTTACCATTTCAATCTACAAAGGAAATCGATTGCCCCGGGACATTGTAAGATTACAACGTAGGGGCGCTAGAAACGTTGGTCACCCCTGCTTTTAATAAATGAATCTAGCTTTAGGCGGTTTGATACTCGATAGGTACCTACAGAAAAATAATAAAAGAATTTCTCAATTTGAAGTCGAGAGCTTCGTTTTGAGAGCCTATGTAAAAGGCTAGTTTCTATCAATAAATTGCAAATCTATTTAGTCCGTCAGTTAAGTATTGAAAAATAATGGACACATATTTTTTGTTTTTGTAAATCAATGAATATTGACAAAGATAAAACGCATCAAAACTCGAGAGTGGGGGCTCGTGACGTCACAACGCACTAAAAATTATAGCACGGCGTGACGTATTGAGAATTTTAAAAGCGTCCTATCTTCATCAATTTTGGTTTACGTAACAAAAGAAAAAATACGTGTCAAATATTTTTTTATAATCTAACTGTTGGACTAATGAGATTTTTTCAGGACACACGCCTATTGACAGTCGGTTTCAAACATTATAGATTTTCAGTAGCTTAAGTCAATCGAATACATTTAATTTATCTACACCCATGCTATAAATCCTCTATAAAGGTATCTGAAACAGTTAGCTTATGGCCAACATTAAAACAGCCAGTGGCATAATAACCATTATAACACCCAAACGGGTGTTATAATGTTGTACTGAATTTCATTATGCAACTCGTTTTAAAAAAAGAACATCGAATGTGGTAGTGAATCGAACGTCTAGCACGTGCGATTCACTACCACAGCGCCGTAATTTAAAAAAAAAACTTATAGGTTAATTCGATTTCACGTCGTATCCCGCCATTTTTGTTCGACATTGGATATTAGTATTGCATTATGTACTTTGTTGTTTACAAAAATGAGTGATACAAGCTTTGTGAATTTTGATAATTGAACAATCTAAAATGTAAATAATTATATTACTACCTATACACGGTTTGTTTGTAGTAAATACAAGCAATTAAACTTTCCATGAATTTACATAGACTTCTTAGAACACTGCAACACCATAAGGTTTCAGAACCTTTTATGGAGGATTCATATCATGGATGTGGATAAAGTCTTGTATGCAACTGTACATAATTAGGTATTAAAACACTCATGTGATACTATTATTACACTCGGCTTCGCCTCGTGTAATAAACCCACATTCGTGTTTTAATACCCCTCATTATACAACAGTTGCATAAATAACTATTATGACTTTTTTCTATTACCGGTAGATATTGTTAAATCCAACTGATAGAATTATACACATTCGAGTGTGTCCCTTTTATTACTATAAGACAACAAAATATTATAATATTAAAATAGTGTACTTAGTCACCAGTAGGTATTTATTCTAAAGAATTAAAAAAAGATCAGATAGATGGAATGCGAATAAAAAAATAAAATAAAAACCATAATTTATTCTGAGTTTTTTTCAAAACGCTCTATAAAAAATCCAATCAGAATAAAACTTCAAAAATTAATTGTATAAATTAACAATGATTAATACTTTTTTAATAAAAGCCGCTGTATCAGTCCCCTCGAACGATCTGTATCGAAAATTTCATTAAGTCGAAAGTAAATGGAATGAAAGCGAATTTCACACTCGAAAAAATTTCAAAAGGAACCAACTTGAAATACTCGATATTGCGTTAAAAAGAGAGACCGCATTATAAAATTGTGTTTGTTGGGACGTAGACGACTCGAAGACTTTGAACTTAACTTAATTTTTCCTCTAGCTACATGGAATATGTATTTACTGTTTCTCGGAAAGACTTCATTTTGTTCCATTATTGGCCTGTGTCCCAGCAGTGGGAACGTTACAGGCTAATTATCCTTATTTATTTACAAGAAAAATATTAATATGTACTATTTACCATTGTATCCGTATAATTCTAATAATAGGTCTAAACGGAGAAAAAAAATCATTTATTAGGTACTCCTATCTGCTGTATTAATTTTAATTGAACTAAACGGACAAAAACGTCCTTTTAGTATTACTAATTTCAGACTAAAGTCAATAGGACTGAACAGTTAAAAGTCAAATGCAGAGTCGAATATTTAATAGGACTAAATGAAAAACGAACGAAAAAGTAAATTGCTAACTCTTAGCTAAACTAAAACAAACATAAAATATCGCTTCATTTTGTCTCAAAAATTCTAAACAAAGGGAGTAGATATTTGGTCATTGACCAGCATCAAATGCTGGTTCAAAATATATTACAAAATATATGAATAGTCTATAATTGAAAGCATTGTAAATTGCTTTCAATTATAGACTATTTATTTACACGTCTGTGATCATAATTAGCAAAAAGACCCTATTATTTGGATTTATAGACTTAGACTAGTAGGTAGGTACTTACCTATTTATCTCGCCCTAGTTTTAATAAGTCATGGACACCAGACAGGTCCTTCTGTTTCCATCACAATATGGAATTAGCACACTCGATAAACGGTTGTTTATCTTTGAAATTTACACTACAAAATAAATTTTTGCTTTGAAGTTAACAAAAACAACAAACTAAACAAAATAGTGCGCCAGTTTGTTCAGAAATATTTTTTATCCGCAGGCACAATTTAAAAGCATCACGTCCGTCTTTGTGAAGAAGCATTCATCATCTGCCTAGCTTTTTCCCAACTATGTTGAGGTCGGCTTCCAGTCTAACCGCATATAGCAGAAAACCAGTATTTTACATGGGGCAACTGCCTATCTGAGCTCCACAACCCAGTTAGAACTGGGTATTATGAAACCCCTTGGTAAGACTGGTTGTTAGAATTTCGGGCTACTGGTGGGTTACTGACTACCTGTTAAGACTTCAAAGATCTATAAATGACAGCCGTAACCATCGCCTAACGTGCTTTGAAGATTGATCCGAGCGGTTGAAACTATTTGTGACACAAGGTCCTCATAATGCTAAAATATAATATGCATTAAGATTATTTTTACATTTTAAACCCAAGTCCACACAGTCAGCACACAAATTTATTACATAGAAAATACTCGTCGGTATAAAATCTTCGGCACGTCTGACAGGATCCGTTCATGCGCACTGGAGTCACTCTAGCGTTGCAACTGAAATATTTTAATGATAAACACCTGGCATTTGTTGCGGTACGAGTAATGTGACGAGGGAAAATATAGCAAATTTACTGAAGTAAAAAAGTTTATGTTGGATTGGAATATAAGCAAGTTTTTCAAGTAGGTATGATGACTTCCTCGAATTTACTGTGGTGACCTAAATGAATAAATTCACACGGTTGACACTCAAAGCCATCGCTTAGTATCCGAGCAATTTTCAGGAACCAGAAATAAATTGTTGTAGAAGTTTATTTAAACAAACTTGTTCAGTCATCCTCATTTTGACTGACAGTCTCAAAAAAGAAAGACACAGCTGAATTTACACAGGTTTGAGTGTTTCACTAATATGAATTCAAATTGAATGAACATTGAGCATGAGCTGCAGTGGCTCAGTGGTGCGGCGGCCCCGACTTAGGAGCAGTAAATCGTGCGTTCGAGCCCTGGCAGGCGCATTACTTTGCGTAATATATTTCATCACCACTGCTCACAAATGCGGTGAAGGAACACATCGTGAGGAAATCGGCATGTCCTGTGAGATCTACCAACCCGCTGAGCCCGCGTGGTGGATTATAGCCCTCTCTTAGAGAGGAGGCCTGTGTGCCAGCAGTGAGAACATTAAATGCTGATTAAATTTTGCTAAATGAACATAGTTCCAACATGAATGCCGTGAGAGCAGCGGTGGCCCAGTGGTGGCGGCCTCGACTTACGAACAGTAAGTCGTGGGTTTGAAACCAGGCAGGCGCATTACTTTGTGTAATTTATTTCATCACCACTGCTCACAAAACGGTGAAGGAAAACATCGTGAGGAAACCGGCATGTACTAGAACCAAAAATTCGAAGACATGTGACATCTACCAATCCGCACCGGGCCTGCGTGGTGGATTATAGCCCATTCCCTCTCATAGAGAAGAGGCCTGTGTCCCAGCAGTGGGAACATTAATTGGCTGAACGTATAAAAATGTTGTTACTTCACTATCACTACATATCATAAAACAAGGCCCCCCGCCGCATCTGTCTGTCTGTCCCTATTTATGCTTAGATCTTCAAAACTACGCAACGGATTTTGATGCGGCTTTTTTTTTATAGACAGAGTGATTCAAGAGGAAGGTAATTTGCGGTCGGGCAAAGCCGCGGGCATCAGCAAAGCACAAAATAAACAACGCCCCTTTAAAATCTATTCCCCAAAATACATCATGTTCAACTTTCCAATATTTTTCGTAATACCAAAACAAATCCTAAGGGATGTAACAAACCAGCTAGTTTGATAACAACAAAGTTGCAGCCACTGGCGCTTATCCCACCATTAGCATACGTTAAAAGAAAAATGTTTAAGAAACTGCGTCATGTGTTCCTGCCCTATAGAAGTTGGGAAGCTATGAAACAGTGATTTGTTAGAAGTTGTGTTTGGTTAGTTTTTTAAGGGTTTTGTTTGTTCTTGTTTTGGGTGAGTTTGTAAAAATAGGGAATATGCATAAATTTTCTTTTTTTTTATTTCGATACGGAATGTTAAAGAACTATAAAAATAATGACAAAAAGCGAAAACAAGACATAAATTGGCCAAACAACACAAAAGTTATAACCATTTAAACTTTTGTTTCTATCTCTTTCTAGATAAACGGAATTTAGTATGGACTAGCTGACCCGCGCAACTTCGTCTGCGTCACATGAGAGAGAAAGAGAGGGTTAGAGAGAGTGTGACTCAACCTTAAAAGATAGACATAATTATTACGCTATCGCTGTTTTTTTATGAAATTTTTATGAGGAACAATTCCCTGATACATGATTGTTGCGTAACGTTAACCGTTTATGCAGCGCTCGCAACGGAAGCTCTCAAAACAAAAAAACACCGTTTTTGCAACATTTATCATTGATGCTTCGCTCCTATTAGTAGTAGCGTGATGTTAGATAATCTATAGCCTTCCTCGATAAATGGACTATTCAACACTAAAAGTTTTTTTTTTTAATTCGAATCAGTAGTTCCTGAAATTCCAACCAAACTAACAAACTCTTGAGCTTTATGATATAAGTATAGATTTAAGTAGGTAACAATTTAATTTCTCCGATATAATCTACTTATGTTTTTCCAAATAAGGGCTTGCCTCTACAGCCTTACGTTTTCATCCTTACACTCGATGACGGTCATACTCCAGGTAGGTCGAAAGTTCTCATCAAAGGTGCAGGAAATTAGCCGAAACACGATTTTTTAATTATAAATGGGACCAACTTTGAGATATACCTAAGCTTTTCACAAAAAAAAGGACCATGTAAATTGGACTTCTCTGTAAAAAGTTATGCGTGGTGATACATAAAAAATATACGCGTCGAATTGAGAACTTCCTTTCTTGAGGTATTTCTGATGTTAATACGCTTTGTTTAGAGTGATAAAAAAAATCATGCAAAGTGGAAGGTACTCTATATTGAATATTGAGATCATTATATAAGTACTTATCTTCGAAAACACTGTATGAGTTGCACAATTTGAAACTTTTTCAACCTATCTGCAAAAGTTTCTGACAAATTCATCCGTTACTTGATTTTGTTCCTTGCTAAACAAGCTTTGTAAACAGTATGATATATAGATCCATTCCAAACTAGTGTGTCGTCAGCCAGGAAGTGCTTAAGTCGAAGCTTTTTCATGTACCTAGTTCATTTTGTTATGATGGATGTTATGCAGTGTGAGCAACATAGTAATTATGCTGTAGTATATAGTAACTTGCTGTGAATGTCCGTAGAATTTACTTTTTTTCTCTGTATTTTATAAGTGGAGACCTGTAATTGGCTTTCAGTCTATTGTACTGTTCTTGATCTATTTGTTTTAGCTGTAAGTCTCCCATGTTATTTAAATAAATAAATAATTAAAGGAGATTGGATATTTAAACCTGACACCAAATGTTTCTAAAATAGTATGATTTATTTGTAAGATCTAAAGTAAAGTACGCCGTTTTCTATTATTACTGTTGCGTGTTTTATAAATAACTGACCTTTTTTTCTAATATCTGTGCAAAGGACAATAAAATAGCTGAAAGATAAACATTTTATATCATTTAAGGTCTTCCAAATATTTAATTTGGAACATTTTGATATGCGAACACCATGAACCCATGAACTTATTTACTGCCTTCATAAAATATAACTTACCATCACAAGGCAAACTCAGGCTTTGTGATTTTTAATTAGTAATAAATCATAATAAACACCTCAAAATCCTTGTTACAAGATGGCGGAAATGAATAATTAATATTTCAAAGCTTCATACTGTAACTATGGCAATGAATAAATATGACGCTTTGTAGGTATAAGCAAAGTAATATATCTAAGATACATCAGAACATCACGTCTGAAGTGTCTGAAGAGTTAGGTTAGGTTAGTTTACAGAGGTGTGCCTTTTTTTTACCTTTTTTTTCGGATCAGAAATCAACAAATGACTCTTCCAGCTCTGGGCCGAGCAGGAGGGAGTGTCAGACTTTTACTGACTAAAACCCATCCACGTTCCTTCATCGCCCTTTGTGTTCCGGGGCCACGGTATCTCTTTCGAACAGTCCCGCAGCCCCGGCAGGCATCCACCCTTGTGGACCCCTTCCTTTTGCTGACATCTCTTAGAGGCGCGCGTGGAACACGAACGCGCCGTCGACACGGCCTGTCGTCATAAGACGGACAGACGGCGAGCGAGCCCATAGCCCACCGTCCACAGGGCCGCGTCTATGGAGGCCGGGGGCCACGCGTCTCCCGCGGTGGTAGTACGCCCACATTTTGTCAGTTACGTTTAAGCCCCAGGTGAAATGTGGGTGTGCTATTAGTCTTGCCCTTTGGGGATTACAGGCGTAATTTTATGTGCAGCCGTGGCCCCTGTGTAACTGGCCAGTTTTACGCGGAATGGAGAAGGTTGGTCAAAGCTGATTGTAGGTGGCACGTCCATAGCTAACTATTTTGAAATATAAAGTGACATTGACAGATTTTCAACCAATGATGATGTTTGCTACAAGCGAAGCTAGCGCCATTAGTTCCACAGTGGCTATATCCCCATCCCAACAAACTAAACCAAAAAATAATAACTGACACTACAATCGCTCATCAAACATACACCCAAGAAAAACATCGTTAAAACTGTAATTCTCAGTATTCTTACATACAATTTGAATAGAACCTGAAACTACCAGTTGTAAGCGTCATTTGTGTCGGCCGGAAGTCGTTAGCCGTCGTCACAAACGTCCGTTCCGGTTCGTGACGGGATAATAGCCGGTTGATGTGCCGTACCCGGCTACCGGGCACTGTTAGCTTTTTAAATAAATAATCGGAAAAGGTGGGAGAATAGAAATAGGGGAGACTAAACTTGTGGGTAAGAAATAATAATTGTTATTTGTAATCTGGATTAGGTAGACTGATATTTGTGGAGCTCGTGGCTAAACTATAACAGCCGCGTGGGTTGATCTTTAGGTTAAGCCACGCTTGGCAACCTTGGCCCGTGTAACTCAAACTCAAAGCATTTGTTTCAATTAGACCATTACGGCACTTTTGAATGTCAAAAATACAAAAAAAAACAAAGCTACAGTCCCAGTCACAAGGCATAATAACTTGAGAAAGTACTATAGATGCTCATTCCCTAGCGTAGATCTCTATGGAGAACAACGGCCAAGAAACTCCATGGACACCCTTTAAAATCAAAATATTGTTACATATTCTTGGTTACATAATTAATTTTGAGATTATACATAATATGTGAGAACGATGTAGAAAGATGTGCACATTAAGGGCTCATTTACGGAGACGCAGCGCGTTGCGCAGCGCGTCGAGCGGCGCGGCCCGCTTAAAATTCAAACATATGACAATGTATGAGAGCGTTTACGGAGAAGCGATTTTACGCGCGTTTGCTTTTTTCTTTTCTAATGCAGCGTTGCCGCGTGCACCGCCGCGGTCAACACGGTAGTGCGCGCGCAAATACAAACATAATATGACAGTAAACGGAAAAACGGGCAACGCGCCGCTGACGCACCGCCTGACGCGCCGCTCAACGCGCCGCCCGACGCGCCTCGCGACGCGCCGCGTGTACAGAAATGAGCACTAAGAGCATCCAGAGTAAAAGATTACATCAATAATTTAAAATTAAAGTAATTAAAATGAACCGTGGCAGCTGAGAGATGACCAGGTGTCCATACACCTGGTCATCTCTCAGCTGCCACGGTTCATAGGGTTCAAGGGTTGTCATCCATATGACAACCTTTTACATACCAAGTTTCCTCCGTGCCTCGGAAAGCACGTTAAGCCGTTGGTTCCGGCTGTCATTTGTAGATCTTTGACAGTCGTTACGAATAAGGTCAGGTAGTCAGTGGCCCGAAAGTCTAATAGCCAGTCTTATCGTATTACCCAGTACTAACTGGGTTGTGGAGGTCGGATAGGTGGTTGCTCCATGTAAATTTCACTAAAACGATCTTCCTGGTGGGTCTCATTTTCATCAAAATGTGTTCCACTGGTAAGGCGTCATATGGTTACAGATTTACTTAATTAGAATGTATAATGTTAACATGAAAGTATGGATGGTAGACCGATACACGACAATAAATTTGTGTTTTAACATTAGGTCCAGCATAACACATTACAACAACAACAACACATTACACATTAACAAACATTGGAACATTGGAACATTAGTCCTTGCCAACTATCTTTTGCAAATAGGTATAACCACCAGAAAAAGGTACAATTACTGTTACAGTTACTGTCATAATTTTGAAAGTATAATGAGCCTCACTTGTCACAAACAATAAAATATTCATAAAACAAAAACTTTCACAAAATTAAAAGCGAAACAAAGTCCAGACATTTTACTAAGAGGACAGTTCCGTGCTAAAAGCTCGAGCGAATCTTACATTTGAACGCCAATCTAAAGTATTAAACTTTTATTTACTCCTCTAAACAAACTTTAGTCGTCAGAATGAATTTCAAACAAGAAATTGTTGGGTTCCGTCTTCAAGAAATCTTGGCAAGTGTTGCAAGAATGACCTAGACTATCCTTATCCCTAGCCATTCCATCCCCAACCTTATTCCTCGTACCATAAAGTACAATTTTATCTGTAGGTTGTGATCGATATATCCTATTTCGTAATAAAGGGATAGAGTCTGAGTAAATATCATTATCGCTGGTCCACAACAGCTCTCCCTCTGTGGTTTCAGATAGCCACTTTGCCATATACTTTTAACTGGAGATGTACTTTGGAGTGCACTTCATAATAAAAGTCCAGGTATTGTTGCCCTTTGTTTCAGCTTTCTTTAAATTTAATTGAGTGTTATGGCTCATGAACGTTTTTGTAGTGTTCAATGGGTCCTTTGAGGGAAAATCTATAGTTTTGTTTTGTTGAATTGAGTTGTTGACAAATTAATTTCAAACGTTCTTAAAACAAGGTTAATTATTTTATTGTTTTAAAATTGTTCTTCATCATCACCATTTCAGCCGAAGGACGTCCACTGCTGGACATAGGCCTCCCCCAAGTGTCGCCACATTGACCGGTCCCGTGCGTTTCACATCCAGCGAATTCCCGCAACCTTCACCAAGTCATGGGTTCACCTAGTTGGAAGGCCTTACAACGCAACGTCTTCCGGTGAACCACGTGCTTCGTCTTTTTAATTACAAATAATTACTAGTAAATAGTTATATTTGAAACAAGTTTCACTATTTCTTCATCACCAAAACCGAGCTTAACTACCCCCAAAACAAAGCCAATAAATCACTTAATCAATTACCAATCAACATTCACCAATAAAAAAACCACTTAACCACAAAAACGCCTGAAATCCAGGGGCGGGCACAATATCATTTTCACTCATCATTTTGCGAGGTAATCCCCAGTGCAATTTTATTGCAATCCGTCCGCCCCGGGGCAGAACTGGGTAAGTGAATTAAATACTAACACCGGCTTATGAACGAGCCATTTCATGGATATAGCGCTGTTTAGTGTTATGGCATGTTGGCAGGTTTGAGGCGCGATTTTATGTTGGATTACGAGGGTTCATGTTCGAATTTCACTTGTAATACCTTAGTTCTGTTTAAAACCTTTCCTTAGTATGTTAGAGTCAGCTTTCAGTCCAATCGAATGCAGCTAAATAACACAACATCACGCCTGTAATCCCGGACGGGTTAGGCAGAGGTGTACCTAATAGTACACCCACATTTTGCCATCAGGTTTAAGTCCTATATCATTAGAGGCGTACCTATTGCTATAAACCGGCGGACACAGATACTAACTCCGCGGCTGTTACTGAGAAATTCTTAATGGAAACGACCATAGCATTTTGCCCGATTTTGCAGTCGCGCTTTCGACTCACCACTAGACTAACGAGGCAGCTAAATAACGTTATTGAACATTGATATAATTATAGTAGATTTTACAACAAGTGCACAAAACGAACTATTTTTATCCGAGACTTTTAGCAGCTGGTAATAATTTCGAGGATAAAATGGTTTTGTGGACGAGTTATAAACTCTGCTTTTCACTTGATAGCGAGGAAATAAAACAGTAATATAACAAACTTTTTTTAATTAAATTCAAAGTAAAATTAGTACAGTTTTTAATACTGAATGAAATTGTTTTTCCCGGCATATCGCCGCTTTAATTTTTTTTAATCTTACTATATTGATATTAGGGTTGGGCTGCAGACCTGTACAGCCTACTATTAAATTAATTTTGTAGTAATAATTTTCTTAAATTAATTAAATAACCTACCGTACTTGAATTTAAATTTAAATATATTTTGACTATAAAAACACTTATGGCAAATAAATTAAAGTAAATATTATAAAATAACAAATTCTAACTATGAACTTCTTATTGTGTTTGGCTGTATGGCACATTTTCTTTGCCTTAATACATTTATGAGTAGATACGTTAATGCACTTGTGCACAAAATTTATTTTATTTGATATCCTGCACAAACAAGCACTTTCAGAGCATGAGAAGTGAAAACGTTGTTTAATGCTATAGCGTGAGAAGTGATTCTTTGTAGGATTAGACGTGTCTAAGACTAGATTTAACTTCTTTAAAGTTCTATTTAACACGGCATAGTAAAACAAAATGACTAGATTTTTACCGTAAACTGGGATGACATCACATTATTCTCCAAAGGCGAGAGATATGCCTTGAGAAATTCAATTTTGACAGTAACTATTGTAACTTTCTTTCTCTGTTTCACCTTTTCGCCATAAAACGTAACTATAACACACTGGTGTCGATTCTGTTGTGCACAAACTAAACTTAATTTAGGCTATAATTGCTATCTTTTACTAAAAGGCAGTGAAAGAAAAGGCCGGCTATAGCTATGAACTAAGTTAGAGATGTCAAACTAGTTTATGCCTTGCGCTTCACCATGTTTTTAGTCGACATGTTTTTACGTGCACCCTTCATTTGCATGGAAATATTAGTCCCAACTTAATTTGACAGCTCTAAATTACGTCCGTCTTTTTCTCGTTTTATTATAGAGAAAAAGATAGCAATAGCCTAAATTAAGTTTAGTTTGTGAATAACAGAATCGACACCAATGTTCTGCACTCCGTATCTTAGGTTCTCGATACGTAGTGCAAAGCATTTTGAACGACAAAACACCCTAGCTTTATTAGCATAGTCGTATTGATTGACATGTTTGCCATTTTCCCTTAACCAACACTGCCATACTATCCTTCATTATTATTATAACTTTAAACTGCACAAACACTGTCTCAACATTTAACACCCCATTCAAGGGTGGCAATTGCAAATATTCGTCGCAGCAACTGCATTAGTTTTGTCGTCTCTGTATCAAATGACAATACAAACACAATACTGGCAACCCTAAGGGTAGTATATTAAGGGGGGTTGCTAGTGATTCATCAATTGAGCAGCCCTTGTTTGATGGCAGACTTGAGGGTCTAAGACAGGAGAATATATTTGGTAGGTGAGGGTATTGAGTAGCTATAGGTATTGAAGAACACCCCATGGTTGATTCATGGCATCTATATAAAAGTATTCACAGACATAAACGTAGATTAGGCTTTCAGCCGGCGCGTGCCGTTGCCTTTCATTAAGCGTGTTGCGCGTGTTGCAGTAGATTTTGCATAAATTTAACGGACTCTTCATAAAGCCGTCAACCAAGCATTCTGGACATCAATCTAAGTCATCATCAGCCTATTAATGTTCCCACTGCTGGGACACAGGCTTCCTCTCTATGAGAGGGAATGGGCTATAATCCACCACGCGGGCCCAGTGCGGATTGGTAGATGTCACTTGTCTTCGAATTTTGTGGGTAGTCTACTGTTTGTAAGTCGCAGCCGCCACCACTGGGCCACCGCTGCTCTCAATCTAAGTAACCATACGTAAAAAAAATTACTGGGAAACGACTCTTTTTTGGAGTGACAAATCACGTTTTACTGTAGAACTCAATGTAACAATACAATTTAAATGGGACTACAGCTTCACAGCGCGAGCATCCTCTACCAAATGACAAAATCACTTAAATCGGACGGTAATCACGGAGAAATTGGTGAAAAAAAAATGGTTATCTGTAAAGTCAGTTTACATTGCAGACGATAATTTTACGTGATCACGTCATTTTTCATGATATTATTGATTTTAACGTAAAAAAACAAAATTTCATCCCCCTTTTCACCCCCTTAAGGATTGAAATTCTAACAACAACGTTGCGTTAGTTTCCAACCATACGCCTATTTATTAAAAATTGTGATTTTTACTTCGAAAATTATTACGGAGTTTCCATACACAACTTCTTCCCCTTTTAACATTCTTTTGGGGGTGGAATTAACAAAAACACCGAGACACGTATAAATTGATTTTTAATCGTCAGCCTCAAAACAAAATTTTAAGATCCTAAGTTTCAGTTTTCTAGGGTTTGGGCTGGGCGTTGATCGCAGGATTCGTGACACATTTTTGTGCGTGCAGCCAGTGTTCATCGATCTATAAGATCTTATCATGTCAAAAAAAGAAAGAAGCTGGTGGAATGCACAACCTCCTCCTTTATAGAAGTCGTTTAAAAAAGAAAACTAGATCTCGCTGTGATATTTCTTAAGGTATAAGGTATGCGTTCGTGTTCCACGCGCGCCTCAAAGAGAGTCAGAAAAAAGGAAGGGACCGATGCCTGCCGGGGTTGCGGGACAGTTCGAAAGAGATACCGTGGCCCCGGAACACAAAGGGCGATGAGGAACATGGATGGGTTTTAGTCAGTAAAAGTCTGATACTGCCTCCTGCTCCGCCCAGAGCGGGAGGAGTTATTTGATGATTTCCCATCCGAAAAAAAAAAAAGGTATAACACTTTACTTATCCCTTGTTCCTGCCGCCATGAACTGCAACTGTCGATAAAATGAAAGGCTCGAACCAATAGCACGTAGGCATCGTTTTTGTTGGACGTGACCTACGGGGCGGACGGGCCATTGAAGTAATAGCGAAGGTCGCCACTTAACGTCAGATGCTAGAGAGATCGATATCTAAGGTAATTCACTTGGATACTTAGGAAACAAAGAGGAAGATTGTTTAGAGAGTCTTTCAGAAGAAATGTTATAGAAATTATAAAAAAAACACGCATTAGTGTGACGTTCATTTTATTTTTGGTATTTTTCTCTACAAACACTTTCATTTGATACCCATATAAAAAAACAACTATTCCTACATCTTTGGGAGACCGCCATATTGGATTTAGAACTGTTACACAAATTAAACATGTATGCTTAATTTCAGCTCAATCGGAAATCGGGGAGTTGGTCAAAAACTTCTAAAAATTTTTTACATAGTTACAGGAGAAGGTAATAGGCCGATGGGGCCAAAAAATTCTGGAGTGGTGACTGCGCAACAGAAGACGTTGTGTTGGAACACCTAGATGAACCGATCACCTGGTGAAGGTTGCGGGAATCCGCTGGATGCGAGTCGCACAGAACCGGTTAATGTAGCGACACTTGGGTGAGGCCTATGTCCAGTAGTGGACGTCTTTTGGCTGAACTGATGATGATGATGAAGGTAATAAAAGCGTGTTAAAAGAATATTAAGTTAAGATTTTTTTTCAACTTTTAAGTCAAAGTATAAGAACGACAATACCTTCTAATCATCTCTACGTTTCACAGACGCGTCAAAACAATAAATGTTTTTAAAAGCAAGAAATACTTCAGTGAAATAAACTTGATTCTTTACGATCCACAGTTCTGTACTTGTATTCAACACTGGAAGCCACAAAAATAATAACAGAACGCATCCTGCATTCAACCATGAATCGTTTGAAAAATTAAGCGCACCACTAAAAATAAAATACACACATGTACATGGAAATAAAAAACCGGCTAAGTGCGAGTCGGAGTCGTATATGATGGGTTTTGTAGCACTGTATAATATTTTACACTAGTACGTATTTTTACTACAAAAAACAAAAAATACTAATTAATATACAAAAACAAAAAACAAAGAAAAAAATACAATAACTACACTACTAAAATACTAATTTATTTACTTTAATTTTAATTTTATGTAATTGTTGTTATAGTCGTCATCGAAATTACCGCTCAGTGAACATTTTAATTTTATTATCCCTCAAAAGACAGATGGACAGTATCAGTATTAAAGTCTCGTTGGCACCCTTTGGGCCAAAGGGCCCAACGGACATCTGCCGCCTTTTCCCAACAATGTTATGGTCCAGTCTAACCGGATGCAGCTGAATACCAGTATTTTACATGGAGCGACTGCTTATCTGACCTCCACAACCCAGCTAGTACTGGGTAATACGGTACCTACTCCTTGGTAAGACTGGTTGTCAGAATTTCGGGCCACTGACTACCTTTAACGACTGTCAAAGATCTACAATTGACAACCGGGGCTAACGATTTAACGTGCTTTCCGAGGAACAGAGGCAACTCGTTATGTAAAGGGTGGTTACCCATCCAGGGACCAACCTAGGCAAGCGCGGCTTAACCTGAAGATCGACCTGAGCTGGCTGCCACGAGCACGTACGGAACCCTTAAAATTCATCCACGATTCCATACTACGATATTTTATCGTATGAATACCTATCGAAAGCGTTTCTACTAAACGTTTGAAGTGAGCGCTTTCAATAGAGTTTTCTTTTAAAATATTGCGTGAAAGCATTTTGCGACGGCTTTGCATTTTAAAATGGGGTTTTTGTAAGGAATCGCGTGGTTGTTGATGAAAGAAAAGTGAATAAACATTTTGCATTCCGTTTGAATTGTGAGCGGTTTGTGCCAATCATTGTACTGTTTCTTTCATTGCTGTATAGTTTCTTTTGATCGTATTCTTAAAGCTTTCTTTCTTCGAATATTTTTGAAAATAATAATTAGAATCTTTGAGTGTGTATCCAAACGTCAAGTAGAATTTTGTTTTGCCTTTGTTTCGACAGTTCAAATGTGCCAGTAACTGCCCTACGTGAAATAATAAATGCTTTTGATTTTTAATACCTGGAGAATCAACTAATCAATACATTCAACCCATGATTTTTGTATGTATTGATTAGTTCGGTTTTGAAAGCAAACTAGTCTGTTAAACTCTATGAATAAATAAATAAATATTGCTGGACATTACACACAGCACCATCTAGTGCAACACTAAGCAACGAGGCTTGTGTCGTGGACACCAGATAGTTGATATACTACATAGATAAGTACTTTTTGTTTGTAAATACATACTTATTATACATATAAACATCCATGACTCGGAAACAAATGTCCATGCTCATCACACAAACATTTGCTCCGACCGGGATTCGAACCCGGGACCCTATGAACGTAAGGCAGCCTCACTACCGCTGCGCCAATCGTGTCGTCGAATGATACGGCAAAATATCATTTTGTTCGTAACTTTTCATGATAACTTTTGTTATACATATACTACACTACAACAGCCCATAACGTCCACTGCTGGACATAAGCCTCTCCCATGATGGGAGGAATTTGCCGTAACCTCCACGCTTGGCAGGCGGATTGGAGATCGCAGTGATGAAAGACTAACAGAAAACGCTGCTGCCCATTCTCTGGTCTACGGAGGCGCAAGGTGTTCTGCCTCAGACATACATTTGTTTGTTGTTATACATATAACAAACAAATAACAATGCAACATCAAATCTTATAGCGGAATAAAATGTAAAAAAACAAGTCTATAAAATACAATGTTTCTCGTAATTTCATCGTCAAAAAAAATATCACAGTCACGTCGATCTATTTGAGGTCATTGAACCGTAACGCCCCCTCCCCAAAATTTGCAAACGACCGACACCCCGTAGTAATTAGTGATAATCAGAAGAAAAAATTTACAGCCCCTTTTTTTTCTCGTAATTTTAACGAGTCGAAGTTTTGGAAACTGTGTACCTTTTTACTTTGACTTTGTATTATAACAGGTTTTTGAAGTCGAAGTTAATCGATGCTGAAATAATTGCAATTAAAATTATCTGGCAAAATATAAGTTTTTTTTTGTAAATAAACAAACATAATCTGGCGACTAGGCTCTTCAGAGGGCCTAGGAAATTTTCCATGATTTGTAATAGTAGTAATAGCCTTTATTCAGATCAACTTAACCTAACAATTTCACAATGTTCAAAAGCAAACTTATAACTTATTAAAACTTATTGTAATATTTGCTGTTTTTTTATGTGTTGCAATCTGTTTGCCTATCGACAAAGGCCTCCTCCAACCATTCTGATCTTTCTTTCTTTTTTTTTCTTTTCTGTTTCACATCACTCCCACTAGGTGGACCGATGACCTGGTGAAGGTTGCGGGAATCCGCTGGATGCGAGTTGCACGGGACCGTTCAATGTGGCGACACTTGGGGGAGGCCTTTGTCCAGCAGTGGACGTCTTTCGGCTGAAATGATGATGGTGATGATCACTCCTTTCATTTCTATTAACTCTCTGTATGCTTTTTTGACTCCACCCGTTTTACTTATATCATCATTCTCATCATCATTCTCTTGTCCATATCCAAATTCATTTGTGGTCGGCGCAGCATGTCTTATTTTTCCATACTTCTCTATTTTTCGTCATCTCATCAGATACTTCTTTTCTCGCCATATCATTCCGTTTTACTTATATATTTTTCTATAATTTCCATTCTGTTTTGTTCCATGATTCCAAACACATCCAAACATGACATCCAAATGAAAATAGCTTCCTCATCCTGTGTCGTCATCATCTGCCTAGCCTTTTCCCAACTATGTTGGGGTCGGTTTCCAGTCTAATCGGATGCAGGTGAATACCAATATTTTACATGGAGCGACTGCCCATCTGCTCTCCACAACCCAGTAATACGATGCCCTTTGGTAAGACTGTTTTTCATACTTTCGGGCCACTACCATACCACTCATACCGCGTCTGCACTATAAATTAATTTCTTGCGTTTAGCGCTTAATGTACTTCTAAAATAGTTATTTCTTAAGAGACAAAATCTTGTTTTAAACAAGTTTATTAATTAACACATCTAGTGAGTTGCAGTGCGAGCGGTTTTAACATTAATTTAGAAGTAAAACAATAGAAACAGTTTAATTCAAAACCCCCTGTAAAAATACTACAATGTATCGACTAAAACTACATAGGGGCCAGAGGTCCGGCAATGTCTTTCTTTAGCCAAAAATTTGCATTGCCATTCAACGTGGCAATGCTGTCAGTCTTTTGGGCACGTTTCCGAAGACATTATTGTGGAGGAGTACTTAGACGCTTAAGCGTCCTGTTGTTTATTAGGTAAGTTAGTTTATTTTATCTAAATTTGTTCTTTACTTATTCTGTAGCATTAAAACATTCTAAAATACAGCAAAAAGCATAGGTGTTGCACTCAAATCACAATTACTTTACACTAAAATAGGTCAGCCCCACCCCAGGAACCCCAAATCAAGAAACCTTTCCATTTAAAACCAATTTACCTACAAAACAAAAGAGAAAAAAACTCCAATCGAAAGCCACAGTACAAAATAAACAGTAAGATAAACACTTTAAGGCTTCCTTCGCATTAAATTGTCATTAAGTAAAAGCTTGGTTGGCCAAACCGAAGAAATTACTTAATTAGGTACCGGCGACCTGGTTCTCGGAAATTAAGATGTATCGTGTTTGTTACAGAGGATCTTTAAACCTGGGAGAATTAAATGGAGTATATTGGCTTGTTTTTAATGTTTTTTAGGGGAATAAGGGGTATTTGGAGAGTTTAGTTTAGTTTTATTTGGAGAGCCTATACTACCTCAGATTAGCAACTCTATTTGTGGTGGTTCAAACTTCGTTTGTAATACTGTTAGAATAACGTTCTAATCAGCTTGCACTACAAAGCGGTTGTTACGTCAGTCACTGCGACCGAATAGTGCGAAATGGGTGGTTTTTATTATTTATAAAATCAAATTTTCATCTTTAAGAAAAACATAAGACCTGTTTTATAGTTAGTTCAGTTAGTATGCAAAGTTTCATGATCTAATTTGAAGTACTTTTTGAATACCAGCGGTTTATTGTTCGATTTGGAGGTAACTTTGGGATTTTTTTCTATCAAGAAAATTTTATGAAATCGTGTGTTCGCCAAACATAAGACCTAACATTCATCCTCAACTTTACCATATAATTATTTCAAAATAAATGCTGCAGTATTTTAGGCGTAACGGAGGATCATGCTAAGCCATTTGAGGTAGTATAGTGACGGCAATAGGATTGTTTGTACGTAACTAACGAAGTGTAGATGTACAGACGCCAGCATATCAAGCTACTACAATCTGTCAAATTTCTTTAATAGACTTTCAACGTTATCATTGAAGCATTCGGTTCAAGATTGATTAAGGAAAATTTATCAGTTTCTGATAAATTGATGTGCTTTGCCACTATTAACCCTTATGGTTAAAGTGATTAGGTTGAAAAGGGTTCAAACCTCAGTGAACGCGGTAGTATCTACTACCGAACATCTGCCAGCCTCGTCGGGGCCAATTAACGTGATTTTATGATTTAAATACATTTTTATTTTATTTTATTTTTTTATTTTTTCCTATTAGGAATAAAAGAAGTTAGTTTCGTTATTTTTTTTTTCATAATTTATTATGGATGCACAATAAGATTCTTACTACCTTGTTTCAGCTACAGTTTTCCTAGAAACAATTTGTTAGCTTTGTTGTTTAGAAAAACTTTGAAAGCCTTGGATTTATTAATCTACACTAAAAGGAAAGATTTGTATTTTTGTGTGTGTGTGTGGATGTTTGTAATGAATAAACTCAAAAACTACTGCGCCGATTTCAAAAATTCTTTCATCATTAGAAAGCTACATTCACCTTGAGTAACATAGGCTATATTTTATCTCCGTACTCCCACGGGAACGGGAACTACGCGGGTGAAACCGCGTGACTTCCGCTTGTGGATAAATAAGATAATACGGTAGCTAATAAACATGTTTAAAAGAACTACCAAAGTCAACTCACTGACAAACAAACTCCTTTCTTCTTTTAAAATATGACACAAAAAAACTGAATTACTCACACTCAAACAAATCATTTCTAATAATTCTCCTTCTCAATTTTCTAAGTCAGTCACCTCCGAGTCGACAAACGCCATGACCCGTACATCAAAGAGCTTTGATCTCACAACGATTCGGGCAATGAGTTAATTAAACATCAATTTGACAGCATCCCCTTTTAGATATTTGTGACAGTTTTATATTAGGTTTAAATGGGGACCTAACTAAAGTCCCCGTCACAAGAAGTGTGATTGTGAGTATAATTTTTGTAAATAATGAACTTCTACCAAGTTACGTAGCGACAATTTCATCAACAAGAAATAATCCTAAATTCAACCAACTCAAAGTAACATACGTGTTATACGAAGCTAACGAGCAATTTCACTTGGTCGGGTTATATGTTAGCGATATAAAGCGCTGTCGTCTAATGTTTTGTGGTACTTGAACGCGTCTGACTTCATGGAACGTAAACATTTGGGCCGCCGTTTTGAAGTAAGTTCACGGTGACGCTGTCAATGCTGTAATTTTTTTGTATTTGATCCAAAGGTTGCGAACCCGAATGTGTGTTTACAAAATTTATAGCTTCTCGTGACGGGGACTTTTGGTCCCCATTTAAACCTAATAATTATAAAACTGTTTGAGAAACTTTTGATTTACAGACGAAGAATTTTGTTTGTTTTTTTTTTCAATACACTTTCTCGAAAACGGGTTCTTATTGCACTACGATTAGGTTCAACATGCAATGTGTTTCACACGCGAGCGTTTTTTTTTTAATTTTCCCGCACACGTGCGGGAAAATTAGTAGTTAAAGTTAAAGTAAATTTCGACAGATATTTTTATACGAAGTTCAAATCAGTTCAATGCCTATAGGCGGAGGTGTTTTTTTTTATTTCGGCAAAGCAGTATGCGTCTTTACTCTTTACGGCATAAATATTTTTTTGATTATTCAAATTGTGAAAATGTACTATTTTTCAACTACTAGGCGTGATGTTCATCATCATCATTTCAGCCAAAAGACGTCCATTGCTGGACATAGGCCTCCCCAAGTGTCGCCACATTGACCGTCTCCCGTGCGACTCGCATGCAGCGGATCCCCGCAACCTTCACGCGGTTATAGGTCCACCAAGTAGGAGGCCTTCCAGCGCAACGTCTTGTGATGGTGACAACGGTATCATACTGCACAATAGTTTAGCAGATCTAATCGGTCACATAGCCGGACACACCTGGTTTTTACCTACTATTACTAAATGCACAGAATATTATGCATTTCATGCGACATGTCTGCAAGTCCGAACACAGCCTTATTCCAAGTCACGGTGTACCGACATAATACACTTACTAATATACTGCTATACACGTTCTGCCGTAGGCTGTGTCCACGTCATGCGACAAGGCAGTCCTACATTTGGGTGCAAATTGCATATCTCTCTACGTACTGCTACGAACACGAATATGTAACACGATAACATCAAAGCGATGTCTTTGTGAGATTTCAGTTTCAACTTAATTATAAGGCAACTTACTACTAATCAAAAATCAAAATCAAATCAAATATTTATTTATTGCGAACAACAAGGACACTAACTAAAGGGTACAAGGCACTAGGCTGGGGGGGGGGCACTAGGGTACTAATGAGTAGCAAATAGTATATTCATAACATAACACGTAATCCCTGAAGACTTGGGCAGAGGTTTAGCTAATAGGACACCCCCATTTCGCCAGAGTCCCATGTAATAGGGGGCGAGCCTATTGCCAACAACCAGGCACAAATCTAGACTTCGTGGCTGCTACTGAGAAATTCTTGATGGATAAATGCAATAACACTTTTCCCGACCCGGGAATCGACCCCAAGATCTATTGCTTAACAGTCGCACTTACGACCACTCGGCCAGTGAGGCAGTCTTATACTAGAAACACTACTACTACTACAACAGCCCATAACGTCCACTGCTGGACATAAGCCTCTCCCATGATGCGAGGAATTTCCCGTAATCTCCACGCTTGGCAGGCGGACTAACAGAAAACGCTGCTGCCCATTCTCTGGTCTACGGAAGCGCAAGGTGTTCTGCCTCAGACATTAGTCGCCTTATACGACACCCGTGAGTGTAATGGGTTGGTTCTATTCTACTCTGCCGGACACCACACGGCCCAAAAACACTACTACTACTAGTCTAAATACGATATTCGTAATATCATAACATAAAACGTTTCTCTACGTGTAAATATTTATGCACGTGAGTGTATAGTATACTATGTTCTGTATAGGCTGTATCTAGGTTATGCGACGGAGCCGTGCTACACTTGGGTGCAAATTAACATATCTCTGCGTACAAGTCGTGCCACAAACAGTGGCTTTTATCTAATGTTACTGTGAGTGGTCTAGCGTTGCAGGCTAATTTTAGTCGTAGCTTACGAGTAGGTACAGGTGTATTCATTTAAACTTGCTTTATTATATTTGTTGGGCTTTCAGGCATGGCCGAGAGTTGTATATTAGACTTTTTGAGTGTATCTCTGCGGACTAATTGCGTAGTTTTAGGCCCGGTTTCCACCAAAGCGGAGATGGGTGGTGCGGAGAGAAGAAGTGCAAGCTTCAACCAATCACAGGATAGACGAGAGACCTGCAACTACATGTGATTGGTGGGTTTCCGCACATATGTACGGTGTATCTTCTCTCCGCTCCGCTCGTCTCCGCTTTGGTGGAAACCGGACCTTTTTTGTTTTCGGATGGGAAATCATCAAATAACTCCTCCCGCTCTGGGCGGAGCAGGAGGGAGTGTCAGACTTTTACTGACTAAAACCCATCCATGTTCCTTTATCGCCCTTTGTGTTCCGGGGCCACAGTATCTCTTTCAAACAGTCCCGCAACCCCGGCAGGCATCGGACCTTGCGGACCCCTTCCTTATGCTGACTCTCTGTGAGGCGCGCGTGGAACACGAACGCGCCGCCGTCGACACGGCCTGGGGGCCTACTCTGTAACATCCGTCCGTCCGTCCGTCTCTATTCGTCTCTCTCACTCGCAGTAATCTGCAGACGTGTGCGAGAGTGATGGATAGAGACGGATGGACGGACGGACGTTAGAGAGTAGGGCCTCTGTTGTCATGAGACGGACGGACGGCCACCGTAGGCGCGGGCCTGTGGACGGTGGAAACCGGCCCTTACAATTCATTTTGATAACATATCAAAATGTATCACGTTGTCAAGCAGTTTTTTTTTCTCTCCTAGAAAAAATCTAAGATTTGGATGAGAATATAAAATGATGTGCGTTTTCGTTTCTAAGATTTTATATAATTATAAAATCGTCTTTAAAAGAAAATAATTAATGATCACGAAACAAACTAACATTATTTTCCTTGTTCGGTTTTCAATTCAAACGATATCTTGCAAAGCACTATATCGATTTTCAGTAAACATTCGTCTTGCAACACAAATAATATTCCTGATCTGATAGCAATATTTCTGATAGAACCTCTATTTATTGGATTCAATATTTTAGAGCATGCTCTTACGAGTATAACACCACTCAGTCAGTTCAGAATTCACTGGAGCTGGATTAGGGTATCTATTGACTATGAAAGCTTTTTGAACTAGAAGCTGTAGAGGCTATTTATTTATTCTGTCATGCAAAATACAAGCAAATATTGAATTAAAGTAATAGCAATTGAATATTAGTACATGGAAATCGTACCATACAAAGGGTTGTGTTGCCTTGCATCGAATAAGGTAGTTCTGATTTTTTTTAGGTGACGAAGTAGATAATTATGTCGAATCCAATTTTTCGACCTCCAAAACCCTCTGGATCATTATTAATTTTATGAAAAAAACCATTAATTTTCTTATTTAGTTTTGGCATACAATTAACGAACCACCAGATTTAGCTAAAAGTAACGGCAAAAAATCACTTTTGATTGCTAAAATTAGTAAATGATCACCAAAATTAATCCCCATTTTATCGTAAAATTAGAACCAAAAATGTATCTATGACCACGAGAAATTGAACTGTTATGCTCTTGCATCCGAGTCGAGAGAGACCCGGTCGACGGAGCTCCGCTTCGCGGGGTTCCTACTCCTGAATGATTTATAAAAAAATTACCACGAAGGGTATGGCGGGGTCTATTCGCTCTCTTTGCTCGCTCATTCAACCCCGCCATACCCTTCTAACCTAATCTATCCGTGTCGGGGTGCCCCAAGTCAGCCTAGGCAAAATTAGTTTGTCATCAACCACCTCATTAAAATTTGATGTTCAATTTACTAAATTTGGTGAGCAATTGATATTTTAGGTGATAGATGTTAGTGGTCACAAAGTTATTTTTGGTGGTCATTATATTTTCCCCCTTTAGTTTTGACATCTTTATCCGCCAAGAACCTTTGTTATGTTACTACTACTACTACATGCACACTGGCCCACATGGTGCAATATGGACAACCCCCTCGCACAGGGGCGCGGCCTTTACCAAAACATATTCTACTAAACCTTAGCTATACACCACAACTGAAACCTCTTCAGAAAATATCATCAACATAAATTTAGAATGAAATTTTAAATTTCACACCTCATCAACATCGATACTATTCGATACAAAGGGTTGTATCTGAGGTGTCGCTACAATCGGCAGTTACTCCACAATGTATCGCGGCTCCCGAGAATGCCCCGATCAGTGCGTTCGAAAGATAAATAGTTTCAATGAATCCTTTCGTTAATTACCACTGCCTTAATAACCACCGATGATATACGCCAGCCTGAACTGAGCCCACGCGGTACAATATGAACCCTCCTGTGCCTGTTCCAAAATATATTCTTTTAAAACTTAGCTATACGTACACAAGACAACTGAAACCTCTTCAGAAAATATCATCAGAATTTAGAATGAAATTTTAAATTTCACCCCTCAACAACATCGATACGATATACAAAGGGTTGTATCTGAGGTGTCGCTACAATCGGCAGTTACTCCACATTGTATCGCGGCTCCCCGAGAATGCGCCGATCAGTGCGTTCGGGAGATAAATAGTTTCATTATGACCGGCTTTTGGTCTTCCACGACGTTTGGGTAGTATATGTAAGGTTTTCAGAAGTGTTGTGTAAGTTTTTTTTTAAGTAAATAGGTATTTACATATTGTTTTTATGGTACATAGTGTACTGCAGGGATCAGCTGTGTGATTTTGTATTTGAGGAGATAATAATACATGATGAGTACCTATTTATACTTATTCTACTTATTACTTATCTATACATATAAAACAGTAGAAAAACTGTGTCTGTACATTGAATATATTAAAAAATAAATAATTGAGGGGGGTTTAGAAACAGTAATAGAGCACGAATCCAAAAAAAAAAGTCTGTCTGTTTGTCTGTTTGTCTGTTTGTCTGTTTGTTTGTACACGCTAATCTTCGGAACTGCTGGACGGATTTGAATGATTTTTTTGTTGTTGTATAGGTATTAAGTCTGGGCAAGATATAGGCTATAATTGAACACCTGATGCAGAACCACAACAGACTAGCTGAACTATAAGAGATACAAAAATGGTACCATAGCAAAAATTGTTCCACGTGATGGGCATTTTCTGCTGAGAGAATAAATTTGAAGATCTGGAACACCTGATGTGGAACTCCAAGAGCCCAGCCACACTAACATATATATAGAAATGACGTTTTAGCAAAAGTTGTTCAATCTGATGAGCACTCTTTGTTGATTTATAAAAATCGAAGATCTGAAACACCTGTTGTGGAACTCCGAGAGCCCAGCTACACCATAACACATATAGGAATGACGTCTTAGCAAAAGTTGTTCAATCTGATGAGCACTCTCTGTTGACTAATAAAAATCGAAGATCTGAACCACCTAATGTGGAACTCCAAGAGCCCAGCTACACGATAACACGTAGGAATGACGTCTTAGCAAGTGTTGTTTGGTATGATGGGCATTTCCTGTTAACTTTTATCTTGGAAACAAACACCTGATGCAGAACCGCAACAGACCAGCTGAACTATAAGAGATACAAAAATGGTACCATAGCAAAAATTGTTCCACGTGATGAGCATTTTCTGTTGAAGATCTGGAACACCTGATGTGGAACTTCAAGAGCCCAGCTACACTATAACATATATATAGGAATGAAGTTTTAGCAAAAGTTGTTCAATCTGATGAGCACTCTCTGTTGACTTATAAAAATCGAAGATCTGGAACACCTGTTGTGGAACTCCAAGAGCCTAGCTACACCATAACACATAGGAATGACGTCTTAGCAAGTGTTGTTTCGTCTGATGGGCATTTCCTGTTGACTTTTATCTTGGAAACAAACACCTGATGCAGAACCGCAACAGACCGGCTGAACTATAAGAGATACAAAAATGGTACCATAGCAAAAATTGTTCTACGTGATGAGCATTTTCTGCTGTGAGAATAAATTTGAAGATCTGGAACACCTCGAAGATCTGGAACACCTGTTGTGGAACTCCAAGAGCCCAGCTACACCATAACACATAGGAATGACGTCTAAGCAAGTGTTGTTTGGTCTGATGGGCATTTCCTGTTGACTTATAAAAATGTTTAGTCTGATGGGCATTTCCTGTTGACTTACAAAAATGAATGATCTGGAACGTCTCGATTCGTCTCGCGCATCCCGTTGTATTTCCGTCCCCGGGCTCTTAAAATTCAACATCAGACGTTTCAGATCTTCGATTTTGACGACCCTGTTGTCGCTGGCATAAGCAACAGGATCCGCGTACGAAGTCGCGGGCAGAAGCTAGTCTATACTAATATTATAAAGCTGCAGTGTTTGTTTGTTTGTTTGTTTGTTTGAACGCGCTAATCTCTGGAACTACTGGTCCGATTTGAATGATTTTTTCAGTGTTGGGTAGTCCATTTATCGAGGAAGGCTATAGGCTATATAACATCACGCTGCGATCAAAAGGAGCGGAGCATAAATGAAAAATATTGCAAAAACGGGGAAAAATGTATTCCTTTTGTGAGCTGTTTCTCTTTTATGTGACGCAGACGAAGTTGCGTGGGTCAGCTAGTAATATTATAAAGCTGAAGAGTTTGTTTGTTTGTTTGAACGCGCTAATCTCAGGAACTACTGGTTGGAATTGAAAAATTATTTTTGTGTTGGATAGCCCATTTATTGAGGAAGGTTATAGGCTATATAACATCACGCTACAACCAAAAGGAGCGGAGCATAAATGAAAGATGTTGCAAAAACGGGGAAAATGTATTCCTTTTGTTAGCTTTTTCTCTCTTATGTGATGCAGACGAAGTTGCGTGGGTCAGCTAGTTAGTTATAAAAATCTCTGATCTGCCCTCTTAGTTAACAAAGCATGTCCACACCCACGATATACCACATCTAAATAAAGGAGAAGCATACCAGACGGAGTCATTATTTTGCCAACAGATGGCAGCACAATCGATTACGGGCCGCGCCGGGAGCGAGCGGCGCAATTTGCGATCCTTTCACCCGTGAAATCTACTGAAATGAATAAAACTATCTGAGAATCGAACACTCGACTGGCTCGATTCCTACGTATCGATTTGTTTGCCTATTCGATTTGCAAGGAATTGTATTTGAAAAGTGACTTTTGCGGTGTTGAATTTCATGGTTACAGCTGTGAGACCAGTTAGTAATATTTGAAGGTAATTTTATTGATTTTTTTGTAGGTATATAGTCTACAAATTACTTATTCGGCCGGGAGTCCACATAGTTTGCAGCCGATGAGCACACAAGTCACTAATAATACTGCTACTAATATGACAGTGAAAACGCTATAAATCTCCAATTTCCTCTCTAAATTAGAGGTATTCCTTGCGTCGTTCGCTCCATTTTGAGCAATTATTACTTCAGCGTTCCTACTGCGTGCGTTACCCATTTTACAACAAAATATTTTTCACTTGTTGAGAATATAATAGATGTGTGTCCGTATATGAATATTGAAACACAAATGATGTTTGAACTTATACATCTAACTTATTGTTACCTTATTCACCTACTTTTAGAAAAATGTTGTTGTGTCAAAAAATGCAATTGATCAGTTTGCATATTTATTTTGTCAAAACAAGGTTTTTCTACGTGTTTGCACTTAGCTGTACGTGTAAATTACAAAGGTACTGTTGCGTACACAATATTTAAGTTGAAATAATGTATTTAAGAAGTAGGGTACCAAATACATTTAAAAAATACTTATAGGTAAAAAAACTTATGGGAGTACTCCATCTAACTACTTAGTAAGTCTAAAGGTTAACTAACTATTCATTTGATAAGTTATGTGTCATCGAAAAAACGTGTCTTTTTAATAACTCTGCCATATCGCGAAACCACCGGCGCGGGCCTAGAGTCACCGTTGTCTTTGTCTGTGACTGTACTGTTTTTTGATGACGCATGACTTGCCTCGTGACTGTCGTCTGTTACATTTTGTGTATCATTATCTAGCACAAAAGCTGGTTTCAATCTATCAATAGAAATACGTACTTGTCTATTGATTAAATCTACTACATAATATTTATCAGCCCTGCTTATGACGCGGTAAGGGCCATCATAAGGGGGTTGTAAAGGTTTGCGTACCGTATCATTGCGCACAAAAACATATTTGCAAACTTTCAATTCCGGGTGGATAAAGGTAGTCCGTGTCGAACTCTCCCGGGAGGTTGATTTGAACCTGCTAATCGACTTTCGTAGTTTCCCTACGTATGTGTCTAAATTTATATCAACGTTGCGATCAGTATCGTAGAAATCTCCTGGCAACCTAACGTTACGACCATAGACTAATTCTGACGCGCTATGTCCAGTATCGCTCCTGATAGCGACTCGTAGTCCTAATAAAACTGTAGGCAAATCATTAACCCATGAGTTTGTACTCATTGTAGCCATTAAAGCGGCCTTGAGTGACCGGTGCCACCTTTCGACGATTCCATTACTTTGCGGGTGGAATGCCGTGGTCCGGGTCTTCTCTATACCTAATATTTTCATTAGTTGATAAAACAAACTACTCTCGAATTGTCTGCCTTGGTCACTGGTAAGTTTTACAGGGCAACCAAATCTAGAGATCCATCCTTCAAATAGGGCCTTGGCAACTGTTTCTGCTGTTATATCCTTTAATGGTATGGCTTCCGGCCATCTCGTAAAGCGATCGATAATCGTTAGGCAATATCTATACCCTTCCGCTGATGTAACGAGCGGGCCTATTAAGTCAATATGAATATGTTCGAATCTATCGCTAAATGGAAAATGTCCTAAGTCAGTAATAGTGTGTCTCTGAACCTTTGCTCTTTGACAACCTATACAAGCTCTAGCCCATATGGCTATGTCTGTGTTCATGCCTGGCCAAAAGTACTTTTGAACTATTAGTTTTTTTGTTGCTCGAATACCTGGGTGACTCAGGTTGTGTACGTTATCAAAAACTTTACGTCTAAAACTTACTGGTAAATAAGGTCTAGCTATTTCTTTTGACATTTCACAATAAATTGATTTATTTATCACTAGCGGACGTCCCGCGGTTTCACCCGCGTAGTTCCCGTTTCCGTGGGAGTACGGGGATAAAATATAGCCTATACGAATTCGGAAGAATCCCTCTAAGTAATGGTAAAAGAAATTTTGAAATCGGTCCAGTAGTTTTTGAGCCTATTCAATACAAACATACAAAAATACAAAGGTTTCCTCTTTATAATATTAGTATAGATTGGACTGGTAATTTTCTTAATAACAACTTTGCTGCTCGTATTACTATCCCACGCCGTCCGTGTAATATAAACGTCGCCTTCCTGCGCTACTGCTAATTCTGCGAAATCAATGGCGGTTGGGCAGCGTATTTCTGCGACGCGTGATAATGAGTCAGCTACAACGTTCTGTTGCCCACCTACGTGTCGAATATCTGTTGTAAATTCGCTTATGAATAACAACTGCCGAGTCCGTCTAGGTATTTCTGAGTTACTGTTTATTTTGGAAAAGGCATAAGTCAAAGGTTTATGGTCTGTAAACACAATGAGTTCGCGACCTTCAAACAATTTCTTAAAGTACTGAATTGCCATGTATATCGCTAAAAGTTCGCGGTCATACGTACTATATTTCTTTTGCGTTTCTGATAGTTTTTTAGAGAAGTATCCTAACGGTTGCCACTTACCTTCGATCTGTTGCTGAAGTACCGCGCCGACGCACGTGTCGCTTGCGTCACACATTAATGAAATAGGAACATCGTTACGGGGATGCGACAATGTAACCGCCTTCTGTAGGCTTAGTTTACATTGTTCAAATGCTAAATTCGCGCTATCGTCCCATGGTACTTTTGACTTATCGTTTCTTTTGGAATGATGAATAAACTTATTAAGTTCCATTTGTGACTACTGCTTTTGGTATATGTGGTCGGTAGAAATTCAGCATGCCTAAAAACCTACGCAATTGTTCTATTGTTTCCGGCTTAGGGAATTCTACTATAGCCTGAACTCTTGAATCTAAAGGCTTAATACCGTTACGCGACACATGAAAACCTAAAAAATCTACTGTTTCCTGTCCAAATTCGCATTTGGGAATGTTGATAGTGATACCGTACTGTTGAAATCTTTCGCAAACTATTTTTAAATGCTCCCTATGTTGAGAGTCGTTGTCGCTGGCGATTATTACGTCATCGATGTATGTGTACAAAACATCTAATCCCTGCAGTACTACGGTGCTCATAAAACGTTGGAACGTTTGGGCTGCATTACGTAACCCAAAGCTCATTCTGGTAAATTCATATAGACCAAAAGGCGTAATTATTGCGGTCTTCTCTACGTCACTCGGATTAATTGGTATAAAATGATATGCTCTGTTTACGTCTAATCGCGTAAATATGTTTTTGTTCGCTAATATGTAGGTAAAATCCTGTAGTCGCGGTACAGGGTATCGGTCCGGTTTGGTAATAGCATTAAGTCTTCTATAGTCACCACAAGGTCTTATTTCACCGTTCTTTTTTGGAACGACATGCAATGGGCTTGCCCAACAACTTTTACTAGGTCTACATATTCCCATCTCTACCATACGCTGAAACTCTTCTTTTACTTTAATGTACCGTTCGGGGGCTAAGGGTCTGGCCCTGGCAAAAACAGGTGGTCCTGTGGTCTCAATATAATGTAAAATTGAATGTTTGGGTGGGTTAATAAACGATGTAGGCCTAGTAATGTCTGGGTAAGCAGCAATAACATTATAATACGGATGTTTGCTACACAAGGTTTTAATTGAAGGCTGATAACTACTGACAATTGAAGCGGTAATATTACATTCGGTTACCTGATCGATCAACCTCTTTGTGCTGAGGTCCACTAATAGCTTGTGATAACTTAAAAAATCGGCACCCAATATAGGTTGCTTGACGTCTGCGACCACGAAGTCCCATCGGAAGCTACGACGCAATTGTTAGGTCAACACCAGGGTCTTCACGCCATAAGTCTTGATTTCGGTGCCATTTGCGGCATATAATTTAAAACGATTACTCGGAGTTTGTCGATTTTTCTTGCTCACTGGTAAAACTGAAATATCCGCACCCGTATCCACTAAAAATTTATAACCACTATTCGAGTCCGAAACACACAGGCGGTGGGTGGATGTAACGGTGCAGATCTCCGCCGTCGGCTGCACCGGTTCTAGTTTTCCGCTTTCTTTTCCCACGCACAAGGTTTTACGCACTTCCGCGCTTTTTCGGCATACCGGAAATGATAAAAACATAACCAATTGGGTTTCCTCGCACTGTCCCGTGTATTGCTCCTCGTCCTTGCTGTACGATAACGGCTGCGGCTCTTGCTACGAGATCTATCGCTGTCATGTCGCTTCTCCAGCTTCTCGAATCTCGCACTTAATTTAGCAATTTCGGCAAGTATCGCTTTGTCTGACGATGTCTGTTCTTGCTTTTCCACTATCGCCGCCACGGTGTTAGTTTTCGTTGCCTCGTGAACATCGTCAGCCACTGCAGCTAATTTCTCCAGGTCTTTATTCTCCGTGACCACAAGTAATGCTCGAACTGTTGTCGGTAATAGGTTTTGCCAGAGAACCCTCAATGTATCATCAGGAATCTTATCCCGTGCCAACTCTTTCATCTTCTGCAACAGTTGAGAAGGCTTCTGGTCTCCCAGCTCCATCTCGCTGATGAGCTTCTCAATTTGTCTATTCTTTGTTTCTTCGAACATGACGAGTAATTTTCTTTTAAGGGCTTCATATTTATTTGTTTCTGGCGGATTTACGAGGAAGTCGGTTATCTGAGACACGACGTCGTTTCCCAACTTCGACACCACTAGGTCGAATTTTGAGGCGTCTCCAAGTTTTTGCGGGGCCAACGTTGCTTCCGTCCTTATAAACCATACTCTCAGCTGATGCGTCCAAAAGTCAGGTATCCTTGACGACACTGTAATTGACGCCAGGTCGGCAACTTCGCTCGAGTTAGACGTGGCCATATTTTCTCACGATGCGCACTCACGAAGTTCTTCACGAGGATACTAGTGTTCAAATAGTGTCACTTTTCTAGTTATCGCTTTTTGAAATGACTATCACGTCGGGTTCACCACTATTGTAGGTATATAGTCTACAAATTACTTATTCGGCCGGGAGTAGTATAAATGAAAGTCCAGAAGGTTAGGTAAAACTTGGTGTCTATATTGTCGGTAATAACTGCACAATTTACACTGATTATTGAAACAATTACTGCTCCACACAAAAACTTGGAGACGACTAAGGTGGCGGGGGACTCGCTACGAATCGTAAGCGTCGTCTCTGGTTACAAAAGGTGTGAGGGTGTGTGAGTGTGTCACTACAATTTAAAACCTAGCCTAGCCTTTTCCCAACTACGGTGGGGTCGGCTTCCAGTCTTACCGGATGCAGCTGAATACCAGCATTTTACATAGAGCGACTGCCTACCTGACCTTCACAACCCAGTTAGTACCGGGTAATATATAATTATACCCCTTGGTAAGACTGGTTGTCAGACTTTTTGGGCCACTGACTGCCTAACGACTGTCAAAGATCTACAAATGACAGCCGAGACCCACGGCTTAACGTGCTTTCCGAGGCACGTAGGAAACTCGGTATGTAATGGGTACCCAATGGGAACCCATCCACAGACCAACCTAGGTAAGCACGGCTTAACCTAACGATCGACCCGAGTGGCTGTTATTACTTAACCACGAGCTCCTCAATTTTATTGATTTATCTTTGTTTAGTCTTTCATGATTACACTGTCTACATTTCATTTGCATAAAACCGGCCAAGTGCGAGTCGGACTCGCGCACGGAGGGTTCCGTACCATTATCTATACATTAGACAAAACGGCAAAAAAATCACGTTTGTTGTATGGGAGCCCCCCTTAAATATTAATTTTATTCGGTTTTTTTTTTGTATTTGTTGTTACAGCGGCAACAAAAATACATCATCTGTGAAAATTTCAACTGTCTAGCTGTCACGGTTCATGAGATACAGCCTGGTGACAGACAGACGGACAGACGGACAGACGGACAGACAGCGAAGTCTTAGTAATAGGGTTCCGTTTTTACCCTTTGGGTACGGAACCCTAAAAATGACAAGCGACAGTGCGGAGTCTCCTAATACAAGCAATTCCTTGCTTAAAAGGTGATCTCCAATAATATGTATCGAAATGCCTATTGTAATTGAAATAAACGTTTTTATTTTTATAACATAATTTAATATTGATATTCATTGCCTCGTTGGTTGAGTGTTCGCTAACGAGACTGCTGAGCATGAGGTTTTGGATTCGATTCCCGGGTCGAGCAAAGTGTTATTGGGTTTTTCTATCAGGGATTTCTCGATAACAGTCACGGAGCCTGGATTTGTGCCCGGTTGATGGCAATAGGCTCGCCCCCTATTACATGGTACTTTAACCAACAAAATGTGGGTGTAGTATTAGGTACACCTCTGCCTAACCCTTTGGGGATTACAGGCGTGATGTTATGTTATGTTAAAGTAAATGTATTTAAAAAAAAATGTAGGTAGTCAACTACCCCAAAAACCATCCCATAGATAAAAGCAATTTTCTCAAATAAGAAATTTACTAACAAGATTTCCATCAATCAAAGTATTCAAGTATACAAAAATCTTATAGTTGAACATCACACAAGAAAAACATATACGATTTGATCGACAAACTATCCCTAATAGAGCTTCACCCTTAACGATTTATTCTTTAGTTCTTCTCACTTGTGAATAATCGAACAAATGTACCTACTTATGTAAAACCTTTTATGTACCTACAATGTAGGATGTAACCTTTTCTGAAACCTATTTTTAGAAATGTATTTGCACGAAACTTTGTACAGCTATTTCTGGGAAACATTAAATTAATTAAATTCACCCACTCAAAATAAAATGACATCGCCTGTAAAATAAGCATGTTCAAAGTTTCATGTTATTTATCACAAAAAACATATTACTTTTGTTTAGGTAGGGGGGTACAGGTACAAAACCCCTGTACTTTATACCCTAATCTAAAGTAAAATGTTTTTCGTACTTTTTTACTTGTTACTACTTACCTGTCTAGTTTATATTATTATATCTCGTAAGTAATGATGTGAAAAATTACTACCTTTTTTATTTTATTTTTTTCGAATGGGAAATCATCAAATGACTCCTCCCGCTCTAGGCGGAGCAGGAGGGAGTGTCAGACTTTTACTGACTAAAACCCATCCATGTTCCTTCATCGCCCTTTGTGTTCCGGGGCCACGGTATCTCTTTCGAACTGTCCCGCAGCCCAGGAAAAAAGAAACTACCTTATATGCACAATCATCTTCATCTGCCTAGCCTTTTCCCAACTATGATGGGTTCGGCTTTCAGTCTAGCTAGATTTAGCTTTCAGGTAACTGATTACCAGTATTTTACTCAGAGTGACTACCTATTAAACTTTCACAACCCAGTTAGTACTGAGCAAGACGATATCCATGTATGTACACAATCATAATCATTTTTTTAATGATTAAACTGCCACAACAAATAGTTTACCCAACTATCAATAAATCTATGTAAGCTTAAATAATAAATACATATTAAACCAGCATTTATAAGCCTGTAATACGTCTGTAACACGATACGTACGTGGACCGATAAATAATTAAAAAGCAATCACGGACACCTTTCAAAAAGCCAGCCACTAATACGGTACGATGTTTCTGTGATCAGTACCCATTAGGGTTGGGGTCTCAGTGTAAGCGGGTAAGCCATAACACCTACAGTGTGCAGTATCATAAAATGGTAAAACATTATTTCCTCAATCTATAATTCAATGTTAAACCACACATTCTGCATGAATATGTCATTTATTTGCCAAGCCTTTTCCCAACTATGTTTTTGTTGGCTTCAAGTCTTAACCGGACGCTGCTGAGTACCATTTAGAAGGAGCGACTGCCTATCTGATTTCCACAGCCCGATTAATACCAGGTAATACGATAGCCATTAGTAAGACTGGTTGTTAGATTTTCGGACCACTGACTACCTGTAACGACTGTCAAAGATCTACAATTGACAGTCACTCGGCCCAACGGTTTAAGGTGTTTTATACGTAATATACACTGCACTGCGCATGATAAGGTAATATTGCACAATATTATATATAAAAAAAAATTGGCGTCTTTTTTTTTTTAAACTGCGGTTACGGCGTCAATATCAATATGAGAAAATTCCGTCATATGGCAAATAAAAATATTATTTATTTTAAGTTATAACTCATTGTACCTAGTAGAATTTAAACGTAAGTAGTAACTCCTTGTAAATTAGGCTTTTTGTAATCGTGTATTGACCCTTGTTCGGGGTATCTACTCGTTTGTGAGAGATGAATGACCCATGTTTCAGACCTTCACTTTTTACGAGACGAAGGATCAAGAGTAATGGTCAAAGAAATATCCGTTACGTGTAACCCTTTTTATTTCTAGTCGTGTTATATATTATGTGACGTGAGGCTAAAATGTCTAAATTTTGTTCGTCAGGTTAGATAGAAGATGAGGATAGATCAGTAGTGTAGTTCGTGGCCAAATAATTACAGCCGCTCGGGTTGACCTTTAGGATAAGCCGCGATTGCCTAGGTTGGTCCGTGGATGGGTGACCACCCATTCCATACCGAGTTTCCTCCGTGCCTCGGAAAGCACGTTATGTGGTTGGTCCCGACTGTCCTTTGTAGGTCTTTGACAGTCGTCACAGATAGTCACTGACCCGAAAGTCTGACAACCAGTCATACCAACGGGTATCGTATTACCCAATTTAATACTGGGTTATAGAGGTCAGATAGGCAGTCGCTCCATGTAAAATACTGGTATTCAGCTGCATCCAGTTGGACTGGAAGCCAACCCCAACATTTGAGAAATGGCTAGGCAGATGATGATGACGTGTTGTGTAGCCGAATTTATTTTCCCATCTTTTCCAAATGTTCTCATAAGTCGGACTAAAAGAAAAAACGCCTAGCAGGCCCCATGTTGATCTCCTGAGAAAACGTTTTAGTGGAATAAAACTATGCTATTTTCGTCGGTCGTCGTGTGTAGGTGTGAGTTGTATATTTGACCAAATAAGCTACATAGAGCATATTCTCATAACTTAAAATTGTATTTTACTTCAAAGATATGTCTACGTACTAAATCAAAATTAAAATATTAATGAAAAATTCATTGAAAAGGTTTTCCAAGAAACTGATTCACACAATATGTTTTTTGTAAGTATTCTATTAGTTTTCTATTACATTCATTCTTAAAAACAGATCTATGTTTAGATCTTTGGGAAAAAAAGAGAATCATAACAAATTACATTATATTTTAATTTTTGCCGTGGGTGGTACTTAGCAGTTATAACTGCGTAGAAATACAATAAAGTTGTTTATTTTTCTCATTCATGTTATACGCCTACCTATGCCGCTATTTATGTATTTCATTAAAATGGAGAGTTATGAAAATAGAGTTTCTTGTCATTTGTTTATTACTGCAATCTCTTATGATTAACTTAATGATGCATTCCACTGAAATATTAAAACTATCAAGGCAGGTAACAAAAATAATAATCATAAAAAGGGAAAAAAACCTGCATCACTACTTGCTCGCGGTCACTGGAACGCCACCTTTAATCCTAATTGGATAGAAGGACCCGGCAGGCGCAGTAGTCTACACACGTATAATTGAAGCACCTAGTACATATGTACTCCTGGTACATGATAGCATTGTGCGTTGTCCAAATATTCCAAATGGCCGATCAGTTTCGTAATGAAATGGCTAATTGAGTTGATGCAATAACTTCGAATAATATTCAGCGCTGGAATTTTGGCGTGCAGGTTTCTGAATTTGGTATATTAAATTGTGTTGCGGGAATGTGTGACTGATGACCAGTACCCATATTGGTGAGGCAAGTCGGAAATTATTCGTCCTTCGGTCAGACTGTACAAGTGTTCAGATGTCTTTTTGTTCCACTATCTAACTACTATACGATTTTAAAAAAATATTCCTAACGCTATATTGGGCCTAAAAGGCAGAGTCAAAATGAAACGTTACCAGCGTTTTCTGTTTAAATAATTCATATATTTCTTTAATTTTTTTGGCTGTGGCAGAATTCTAGGTCTCTATATATGGTCAATAGATATTATATAAGCAATTTTAGATTATACTGTTTAACAAAATACGCGTTTTGGACGTGGAGTTGCGGGCACCAGCCCGTTGATCAATACATTACAAAACAAAAACTTATACCAGAAGACACACAATTGTTCAAAGTGACATCACTTTAAACAGTGTTTCTAGGATTTTAATAAACGTGACGCTTAAGAAATTTTTTTTTTATTTTTTACTCAGAAATTGCTTCTGAATTATTTAACATCTCACTCGATACGAGAGCAAAAAAAATGTGCCCTGTGTCACCCCAGACCACAATGACGAATCATTGTTGAGGTGCCAATAATGTTCATCAAAATCGCGTTAGTAGTTTAAGCGTTACGGTGGAACATATGAAATGTTGGTGATGTTGGTGGTTGGTGTTGTTGTTGATGTTGGTGTTGTGTTGGTTGTAGTTGTTATGTTGTTGTTGTTTGTTGTGTGTGTGTGTGTATACATAGACCGCTAAAATCATAATCCTTCTGTTTGGCTTTGTAGAAGTCGGGTAAAAATAAGAAACAAATAAAACGTGTCACTAGGTTACACCATGATTTCCCAATTGAGTACTAACGAAACTAGAACTTTACGGATTTTGGACTTAGTTTTACGATTCCTATGGCCGTAAAATAGTTGGACTACAAAACACTGTTAGGGTTAGTTCATTATTTAGTTGCTGTCATGAGAATTTCATGAGATTTAAGCATAACTGGAGCAATGTGGTAGAAAGAGCGCACTTTTAGGTAGAGATCCATCTCTGCTTTACATTCTGGGAATTAAATGTGTGATGTTATTTAGAGAATAAAATTAAAATGTATATTTGGTGCAATGTGAATTCTTACTAAGTACATAGTAGTTGAAGCGAATTAAAAACTTCGATTATTGCAACTGTAATTTCTGTAAATATTTGGTAACTTTCTTGCGAATGTCTCCACTTGAATTTTAATTCTCCACGCCAAGCCACAATTTCAACCTATCATTTTACAACATATTTATGTCGTCTGACGTACGGGACATGCGTTTGCTTGTCACTTATATGTGACAATGGCGTTCAAACGTTAAACATAACATAACGCCTAAAATCCTCGAAGGTGTAGGCAGAGGTGTAGCTAATACAACACTTATATTCCACCAGTTATGTTTAAGTCCCATGTAATATGGAGCGAGCCTATTGCCATCAACCGGGCATAAATCTGGACTCCTGACTGCTACGTGATTGCTTCTGAGAAATTCCTGATGAAAAACCTCATGAAGATATGTCCGACCTGGGAATCAAACCCAGGACATTATGATCAGTAGACCAACGAGGCGGTCATTCGTTGATTTTTTATTACAAAATATATGTGGCCAGGTAATGCAAGACACGCCATTAAGCTTTTACTACTACGTATAGAGAAGACAGCACGAACAAAATCTGTGCTCCGTTTAACTGCAGTCGGCCGGCTGCAGTTCAATCAGTCACTTGCTCGCCACAGAGCATCTATACACGGGGTTAGCCGCCCCCGCGCGCCCCGCACTGCCTTCTCTATACGTAGTAGTAACAGCTCAATGAGACACGCTGTTCATTTAGTTACTTTCATAATAATAATCTATTTAGTCCGTCAGTTAGAGTATTGGCAATTAATGGACACGTATATTTTGTTTTTGTAAATCAATGAATATTGACAAAGATAAAACGCACCAAAACTCGGGAGTGGGGGCTCGTGACGTCAGAACTAGCTAAAAATTATACCTAGGCGTGACGTATTGAGAATTTTAAAAGCGTCATATATTTGTCAATTTTGGTTTACGTTACAAAAGAAAAAACGGGTCAAATATTTTTTGATAACTGACAGATTAATTAGTTTTTTTTTGTCGTCTCGCCTATTGCAGCAAATCAAATGCAAAGTCTCTCAAAATGTATTCGTCACAAGCAGCATCTAAACTAAGCGCGTCTAATCATGTCAACGTCAGCAACAAACTTTAAACTTAGTTTAATAGACTTGCCGCGCGGTGGAACCGGGCGATTAAGCGATGTCCCGCGTTGATGGGCACACGGTACAACTGAAACTAAATTAATCGGAACGGTGCCAGTGACAGCTTTAAGGGTGAAGCGAAGAATTTGGTGTTATTTGTCAATTTGGACGATCGAGGGTCGTGGTGACATACCTTTTCCTGATTTTGATGGAGCCCAGTTGCAGTTTCTTAATTTAGAACCACACGATACCTCAGTCATTTGTTGTAAGATTCGATTCTTTATACTAAACATGATAAGGTAGATGACAAAAAAAATCTAATTAGTCCGTATCTTTTTCCACGTAAACAAAAAATGAAGACGATACAGTGCGTCGAAAATTCGTGTGACGTCACATTTGAGTACATTTTTTACTCAAATGTGTCCTCACAAGCCCCCACTTATGATCTTTGATACGTTTTTATCTTCGTAAAGTTTTATTAATTTGATAAAACAAAAAACACATATACAATATTTTTCAATAATCTAACTGACGGACTAAACAGAATCATATTTTTTAGTCAGTCATCATGCATTTTATTACCGATTAATTTGTTTGCAAAAAGTTCCGTTTCAAGGTGGAGTTTTAGATGAAAACCAGTTTAGCTTAATTCATCGTCCTATGTGTAACTAAGCTTAAGTCCTAGCTTAATTAACCAATTGTGATTGAGTTTTCTTTTAATATTAATTATTTCACCTTCTGGTCAACAATTTTAGGTACAAATCCTTGAAATGGAAACAGTCCAAAATCAAGAACACAGTAAGCTAAACTGCAGTTCAAACTAATTCAATTGTGGAGTTGTCTCTTCGAGCGATCAAAGCCAGGCAAAGTTATCCTCGGGTAATGCAGTTACCGAACTACATTTCACTAGCTCCAACTTGCACAGGTAGAATAAGGTCACCCAAGCTCTTCCTTAAAGACGATCTTACATAACGCATGTAATCTTAGAGAATTCCAGGTGTCATGTCATATTCGTCGGGTTTTATGTGATGCAGAGTTGTATATTGTATAACTGGCTGGTGTCCGCAACTCCACGTCAAAGCGCGTATTGGTTATAATCCACCACGCGGGCCCATTGCGGATTGGTAGATGTCATATGTCTTCGAATTTTTGGTTCTAGGACATGCCGGTTTCCTCACGATGTTTTCCTTTACCGTTTTGAGAGCAGTATGGTGATGAAATAAATTACACAAAGTAATGCTCCTGTCGGGTCAAACCCACGACTTACTGTTCGTAAGTCTGGTCTGGTCAGGTGTATATAAAAGTACACTCACATTAAGCTAGTTATTTTTGAATCCGCGAAATCAAGGCCGAGCCTATTGCCAACAATCAAAACTTCGGGCTACTACTGAGAAATTCCTGATGGGCTTTGTCCGACCTGGGAATCGAACCCAAGACTTTATGTTCAGCAATAGCACATTGCCACCACTAGATCAACGGGAAATTTAATCTAATCCAAACTTCAAAACCCCTAGACACTCTTTGGTATAAACATACACAGAGAGCACTTAAGTCCTGTTTATTTCACTTAAAATACAAAGAGGAAGGCAATTCTTAAAGCCCTCAAGTGAATCTCTCCGTAGGGATCTCTTAGCTCTCGGCTATCTTCAGACTTAAACATCTAGCTAATTAAGATTAATTTAAGTCATCTAGAGAGTCTTTCCTTAAAGCAGATGATACGGTCTAATGTTTTTTTTTCAACACTTTCAGTTACTTCGGCATACATCGCGTGTTTTTTGTAAAATCTCCCCTGGTGGCGTTAAGAGGGCCCTTCCCGGCCCGCCTTTCGTCAACGCGAGTATGGTCGAAAAGCTTGTTGTTTCATCCAGAGCCACAGCGGTGGTATTCTTTCAACTCCCCTGTCTTACCTAGCCCCGAACCCGCACTACTTGCTTCCCGCGCACCTCATACCGCCTAACGCAAGGACATTGAACGAAAAATATTGTTCGAAAATTTATAAAACTTGTTCTAGGAAATACGTGTTTTTGAATTAGTCTTACAAGTATGTGAAATAAATATTTGTTATTTAGAATCTCCACTACATTTGCAAGGCTTTTATCAGGATGATTTCTTCACTTTTACAATTTATAAGTACGTTATGAACGGCCAAAGTTGAGGTAAAAGTTGTGCTAAACAGCAATTTTTGGAGGCTTATACTGAATTTGTTTCTACAAATTTTTATTTTCTGCTTCGATAATAGAAGCCTAGATGTAGTCCACAAGATACCTATTTGTTAAAAAAAATCAAAGATATATGTCTAACAACGGCATAATCACGCACGAGCTATTGTCAAAATTCTCGCGAAAAGTATGGCGGGTTGGCCGCTCTTAACATGCCCGCCGCCGCCGGGCCGCTCTTCAACGTAATCATCATCATATCAGCCCGTAATCACCCACTGCTGGGTATAGGTTTCCCTTTTTTCTGCCAATCTTCCCGGTTTTGTGCGTCCCTTATCCAGGTGTTACCCGTGACTTTGACGATATCTTCAACCCAACGAGCTTTCATACTTTCATAAACACTTTGAATCACAACGTAGACTCAAAACGCGAGATTATGATGATTGTTGAGGTGTTATGGTTCCCTGCCGGGGTTGCGGGACTGTTCGAAAGAGATACCGTGGCCCCGGAATACAAAGGGCGATGAAGGAACATGGATGGGTTTTAGTCAGTAAAAGTCTGACACTCCCTCCTGCTCCGCCCAGAGCGGGAGGAGTCATTTGATGATTTCTCATCCGAAAAAAAAAAGGAAAACAGGTGTTACGGTTCAGTTTTTGATAAAAAATAAAATAATTGTCATTTAAATTTTTGGATTTTATTACATTATGGTTCAGTTTTTGAGGAAGATTCTCTCAGGAGAAATAGTGGAATAACTCAAAATTAAAAGTGGAAGTTCTGGATTATTTTTACATTAGGGATAAGCCGTTTTGAGTGTGTTCAAGGGTTTTAGACTCTTAAATTCCTAATGAAAGTGGGGGTGGCAAAGGAAGTGCTAAATTAAAATGTGAACATACACAGTTTTCGATCTCTCTATTATCATGCTGTGGAGCTAATCTCCATTTCTGGCAATTTTAAATTGGATTTTCAAAGAACTTTTTCGAGCTAATAATTATTACCTGCTAAAGTCATTTTCCACGTTCCTGTATAAAATGAATGCATCAACTGTTAACATAATTATTGTGAATACAGTGGTAGATAGTTTTTTCACAGTTATGTTGCATTTGACAGCAACACAAGCAACCATATATCGAAACTGATATAAATCACTACAATATTGAAAGACTTATCAGTGGCAGCAACCCAACAGCAACCTTATGGCAACAAGAATAAGGATCACTGTGAATTTGACAATGGTGCCGATTCCCTTGTTTACAAACTAAACCAAATTTAAGTTCAGTGCATCTTTTTCTTTCTATTTCATTAAGAAAAGGACAGAAGATAAATATTAGTTACGTTCTGTCAAATTAATCAACGCCATACAAGTTTTAGACGCGATTAAAAAGTTGACTACTAAAATTACATCAAATTACGTCAGGTGCTGACTAATTTGACAGGATTAAACTAATATTTATCTTCTATCATTTTCATAATGAAATAGAAAGAAAAAGATGCATTCAACTTAAATTTAGTTTAGTTTGTGAACAAGGGAATCGGCACCAGTGTACAAAGTCAAAGGTAAAACAATTGTGAATTTGACAGTGTACAATGTCAAAGGAAAAACAATTGTGAATTTGACAGTGAACAAAGTCAATGGTAAAACAATTGTGAATTGACTGTAGATAACTCTGCTCGAATCTTCGGAATGAGTAGACCGTATATCTCTCAGTTGACATAATTTAAACGCCTCTCCATCCAAATTCCACTAAACCCGATCCAACTTTTCGACTAAAACCTGAAACTAGCAAACACGGCAATACATTACAGCGGGCCCAACCGTTTGTCAAACGAAATTCCCATTGGATTTAATTTGTCACGTATTTACATAATAAATGAACGCCTCCTCCTCGAAGCGGTGTAATCCGGTTTAATCTGGTTTAATCCAGCTTAAACCGCTTTTATACATCATTGAGAGACTTGATTCCCGATCGGGACACAATTTGCATGTTATTCCGTGTTAATACCTTAATAGTGGGTGTGGCAAGTAATTTTGTAATGACGTCATTTGCATAATGTCGCCTGAGGAGGTCGCTTTAGGGAATACATGGAGTATAATGAAGCAGAATGTCTTTGGGACTAATTTTTGAGATAGCGGATTGATGGTAGTGGATTTGCATTTTGAAATTGACATTTTGGTTATAGAGTGAACATTATTATAGACCTGCTCATATTGCGCTGCCTGTTGTATGAAAGTTAAAGTTTCTTATGTTTATGCAATGATATATAAACTATAGATACGTTGTCCGCACTCTAAAATGACAACATGAAATGAAGCCAATTGGCCACATCGCGCTTAGTTACGCACCAACCTGTCGCGCGACGCTACGTTTGTTTATAATTTAATAAATCCTGTGACGTGACTGAAGATGTATATTTATCTCCCTCTCGCAACAGGCATCCCGCCGTTCGGTGTCATATTTTCTTTCTCTTTCTTCGCGCTTATAAGTAGTTCTAGTATTTTCGCCGTTTTTAAGCGCCGCGATGTTGGTTCATGACGTGTCTATATATAATACGTCATTGTGTTTATGGTATTGTTTAGTTTTGTACATCGTGAGGAAACTTTAGTTTGTTGTTAATCAGAAACGGGCTCGTTTGCGTGCATTACCATTGATTTAGTTCTAGTTACATCTGCAATGTTTACAAGTATCTGGTAAAAAGATGCCAAAATTATCGACTGGGTATAATAACTTGATGGATTTTTCTTAACCCTCTTACAAGAATACGTGTAAATTTCGTCATCTAATCAATGATAAAATGTCAGATTCATCTGGTTCCAAAACACATTTATTTTGTGTTTTTTTTTTTTTTCCAAACTAGTACAATTATTTACTATTTCTTTTTTTCTTGTAGATTAACTCCTTTATTGACGCTCAAATTATTTTAACCTAATTAAAACCTTCCACACAACATTATTACAACAATAAACTGAACCCAACTTTCACCACCAACTATAAAATTCCTTGCAGAAGAAAACTCGTTGCATAACTACCTTACTTTTCTTAGAATTTACACCTAAACTTCATTACACAGTTTTAATCTGCCGTCGTAATAGAGTTTTTCAAAGTTTCATCCTTCGCCCTAAGCGAGGCTTTTGTCAAAAGAAAATGAAATTTTCTTTTAATATTGCACGTTATATTTTTTGCTTATAAAGAGCAAAATTCTGGGATTTTTTGGGCAAACATGATTTATTTTGTAAAAAATACAATGAAGTAACAACACACTTTATTAAAAAATCTTAAAACATTTTTAATAGAGCAGCCTAACATTCAATTTGAGTCTATTTTTTTTTGTCAACAATTATTCATTTCAGACTACATATATTGATTGAGGTTTAAAATCAAAATAGAGCATTATACTGTGCTTAGTTCATTTGAAATGTATCATTTATCAAAGTGTATTTTATAACCAACTGAAAAATCTCTCAATTCCAATACTTCTACCCACCCACCCTCCACTAGGTACCTACCAATCATCATCTGCCTAGCCTTTTCCCAACTATGTTGGGGTCGTCTTCCAGTCTAACCGGATGCAGCTGAATACAAGTATTTTACATAGAGCGACTGCCAATCTGACCTCCACAACCCATTTATTACTACACGGTAAAACGGTACCCCTTGATAAGACTGGTTGTCAGAGTTTCAGGCCACTTACTACCTGTAACGACTGACAAAGATCTACAAATGACAGCCGGGACCAATGGCTTAACACCAACACTACCTACCCATACTATCTCTAGAAACTTTACAAAATAAAGGGTGTAAAACACCTCTTAACGAAGCCGAAAGACACTTGTTTTCCTCGTCATTGCGATCATTTTTTTGTTCTACACCATACCTGGGAACCTTTTAATTACGGAGATATTGGGGGTCAAAGTTCCAACTTTTTGACAAGGTTTTTTTTTTGCTATACAAGTTTTTAATGTAAGATTTTTACTTTAAACACTTCCACGACCGCCGTACTATTCATTAAATCCATCAGCACAATGTTTTGAGTGAGTTACATTGAGTTGTACCAAAAAACATGATTTTTCACCCCAAAAAAAAAGTCGTTTCCCAGCAATAATTTTTGCGTAAAGTAACATAGTTTGATGTACATAATGCTTGGTTGACGGCTTCGTGATGAGGTCTTTTACACCCTGTATATCTTCAAATTAATCAATATCTCAATCCACCGTAATCAAAATACACACACACTTACAAAAATCACAAGCACACTTCATTACAAACCCAAGACACCAAAGCAATTGAAAAATTAATAAGAAATCTTAATGAAACCGGGAGACATGTAAACAAGAGTGATCTCTATAACAAAATCGTTGATTCGCCATCAACCGAGATGGGGGGACCTACCCTCAATTCAATTAAACTTTAACCAACTTGTAGTAAACAACACAATTAATTTCACTCCAATGCATTTTGTACCTTATCTCGAGTGCGGTTTGATTTATAATTGAATGGTGTGGATAATAATGTCAATTATCAAAATGCTATTGTTTTGATATCATAGGACCGAAGTTCAAATGAGTTTATTATGACGAAACTATTATAGTGACGACGTTATATTGTGTGTTGGGTTTTAGAGCAGTATTTGAGTACCTAAATAACATTCGACACTACTAACACATCTTTTGCCGCCGGTGACTGAAAAGTTGTATGGTAATCGGCTGTCGCGGTATGGGCATGTGATGCAGAGGAATTAGTGAGGAAAGTTTTGTGTATGAATGTGGATGGGTATGAAGACCAAAGAAGCGATGGTGTAATAGATCTACTTGATCCTATTTAAAATAAATGGATAAGCAGACTTGTTCAATTAAATTTTAATAGAGGGGAAAGATAAAAAATACAGCTAGTTATAAAAAACTACCTAGCACGCACTCAGTTTTAAAGTTTATGCACTTAGATGGACAATAATGAGTTTACCACACTGTAAGAACGGGATCAGGCGTCAGGGTAGCAGTTCGATACCGGAGTAACCTTGAAGTTGAGCTCTGAAGCAGTAGAAACGGCGGCAGCGCAGATCTCAGAGTTCACTAGGACAGCTCAGCAGCAAGACAGTGCAGAACTCAGGGCCAGACGTAGGACAGCCCTGCGAGACCAGTAGACGGACAGGCACGTAGTTAGCCTCCGAACATCGGGAGCAGAAGTCCCAGGAGAAACTTTCGTTGGATCCCCTGGACAGTTTAAGAATCTCACCGCCAAAACCAAGCTGCTCTCTGATACTCCTCAAATCAGATTTCAGAGTAGACTTTTCAGCCGTCCGTCAGCTCGTTTCTCCCAAAGTAGTCTTCTTCTTTCAAATCTTAGTTTTCTTAGTGTGGCCATCATCTCAACTGACAAGTGTAGTCGGCCAGGACATATACATGAGTGCGTAAATAATTTTATTATAATTTAATTTAATATTAAGTTATTTAGTAAACAATCATAATAATCTACAAAATATAATGGCTAAACACATATTGATAAAAATAATTTAAATTATACAAACCAAAAAGAGAAATCATAGAGCTAGACCATAGACTGAGCAGAAAGAGATTTAAAAAACTAACTGACAGTTTGACAATTTGACGCTTGACGTAAATATCACAACATGAAAATTATAATAATATTTTATTTCAGCTATTTCCAAGTTAAAGAATCGTATTTAAACCGATTTGCTGAGTGTAGATATATAAACAAATAAAAAGCATGATAAATAGTATTATGAATGGTGAATATAAAGCGTAAGTATAGCATAATACTATATTTCCCCAACGACCCCGAGAAAATTTTTGGCCTAGAACAAAAATTTTGCTTAAGTTAAAGTATTACAGCATTCACAAAACTTACATAACTCATTCAAACACACCGACATCTTACGAAGTTAGGTCAGGTAGGATTCACATTCAATGATCACTACTCAACCTGATAAATCAATAACTTTAAGGCTTATTTTAGGAGTTGTAATCCGCTCGCGTCTAAAACCACTAATGAGATGAAAATAGAAAGATTTTAACAAAGGCTTATTTTTAATGGAGTTGTCATCCGCTCCTAATCAACTTTAGTTGATAGTTAACAAGGGCTTATTTTTATGGAGTTGTCATCCGCTCCAATCAACTTTTAGAGTTGATAGTTAACAAGGGCTTATTTTTATGGAGTTGTCATCCGCTCCAATCAACTTTTAGAGTTGATAGTTAACAAGGGCTTATTTTTATGGAGTTGTCATCCGCTCCAATCAACTTTTAGAGTTGATAGTTAGAAACAAGTTAGTCATATTAACTTGTAGAAAAGAATAGATATAAAGGAAGATTAAAAATAATATTTTAATGGTTTATGAACCGATGAATGAATTCGAAAAATAAATAAATAGAGTTTGAATGAATCAAAAAGAACTCTATCATAGAGGAAGGAAAGAAGAAAGGGATGAGTTATGAATATAGATGTTTTTTTTTTTTTACATAATTGTATAAATTATATTTTAAAGTCTTTAATATGGTATTTGGCTCGATTGCCACGTTGATCTTCTAATATATATACTAATGGTGATAGCTTTTGTAAAATAGTTGATTTTACATATTTCGGCGCTAGTTTAGAGCTAAAATAATTACCCGCATGACTAATTGTATAGTTTTTACGCCAGACTGTATCTCCAACGTTATATTCTTTAAAGGTACGAGTTTCGTTGTAACGAGAAGAGTTACGAGCATGAGCAATATGGAGGGCTATCTGAACTTTATCGAAAGTTGCAGACAATAAACCTATGTTAGTAGCATAGATGTCCCTAGGTAGAAAAACGATTTCATCAAGATTATTAGTTGGTGTATAAAGTGAGCCAGAACTAACTGTTTCTCGTCCGAAGAGCAAAAAGTTAGGAGAGAAACCAGTGGTAATATTAGTTGTGCTGTTCATAGCATATTGAACTTTAGGAAGGTGGATGTCCCAAGATCTATGGTCATCACCAACCAAAGATGACAAAGCTGTGATTATAGTACGATTGTATCTTTCCGTAGGATTAACTTGGGGGCAATAGTGAGGAGAGAAAAATATGTAAGGTATATTATATCTGCCCAGAAAGTTGTGAAATTCATGGGATTGAAATTGCGATCCATTGTCCATAATAATAGTTTGAGGTACTCCATGAACTAAAAAAACAAAATTTTCCAAGTTAGAGATGATGTTAGCACTAGTAGCTCGTTTTAGTGGAAAAATCAGCGAATATTTAGTAAAACAACAATTAACCACTAGGATAAATTGATTTCTACGTCTAGTCATTGGTAGAGGACCCATTAGATCCAAAGAAATTGTTTGAAAGGGCCTGGAACAAATTTTTGGTTTACCCATAAGGCCAAAGGGAGAGTGATTTGCGTGTTTGTATGTTAAGCAATTATCACAGATAGAAATTATTTTAGCGATATCCTTAAACATAGCTGGCCAGTAATATAGAAGTGATATTTTTTTATAAGTTTTAAAGATTCCTAGATGAGGTTGATCTGGAGACCCATGATTATCTTTAACAAGGGTTTCCCGGAGACTAGGATGAGGAACTTCTTTCCACGCGAAATCTTCAGTTAACGCGTGAGGAGATTGAGTATAGCGAAATAATTTATTTTCACGAATAGTATAATTGGGATATTGATCAGGATTGCTACGACATTCTAAAAGTAGTTTGTTATAGTGTTCTAATGCTGGAGATATAGGTTGGGGATCAAGTGTGACAGGATTAACGCCAAGTGGATATGAATTAGAATTACGAGAGAGTAAATCAGGGACTAAATTGTCTTTACCTCTTTTGTGTTTTAGAATAAAATTAAAAGATGACAACCTAAGAGCCCACCGCGCAAGTCTACCAGATGGATTGGATAATTTAAGAAACCATTTAAGTGCTGCGTGGTCTGTATAAACAGTGAATTGTTTACCATTATCGATATAACAACGCCAATGTTCTAAAGCTGAAATGACCGCAAGAGTTTCTCTTTCTGTAGTTGAGTAATTTCGTTCATTTTTATTAAGAGATTTGCTCATATAAGCTATAACTACTTCTTTGTCGTCTTTTACTTGTGTTAACATACCTCCAATGGCAAAGTTAGAAGCATCACAATGTACAGAGAAAGGGAGATCGTAGTCAGGACAAGCAAGTATAGGAGTAGTAACAAGAGCTTCTTTTAGTTTATTAAAAGCCAGAGTAGCATCTTTATCCCAAATGAATTTAGGGGTGTTTTTACCGGAAGAAGTTAATTTATTAAGTGGAGTTGCAATTGTGCTGAAGTTGGGAATAAAACGTCGAAACCAACTACAAGTTCCAATAAATTTCCTTACTTCTTTACGAGAAGTGGGAGTAGGGAATTCGAGTATTGCTTTAATTTTAGTCGGATCTGACCTTAAACCATTTTCATCTACTATGTACCCTAAGTATTTAAGTTCATTTTTAAAGAATTGACTTTTATCGAAGTTAATTGTTAATCTAGCAAACGTTAATTTATCAAGAACTTTAACTAGATAAGAGATATGCTCTTCAAATGATTCAGAGATGATTATTATATCATCAAGGTAACAAAAGACTTTATTATCAAAATCAGGAGTAAAAAGCATGTCCATAAGTCTTTGCTGAGTAGCTGGAGCATTAGTTAAACCAAAAGGCATGATAACAAAGCGATACATGCCGCGACCAGGGACATAAAAAGCTGTTTTATCTTTATCCGCTTCTTCTTTTAAAGGGATTTCCCAAAACGCTTTAGCAATATCGATGCTTGAAAGAAATTTAGCGTTTTTAAGGTTATCTAAAATTTCATTAACAAACGGTAGGCTGTACGCGTCTCTACGAGTAACTGAATTTAGTTTACGACTATCAACACAGAATCGCCATTCACCATTCTTTTTAGGTGTAATGATAACCGGAGAAAGCCAAGGGCTTTCGCATTTTTCAATAACGCCCCATTCTAACATTTTATCGACTTCTATAATGAGAGCTTTTTGTTTTACAGGGGAAAGACGATAACATCGTTGTTTAATTGGAGGAGTGTCACCTGTATCAATATGGTGACTAATAAGATGAGTGCGACCCAGTACTCCTCTACTTTCGAAGGATATAGCTTTAAATCGTTTAATCATATCATCAGCGATAGTCTTTTGCTCTAACGAGAGATGATTATAAGGAAGTATTTGTTTAGTAGTTTTAGTGACCACTGAACATTTAGTATTTGCTTTAAAAGCCGAAGAAAGTATGTGTGGAATAAGATTAAACTTTTTCCAAAAGTCGACTCCTAAAATAATTGAAGGAGATAAATTAGGAAATACGAAGGCTTGGATTAGATGAGTTTGATTATTGTATCTAATCGGAATATCAATTGAGCCAAGGGATTTACTTTTATGATTACTGGCAGTAGTAATCGCCATTGAAAAAGACTTGGATAACGTGAAGCCTAATTTTAAAATTTCTAGGTGAGAGTTATTACCAAGTATTGTAATAGAACTACCGCTATCTAGTAAGCCGGAAAACATTTTGTCATTGATAGAAATATCAATAAAAGGACGATTAAAATCTTTTTCACTATCGTATAGTGAAGTTATTTTGTAACAATGAAAGAAATTTTTTATAGTTTGTAACCAATCATGCCAGTCTGATTGATTAAAGTTTTTATTACCCAAGTCGTTGTTTAGTTTTTTGAGTTGTTAGTTTTATTACAGTTAGGACAGTCGGTAAATTTAACATCTTTTAAACCACACCTAAAACAAATAATTAATGAACGAGGTTGAGAGCAATTAGTTAGTGTATGACCATTAGGCTGAGGCTACATTAGGCCGCGACGCGACCTGCGACACATGAGCGATTAAAACAAGTAAATGAATGCTCACGTATATGGCTACACCGTACATCAAATATTACTACCGATCTTTGATTTCTTTATGCGATAGGAACAACATTACTGAAATCACGGCATCGGCTACATCAACAGATGAGCGAAATTGAAGCGAATTTATTAGAAAATTTCGAACTTGCACGACTAGTTCAATAGTGCTGCTAAATATGCGTGTGGCTACATTATGCGTATAGTAAACCGCGATGGATGATTTGATCGCATTCTAAGAAAACGACCGATTCAAATGAGTCATTGTTATGATAGCGGCTACATTACAACTGTACTTCAGAGCGTAAAAAACAAATGCTCGTCAGTTATATTAAATGGCTACATTATTTGAGCGAATTTAAATGAATGAGCGATTAATTTTGCGAGAAGTTCAAAGTTACTGTTTTAGTGGGTCCGCTGTCAAGTGGCTACATAATCACGCTACGGACATGACATGACTCGGCGCTCGCTCATGACAGTGCGACACGTTCAAACCAGTTTGTTTTGATCGCTCATCTCAAGAGGTTTGTCTTGAATCTACGATGGACGTTAAGTTGTTTGTATCCGAAATTCAAGCACGTCCTGCAATGGTGAAAATGATGAAATTCTCCATATTTACTGCGCTCTTTATTTATTTCGTGAATCCAACATAATCTCTATTTCAAAAATAGTTCGTACTTGAGGTAAGAGCTTTCAAGCAAAAATACAAGGTTTGGTTTTGACAAAGCCATTGAAAATAATACACGTTACGTTTACACAAAGCTACAGCTACAGCAACCTTTCGACTGTGTGAATGCCGCGAACTAAACAACCTCCCCTCGCGTCCCGCGCGCGTCGCATGTGTCGCCTGTGTGTGCTCCCTCTATGTAGCCATCTTGACACGGAGTCGCCGCGAATGTTTTAAGATCATTAAAATGCGATGAACTAGCGAATTCTCAGCGAAATCGCTGTTTTTCTCTTTTTATAGTGTAGCCGCATGAATCGCTCTTGCTAATTCGTTGTTGAGCATGTGTACTGTAGCCATGTCATCGCCGAATATACACCGGAATTTCGCTTGTAATGTAGCCATACCATGTTTTTCTCGTTTCGCTCTTCCAGTCGCATCGCAAATCGCTCCCTACTGTAGCCTCAGCCTTAGTGCGGCAGCGTACACAAAAAGCATTATAATTAACTTTATTAATTGTATTAACTTTAAGTTTATTGTTAAAACGATTAAAATTTGTTCTAGGAGGGAACGCGTCAGAAGTTGAGGGCTTTGACGTTAAGTTAGTAGATTTATAGTTAAATTCAACAGTTATAGGATTATTTGTAGTTTGAGGTTCGTTGAAATGTTTCTCTTTATCCAAGAATTCTTCATATTTTCGACAACATGAAATAAGCGCATCAATAGAATTAATGTTATTATTCGCGATGTAAGGTGAATAGCAAGGTCGAATGTTACGAATAATAATTTGGAGTTTTTTAGTTTCCGTTAGTTTTTCTGAAAGTCTGGAAAACATGCCAGTTAGTATGGAAACAAAAATAACAATAGGTTCATCTTTGCCTTGAGTTCGACTATTGATGGCTTCTAATAATTTATAGTCATAATCAAAACCGCCAAAGTCTGTAATCAAAGCTTCGCAAAGTTCGCTCCATGATAACAAAGAATCACGTTTGAAACGATACCAATGTAAAGCGTTATCAGTTAATAATTCAAACGCATGATCTAATAATTTGTCTCGAGAAATATTCCTAGAAATACTAAATTCCTGAATTTTTTGTATAAAGGAACGCGGACACGAGTTTCCGTCATATTTTATTCGTTTTAATTCGTTAAGGGAATTATTAGGAATAGAGTTTGACTGAATGTCGGGAAGCATAGTATGAAACATTGTGTCATTGGGGCTGTTATGAGTCGAATAAGGACGGTTGATTTCTATAGGTTGAGAGTTGAAGTCGTTGGAAACAGTTGTTAAAGAATTAAATTTTGATTCTAAGGTGAGAAATCTTTCTTTAGTTTGAGATAAACGATTCACCTCTGAGGGATCTGAATCAATATCAATCCTCTCAAGTCGAAAATAAAGATGATTAATAAAGGTTTTAATTTTTTTGTTTAGTCTTTGGTTACCTTGTTCTAACGATTGTATTTTTGATTCGATATAATTTAGAGTAGTGGTAAGTTCGTCTAAATCAGTTTTAACTTCTAATATCGAGTCTAAAATATCTTTAGAAGGAGAACGAGGTGCGAGTTGAAGAATTTGTTTTTTAAGCTGTATTACTGTATCATTTGGTTCTTCTAATCTTATTTTGATTTCATATTCAAGCTCAGCTTTGTTTAAAAGTTCAAAGAAAATAATTCTATCCATGATTAAGAAATTAATGTTGAAAGAAGATAAATAAAAATTGATGAAATCAATTACTCAAGAGGGGTCTGAGTTAAAGAAAACTCAAATGTTAGAGAGCGTGGACTAGAGAGTGTCCAAAGAAAGAAGTCGACCTAATGTACACAAAAAAAAAAAAAAAACTGAGTTGGTGGTAAAATTCGGAACTAAAGCATAAAGTTTAGTACATAATGATTGCCACCGCAAAGTTTGATAAACTTTAGTACCTAGTTTTGCCACCGCGCAAATAGACTAGTACTCCATGCCCATAATACTCCATGGCCCGTTTGTTACCTAGCAACCGATGACAAATAACAAGTCGATATAAATATTTTGAGAGCCCACTAAACTTGTTTTGGTATGATTCCCAGATGAAATATGTATAAATATATATAATAAGTGTATAGGAGGATAGTGAAGTATTTGTATTAACACTCCCAAGAGGCCGAAAGGGTGCCAATTATCTTTCGATAACGATAAGTGTGTAGGGGTGAAGAATACCTAGATGATATTTAGTTGTAGAAGAGTTGAGTTGAATAGAAGAGTCTTTAAGAGGAGAGCTGAAGAAGAAAAATAAGTTAGTTAGTATTCATAAGACTAGGCCAAATAAGAAGTCCAAAAAGAAATACTAGTGCTAGTTTTAATAGAATTTTGAAAATAAATGAGTGGGTTCGAGTTGATTTTACGGGGGGCGCCAATTTGTAACAGATCTACTTGATCCTATTTAAAATAAATGGATAAGCAGACTTGTTCAATTAAATTTTAATAGAGGGGAAAGATAAAAAATACAGCTAGTTATAAAAAACTACCTAGCACGCACTCAGTTTTAAAGTTTATGCACTTAGATGGACAATAATGAGTTTACCACACTGTAAGAACGGGATCAGGCGTCAGGGTAGCAGGTCGATACCGGAGTAACCTTGAAGTTGAGCTCTGAAGCAGTAGAAACGGCGGCAGCGCAGATCTCAGAGTTCACTAGGACAGCTCAGCAGCAAGACAGTGCAGAACTCAGGGCCAGACGTAGGACAGCCCTGCGAGACCAGTAGACGGACAGGCACGTAGTTAGCCTCCGAACATCGGGAGCAGAAGTCCCAGGAGAAACTTTCGTTGGATCCCCTGGACAGTTTAAGAATCTCACCGCCAAAACCAAGCTGCTCTCTGATACTCCTCAAATCAGATTTCAGAGTAGACTTTTCAGCCGTCCGTCAGCTCGTTTCTCCCAAAGTAGTCTTCTTCTTTCAAATCTTAGTTTTCTTAGTGTGGCCATCATCTCAACTGACAAGTGTAGTCGGCCAGGACATATACATGAGTGCGTAAAGAATTTTATAATTTAATTTAATATTAAGTTATTTAGTAAACAATCATAATAATCTACAAAATATAATGGCTAAACACATATTGATAAAAATAATTTAAATTATACAAACCAAAAAGAGAAATCATAGAGCTAGACCATAGACTGAGCAGAAAGAGATTTAAAAAACTAACTGACAGTTTGACAATTTGACGCTTGACGTAAATATCACAACATGAAAATTATAATAATATTTTATTTCAGCTATTTCCAAGTTAAAGAATCGTATTTAAACCGATTTGCTGAGTGTAGATATATAATAGTTATTTATGCAACTGTTGTATAATGAGGGGTATTAAAACACGAATGTGGGTTTATCACACGAGGCGAAGCCGAGTGTGATAATAGTATCACATGAGTGTTTTAATACCTAATTATGTACAGTTGCATACAAGACTTTATCTACATCCATGATATGAATCCTCCATAAAAGGTTCTGAAACCATAGGATGTTGCAGTGTTGTAAGAAGTCTATGTAAATTCATGGAAAGTTTAATTGCTGAGTATTTAATTCAAACAAACCATGTATATGTAATAATATAATTATTAACATTTTGGATTGTACAATTATTAAAATGCACAAAGCTTGTATCAATCATTTTTGTAAACAACAAAGTATTGTAGGGACCTACTTAGTGCAATACTAATATCCAAATATCGAACAAAAATGGCGGGATACGACGTGAATTCGAATTAACCTATAAGTTTTTTTTAATTACGTCGCTGTGGTAGTGAATCGCACGTGCTAGACAATGTTCTTTTTTTAAAAACGAGTTGCATAATGAAATTCAGTACAACATTATAACACCCGTTTGGATGTTATGATGGTTATTATGACACTAGCTGTTTTAATGTTGGCCATAAGCTAACTGTTTCAGATATTTTTATAGAGGATTTATAGCATGGGTGTAGATAAACAAATAAAAAGCATGATAAATAGTATTATGAATGGCGAATATGAAGCGTAAGTATAGCATAATACTATAATGGGTGGACTGTGTAAAGGATGATAAATGATGTTTATTTTGCAAGTAGGTTTTTACAAACACTTTTACACGTCATTTTTTAAAACTAGATGTGGCCGGTGATTCGTACCTGACTACTCTAAGAAGAAACAGCCGAAACAAACTCAGAGGTCATAGTCTCTTTTGAAGTCCAGACATAATCTTGCTCAATTCACATGAGGACCATGCAGATCAGTGTCTGAGATGGTCTTTTGAAGAAAAAACCATACAGATTTGAGTGGACCTGTCCAGTCAGTGCAAGCATTTGTCAGTTAACGTGTAGCTCGACTTATAACTCAAGGAGCTCAACGAAACGACGAACAATACCAAAGAAAGGACATTTGGGTAGGTCGCTTAGAGTACTCAACTGCCAGACAATTGTGGGAAAAAATAAACAAAAAATAAAATGTGATCCACATGGTCCCCACATTCACAATAATCATATAAAATTAATAACAAGTTCTATTCAAAAATAATGTAAATAAAAATCACAAAATATATGTATATAATTATAATACTAGCAACAGCTAGTACCGAACTTCACGCGGGCGAAGCCGCGGGCAACAGCCCGCGGCTTCGCCCGCGTGAAGTTCGGTAACTGTCCCACTGGATCATACTAAAGGGATAATAGTGTCCTACATGTTAATCCAGGTTATAAAGTATCTATGTGCCACATTTCATAATCATCGCAATTATTATTATCACAATCACCATCACTATCACAACCGCCATCATTATCACAATCACCATCACTAACACTATCACAATCACAATCACCATCACAATCCCCATCACCATCACTATCACAGTCACCATCATTATCACCAATTATCATCATTAACACAACCACCATAACTACCACAATCATTATCACAATCACCATCACAATCACCATAACAATCACAATCACTATCACAATCACCATCACAATCCCCATCACTATCGCTATCACTATCACAATCACCATCACCATAACAATCACCATCATCGTTATCACAATAATTATCATCGTAATCACAGTCATTATCACACTCACCGTCACCATCACTATCTCAATCACCATCACAATCACCATAAGAATCACAATCCCCATCACTATCGCTATCACAATCACTATCATAATCACCATCACCATCACAATCACCATCACAATCACCATCATAATCACCATCACAATCACCATCACAATCACCATCACAATCACCATCACAATCACCATAACAATCACAATCACCATCATCATCACAATCACCATCACAATCACCATCACAATCACCATCATAATCACCATCACAATCACCATCATAATCACCATCACAATCACCATCACAATCAACGTCACAATCACCATCACAGTCACCATCACAATGACCATCACAATCACCATCACAATCACCATAAGAATCACAATCCCCATCACTATCGCTATCACAATCACTATCATAATCACCATCACCATCACAATCACCATCACAATCACCATCATAATCACCATCACAATCACCATCACAATCACCATCACAATCACCATTACAATCACCATCACAATCACAATCACCATCATCATCACAATCACCATCACAATCACCATCACAATCACCATCACAATCACCATCATAATCACCATCACAATCACCATCATAATCACCATCACAATCACCATCACAATCAACGTCACAATCACCATCACAGTCACCATCACAATGACCATCACAATCACCATCACAATCACCATCACAATTACCATCACAATCACCATCACAATCACCATCACAATCACCATCGCTATCACCATCACAATCACCACCACTCTCAGAATAACTGTCACAATCATCATCACCATCACAATCACCATCAAAATCAGTATCACAATGACCATCATCGTTATCACAATCATTATCATCGTAATCACAATCGCTATCATCATTATCACAATCACTATCATCGTAATCTCAACCATTATCATCGTATTCACAATCATCATCATCACAATCTCCATCCTCGTCATCACAATCATTATAATCGTAATCACAATCATTATCATCGTAATCACAATCATCTTAATCACAATCATCATGATCACAATCGCCATCACTATCTCAACCACAATCATTATCACAATCACCATCACAATTACCATCACAATCACTACCCTCGTTACCACAATCATTATCATAGTAATCACAATAATCTACATCATTATTACAATCACCATCACTGTCACAATCATCATCATCGTAATCACAATCATTATCATCTGGATCTCAAAATAAATGCCATTTTCGTAATCAGCACCCCTGATAATCTCGGTATCGACACCCATATTGATTTTTAGACATTTCAACCCCATCGCACCCCAACAGGGAATGGTAGTATTTCAGGTCTGCCACATTAAATCTTAAAATAGTTGTTTTTGTAATACACCCGACCCAATTCACCATAAAAACAATACCTATGTTGAAGTTCAGGCTTTGTTACCCCATTTCCCCCTTTAGGGGTTGAATTCTGAAAAAAAACTGAAACACAAATGTTAACTCATTTATCCATAGGAGTACTCCTGTTAAGTTTCGAATAAAGTAGTCTAACTAATCTTATTTCCCCACGTAATCTTTGGACTCCCGTTCCAACCCCTAAGGGGGTGAATTTTGAAAAATCCTTTCTTAATGCACCCCTCATAAAGAACCTTTGTGCCAAATTTGGAATTGCTAGACTCAGCGGTTTGGGCTGTGCATTGATTTTTATACTTTGCCACCCCATTTCCCCCTCTTAGGGGTTGAATTCTGAAAAAACCTGAAACCTGTTTCTACTCATTTATCAATAGGAGCACTCCTGTGAAGTTTCTAATCAAATAGTCTAACTAATCTTGTTTCCCCATACAAACTTTGGAGCCCCGTTTAACCCCTTTAGGGGATGAATTTTGAAAAATCCTTTCTTAGTGCACCCCTAGACTACATAAGGAACCTACTTGCCAAATTTGGAATCTGTAGACCCAGCGTTTGGGCTGTGCGTTGATAGATGAGTCAGTCAGTCAGTCAGTCAGTCAATCAGTCAGTCAGTCAGTCAGTCAGTTTCTTCTTTTATATATTTACATAGATGATATAGCAAGAAAGGAGGTGTCTGATGAGATGACGAGTAAAAGAGAAGTATGGAAGAAGAGACAAGTTGGTCCGACCCCAAATTAATTTAGATACGGGCAAGAGAATGATGACTAATAACAAACATTTGCATCGATTTCTTTTATAGATAAACATAAACCTGTCCCTACTTTACACGATTATTTGTTTCAAGAGACCGACGGTCAGACAGACAGTCAAGAAAAACGATTTTGTGTTTACAATAATAGTTTTACAAAGGAGTGGTAAGTAACAATTTTTCTGTCTAATAGGGTAGACGTTAGATTTCCAAAAAATTTTGGACATTTATATTTTTTATTTTTTCACGTTAACAAAAAATGAAGACGATACAGTGATCGAAAACTCGTCAAACAAACAACAAATCTGACGTCACAAGCACCCACTCATGATCTTTCTTTGACGTTTTATCTTCGTCAATTTTTATTAATTTGTTGAAACAAAAGACACGTATCCAATATTTTTCGAATAAACAGAATCATATTTTTTTCAGTCATCAATTCACCATCTCTATTCCTGACGAATGGAAACATTTTACTCTTTAAAAATAAGGAACATACCAAAACGAAAAATACCAAGACCATAAAAAATCGTTGAAAAGTGTCAATAAAACCAGGAACAAAGTCTCGAGATCTACCAATAAAATAATGGATGGATATTGACGAAACAAGAGAATGTTGGGTATCTAATATCCATTGTAAAACAGTTGTAGACATAGCAACGTTTGATCTTACGTACGCTTGTAATATTGGGGCCACGAAACCTGCGACGCTATGTGAGAACCGCCCGCCAAACATTTTTTTTCACTATTTTACCATAACTCCCCATGAGTTATGATAAAATAGTGAAAAAAAATGTTTGCAGCAGCCAATATAGGAATAGTGGTAAAAACCGGTACAATTCATAGGAATGAGCATTAGTGTTTTGACCTTCGTTTGATTGGTCTCTTCTATCATCAGAGAGTCATGTTCGTTTCTGGTGGTTGGGATTCTTTTCATTTTTGGCACGTCTTATGTAACAATGTTATGTTTGCGTACCAAAACGCAAAATACCAAGACCATAAAAATCGTTGAAAAGCGTCAATAAAATCACGAACAAAGTCTCGAGATCTACCAATAAAATAATGGGTGGATATTGACAAAACAAGAGAATGTTGGATATCTAATATCCATTGTAAAACAGTTGTAGACATAGCAACGTTTGATCTTACGTACGCTTGTAATATTGGGGCCATGAAACCTGCGACGCTATGTGAGAACCGCCCGCCAAACATTTTTTTTCACTATTTTACCATAACTCATAGGAGTTTTTTTTTTAGGTTTTTTAAACTGAGACATGGCTATTAACACTAAACATATCCGGTTTTTAGTGTTGATGATTATCAAATGTCCGTTCCTAGCATAATTGCTAAACATTGGAACATTTTATTACACTGCTCTGCTCAGGGCCTGGTCTAATCTATTAATGGGACGTAATTTTCTAATAATTTTAATTAATTATCCTAATATTAGTGAACCCATCGACCAAACATTAGTGGTAACAACAGCACTACGAAAATCTTATTTACCAATGCCAAATGCACTGATGTTCAGCTGACTGCACATAAATATTTTGATCAACACTTTCATGATTGTGTTTTTAAGTCGTCAAAATCACATAGTGCGTCACTGGCAGAAGCAGTGACGTAAATAGGGACCAACAATATGGCAAGCCTATAAGGCAAGCAGGCTGTTTAAAATCCCTATAAGAGTAATCCTTATAAGTGCAAGCCAAGCTTGTAGGCTTGTATGAAAGTACCGCCACTAGGCAGAAGACTTCGACTTCGCACTTTGTGTTAAAACACAAAGTGCGAAGTCGAAGTCTTCTGTCTAAGTTTATCGCTTATTCTGGGGCCCCAAAGTAATACTGATGACTGTCCCCAGCTTCACCTCCCGTAGTAACGCATCGATCACGTCGCCTCACGCAAGTTTCGTCAACTTTCTCGAGACAAATTGTCGCCATATTTTGACGTAGCACTGCCATAACTCTGTTTGTTTTCGCTGATGTAGGTCTTGGAAGAAATTGTGTCATTTTCTATCTTCATGTCTTGGCAGGGGTAGGTGAAAAGGGTTTACCGTCGTCGTAAGGGTAAATACGGCTAGAGTTTTATTACGACAGCTTTTCTTAACGTTCGGTTTAACCAGTACGGACAGTTTCTGGACCGACTGCGGACATTAGACACTGCCAGGTACTTTAGTATCAGTACAATGTAAATTATGTATATGAAACTGGTGTCTATACTCGCCTTCGCAATCGGTCTTTATCGGCTTCACCGATACTTAGAAAAAAAAAATGTTAAAGATTGTCAAGCACGATTCGAAAGAGTAGGTATTCCATCACTTAGTTTGGATAATTTATGATGAATCTCAAAATAATTTTGTCAGTAGATATTTTATTGTGTCTTACAATCATCGCAGTTCCAACCACCTAGAAATAGTGTTGTGTTTTTGTCTTACAATCATCGCAGTTCTAACAACCTTGAAACTGTGGAGATTTGACTGGGAAATCTTCTGGTGCACCCACGTTTACAACAGTAGGGTTTTCACTGTACAGAAAATCTGTATTGTATTGTTACTGTGGCACCTGAAACAAAATTATTATGGAAATGGGTCAAACCTTTTTCAGTTTCCTATAATGGAAATTAACACACAATGACACAATGGATGGATGATGGATCAATGGGGCTTAAACATAACTAGTGAAATTAGGGTGGCTTGTAAGGTACACATCGGCGGAACCCTTCGCGGATTATAGACCTAATGTTAGATATTTAATGTTATGTGTCGAAATCATAAAATAATTCGATGAATGAGTGCGTTGGAAGGCCTCCCACTAGGTGGACCAATGATCTGGTAAAGGTTGCGGGGATCCGCTGTATCGCAGTATGCGAGTCACAAAGGACCGGTCAATGTGGCGACACTTTGGGGAGGCCTATGTCCAGCAGTGGACGTCTTTCGGCTGAAATGATGATGATGATGAACGAGTGACTTTTAACAGTTTAAAAGTAATAATTATTCAGTTCAAAATCAGAATAAAAAATTGTTACGAAAACCGCTATTATATATTTCGGTCAAATTCATAAAACAAAACTAGTTTCAAAATCGAGTTCACATCTTTTCTATTACAAAGGGCAGTTTATTGTATATTCTCGTTCCATGAAAGGACTGACAAGGTTTCATAACAAGGCTTTACTTAGAACCAAAATATCATATTTCTAAGCTGAGCTGAGTGCGGCTTCTTACTTGCGTGGGTGATTGGTATTGTCTTCCATTTCTGTAGTGCGTGGGGATCCTGCAATGTAATATTGTAAAGTCGTTGTTTTGTAAATGTTTGGAACTAAAGAAATTTACGTTTTCGCTACGTGAGACTGGGTAGGCCATGTCTGCACAGCTGTGGGCTCGAATATCGCAAGACTGGAGCCCTGAGACAGCTTGACGGGGAGACGGCAGACTGAGAAGAAGATGGCGGGACATCTTGAATGGGTTCTTCATGAATTGGCAAGAAGTGGTAGGACTGGGTGGAGGCCTTTGCCTATAGAAGTGGGACAAAACGGGTTATCTAAAACAATCTTGATCCATATTTTCTCGAAAAGATCATTGATTAGTCCTGCGGAGCTTTTAACTGCTGATGCAACCTTGTGGGCAAGACGTCCGGTGAATTATGTAATTTTTATTTGAACTACTTATTTCACCTTTTTTTTCGGATGGGAAATCATCAAATGACTCCTCCCGCTCTGGGTGGAGCAGGAGGGAGTGTCAGACTTTTACTGACTAAAACCCATCCATGTTCCGGGGCCACGGTATCTCTTTCGAACAGTCCCGCAACCCCGGCAGGCATCGGTCCTTGCGGACCCCTTCCTACTTATTTCACCCTGAAGGATGGATACACAAGAATGATTTTGTGTAGAATTTTAACAGTTACCTACAATTTTGCTTAAGACTCTTTTAGTGCCGAAAATTTCATTTCAACGGCCTCGGTTTTTCCGTTGGAGTCTTGAACTTTTTGCATTCCACTTTTATTTTCTCCTATGTTTACAAATTAAGGTTACCGACCAGTCAGTCTCCGTATACACAGGAGTCGTATCGTAAATTTTACTATCGACTCCATGGGCCGACACTCCCGAGCCGTAAAGTGCACATTGCACGTTTTGTTTGCTTTTAAATTTACTGCGACAGTACCAGGGTCGCAGTGGATAGCTAACAAAACCAGTTTAGGTCTGGGCGAAAAAAAGTGCTTTAGATTTCTGATGGTGTAACGACTATTGGTTCTGTACATGGCCGGTTGGGTTCCGTACGATCATTCGGGACACTGGTATCGTGTGTATTAAGAGATTTATGGTATCATGATCTGAGAGAAAAAATTCGAAGACATGTGACATCTACCAACCCGCACTGGGCCCGCGTGGTAGATTATAGCCCATTCCCTCTCATAGAGAGGAGGCCTGTGTCCCAGCAGTGGGAACATTGATAGGCTGAAGATGATGATGATGATCTGAGAGTATAAAACAACATGGTGTATATATTGTCATTGTTGTCGGTTTGGTTGCATGAGTTTTGCTGTTGAATGTCTCGACTTGTGATACAATAACATCGCTTTAAATAGAGTGGTCTCTTTTTCTATTCGAACTTTGATTTTTCTATATCGTAGAAGCTAGCTATAACTTAATGCTTTTATAAAAATTAGCATCCCCAACAAATTTAGCCGTTTTTGTGATCCACGGTCTTCTAGTGATTAATCCGTAAGTTGTATTAATTTCTCTTAGACAGAATTAATTCATTAAAAGCAGAAAATGTGAGTACGTTTCTTATTTACAGTTAAGTATTACTTTACGGTCTTTCAATCACAGGCGTTACAAACATAGTGGTCTCAGAAAGCCCCTCTGACTCCCCACATCTTCAGAGAGCAGCTAATACCAGTACCTCAGTGACAAATGTGCTATGCGGTCGCTATTACAAGCTAACCACGATTGATCGCCCCTGACCGGGGGAACCACTCATAAATTTTACTATGGGAGATGTACGTGTCTACTCCTCGAGATATATTGATAGAAGAGGCGGTTGTGGAGTTTGGCGGTTTAGACAGTATAGCAAGTTCTTGCTTTTGTTATAAAAAGGAGCAAGGTAGTTGATCAATACTAATTTAGTAAAGACGTAAACTTTGGACTCCTACATCCAAAGTTTACGTCTTTACTGTAATCTCAGAACTACACATCTGATCTAAAAAAATCATTCAACTGAGGATGCAAATCAACGCTGAGTGATATTAGTTTCTTTGACGCGGACGAAGTCTTGTCCAGAAGTTACTTAGAAAAAAAATGGATTAAAACATTTGTGAGGTTTCCAAGCAAATACATTGTCAAATTAAGTGGGCAAGAGTCACTCTATCGATTTCTAAACCTTGTTCAGAAAAAATATAATTATCTTAGACAGAAACTAATTCTGAATAAGTTACACAAAGTTTGGTTTAACATCGACACTTATAGCAGTAACACAAACGGGGTTTGCAAAAAAATAACGACAACATTATCAGAAACAAAATCAATTTAAGTGAAAATACTTTTTTCACTACTTAGAAACAAATGAATTAAATTATTCCTGTCTTACCTGATCAGAATTTACTGGAACCTCAACAAAATAAATTCAACTTTAGAGCGCTCTCTAATTTAGTGCCTAACTAACTTTATTACAGGCCGTGCTAATTAACATTTTATTGGCACAAATTGGTTGACAATTACTCTGAAAATTTATTTCGGCTTTTTCCACGAAAGGCTGTCTGACAAAGCGTGACAGGAAACTAAATTGATCAAAAACTTTATTAGTTATACAATTAGTGCAAACCTTGAGAACGACGTAACCGAACAATTTAAACATTTCGGCTGTAAAACTACAAAGGTAGGTTTCTACAAAGACACCTCCAGGTCTTTGTACTCAGCAGGTAATTTAAAACTTTAACACTAATCATTTTGCTATTAGCTATAATGTAATAATAATAATTATGTATAATGTTCATCAGACATTACAGATGATGCCCCAATGAGGAATGTACGTTGCTAATACAAAATCAAAGCAGACATTTTCAAATCAGCATTGAATCGAAGAAAAGCAAGACTTTTCCAGAAAACCTGGATAGCCATGACACAAATCCGACAAATGTGGAGAGATTTGATTTGTGAAGAGACCTACACGCATTGGTCGGCCAAGGGGTTGACAACGAAGAGAGATACTCCTGGTAAAGTCAGCATTTAATTGTTCATTGTCCACTTTGACTATCAACAGCTCCTCTAACAAAGAACCCCAACATAATTGAACACAAAAAATACCCGCGAAAAAAAAAATGAAAAAAGCGTTCCATAAAAAATCCTTTTGGCCAATCTGAAAAATTAAAAGCACGCAACTAGAGCGAAAATAAAAAAAAGCACCATTCGAAAATTTCAAAAAAGGCACAAAGAAACTAGGAACTGCACGTGTTGCCTTTTGAGAGGCACTAGCAGGGCGACCGGAAGTTGTGAGCTCTAAAGCCGTGCTCTCTCATATCCGGTGGCTTTCAGCACCGAAATAATGCGCTTAGTATTTTTGATCACATTTTTTATTAAAGCGCTTTTTGTGTGCTGAAAGTGCCTTTGGCCTAATCGGTTGTGAAATGAGATTGGGTGTTGAGAAAAGATTTTAATAAAATGAATAACACTTTTTACTCTGTGTTTTGAGTGCTATTAAAAGTAACACCTAAAAGCTTTCTTCGTGTCATTATCCTGTTCTAGTAAAATATACATCACGCCGATAACGTTAAGCAAAATGGTTTACGAGGTTGTTTTTGTGGGATGTGGACTCAGCGAACATTGAGCCGATTATCGTGTCAGAGCCGCGACCGTTTGGATTAATGTTAGGAGGTTCTCTGGTTCCTCTCTCTGGAGCCCTGGCGCCGGTAGCTTGGAACCAGTTCCCAATGCCACAATCCCAAAAGTCCAGTTCGTAATACTATTTTTTCGTGTGTTTTTTTTTTACATTGTATTTTAATAGAATATATTTTGAACTATATCAAATGTGTAAGGAAATAAATAAAGGAATAATAATGTTGATTCCTTAGGGCTCATTTACGGAGACGCGGCGCGTTGCGCGGCGCGTTGTGCGGCGCGGCCCGCTTAAAATTCAAACATATGGCAATGTATGAGAGCGTTTACGGAGAGGCGTATTTACGCGCGTTTGCTGAAATGCAGCGTTGCCCGCCGCGTGCACCGCCGCGGTCAACGCGGCAGTGCGCGCGCAAATACAAACATATGTCAGATGACACCGCCGCTGCACACGCCGCCTCTCCGTAAACGGAAAAACGCGCCGCTCACCGCGTGTCCAGAAATGAGCACTAAGAGTACGAACACAGTGGCCGAGCGTGCGGCGGGGCGGCGCGTGCAGCGTTCATGTCAAACACATGCATTTATACGTGAGTGGCCACAGTAGACGCCCGCCGCGTTGGTCGGCAGCTCGCCGCCCCGCAGAACGCGCCGCCCGACGCTATAGCGTCGAGCGGCCACTGTGTTCGTACACTTAGAAAGAACGCTAAAGGCTCTAGCCCCGTGTTTTCTATTATCGTGGGGGTCGATTTACTTCGCTGTAAATGTTTCAATCATTAAATTCCCCTATTATCAGATATTATGACTTATACTAAATTATAATTATTAGCCAGTAATCTACTTAAAAGTTAATTTGTCTTATAAAACCCAAAGTAGACCAGACAGGATGAACCACACGTGGTTTTTTCTGACTTGTACAATAAAACGTTATAGTGCGTTTCTAAATTAGTTTGTTCGTTATTCAGAACTACAGTTTTTGGTTTAACTGCCCGCCAGTTGTGTGTTTAGTACTTTTTGGTCGCTGAATTTATTCCCGCAGTTAAATGTAGCCGTGGTGCATTTCACTTTACTGGTTTAGCTAAATTCAGGCATTAACATGGATATTTATCTTCATGGGTTTACGGGAATAACAGTAATCCAGGTTTGTGGTAATGGAAAAGTGAATTTTTATTCCATGAAATTGAATTGTTGAGAGACATAGAAGATTTTTTCTTTTCTTTTTCCCTCAGATGTGGGCTGGTGTAACACCATTTTGTCCTTCCCTTTGTCGAGGGAGGCCAGACTGATCTACAGGTTCACTCAAATGGGCGTTAAAAATGAATAGCCTACAGTGTGATTGTTTTTTTAAATATTAGTTGGAATTTGCCATTTGTTCAATTTGAAATTGGCAATTTGGCTTGTTGAACAAGCCCCTTTAAATAAAAAGAAAAAAAAAAGTTACAAATGGGTGCTAAAGAAGCTGATATACATATATGACATATCATCTACATGTGCTTGGTGATTGGTTATTAAACCCTGTAGATGACTAAACTAAAATAAGCTTAAATCGACGTAGTAAATATGGAAAAAGTTTCCAAACACTACAAAAAAGTTCGTTGTGTAAGATTCAGATATCAAATACCCATCACGTCTATGGGGTTTCGCTACTTAATTTAATTTAACCCTCTGTAGATAAGACAGGCTAAAAAATATTAAATTAAGAGAGTAAGTAATATCCAGAACATCTAATATTTTCCGACCGCTAAGACTGCATTTTCTCTTACTACTAAACTTCTACGAGAAATGTCTACCGGCCTCCCTCGTAGTAGATTGCAAGCATAAACATACAGATCCTATGGAGCTTACACTTGCAAGTTACTGGCGGTGTCCGTGGAACAATTGTCGTGGATCTGATACGTATAGAAAAAAAAAATAGTAAAACCATTTTTAAAAACAAGCTTTTATTTGAATGCTAAAGAATTACGTATAAACCACGCATTGTGTGTTAGCAAAATGTCAGCTCAATCGGTTGGGGATTTAATTGCTTTACAATTCGGTTGCATGATTTGACGTAAACAAACATTGAAAATTAAATGAAAATTTGTATAAATTTAGATCGTTATGGAGAAGAGCGTGCAATTGCATGTCACTGTTTTAATAGTAGAAAAAAATTAAAATCATTTACGTAGAAGTGCATGATCCACTAAAATTTTGACGGTTGTACCCTCACTCGCAAAACCAATCGTGGCGACAAAAGCAAATCGAACGAAAATCATTAACAGGCTTGTGTCCTGAAAAAATCTAATTAGTTCGTCAGCTAGATTATCTAACAATATTTAACACGTATTTTTTATTTATTTATTTATTAAAACTTCATGTACAAGGGTGGTACATAGGCGGACTTAATGCCACAAGGCATTCTCTACCAGTCAACCTTTGGGTCAAATAGGATAGTACTGTGATAGAGTACAATAAAAATAAATAAGAAAAATACCATTTTGTAAGCATCAATTAAAAACACATAAATGGGTACCTACTTACATACTAATACATATAATATTTATGCTAAAGTAAACTAATATATATTAAAATACATACAAATAGTCCAAACAACTAGAAATCTTATAATAATAGCTACGACATTATTAATGACGATGTAAACCAAAATTGACGAAGACACGACGCTTTTAAAATTCTCAATACGTCACGACGTGCTATAATTTTTAGTGCGTTGTGACGTCACGAGCCCCCTCGAGTTTTGATGCGTTTTGTTTTTGTCAATATTCATTGATTTATAAAAACAAAATATATTTGTCCATTATTTTCCAATACTCTAACTGACGGACTAAATAGATTTGCAATTTATTGATGGTCGAAACTAGTCTATTATCATAATGAGTGACCAAAATTATACAAGATATCCCATCCTGCCCCATAATATTATGCAGTTTATTTTTTATTTAGTTAGAAAACTAAAAACGTCTGAATAAAACTAGACCCTTTATTACTCTGAAGCAAACTAAACAAGTCTCGAAGATAAAGGCGTAAATTATCAACTGGAGACTTAATTAAAAATGTCGGAGAAACAAAGTAAACAATAATTCCATCGGATATCTTTGTCCGTTTCGAGTTGAGTAGACGGCAGAAGTATGTACACAAACAGCGAAGAAGTTTTAATTGTTACTCCGAAGGGGAGTCGAGTTTAGTTACAAATTGATAATGGTAGTTGTAACGAATTATTTGGAAGTTGTTCATGAAATGTTATTTCAGCGATGCAAAGACGAAAACAAGTTTTGTAAATTATGGGTATGTGCCTAAAATTATTTTAAACATAACATAACGTCACGCTTTTAATCCTCGAAGGATTTAAGCAGAAGTGTACCTATTGTTATGTTTTAAATCCCATGCAATAGGGGGTGAGCTTATTGCCATCAACCGGCCATAAATCCAGACTCCGTTGATACTGAAAAATTCCTGATGAAAAAACCCAATAACACTTCGCCCGACCCGGGAATCGAACCCAGTACCTCCTGCTCATACAGTCGCACTGGCGACGTATAACCAACTGCACAGCTCGAGCATTGAAACGTAAAGTAGATGGAGGTTAACTTCAAGGCGTTCGTGATGCGAATACCGAATCGTTATCTGCCCATGGTGATGGAGGAAGACTTTTGGACGCAGGACATGGTGTTCCGTCGCTTCCGCGGACAAATTCCACTGGCCAGCCAACACAAGTGAAGTGTGACCAAGTGAAGTGCTATTAACATAGTTTTAAGTCTTATTCACTAACACAAGTCTTGTTTTTACTTTATATTCATGATAGTTTACAAGGCATATATCTAAGGGCCATTGTAGCCTGAAATAAATTGATGTTGTATGTTGAAGGGTGTCAATACACCCTTTATAACAACAACAACAACAACATCAATTTAACGTACGTAGACCCTTAACGAAGCCGAAAGGCTCTCCTCGTCACTGCGATCATTTTTTGTTCTAGACCATACCTGGGAACCTTCTAGTTACGGAGATATTGTAGTTGGGTAAGTTCCGACTTTTTCACAAGTTTTTTTTTCATATAAAAAAAACTTATGAAAAAGTTGACATTTTAATTTTATTACTTTACTTTAAATATTTCCATGACCCGTTTACTACTCAAAACATCCATCAGCACAATTTTTTGAATGCTTTACATTGAGTTTTATCGTAAAATGAGATTTTTCACCAGAAAAAAAGTAGTTTCCCAGAAAATTATTTTGCGCTGAGTTACTCAGTTTGATTAACAGAATGCTTGGTTGACGGCTTCGTGATGAGGTTTTTTACACCCTGTATAGCTTGTTTGGTTAAACTACCTCAGCCTTAGATCAAGAGCTTAAAAGAAACACGCACAGCCTCAGCTTAACGCGACCTTTCACAAGTAACAAAAATGAAATCTCAAGTCGTAACAAAAAGGAAGATAAACTGCGCCATAACAGTTTTACAGTTTGTCCCAACAAAAGCTATGATAACAGTAGGTCGCTGTTGGTCAACGGCCGCACTCCTAAAATGGATGACTTGGCTAAACACAAAAACTAAAACTGTTATCTCAAAACTGACCTAACTTCAACACTGAGAAAATTGAAAATTGAACCTTGTCATCTGAAGGCGAAGGTTGATTTTTATGTCTTCAGAGGTGGTGTTTACGTTCTTTTGTTCCAAAATGTACAGGCAACATTAAAGACACATGTTGCAAAGGTGAGAATGTTAAGATTGTTCTCGAGATAAGTGCGAAGATTGGGTATGGCTCTCAAGTGTCCGCTCCTGGACTGTAATGAAGGACAATAAATCGTTGATAGTGATGCGACTTCATTTTAGTTGAGAGGGCTTAAGGCCACTCTACTCGATTGTCGAGTAGAGTGGTTCGATGGTCGCTATTAAAATCGATTAAAAATCAAATCCTCTTTCAGTGCATTTGAGTATTTTAGCTCCCGGAAAAACAATGATACTGAAAGATTTTTTGTTGCTGTTTATTGGTATATCCTGTAGCATTTTACGGAGAATTCAGATGTTGTTGCAAGTGGCATTCAAAGCAATGCAGAATGTTTATATTCGGATGAAATTGTAAGTTTTTCGTGGGATTATTTTTATAAAAGTATTTTTATTGCCAGTTGCATGCATGAGCGCCGCTTAAATAAACATATTAAAATATTTGCTTTATTCAACCAGTTGTGTGTTTCATGTAACGGGCGTTTTGACTTAAGTCTGAGTTAAACAAAGTGCTTTTGTATTTTCAATATAGAAAGATCCCAATGCGATCTAATTGTCATATTTTAAGTCTGTGAGTTTTGTGACGGACGTTGATGTACAGACGCCGTACATCAAGTTACCCGAAATTGACAAATTTTCCCAATCAACATGATGTAATGATAAAGTTGAAAATCTATTAAAGAAATTTGACGGATTGTAGTAGCTTGATATACTAGCGTTTGTACCTAGGTAGTATCTAAGTACCATCATATTTTATTTGGAATAATATAGTTATTGTAACTTTTATAATTATAAAGGGTGTAAAACACCTCTTAATGAAGCCAAAAGGCACTTGTTCTCATTGCGATTATTTTTTTGTTTTACACAATACCTGGGAACCTTCTAGTTACGGAGATATTGGGGGTCAAAGTTCCAACTTTCTGACAAGATTTTTTAAATTCAAGTTTTTAATGTAAGATTTTTACTTTAAACATCTCCACGACCCCCGTACTATTCAATCCATCCATCAGCACGTTTTGAGTGCGTTACATTGAGTTCTACCACAAAACATGATTTTTCACTCCAAAAAAAAAGTAGTTTCCCAGCAATAATTTTTGCGCAAACTTACTTGGTTTGATGTACAGAATGCTTGGTTGACGGCTTCGTGATGAGGTCTTTTACACCCTGTAGAAAGGTGCATAATGTTTCCAAAATTAAGGAATATATTTTCTTTTAGGCAACAAGCGGTTACCTAGTACCGATATTACAAAACGAATCGTACAAATAAAAGTCGAATCACTCGATTGAAACGAATGATTGACATCACTAGCGCGAAGAAACATCGGCTGCAAGTGACGTATGGCGTGCAATCATCTGTCGTACGTAACTGATGATCGTGGATCTAAAGTTGCATTGAAGTGAGATTGTCTTGATTTCTGTCTGTTACGATTTCTTTCTTTTGGTCAATTTCTTTGGTTTTAAATTCATGGAAAATGGTGTGGATTCTGTTGTGCACAAACTAAACTTAATTTAGGCTATTGCTATCCTTTACTAAAAGGCAGTGCGAGAAAAGGAGAGCTACAGCTATGAACTAAGTTAGAGATGTCAAACTAGTTCATGCTTTGCGCTTCACCGTGTTTTTAGTCGACATGTTTTTACGTGCACCCTTCTTTTGTATGGAAATATTAGTTCCAATTAAATTTGACAGCTCTAAATTACGTCCGATTCTTTCTCGTTTTATTAGAGAGAAAAAGGTAGCAATAGCCTTAATTAAGTTTAGTTTGTGCACAACAGAATCGACACCACTGTAAAGACGAAGAAGCACAGTACCTATATTAATGACCTCGACATCTTGTAGTAACCTGTTATAACAACTTTGGTTGGAAAATAATACAATATAACTATTACTTCTCCAGTATACTTAGTGCGAGATTTGTTATTTTCGTTCACCACATTCGAGCGCGTTAACGTTTAGGCAAATTTGTATGGCGCTACCCCAGCGCCATACCAAAACTAGGAACTAGGTAGTGTGAGTGCCGCATCGACAATCGTTAACTTGCGAGTGTGAGATCCTAGAATACATTCATTCGTTTTCGCGTTAATTCACCGTAACTTGTGTTGCGTACATTAATAACCGGCCAAAATAAGTTGACATTCGTATTTTGTGTTCATAATATAAGCGACTGCCTATTCAATTAGTGGTGGTTATAGAACGAAGTTAGACGACATTACTTATCTGTGGTCAATGGTCAATATTTTTGTTTGTGTTTACGAAAGTTTGTGTTAGTTTTGAATATTATTGTTAAAAATAAAGACTAGCCCGTCCCAATTTGAAATGCTGGTGACATAAATGGAGCAGTTAGTGTAATTTATATCTTTTGGTGTGTAGTGATAGTGACCTTGATCCATCTGTGAAGTTTGTAAAACTATGTTTGTTACTTTTTAGGCATGGGGATCTCAGCAAATGATCTTATAATGCCCGAGTGGTTTGTGGTGGTGTTTCTATCTTTGTTTACGTAACCGTGTTTACTTTTTTGTGGCGTTATATTACGCTTATCTTGTGCTTTTGCGGTCTCAAACATTGTCCAAACGAAATAATACGAGATTCCATGGTAAGTTTCATTCACAATACGAAATTAAATTAAATTACTTTGTTATTTCACCACTCTCATGATGCTCTCACCACAAAATCATAGGTGAAAACTTTTCACGCTCGCATTTCGCATTCGAACTGTCAAAACTGTCAAAATTGTAACTTGCACTCGCGATAGCATGCAAACGTTAGCGATGTGCTCCAAACGGACCTCATTTTCATAGAGACATTCTATTGTCATTACCGACGACGTAAATGGTAACGTAAACTCGGTTTACGCGGTCGACACATTACTTGAATTTTAGTAAAAAACTCGCACTTAGCACACAGAACTCGTTAAATCGCGTGCATAACGTTCAATTCTGAACGAAAAGAAACACAATTTGCTGACAGATTGTTAAGTGCGCTTAACTCAACAGGCTCATCGGATTACTTCACTTACGTTTTTTGACGTGTCGGTTTTGGTTCCAGTTACCGGATACTAGTACCTACTTACTTTTTCGTGATGGTAAGATTTTCAAAATTTTCAAGGCTTTGGCAGACGAATTGATGAATGATTGATCGTTGCAATACCTACCTATGTATGTATGTAGCAAATACGAGGATTCTGTTGGCAATGTTTTCAAAGTCAATACTATTGTGCTTATAACCAAAAACGGAAAACCATTTCCCTATCGTGTGATTACGATTTGATAAAAACATGTTTCCCACTCGTAAACTCACAATTCCCCCACTAAAGATTTCTCCCACATACCTCAATAAAATCCTTCACAAAAATTCGAAATACTTTCTGTTTATTATCACCATAACCTCCCCATAACAATCAATAAAATTCCCATCTGAAGAATAAAACACTTCTTAATAAATTTCCTATAGCTCTACGCCGTAAAAGGTATACTGTTTTCATATATAAACACCATTTTTACGACACTACGAGCAGTGTGACGGTGGAACAGAATTACTTCATTTTGTTCACTTTTATGGCAACTTTAGTGATCTCAGGAATTGTTGTGGCTTTACGGAGTGTGCAGGCTTGGACGCGGCGATCAACTATGTATGTGTATTGTGTTGGTTGATTTTACTTGCTATGTACACAGTGGGCCATGTTGGGTTAAAAGAGTGATGTCCACAATTTATATCGTTATCGAATGAAGAACACTTTACAACACCGAACACCGTGTTTATAGGGTAAAGCTCGCTGCATTGGACTCTTTGTCATCTAGACAATCTACACTAATAAAGGTAAGATTTGTTTTTTTTATATGTTTGTGTGTTTGTTACGATTTAAGTCATCAACCGATTTTAAAAACTCTTTCACCATTAGAAAGCTACATCTTTACTGAGTAACTTAGGCTATAAATTATATTGATATAATGCAAATAAGCCGAGCTATCACAATTATCGCGAACGAAGTCACGGTTGAAGTGCTGCTATTACATAATTTGCCAATGTAATCCATTGCCAAAAAAATAAGCCTCCAGACAAATAGATGGCTTATTTCATCTGTTCCTTGGTAACTATTCACGAATGATTCGTCATCCACAGTCATCCAAATCTTTAATGCACCTCCTGCTGTGCAAACATCCCTTTGCTTTTAACAATTTTCAGATTAGCAAGTCACACACCAAAGCGAGTCGAGTTTCTATATTCGTATGTAACTCTCAGACCAAATAAAAAGGTAATGACGGAACTCTTTGAAGAGAAAAAGTGAGGCCCGTCAAGTTACGTCTCGCTCTGTTCATACATGCTCACACGCACATATTTAAATCAAACTACAATAAAACTATGCCTCAATAAATGCACAACATATTTACGAAACCGGCCTCACTTTACTGTTCGCAGAGGTCCGTCTTAACTTTTTTTTTGGTATGAGATGTAACTATGTACTTCTTCAAAATGTTTGTTTTTACGAATCATTTCTTACTAAAAGAAACTTTGGCAAATCAAAAGCTTAATTAATACACGGTGTACACACCGGGACTTACAGCTTAGTACGGCCGTTATTCCTAGTGCGTACGATGTGACTACGGTTGAGACAATTGAGCCTGGATCAGTACCTAGCCCTACAGTAACAGTCGGTACCTAGCACCCTATTTATCCTAGCCCTATAGTAAAAGTTACCCTAACGCCCTTGCCTACCATACAAACCATACCAAACGTAGGTTACGTTGGTTATATGAGAGGGAAGTCTGTCACAAGGAGACACAGAACAGACGGAATTTGGGTAGGAAGAGGGTTTTGTGTGCGTCGTGCACAGGAAATGGTTTTCTTACTGCCGATCCCACAGACTCATAGGACCGATGATGGCTAAAGGTGTCTTGGCCACAGTAAGAGGAGGTATAGGAGATAAATCACACTCGACTCCAGCTTGATGACTAATTTAATTACAATAATAAACTTAATTATATACAATTTTTGTGGTCAATACACATTGATACCTATTGACATGTGTGTCGTGTGTGTATCGAGCCGATGAAGCTAAGATCTCAGTAGGCCACCTCTTAGCGCTGACGGTGTGCTGGTGTTGCCGGCGCGTAGAACGTATGTATGTCGCTCTTAATGCTTACGCTGTGATGCTGTTGTTAGCGCGTGTAATAATGGTATGTTCATGGTTGAACACACGGTGTAAGGAAAGTTGTGCCTTAAAACTCTACCAGGGATTCCGTAATTGATTCTAGATCCACGATTGTTGTAAATTTTCATCGGTTAGTAAAACATATTCAACTGTTTCTTAAACAAGTGCAAAACCTACACAGCCAAAATCTATTTAATCACAAAAAAAAACACACATCGTTTCATCACTGCATTACTGTACTGCATTTAAAAAAGTAATTGGAAAAACGGTCAAAAATTTAGTGCAATTTAATAAAGTACAATTTTCTGATACGATCAACTTAATCTGATTAAAATGAAACCGTCCAACAATGTCACAATTGCAAAATCGCTTTGTCTATAGTAATTCAATTAAATTGAATCCGAATTGAATTGGGAAGCGTGTCGTATAAAGTTTATTTAGTTTTTTTGGTGAGAATTTCTGGCAACACAGTTTTTATATTTTATTTTAATCCGGTTTTCACGCATCGCCCGATTTTAATTTGTAGTTTGACGGATACGTATTTTGATTGCCTGAGTTTTATTGGCTTTGTTTAATTCTTTAAATACTTGTCGATATGCTGCCTCGTTGCTGGTCTAGCTAGTGTTCGCAATCGTGACTGCTGAGCTTGAGCAGGATCCAGGGTTCGATTCCCAGGTCGGTCGAATCGGTTTTGAGTTTTTCCATCAGGAATTTCTCAGTAGCAGCCACGGAGACAGAGTTCCTACGGTCAGGAGACCAACGGCTTAACGTGATATCTAATGAATAATGAATGATATGTAATGGATGGTACCCATCCATACACCTAATATTGAAGGTCGACCCCTGCGACTGTTCTTATTTACCCACGATCTTCTCGTTGTCTCGTCTATCATGGTTTGTATTAAATGTCTTTGCGCATTTATCCACTAATGAAACATAACAACTATTCAGCTTGTCGATCGAATTAGGTCCTAATTTTCCAACAAAGGTTGCGAATTAACCTATTTAAAATTAAACGTCAACATGCCTGTAACATGACAAGCGAGGCGAAAAATGTCAAACACACGACCATAGCATGGCTCTAATTTAAGGCCCTATTATAACTTTGACGAGAAACCTGAAAGGCTCGAACTGTAATTAACTTGGATATTACGTACAAGTTATTGGGCCTAATAATTATTTCGTTAAGTTAATGTTCAGGAGGTTTCAGGTGAGATTCGGAAAATTGATCATCAATTGTTTTTTTTTGTGTTGAGTTGTTTTGCCAGTGAAAAAAACGAAAATAAACATATTTATTTGGCACATAATTATCTGAAATCTAAACAATAAAAAAAGATACATGTGCGTCAAGGCTACGCCAAATAGGCCCAGAGGGCCTAAAATGGCTGCTTTATCAGAATCATAATATTATTATAAAATAAATAAATAAATAAAATAAAATCATTTATTTCAGGTCCAAGACCCATATAAACCAAAAATAGAAACCAAATACATACATTATTGAAATATAAGAATCAATACATGGTACATTAAAATTGCATTAAAATATTATTGAATTAAACTACTTAGATTAAATTACCACGTCAAAATACACAAACGATCCAGAATAAATAAGTAAATGTCAAAATAAATTATCAATTAATGTAAAGATTAATTACAAAATGTGAAATTACATGAAATAAATAATACAAAAATAATAAACCAATAATACTAATTCAAATTTAATCAAATAATTACAGTAGTCTCTTACGTGCGACACTATATGTAACTTGTCTGTCACAACAGTGTCGCACATAAGGACAGTCCAACCTGTTCGCTATCATACTCAGAACGGTATTGGAGCTGGCCCGCACCCTGCGCACAAGAGACGCGCAGCGCTTCCGCATGGTCGCATAGAAGCAATCCGTGCGCGCCCAAGCGAACATACCTGAAGCGCTGCAGTAGCGAGACAGACCCAAAACCGCTCTGAAAGCGTTGTTAAACTGGACGCGGAGGGTGTTGTAGCTTTTTTGCGTGTAATTCGCCCACAGGCTGCAAGTGTACATGGACGTGCAATATGCTCGGAAAAGAGTTATTTTCACGCCATCCGAGCAACGCGCGAACCTGCGGGCCAGCATATTAGCCCTTCTGGATAAAGCCCTCCGCTCCCGTTCCAAGTCAGCATGATCCCTGAGGTCAGCCGTGACTATGTGCCCTAGGTATTTAAACTGATGTACCTACCCGGTCCAAGGGTACACTATTTACACTTAAAGGAGGTACATAGTCCGGGCATCTAGCACCACCGGCCTCAAAGATCATGTACTGACTTTTCTTAACATTATATACAAGCCCATGATTAACAGCGTACTTCTCACATGTCGCTATCAACCTTCTCAGGCCACAGATCGACGCGCTCAGCAGCACCATGTCGTCTGCATAGCTTATGTTATTGACACAAACGTCGTCTACATGACAGCCGACGTGCTGACTGCTGAGCGCGACAATCAGCGCGTCAATATAAAGGTTGAATAACATGGGGGAAGTCAGTCCGCCCTGTCTTACACCGAACTGCAATCGATATGGCTCCGACATTGCCCCCGCCCACCTGACACTATTAACTTGGTGCGCATACCAATACTTGAGGATGGCAACAAGTTCTGGTGGTAGGCCGATACTTTCAAGTTTTTTCCATAAGATATCATACGCCACCAAATCAAACGCCCTGGACAAGTCGAGAAAACACGCATAAACCGGGGTTTTACGGTCATTATAGTATCTGACGGTATGCTTAAGACACAGTATGGCACTTTCAGTTGATAATTGGGGCCTAAATCCAAACTGATTATCATGCAAAGATATATAATTACTTAACTGTGTATTAAGCAAACCGTCAAATACCTTCGCTGTAACTGTAGCTAGAGATATGGGCCTATAGTTACTTTTGATCACGAATCACGAACTCGATTCACGATCGTGATTATGAATCACGTTAAAAAATTTAACCATTTTTAGATTTTTAAATTTTTAACGTGATTCATATTATGTTTCTGATAAAGCAGCCATTTTAGGCCCCCAGCAAACTGCAGCTAGTGCCCGACGCTCGTTTTCAACTGGACCTGATATAGTGATGTGACGGACGTAAAACAGTTTTGTATTTTGTAGTTAAAAAGGTTGGTTCTGTTGTTCGAAGGTGTGATGTACGAATTGTCAAATTGATGCCATCTTTGATCTTAAACTTTGCTTTGGCTCAGAGAAAAATAAAACACTGATTAACGCTTAGCTTCTTTTACCAAGCCAAGTGTAAAAAAAAAACAAATTACAACGTCTTTATATTTCATACTTCAAAAAAATATGATACAGGCGTCCCTAAAATAACCGTTTAAACTTTTAACAGCCCATCCAAGGCGAGTAACATTTAAGGCTCGACCCCTAAGCGTTGAGGTGAAAGTAATCGTCGAATCAAAGCGGAATTTGTCAAAAACACCGCTCCGGTGCACTTCCGTCAATTCTCTCCAATTAATAACTTCAACCTGTCCCTGTCTAACGCATATAATTTTCTGTATCCCTATCTCTGTTTCCTACCCTTGTTTGAGAAGCCCCGTCGAGATAGTATATTGCCACTTTGTCGCCGACTCCCGCGGGCTGTTTATATACAAAAGAGAAATTGAAATATTTTCCGTCGCCGTCGAAGGATAATATTAGATATTTTAAAGTTTTATAAAGCTAGAAACTGGCTTTGAGAGGCCGAAATAATTAAAGTTTGCGATCGATGTGTGGGTATAGGTAAGGTTTTTGTCCAATATCAGACGGTTTTTAATGACTTCGAGCGATGGATTTTTTGCTTTTTTCAGTGCGGACACTATGTTCATCAAGTAAGACTAGTAATTTATCGAACATAATGGAAATAATGTTGAATTGAGTATTAAATACTTAGGAGGAGCTCGTGGGCATACCATTTAGCCACGAGTTGCTTAAGCTGTTCTTGCCTAGGTTGGTCTGTGGATGGGTGACCACCCTTACATACCGAGTTTCCTCCGTGCCTCGGAAAGCACGTTAAGTTGTTGGTCCTGGCTATCATTTGTAGATCTTTGACAGTCGTTACAGGTAGTCAGTGGCCCAAAAAGTCTGACAACCAGTCTTACCAAGGGGTCTATACCCCTTGGTAAGACTGGTTGTCAGACTTTTTGGTTTTTATTTCCCGGTACTAACTAGGTTGTGGATGTCAGATAGGGAGTGGCTCCATGTAAAATACAGATATTCAGCTGCATCCAGTTAGACTGGAAGCCGACCCCAACATAGTTGGGAAAAGGCTAGGCAGATGATGATGAGTTTAAGAATCCTATTACATTTTATTCGTATTTTTTTTTATTTTTACTTCCTAGATCAAATTATTTCGATCGGCGTACACGAGTCGATAATAATAGCGATCTCCGGACGATTTTCAATTGTTATCGATGAAAATTAGAGACCAGACTGACATGAGACTGAGGTGCGAGCTGAATTGACGCAGAATTATAGTACTTTAATTTGATTTATTGTAATTTTGTCTTATTTTATTGACAAACGAAAACTAATGAAACGTTTTCATTGTAGATCGAAGTTTTAAATCATATTAATTTATTTGATAAAATTGAGTTTATTTGGAATATAATGGACACTGAATCAAGACATTTATGGCTTAAATTACGCTTTCGTTTCGATTTTTTCCGTGAAAACTCAAGGAATTTTAAGAAATTTTAGAACTCCAATAAACAAGTAAAACATTCAACTCATCTTTTAGTAATTTTAGCTTTTATAAGAATTAAATGTAACAATGTGAATTTGAGCGTCAAAGTTCCATCGGTTTCAGGCCCAAAATAAAGTGTTTTTTTTTAGAGTTAGGTGTCTTGGAATTATTGTTTTATGGTGTCATCTACCCTATTGTAATTTGATGTAAATGTGTGCGTGTGTAATTTGACGGGCCTCACTTTGCTGATCGCAGAATTCCGTCTTTACCTTTTTATTTGATCTGAGGTGTGTAGCTATGTTATAATATTTTAGGAAGTAACAATTCCATTACATTATCAATAGCAGACAAGAATAGAATGGATGATAAATCGGTTGTCAGTCACGAACATGGCGAACGATCTACCCTTGAGATGACAGGGGGAGGTACCTTTCCTTGATTTCAAGGACGTCACACATGAACGCGTTGAATGTCGATAGGGTTTAATATATCGTGTTTGTAGAGGTATCTCTATGGGGTATTTCTGTATATTTTCCTTACGTGTTGAAAATCCTTCTCTTGGCTGTTTTGCATACTTTTTAATATGCCCTTGAAGCAAGTGAGCTGTATATTATAGGTACCTAAGTTTCAATGTGCTGTGTTTTTTTTTTGTGAATATAATAATTAGGTAGCTTGTATCTTCGAAGGCATTGGTGTAGTTAATTGTACATATTATAAACGAATGACTAAGTATAATTTTTTTTTTAAATAGGTTAAACACTGGGATTGCGTGAGAAATTACCAAAGTAGTATTAAATATCTACTTAGATGAATAATATTATTTTAATTAGAATTAAGTTTTAGGAAAGTTAAGCGATTCGCTATCATCATTTTGTTTGCCTTTTAATTGCATTGAAATAAATGGTTCAACTTTGATGTTGTTTATATAGACTTAAAACATTTTAGTTTACAGAATGATATCAATCACTATTTAGATTCTTTAGTTTTTTTCTAACATTGTTTCTAGTTTATTACTTTTGTTTTGTTGTAGAACTTATTAATTATTAAGAAAAAACTGGAAAGCAAGCTAACTTTGTAATCAAAATGATGTGACGGCAGTCAAAGCTGCGAGGTTCGTGATGTTTATCTGATAATTTATACTAAGGATTCTCCATTTTATTTGGTGATTTATAGCATAAGACCAAGGTTAGGAGATTTCGTGTTAGGCTATGGATGATGACTGACAAAAAGAAATATGATTCTGTTTTAGATTATCGAAAAATATTGGATACGTGTGTTTTGTTTTATCAAATTAATAAAAAAATTACGAAGATAAAACGTGTCAAAGATCATGAGTGAGGGCTTGTGACGTCAAAGTTGAGTAAAAACTGTACTCAAGTGTAACGTCACACGAGTTTTCGTCGCACTGTATCGTCTTCACTTTTTGTTTAGGTACGTGAAAAAAATAATAATGTGTCCAATACTAATTAGTTTTTTTTTGTCATCTACCCTATTGTATTTATAGTTGACTATCTCATAAATATATTGCCTTGTTGGCCTAGCGGTCGTAAGCGCGACTGCTTAGATGAGGTCCTGGATTCGACTCCCAGGTTGGGCAGTCTTATTTGGTTCTCCATCAGGAATTTCTCTTTCACTTTTTGTTTGATAAAAGTGCGAAAGTTGAAGTTTTAGTAGAAAATAAAACACTGGAAATATTATAAAATAACATTTTTATTTCGTTCATCATAATTATCATTGAAGCCATATTGATTACATATTACATACATCCACTTATCACTAAATAAACAATTACGTCACTTAATGTTAACATTTAAACACGTCGTAACATTTACATACAAAATCACATTCATCTGGCACTCGAGTCATACATTATGACGTCATATTTCATACAATTTTACTCCACACATTTATAATTTATTAATCTTAAATATATCTTGGGTGATGTTTTAAAAAAATATTCTTTTAGCAATTTATGAAGAAATTTTCAGAGAAAAAAGAGGAAATGAGATTTTTTTCTAGAAAAAAGATATCCACGCTTTTATAGCAGAGGTTGCTAAGACATTTATTATTACTATCTGAATATTCCATTTTAGTAATCTAGCGACATTTATTAGATACAAATGACATAGTTTTATCTATTCTAGTCTATGATACAGAATGGTCTTAATTTTTTGAAATTATTAAACTGTGGACACCATGAAACATCCATTTGAATAGTCAAACAAAAAATTACATGCAAAAAATACATCAAGACTCTACAACATCGATTCACAATAGCAGAAATGTCAAAATTACTAGCTAATTCGAAAGCGCAACCCAATATGTTCCAATCAACACGTCTAATGCATTATAATGCCTAAGAGTTTTACACCCTGTATTATCCATAACGCGTTTTCAATACAGTATACGTAAATATACTTAGCATGTACATACTTACATATTAAAAAAAAAATGGTACAGGGTTCTTTGGTTCAATACAATTTTGATACTTGGCATAAAATACAACAAAAAAAATGCTTTAAAAAAGCAACAATGCTGCAACAGAAACAGTGTATATTGAGGTATTTAATAATGACTAAGTATGAATGCTAATAGCTAAACAAAAATATAGCTAGCATCATTTAATATTAATCTCAGAAATACGTTCTAAAAATGTGAATGCTAAAAGATGTAAACTTAACTAAAACAGGTGAATAAGTAAAACATTTAAAAATAGAGTTGATACTTTAGTTGAAACAGAATAAGTTACGTTTATCATTAGAATTGATATCGAAGATTTATTTTTACAGTAAATATTAACTTTAACATTTCACGTCTTTAATTTAACATTGACAAATTTAGCTTCAAGACAAGATAGAAAATATTAATGATTAGTTATTTTATTAAGAATTTTATATCGACACCTAGTCCAATAAAAGTCTCCACTTTTCTTAGTACAAAACATATTTATATTACCGAATATCTGCTAATATTTACAATATAATTCGCTATCATTGCTCAGATTCCATTTTATCTGCAACAAACAGTTGAATACAGTATAACAACTATGTTTTTATATAATTGTGGTATAATAGACAAATATTTCTTTTCCATGCTTGTCGTACGGAATTTTGGCTTCAAGGAATTTATGAACATTGTATAATCTATTCCAAACCACTTTATCGAAGAAGAAAATTTTTGACTGAGATAAATAAAATTATTAGTACACAACACATACTTAAAACTACTAATAAACCTATCGATATATTGCACAAAATACACAAGGACCAAAATCGATTGGTCGCGCTATAAATATAAATCAATCAATTTAAAATTCTAACATGAAGACACAAAGTTTAAATTCGCTGAAGCCTCGTCGTTAACAAAGCCATGAACTAACTACTGTTTTGGTGTTTGATCCTTTTTGCTGGCCTGGACGGACTGAAAGTCCTCAGGAACTCTATAACTAAACTTAGTTAACTATATAATTAGTTACCTATCATTATATGCCATAAGGCTCTCTTAAATACTGATCTAATTTCTTTGGAATAAGGAACAAAATACAGTAACTATTTTCGCAGATGATTATTATCAGTAGTTGTGACTTCCAAATATCACACATAATTAAAAATTAGTAAAAATGACAAAATAAATTATTTAGTACTTTAGAAAAGACGTTGGTTTCCATATTAAAAATAAAATTATGGCGTAGATATGGTAGAAAATAATAAGAAAAATGTTACCTACTTCGCGGAAAAATAATTTACTTATTCAAAAATTTTATTGTAAATGGCTGATTTGGAAGCAGGTTGTAAAATAATCTATTTTAATATGTTCTATTTTTAGATTGCAAAATAAGAAGCAAAAAAAATGTTCCATTTTTAATCATTTATACTCTATTTAATTAACTTAAAAACCCGGTTGCAGGACTACGCACTAAGCACATTATGATAGAAGTACGACCCGATTTAGTCGAGGAGCTAGGCTGTGCAGCTCAAACTTATTCATTTGATAACTTTTTAAATTAAACTATTTCGATGAATGAGGTATAATTATTTTTACTCTGTAAAATTAAAATAATTTAGTAAGTAGTCGTGCAATTAGTCCTTTCGTACGGCACACATCATTCTTAATTCTAAAAGTTAATCATAGATTTATCAGTTAAAAGCAGTCAGCTTTGTCTAATCAAAAATTAAATTCCTTTTGCATCGAATCGTGTATTTATGTACAGACTTAAAATTAATTTAGTTCTAAAATCAACTATCTTTTGCAGTTTATACAATTTCACAATTGGAAAGTTGTTTTATTTAATTTTAGGGTAGGTACTGATCTTTAAAATACTCGTCTTATTTGTGAAGGCCAGATTTATTTCTTTTTTTTCTCTTTCTGATCTCGCATGTAAATTTAATTTTTAATGGGTAATTTTATTGTGCTACTTAGTAGCTAATTTAAATCATTTTATCATTGCTAAGTTTAATGCTATTTGTTTATGATGTTGTTTATCTGGTTCATTGCTAAACTAAATAGTTCCATAAATAAATGGTAAACGTAGTAAAAACGGAATTCTTACTTTTTTTGTATGAGATAGTACAGTAGTAGTAGTTCGTAGTAGTATAATTTTTTTTAAAGAGTTTGAGCCTACACGTCAAGTTACTAGTAACAAGGTTTTGAAATTATTTAATCGTAAAATATAAGTCAGTACCCACCCTTAAGTTGTAGGAGGTGTAGCTAAAATTTTTCAACCTCACTTGTTTTATCATTTAAATGACTGATTCAATGCATTTTTGTGTCGACATGACGATGTTTATCACAAAAATACATTACATTTCAGATGATTATTTAAATTAAATAAGTTTCTTAGTTATTATGATGAATAATTACGAGAATAGAACTCTTAAATATAGAAAAATTTAATTAGATGATCAATTTAGATCCTAAAATACCCCAGTTAGGTATATATAGGATTATCTGTACATAATTTTTTTGTAATATTAGTTTTTGTGCTAAATTATTACTAAAATGTTTATTTTATATGTTGATTATTTTATATATATTTTTACGTTCCTAAGAAATTATTATTTAATTATTAAATACATATATCACCTTTTTTATTTTATTTGAAAATATACATTTCACCTCAATTCCATATGTTTGATTTTAATAAAATAAAAAGAAAAGTTTCAATATTTTTGTGATTTAATTGAGTAGAACTATAAGCATACATATCTATTTCAGAATGCATCATCATAATTTAAAAATTACAAATAATGTATAATAAAAAAAAACTTAAATTATATAGTGCGATAATTTTGATACTTTGGCAGGCACTTTGGTATTGAAGAAAACAGAAAGTATAGTGCCAAGAGGTTTCAGAAAATTGACAAGTACAGGTTAAGACTAGCTTAAGTATTGAAACTTTGGTAGGGTTAAATGGTATTTTGTCTAGATGTAAGTGCTGAGCGCTTGCCTGAAGTCGTGGAGGGCAGCCAGGAGTTGAGGAGCAGTTGGTCTGGCCAGGGGAGCCAGTGTCCAGCACCAAGACATTAAACCGTACCTGGTAAATAGAGAAATTAATATTACAGTTTTCAAAGAAGATACTGTTTATGACTCTTAAAAAAATTTCAAACCAATTAAAAAAGGACTCTCGGCTAAATGAAGGGTGTAAAAAACCTCTTAACGAAGACGAAAGACACCTAGTTCTCCCCATCATTGCGATATTTTTTTGTTCTACACCATACCTGCGAATCTTCTAGTTACGGAGATATTGAGGGTCTATTCCAACTTTTGGACAAGTTTTTTTTTTAATACAAGTTTTTAATGTAAGATTTTTACTTTAAATACCTTCACTAACCCCGTACTATTCAATCCATTCATCAGCACAATTTTTTGAGTGCATTACATGTTCACAAACGAGTTCTACCACAAAACATGAACAGGAACCCCAAAAAATAGTCGTTTCCCAGCAATATTTTTTGCGAAAAGTTACTTAGTTTGGTGTACAGAATGCTTGGTTGACAGCTTCGTGATGAGTCTGTTTATACCCTGTATTAAAATTCATAGCATAATCAGCATAACATGTCTCCTCTCATGGGAGGCAGTAGACTGTAATAAACCACTCTGACCCAGGGCTAGGTTCCTCATGATGTTTTCTTTCACCATTTTAAGAGAGGTGGTGATGAAATCAATTACTCAAAGTAACGCGCTTTGCCCGAACCAACGACTGCTCTAGGCATTACGAATTTAAAAAAAATCGGGGCAGTATTTGGGGACTGTCAATAGAAGTGAAAACAAAAAGTACACATGCCCCTCCCCAGTCGTAGCACTGGTTATGCCTATATTATATATGCCATAGCGGATCGCCTACGAGTGCTACGAAGCGTGACCGCACGTTACGTCAAGTGACGATGAATTCAATGTTTTTCCTTCACCCAACGCAAGTGAGTGAGTTCAAGTGCTCAACGCGCCTAAAGAAGTTTTCACTTCAAAAATAAAAGTAATCTCAAAATTTCTTTAATTAAATTAGGAGAGGAGTCATATACTTACAGATAAACACTAAAATGTAAAATCTCAAAATTATGGTAAAGCTCAAAATCTAAAGGAAAGTTCTACAATTCATTTCGAAAATGAAATGGAAAGCTAAGACGATGTCAATACCAAAACATTCTCGGGCAATGAAAAGTCTTTTAGTAAATTGCATTTTCGCCTCCGGACTTTCGAAAGTTGACACTTTTCAACGTCGCTTTTAAGTCGGATTGAACTTTTAAATTGAGGCAAACATTTACACTGATGCGACTTTTTTTTGCATTGTCTGATAGTTGGATTTGAATAGTTAATACATCAAAAGAGCTGCCTCTACTCAGAAGAGAAGACACGAGCACGCAAAATTTTCCTCAGGAGTATGAATGTTGATGGGTATAAGAGTAAACGAAGACCAAAAAAACGATGGATGGACTGTGTTAAGGATGATATCACAAGAAAGAAGGTGGCTGATAAGACCTTTTGGCTTTCTTTGGAAATACTTGTTAAGCGGTCGTTAAAATATTTCAAAGTAATGAAAGCGTAGTCAAATATGAGAAAAGTTTAACTCACAGTTCATCAGGACAGTTGTGCGGTTGTGAAGGTCGGTATCCCCCGCTCAAGAAAGCTCCTACGTCAGCAGCATCAAGCTCAGCCAATGGCGACGCTCCTAAAGTTGCTAGCTCCCATAGAGTTATTCCTGATGACCACTGAATAAAAACAAATTATTAAAGACACTATATAAAAATAATAGTTGATGAAAGTAACATAATTGTTTACTAAATTAAAACTCGTTGTTACATGGTTGCAATTTTTTTTTATTTACAATCAAGAACCAATTTTTTTAATTGAGTTATTTTTTTAATGTCCCTTAAAATCATTGTAAATTAATCCATATTCTTCTTCATTTAGATTACATGCCTGCTGTACAAAAACCAAAAGTAACATTTCCAAATCTTACCACATCGGATGCTGTAGTGTACTGATTTTGGAGCAGCGTCTCAGGAGCCATCCATTTGACCGGCCGGTTTTCATTGTCTCCAAGACAATGGTAGTCATCAGGAAACAGGTCCCTTGATAGACCATTGTCTGTCACCTTCAGCCTTAATTTCTCGTCCACCCTACGTTACAAAGTTTAATATTTCTTTAATATCATTGCTATTTATTATTCAAATAAAATTAAAATGTTAAAAGCACCAAAATTAAGGTTTTCTTTTATTTAAACTGTCTCTTGTACTATAAAGGGTTTATCTTATAGTCTCCGCCAGATAAGTAAGAATTAACGGTCATTGCTCTTTCATTAATTTCTCTGCGTAGGTACCCCGACAATACATTATGAATCGTTTTTATTACTACAAAAAGTCAAGGATCACGATAAAGGTCGTTTCGGGACAAGTTTATATCATTCTTTCTGTTTTCGGAATTATGTATTTGAATAAATGTATGCGGGTTAATGATCTTTAATTCTTACTTATTTGGTGGAGACTATAGCCACTCTGGTTAAAGTTAGAAAACATAGCGCAATCGTCAAAGAATTAAGTTAAGCAGACATTGATCATTACTAAGTTTGAGCAATTATTATGAATAAAATAATTAACCCTTAATTATGTCTTTTATGCACCTATTTTGACATTGACAATACTTGAACTCTTAATAATATTTTCCATTAAAGTAGGGGAGCCCAAGCGGGGATTTCGGGATTTACTAAAGCGCGGCAGATTAATATACAGGGGGATACCTTGTACCCGGTTAAGTACCTCCACAAAACATGAGGCCCATATATAAGGCCGCCCGTGAAGGATACAGGATCAGATTAGTAAAAAAAAATTGACCATCAGAAATTCTCGAGCGCGTCAGATTAAGGTAGGGTGAGTTAATTACATCCTAAAAAGTGTATATTCCACTAATCTGACAATTTGAGAGTGACGTAAAAAAAGGGGAGGGCAACTAAGTTGTAAAAAAAAAACGTCATCTCGACATTCCCGAGCGTAGCTAAATTTTTTTTTATTTTGAAGGAAATAATTCAAGAATAATGAAAAATATATAATCTGACGATTTCCGCAAGCCGAAATAACAAAAATTCGTCGATAAAGTTAAATGCGTGCAGCTGCGTGATGCCTACATTTCCTTCTCCGGATTTCTATTCCTCTCTCACTCTTTCTCTATCTATTACTCTCTCACTCCGTCCCCACTCTGGTTTCTGTTGCCATGACGCCATCACAGCTGATCATAAAGACTCGTTCGTGGCATACAATACGGCCGACGTATCTTGGCGAGTCTGAACATAGGCTTTGCGAACTTTAGCGCATGTACACTCGTGAAGAAAAATAAGTATCAAAACACTTGGGAGACAGAAAGCTACAAAAATAACTTTATATAAATTAAAAATTTAATTTCAGTCCCTCACCTTTTGAAAGCGGCAGATTTTTATTACTTATGAGGATGATAAAACTGCGTCGAATGGTGCCAACCGCGTGAAAATTGGTTGATCCATTCAAAAGTTATTGCAGTTTGAAAATTCCAAAAATAGTGTTCTATGAAACTTCTATCAGACTTTCGAGCTGGGAGAGCTCAAATGTATAGAAATATTATTTCTTTGAACTTAGCGAGCTCAAAATATCACATAAATTATATTTTGAGCTCAAAAATGTCATAAGTACAATTTCAAGCGCCCAGGAATGGAATTAGCGGGAAGTTGCAGGGATGGCCTTTAAAGTAAACCGTTTTTCTAATTTTTTTTTGTCAGATCAGGCGAATCCCTCTAGATAATCGTCAGATTATGAGACAGTACGATTAGAACATAAAGATGAACCATATATATCTTAATCTGACGCGCTTGAGTATTTCAAAATGGCGATTTTTTTTTGCACATTATGAAAATGGCCGCGAGTTTGCGTCCCATCGAAATCGTCAGATTAGTGAATGAGAGCTTTTTTTTGGTGTACTTAACACTCCCTTAGAAAATCTGACGCGCTCAATTAATTTTTTTTTTTTTTCATTTTCAACCCTTAAATACAACCACCCGCATCATGCAAACGATCAGATTAACATACGTACATTATTAAAAATACGTAGGGCATTGATGCTATCAATATCTGATGCGCTCGAGGATGTCCATGCAACAGTTTTTTTTTACATATTTAAAAATCTATAGCCGCTTCCCCCACCGATGTAAAGGTATATATCATATAACATTTTTTTCTTCTTATCATCTAAGCTTTGCATCCCAATAGGTCTCTACAACGCTCGAGTAAATCCCCATTTAGCCTCGTGGGCTCCCCTACTATTAAAATATATTGGTAAGTAATATCTATACTGAATAATGTGTTTTGTCTCCTGTGTCTACATTTCTAATTCAACTTTCCTCTCACAGGTCTGCCGGAAGAAATTTCTTATGAAATAAGCAGTACCTTTATGATCTTCTATCTTAATTTTATCTCCGGTAATGTATTATAAGTGTACATAAATAAATAAATGAGCTAGCATAGCGAAGTTAAACTCAAGACAATTTAATTTTAAAAGTCACCAATTTAAAAAATGAAATACGAGAATTGCTAATGACTTCCCCTAAACAGGGCTCTAGTACACAAATTGTCATGATTGCCAAAGCAATATCAAATTTTCTTTGACCCAGTTTTAACTGGGTTAGAGATAATTTATTTTTACAAAGAACCCCATGATTATAATTATTCGGCACTCTACTGAAGAGGCACAAACTTGGTATCTGTAAAATTAGAGTTTTAGAAGATACGGAGTTTTGGGGGCAGTTAGACTAATGTTTAATTTATGTTGCTTTAACTCAAAGATTAAACAAAAACAGTAGGCAATGAGCTGAAAATATTTGTGGAAAGAAAAATGGCAGTGTATTTATTCTATTCCATTTCAATTTATAGTCATCATCTGTATAGCCTTTTCCCAATTAAGTTGGGGTCGGCTTGCAGCCGATTATACCAGTTGTTTACATGGAGCGACTGCCTATCTGACCTCTTCAACCCAGTTAGTACTGGGTAATACGATACCCCTTGGTATTACTGGCTGTGTCTTTCGGACCAATACCTGTAACGACTGTAAAAAATCTACAAATGACAGCCGGGACCAATTCACGGAGAGAACGTCCATAGAATGACCTTGGCATGCGCGGCTTAACCTTGAAAATTGACCATTGTGGCTCTTATTATTTAGCCATGAGCTCCTCTTTTTCAATTTATTGTGTTGCTACAAAAATGCTACGCTATCTCGTTATTCGACTTTTAAGCTAGGAGTTTATTAACTCATACCTATCCACAATCATACGTATGGATTAAAGTCTGAGTCACCATAATCATCCCTGTCTACGATTGAGATCCCATTAACTTGGCACAACATTTTTCATGCACATTCTTATCCATATTTTTGAGTTTTTTATCGTGTTTTGATGAAAAAGCGACTAAGTATTTTGAATTTCAGACATCGCGAAACAGACCCATATACTTTTATTACGTAATACTACTTACACACAATTCCTGGCAGCTATGTCAGCGTGTACCAGTCTCTGGACGTGCAAGTACGCCAGACCGCAGGCCACCTGGGCTCCCAAGTCCACTAGCTCTCTCGTCGCCGGGGCCGCTTGATGGCCTAGCCGGCAAGATGTTAGGAACCTGGTGAGAGAGAGTATTTTGTTAGAATATTTACCGTGTTTTGAGTGATTTTGTTGAGCTAATTATGAATAGTAGAAATCAATTTATGACTTTATCAGTCGAGTCAAATGTCGAAATAGCCTGATTGGTTGAATAAACAATCAAATCTGCCTTAAAAATGCTGACAAAAGAGATTCTACAGCCTATGGGCTCATTACAATCGGCCTGCGGTAAATTCAAACATGGCGATGTATGAGAGCGTTTACGGAGAAGCGATTTTACGCGCGTTTGTAAAAATGCAGCGTTACTTGCGGCAGACCCCGTACAGACATCGCAGTGACGCACGTGCGTGTATCGGGGTGGCGCACGCAGCGTTGCGGCAAACCAGTTCCTTCAGAGAAGTGGCGTGAGAAACGTAGCGATACCCGCGAGGGATCACGCGGCATATCACGCGCGATGTCACGCCCCGCGTCTTCGTAAACAACATCGACAAATGTTTACAAATGAACTTACTTTGACAAATGTTTGTGTTTGTGAGTGTGATTACGTAGACCACTGTACGCATCACCTCTCCGTAAACGAAAAATAAATAAAACGCTCCGCTAGATGTCATGCCGCTCGTGAGGCCCAACGCACCGTGTCTCCGTAAATGAGCCCTTAGGATCAGTAAAACCGCCACGGACAAGTTCTGGATCGGCTGACAACACCAGACACTGATAAATACTTCAAGTATTTATATAATATGTAGAGGCAGCAGTCCATGTAGCCGCGTCTTGCCTAGCAGTTGGATCGAATCTTTGTAGATAGATTTAAAACCCTAAAGAACAAGCCAGAAAAGAACAAAATGCAATATTTTTTTTAATGCTATGATAAATTCTTACCTCTTAAGATTAGAAGAATGAGAAGGACAGCAATAAACTAGAAGTGGCTTGCGAGCCTCCTCCGCACACGCCGCCATCGGTGTGAGCACATTTGTATGAACTAAGCCGAAGAGACGTAACCCTTCGGCTACTAGTAACGCTGCCTGCATCGCTGATGCCGCATCTAGGACAGAATGTCAACGATTTATTGCAAATTTTATATTTCGAATTTACAAATTATTATAGAGACTTTATGTAAGTACAAGTATCAAGTTATAAAGGGTGTAAATATAGGTACCCTTAACGAAGCCGAAAGGTTTTTCTTCTCCCTGTCTATGCAATTTTTTTTTTGTTGGAGACCACACCTGGGAACCTTCTAGTTACGGATATATTGGGGGTCAAAGTTCCAAGTTTTTCAAAAGTTTTTTTTTAAAACACGTGTTTTTAATGAAAGATTTTTACTTTAAAGAACTCCATGACCTCCATGACATCCATACTATTCAATGCATCAAACTAAACTTAATTTAGGCTATTGCTATCTTTTTCTCTCTAATAAAACTAGAAAGAGACGGACGTAATTTAGAGCTGTCAAATTTAGTTGGAACTAATATTTCCATACAAATGAAGGGTGCACGTAAAAACATGGCGACTAAAAACACGGTAAAGCGCAAGGCATAAACTAGTTTGACATCTCTAACTTTGTTCACAGCTATAGTCATCCTTTTCTCGCAATGCCTTTTAGTAAAAATTAGCAATAGCCTAAATTAAGTTTAGTTTGTGCACAACAGAATCGACACCAGTGGCGTTCAAAAAGTTAGTTTGGTTTTGCATAGCTTGATTGCTCGTCGTGCGAACAAGCCGCTACGAGCTGAATATTTCGGTATCGTATTCTACGAAACTCCGAATTAATGCTGGAACATCTCAAGGTCAAAGGTACTACTTTTGTGCGGTAGGTTCGGTCAACTTACTAAAATCAAAACAACATTATAAGTTTTCTCACGTTAGTATCTGTTTTAATTTTAAAACTTAGATTAATAAAATCTAAAATTGTAAATTAATAAACCCGTATTTTGTGGTGCCGAAAAAAAATAGAGTAAGAATAAAACGGTAAGGATAAAGAATAAAATTGCTGGATTTATTCTTGCTAGATTTATTCTGGTAACTTTAAAATATCTCGTTTTCTTTACTACTTAGCTGCCTAGAAAATAACAGTAGGTACTCAATTCATATTTTCTGCCTGAAACAACCTCGATGCTTATCTTCCGAGATGAGATCAAAAGCAATCCTGTTAGCATAAAAATATGCTCTTATAAGAGCAGCAGTGCCAATTTGCCATAAAGCCTGCATCCAATATAAGTTGCAGTTTTTATGGTCTGCTGATTCCGGGATTATTTATTTATTTATTATTATTTCACGTAAACAAAAATTGAAGACGATACAGTGCGTCGAAAACTCGTGTGACGTCATTTCGGTACCATTTTTTACCATAAAGTGACGTCACCCCCACTCATGATCTTTGATGCGTTTTATCTTCGTCATTTTTTATTAATTTGATTAAACTAAAAACACGTATCCAATATTTTTAGATAATCTAACTGGCGGACTAAACAGAATCATATTTTTTTAAGTCACTCGTCATCCCTATTGGAAGAGAATTAGGTACTATGATTTGTTTTTTATAGAACATAATATTTTAATGGACGTAAAATTTGACTAAAGCTACCACAAAATGGGTCCCAAACAGCAGCAAACGGCAACGCGGCAGACCCAGAAGGAGATGGCGGGACGAACTCGACTCCTATCACAAGGATTGGCGCATAACAGCACTAGATAGGGATAAGTGGAAGGAAGGAAGGGAGGCCTTTGCCCTGCAGTGGGACACAAATGGCTGATATTATTATTATTATTAAAATTTGACTGCCCCGTTGGTCGAGTGGTGGCAAGCATGACTGCTGAGCATGAAGTCCTGGGTTCGATACCCGGGTCGGGCAAAGTGTTATTGCGTTTTTCGTTTAGGAATTCATTCGCTGTTAGGTACACCTCTGCCTAGGTACCTCTTCGGGGATTACAGGCGTGATGTTTGCTAAGCCAAGCTAAGCTTATGATATTTATGATAGATTTTACGGGAACCAAGATGAAGGCAAAAAGTGTTCTAATATGTAATGTAACTTTATGTACCGACTATTTACCCATGTTATGCTAATAAATTATTTGATTAGATTTGATTTTGTGGGAAGATTGTTACCCTTGTATAGAAGAACATCTACTTCGTATATTATAAAAATGAATTATATGATGATTTAGCACTATTAGTCTAAAAAGTTCCCACTGCTGGGATGCAGGCCATAATTTCACAATGCTGCCCCAATGCGGGTTGATAATTTGATAACATTCAAGTAATAAAAATTGAAAATAAACCCGTTAGAACGAAAACAAGCCCAATCGCATTTCTAAAGCTAATAACCAGTTCTTTTCAGATACAAAGTGATTCTAGGCCATAAGAGGAGCTACAAAAAATGTACTAAAAGCAAAGCCGGATTGTAAACTCCGGCCTCAAAAACGTTTTGGAGCTAACCCCTTTGAACTGCACAATAAGCTTCCAAATAGACGATATACAGCACAGTCACCTCGATTGGATTGCTATTGTAGTTCAGAAATATTGAATATTGTACCTTCAGTCGAATGTTGCTTGTGGAACTAGCATGTTTACGAAATATGTTTTCTTTGAGTGTGAAGAAGTAATTTTGAATTCAAAAGGAATATAGTACGGTAGGTAAAATGCGAAAAATAGCGATAGATGTGATTGTGTGTATAGCGAAAATGTTATAGCAACATTGTGATTCAAAAAAAGTTCTCCAAAATTAGGTAAGCGTTCGCACTTTCAGTACCTAAAAAAGTGTAGAAGTGTAAAAAGTATTACACTTAAAGTACTTATGGGATCATATCCGTGCGTCAACCATGAAAGTCTAAAACAGTGCACTAAAAAGTATTGTTCCTTTTTTTTTTACGGTTGGGAATTCATCAAATAACTCCTCCCGCTCTGGGCGGAGCAGGAGGGAGTGTCAGACTTTTACTGACTAAAACCCATCCATGTTCCTTCATCGCCCTTTGTGTTCCGGGGCCACGGTATCTCTTTCGAACAGTCCCGCAACCCCGGCAGGCATCGGTCCCTACGGACCCCTTCCCTTTTGCTGACTCTCTTTGAGGCGCGCGTGGAACACGAACGCGCCGTCGACACGGCCTGTCGTCATGAGCTGGACGGACGGCGAGCTAGCCCATAGCCCACCGTCCACAGGCCCGCGCCTACGGTGGCCGGGTCCACGTGGTGGTGGCCCCCGACGCCCGGGGCGTCTCCCGCGGCGGCCGGGACGTTGAGAGGTTCGTATAGTATTGTTCCTCAGTAGTATTATTTATCACAATCATGAACATAACATCACGCCTGTAATCCCCGAAAGGGTTAGGCAGAGGTGTAACTAATTAATAGTACACCCACTTCCGCCAGTTATGCTAAGTTACCATGTAATAGGAGGAATATAGAGGAGACTCCGTGACTGCCACTAAGAAACTCTCGACGACAAAACCCAACAACAATTTGCCCTACCTCGGAATCGAACACAGGACCTCATGCCCAATAGTCGATGACCCGACGACCCGATTGGCGCAGCGGTAGTGAGGCTGCCTTACGTTCTTAGGGTCCCGGGTTCGAATCCCGGTCGGAGCAAATGTTTGTGTGATGAGCATGGACATTTGTTTCCGAGTCATGGATGTTTATATGTATAATAAGTATGTATTTACAAACAAAAAGTATCTATGTAGTATATCAACTATCTGGTGTCCACGACACAAGCCTCGTTGCTTAGTGTGGCACTAGATTGGTGCTGTGTGTAATGTCCAGCAATATTTAAAAAAAAAAAAAAAAAAAAAAAAAAAAAAAAAAAAATAGTCGCTATTGCAACCACTAGACCTAGTGTATTAAGTTTTATCAGTGTATTATCATTATCCTTTAAAGTATTTTTATTAGAATAAATGTCTATGCACACTGTGCCAAAGGTACGCGACCGAAGGTCCGCGGCTGATTTTACGTACCGACGAATTCGGCTGATATGACACCATAAGAGCCGAACTTACGCGGCAGAAATTTAGTAGCCCAACTTGCGCAAACACGCGGGGCGCGGAAATACCTGCCTCCCGCTGCTCCCCACCCCGGATCTTCGTCGGCAATCGCACCGACTTCGGCCGGTATAATGTGTGCTCTACATAATACGTTGCCACCGAATTGCCGCTGAACTTACACCCGACCGAAGTTCGGCTGTACGCTATAACGCAACGTAATTTCGGCATTATTGTCGTTAGTAATTCAAATAGCATTGCAGGCGTAATCATGCCGAACTTCGGTCGGGTATCTTCGGCATAGTGTGTTTAGACACTAACACATTCATAAACTCGCATTATTTTTGTTAAACGACGAAAACCTATGCTTCTTATCGTTTCTTTGACACAATTAAAAAAATATTTCACAAACTAACCTGAAACAGTCTTCACAACGACCTCCTCATAGGTATCTCCTTTCTTGAAGACTCCCTTGTATACCCTGCCAAAGGTACCCTCATGGACCAGAATCTCGAGGCGGATGTTTGAACGAGGAGTTGTCAGGAGCCGGAGTTGTTCCGCCGGGTCCGTGATGCGGTCCTTGGTTAATGTTTGCTGAAAAGAATGCGGCTTTTAATATACATTGAGACTGCATTAGTGCCTGTGCAAGAATCAAATATGAGTATTTTTCATCTAAATAAGACATACTTATACTACAGTCATATGCCACGATTAATTTTATTAACGACTAGCTGACGTCCCGCGGTTTTACCCGCGTAGTTCCCGTTCCCGTGGGAGTACGGGGATAAAATATAGCCTATAGCACTCACGAATAATGTAGCTTTCTACCAGTGAAACAATTTTTAAAATTAGTTCATTACTTCCGGAGATTACCCCTCACATACAAACTTACAAACAAATGTTACCTCTTTATAATATTAGTAAGTAGTACACATAGCCATGTTACTCAGTAAAGAGAAAGTCTTTCTAATGGTGAAATAATTTTTAAAATCGGTCGAGTAGTTTTAGAGTTAAATTGTAACAAGCACACGCACAAACAAAAAATCAAAACTTTCCTCTTTATATAGAAGTTTAGAAGCATAGATATAGAAGATAATAGAAATAGAAATAGGAAGAAATCTTTTAAGGCAAAATCGCGAAGTTCTGTTTTAAAACAAAATGGTGCATCACCATTTACTTATGTTTTCAATTATTCTCAGAGTATCTCCAGTGCAATACGTTGTTTATGTAAATATGGCAAATTATCCTGTCCCAGTTTATGTTCTTTAGCATAATAATACAATAAAGTTTTAATGATAATTATCTGTCTCAATGCACCTGATGCTATAATTGGTACTAGGAGATTTTTGTTCATTAAAATTAAGAAAATGCTTCATTTAGTTGGCAGCAGCTCTTTCCAACAACAAAATTCCCTAAATCAGAAATCTATACATATAATAAATCTGTAGAAAAGTAATTTTTGTACATTGAAGAAATTGAAACAAAAAATAGCCAGCGTGTGAAAAGATAAGTAACAGAACCCATTTCCATCATTTTTGAAATTTTTGTCTGTTTGTCTGTTTGTCTGTTTGTCTGTTTGTCTGTTTGTCTGTTTGTCTGTTTGTCTGTTTGTCTGTTTGTTTGTGCGCACATCACGTAAAATCTACGAATTCAATGCTGACAATGTTTATACATAAAAATTGTGTGTAACTTGGGGTATGATTTAGTGTTTGTTTCATTGAAATCGGTTAATTCTATCAAAAGATATATGAACTTAAAGTTTTCAAGAAGAACTAATCATCAAATGTAAGATTTACATACATGCAGCGACATCTGTTGAACTAAAATGATACCAATGACTAAAAATGTGCTCACCACAGTCATAACTTTTAAATCGACTGACCAGCTTTAAAAAAAAATTATAGCATAGGTAATATACTTTAGCAGTTTAACATTTTGGTCGATAGACGGCGTCAGTTGCCTATTTTTTGTTTTTTTTTTTTCGGATGGGAAATCATCAAATGACTCCTCCTGCTCTGGGCGGAGCAGGAGGGAATGTCAGACTTTTACTGACTAAAACCCAGCCATGTTCCTTCATCGCCCTTTTGTTCCGGGGCCACGGTATCTCTTTCGAACAGTCCCGCAACCCCGGCAGACATCGGTCCTTGCGGATCGGCCCTTCCTTTTTGCTGACTCTCTTTTAGGCGCGCGTGGAACACGAACGCACCGTCGACACGGCCTGTCGTCATGAGACGGACGGACGGCGAGCTAGCCCATAGCCCACTGTCCACAGGCCCGCGCCTACGGTGGCCGGGGGCCACGTGGTTGCCCCGGAAGCCCGGGGCGTCTGCCGCGGCGGCCGGGACGTTGAGAGGTTCTCTCCCTCTCACGTTCCGCCACCTCCTTCTCTAGCATTACTGCTTCGCAGAAGGAGGTGACGGCGTCCCATTCCGTCTCGCTCCGGACCATGGCTTGCACCAGGGCCGGACGCGAGAGGTCGCCGCCGCAAACGTGTAAATTGCCTCAAGATTGGTTTTTTAACCGACGAAACAAAAAGAAGGCAGTTCTCAATTCGACGCGTATTTTTTTTATATATGACCACGGATAACTTTTACAGAGAAGTCCGTACATGGTCCTTTTGTTTGTAAAAAGCGTAGGTACATCTCAAAGTTGGTCCCATTTATAATTGAAAAATCGTGTTTGGGCTAATTTCTTGCACCTTTGATGAGAACTTTCGACCTAGCTGGAGTATGACTGTCATCGAGTGTCTAAGGATGAAGGAGGTGGCGGAACGTGAGAGGGAGAGAACCTCTAAACGTCCCGGCCGCCGCGGGAGACGCCCCGGGCGTCCGGGGCCACCACGTGGCCCCCGGCCACCGTACGCGCGGGCCTGTGGACGGTGGGCTATGGGCTAGCTCGCCGTCCGTCTGTCTTATGACGACAGGCCGTGTCGACGGCACGTTCGTGTTCGACGCGCGCCTCAAAGAGAGTCAGCAATAGGAAGGGGTCCGCAAGGGCCGATGCCTGCCGGGGTTGCGGGACTGTTCTAAAGAGATACCGTGGCCCCGGAACACAAAGGGCGATGAAGGAACATGGATGGGTTTAGTCAGTAAAAGTATGACACTGCCTCCTGGTCCGCCTAGAGCGGGAGGAGTCATTTGATGATTTCCCATCCGAAAAAAAAAGGCTGTCGAGGTAAGCCCTTTTTTGGAAAAACATAAGTAGATTATTTTAGCGATTAATTCAAATATATCGAAGAAATTAAATTGTTACCCACTTGGATCTACGTAGGTATATATGTATCTACTAATATTATAAAGCTAAAGAGATTTTGGTTGGTTGAACGCGCTAATTACAGGAAAACTTTTAGTGTTGAATAGTTATCGAGGATGGCTATAGGTTATCTAACATCACGCTATAATTAAAAGGAGCGGATCATCAATGATAAATGTTGCAAAAACAAGGAAAATTTATTTCTTTCGAGAGCTTCCTTTGCGGGCGCTGCATAAACGGTTAAAGTTGCGCAACAATCATGTATTAGGGAATTGTTCGTTTTAAAGCGTTCTAAAAAAAACCGCGATAGCATTATATCTATCTTTCAAGGTTGACTCCACTCTCTCTAACCCTCTCTCTCTCATGTGACGCAGACGAAGTTGCGCGGGTCAGCTAGTTCTATAATAAAATTACTACAGAAATTGCCACCGAACTGCTTGTCCAGTTATTGACGACATGATACCAATCTTTAGTTAGTCACAGTTTCGCACACATAATTGCATTGAAAGATAACAGTCGTGAAGTAGGATGCTGCAATCCCTATAACAGCTCATATTTAAAATAGGTAGCTGTGTAGGTAGTGAGCTTTCATTTGAAATTCCGCTGCTGTTAATCAAATCATCACATGAGTTTAAACTTAGAACAATGCTTTATTTAGTTACCACCTTTCCTTTAACAACATAAAACTATATAAAATCAGCAAGTCTGTAACAAAGCTACTCTAAAAAGTACCACCGAACGGCACATCCAGTTAGTGCAGACGCGGTACCAGTCTTTAGTTAGAGACAGGTGCGGACCCATAATTGCATTGAGCCGGACTCCGTCCAACGATATCCTTAATCTAGTTTGCGATATAGCAGCTAGGTCTGCAGTAGATAGCAGCTAGGTTCGCAGTAGATAGCAGCTAGCTGCAGTAGGTGTTGCAGTGAAGCGATTTTGTGCTGAGTGCTTTGAAAGGGTTAGTGGCTTGGTAGATAAATAATGATTTTAATGAAGAGAGGACGTCAATGTTGTAGTAAGGTAGCTCTTTAGTAAATTCTAGGTATAGTCGGTGCCAGTAAGGTTGAGAATAGCGTTCATTGAACCCAGCTACATTTATTAAACAACTTAACTTTGAAAACCAGAAATAAGCCTGTTCAAGTCTGGAATCGTCATCTGCCGTGATCTTCAACATGTTTTGTAATGAAAAACGATACATGGTTTATTTGTTTTGGTTCGTACGAAGAGATATTAAGGAAAGAGCATTGACCGCTATTCTCATCTTAACTGGCACCAACTATACCTAGTGGTGCTATTGTTTGTAAGGTTTTTGAGAAAGTTCTTTTGGCTACTCAATCGATTAGAATCTTTCTTACAGTAGCTACACAACTACTGTTTCAAACATTTTTACAATAATAACATTATCTTGATTTAAAGGTGTGCCTATGGAGTTTCTTTCAAGTTCTTATATATGTATAGAGATGTGCACTTTGGATCGGGCTGCTAGTTTAATATTTCTGACTGACCGCCGTCATTGAAAAACGTCTATATTATAGACGTTTTTCAATGACGATGGCTTGTGTCCTGAAAAAATCTAATTAGTCCATCAATTAGATTATCAAAAAATATTTGACACGTATTTTTTTTACGCTTTTAAAATTCTCAATACGTCACGCCGTGCTATAAATTTTTAGTGCGTTGTGACTTCACGAGCCCCCCTCTCAAGTTTTGATGCATTTTGTCTTTGTCAATATTCATTGATTTACAAAAAAAAAATTACTTGTCCATTATTTTCCAATACTCTAACTGACGGACTAAATAGATTTGCAATTTATTGATGGTGGAAACTAGCCTAGTTTTTTTCTTTTGCTCGAATAAAATAATCTACCTTTGACAAGTATACAGCGTCAATTAATAATTTGATAAGATGCGGTCATTAACATAGTCACTTTATTTACAGGAAAGAAAATAAAACGTAAGAATCGATTAAAATAAAACATCAATCATTTATGTAACCACAAACCGCTCTTTCATTCCTCCCACAAAAGTCCCAATTACGAAATAAAATTCCCTTTAAAAATCCTTCGAATAAAATTTCCTCGGCTTTGTATCCAAAACCGTCTCGTTTAATAAGAAACTTCTTATTTACACCTCCGTTCATTAGGGATCCCTCCTCAGTGAGGACACTAATTCATATTTCTTCCTAAAGACTTTCAACGGTGCGATAAATTCGTGGACAAAGGGGATTGCAAATTAAAAACTCGGTTGCTTGCCAAGCCCAATAATGAAACGGCTAATATTGATGGAAGAGGCTTGAGCGCGGAGTTGTGGATAGTTGGGGCGTGGTTATCATGTTTTTTTTTTCTTCATACAACTGTAACACAGTTCGTGAATGAAAAGAAATTATGACGAGAAATAAAAAAATATAAAATTTGCTATGATTTTTTCCCCGTAAATTGACAAGGTTCTTGTCGATATTGCAACCCATAGTAGATACTAAACTTGTGTTTATGGAAATAAACTATTAAAGAGGTAGAAAAAAACCCAATGTTTATTTTTCCCGATATGTACATTGATGAACTTGTCGTTACCTACTGCAACCACATAATTTTTATGTATGTATGTACATTGATAAGAACTTGTCGGTACTGCAACCACATAATTTTCTGGGATAGTGATTAAAATAATAGCAGCTACTATTGTTTTCTCACAGGTATCGTTGGTTTCCCTTGTTCGCTTTAGGACAGATTCGCTATTTTATAATATTTCCAGCTTAATTTCTACCTGTACAATTTATGCGGAATTTGTTTTAATTAAGCAATTGTTCTACATAATTATGACCAAAACAATGGGAAACCATTTACAAAGTAATTTGTACCTATAATATTTCCATAATATTGATACAACATTTTATTAGGTAAACAATATTATGTAACTGTTTCATTATTTCATTTTATGAGTACCGTTATTGCATAAACGAGTTTATTGCTGTACTCTTGCGCTTACCGTGACAAATTACAACAGTGAAAGTGCTCCAGATTCTGAATGTAGCGCGTTATTTCGTGACAATGTTCACCAGCTCCGATAGCCGTGATCGTCTAGTGGTTAGGACCCTACGTTGTGGCCGTAGTAACCCAGGTTCGAATCCTGGTCACGGCAGTGATTACACTGTCGCGGTGGAGCATAACTTTTTGAACGTTTTGGTATGTTTTTCGTTACTTTTTTTGTTATTTTTAGAAAAGTTTAGAGGTTATTTTTTACTTCTTTTTTCAATGTGAGACAGTACAGTCAGTAAAAAAAGAAAATTTCAAAAGATTTATTTTTCTGACGAATCTTTTCCATTATCTACTCAAACGAATTATTGTTATGACAAAAACTAATTTCTATGCAACTTATGTTCAGGGTCAAATTTAATTGATTTTATGTAAAAAAACAACAAGAGGTCATTGACCCTAAAAAATAAAAACATATTTTTATTTTATTTTCGTTTAAAACATCGATACGTGTGTACAATTTCGATGGCTTATTTAATTAGAATCATTTTAAAATTAGTAATGACGTTTTTTTTATGTTAATTAAACCCATAAAATATTGATTGTTGGATTTCATCAAATCCCATTTCCCAAAAAATTTGTCACTTCTAGCTAAAATCTAATTCCGTTTTAAATACTTGCCTAAGAAGAGCGCTAACTGCATTACGTTTGTATCACCTGCAGGGGAGACGGGGCAACTCTGGGTAACTCGTCTTAAATTGGATTCTTAATGAGCTAAAGGGCTCGTTTTATGCACCATTCCTCCGCCCTTGTAATGCAGAAGACTTGTAATGAAGGTGGTGTGGAGAATATGCTGCGGAGGAGAGGGTTCCTTTTGGTTTAATGCCGTGAAAATATTTTAATAGTTGTAATATTTTTTAAATCCCAATAAGGTGAATGCTCCAACCAGCCCGCGAAATTCAAATATTCTAATGTTTTTTGCAATTTGCAGGCCAGTGCTAGGTTGATGTTGATTAGAATATTATTCGCGGCTGTACGACGTATGTAGTGGAACATTTAAATTTCGCAGGCTACCCTGGAGCATTCACCTTAAACTTTACGTAATTTTTTTTTAGTTGCAAAATATAGAAGAATAACTAATCAATCATAGAAAGGATAAAAGGATTTATACACTGGCACTAAATATCTACTAAACCCCCACTTCTCATGCTGACAGCTATCTGCTAAGCTAAGCTATAAGCTACGAAGAAATTTTTATGATCAACGTTGCCCGACACTAGGAATTTCTTCTGTTCCATGCGTGCGTTTACAAACATTTAAACTCACATAGACAAACAGGCAAACTCGGATCAACTATCTGATCTATTCATGCAAATATTTGTTCCATTCGGGGATCGAACCAGTGACACGCAACGCAGTAGTCAATCCAGTAAGTACCGTCCCAAATTGTAATTGGACAGGGCCTGATGTTGTAAAGTGGCTATCGTAGTTCAATTATTTATAGTGTAACACCACAGATGATTTAGATGTATCTAGATAATGCAAGTATAACGATCCGTATGAAAACCAAGCGTGTCATTTTTTGACTACCTACTATGATGTCAAGCACTATTTAGTTACTATAAAAACAATTTACTATACAAAATAGACTACGTTCTTCTTCTATAAATGTCTAGAAGTTCTTGAGTTGTAACGTTGTTATTTTAAAAAAATAGTTTGCAGTGACCGTAGCCACGTTAAGCATAAAATGCTTACAACAACAACAGCCCATAACGTCCACTGCTGGACATAAGCCTCTCCCGTGATGGGAGGAATTTGCCGTAATCTCCACGCTTGGCAGGCGGATTGGAGATCGCAGTGATGAAAGACTAACAGAAAACAAAAATGCTTAAGTCAGGTATAATTAGGTCCATGGGATCTGGAGGCAATAGTCCTCGCGCGCCAACATGAATGGCGCGCGGAGGCGCTACGCCGGGGGGAAACTCCGCTGCAGCGACAAATTGTCGCTCAGCGGACAGACTTCCGGCGGGATCTCATGGCGACATGGAGAGAGCGACTGTCGCAACCCCGTGCAGGGCACGCCACAATTGTGGCGATAAGTCCCCTCTTTGAGGAGTGGCTTGAGAGACGCCACGGCGTCCTCACCTTCCGCCTGACGCAGGTCCTCACCGGACACGGAGTGTTCGGGAGGTTCCTGCACCGAATCGGGCGGGAGGAAACGCCCGGGTGCTTCCATTGTGAGGATCGACCGGAGGACACGGTGGAACACACGGTGGAGGTGTGCCCCGCGTGGGCGGAGCACCGCCGTGTCCTCGAAGCGGCGATCGGCGGCGGCGACCTCTCGCGTCCGGCCCTGGTGCAAGCCATGGTCCGGAGCGAGACGGAATGGGACGCCGTCACCTCCTTCTGCGAAGCAGTAATGCTAGAGAAGGAGGTGGCGGAACGTGAGAGGGAGAGAACTTCTCAACGTCCCGGCCGCCGCGGGAGACGCCCCGGGCGTCGGGGGCCACCACCACGTGGCCCCCGGCCACCGTAGGCGCGGGCCTGTGGACGGTGAGCTATGGGCTAGCTCGCCGTCCGTCCGTCTCATGACGACAGGCCGTGTCGACGGCGCGTTCGTGTTCCACGCGCGCCTCAAAGAGAGTCAGCAAAAAGGAAGGGGTCCGCAAGGACCGATGCCTGCCGGGGTTGCGGGACTATTCGAAAGAGATACCGTGGCCCCGGAACACAAAGGGCGATGAAGGAACATGGATGGGTTTTAGTCAGTAAAAGTCTGACACTCCCTCCTGCTCCGCCCAGAGCGGGAGGGGTTATTTGATGATTTCCCATCCGAAAAAAAAAAAAGGTATAATTAGGTACTCTTGCGTTATCTAGGTATACCCACATCTGTGGTTATCATGCATGTTGCATGTGCAACTAAAATGACAAAGAAAATACAAAATCCTTGAAGTCGAGAAATCAAACAAACGAATCCAAACACCAATTCCATTCTAACCTCAAAAAAAATTACTAAATTCCATCCATGCTTGCCTCTCAAGAAAAAGACGCGAGGGGCTCTACCACAATTAATTTCTCGGTTACCTTCGCACGACGTATGGTGCCATTAAAGTGTTTGCGGATTGTTCAGGCAAAGATCAAGAGTAACCTCGTAATGTGGGTTAATTTATCTGGGAGAGTGGCTGAATTTAGTGGGGAACTGGGAAGTGGGGAGGCGGATGGGAGTTTTAGGTGAGGAATTAAATATGGAGACTTATGGGTGTGTGGAAGTACTGTTTTGTTTCTAAGTGTATTAGTGTTTGTCTTTTCGTTGATGTTGTGTGCTAAGAAGTGGGTAGTACCTACCTAATAGACATTTATAAAGTCAGGCATGAATTGTTCAGCAAATTGAATACTTGATTAAATTGTCTGTATTTTCAAATTACAACCGTCCTTGAGTTATAAGTCGAGCTACACGTTAACTGACAAATGCTTGCACTGACTGGACAGGTCCACTCAAAATTTGTATGGTTCTTTCTTCAAAAGACCATCTCAGGCACTAATCTGCATAGTCCTCATGTGAATTGAGCAAGATTATGTCTGGACTTTAAAAGAGACTACGACCTCTGAGTTTGTTTCGGCTGTTTCTTCTCAGAGTAGTCAGGTACAAAACACCGGCCCCATCTAGTTTTAAAAAATGACGTGTAAAAGTGTTTGTAAAAACCTACTTGCAAAATAAACATCATTTATCATTTGTCATTCTTTGACGCTTGTATGGAATGACAAATTGGCGTAATTTATCAATTTGATAAACAAATTACTTTTCTGTCTGTAGATGTAGTAACCCAAATTGCCACAATCATATTCTGAGAGAAAAACTGAACGAATCAAATAGTGAAGACCTGGGACTGATAAACTTGACATTATTCTAGCATGTTCTATGACCAGTTAATTTATCACAGGAAAGTCTAGAGATGTGGATGCGTGAACATACATACATCAGGAACATTTGGACTGTTCAGTAGATTCAACGATTTGCTACTAAGACTAATCGTGTGTAATAGTTGAGAATTTGTATCTATACCGCAACATGCTCGAAGGTAATCGATCAGACCGGGTCATTAGCCACACACGTTACGAATTTAATCGGATCTAGAAATAGCACTGGTGGTACTGCTGAAGGTGACGCCAAAAGGTTATATAAATGTAGATCCTAATCATCAATCTTCAACATTTCATAGAAAAATAAATTAACTTATATCAAAAACATAATGGAACACTAAATAGGTTGAATAACCAGGTAGGCTGCTGTAAATACGATTTTGGCAATTGGGGGATTATAGGCCCGTCCGACAAACTAATAACCCCTTACAACAAACCTTGCAAGTGTGGTGGTATCTTGAACCAGACCCACTTACTGGTCTCTAGCCTAAATGTAAATACAATCTACACTTCTGAGGAGTCAATGAACGCCCCAGACGATGCAATTATAACTTATCTAGAATGTAAAAAAAGTTCCATCTACTAAAAAAGACAAAGATCAAAAATAATTCGCCTCCGACCTTGCTAATCACCTGGTATTATTTTACTGTATTATCTCTTACAGTAAATCGCTGTCACCTGGTTGAATACCCAGGTAGGCTGCTGTAAATACGATTTTGGCAATTGGGGGATTAAAGGCCCGCTATGACAAACTAATAATCCCTTACGACAAACCTTACAAGTGTGGTGGTGTTTTGAACAAGACCCACTTACTGGTCTAGCCTAAATGTAAATACAATCTACACTTGTGAGGAGCCAATGAACGTCCCAATCGGTGCTTTTCTAACTGATCTGGAAAGTTCTATCTATTTTAAACGAAAAAGATCAAAAATAATTCGACTCCGACCCGACTGATCACCCGGTATTATTTTACCGTACTATCTCTTACAGTAAATCGCTGTCGCCTGGCTGAATACCCAGGTAGGCTGTTGTAAAAACGATTTTGGCGATTGGGGGATTATAGGCCCGGCCGACAAACTAATAATCCCTTACGACAAACCTTACAAGTGTGGTGGTATCTTGAACAAGACCCACTTACTGGTCTAGCCAAAATGTCCACAAAATCTACACTTCTGAGGAGCCAATGAACGTCCCAAACGGTGTTTTTTAACTGATCTAGAAAGTTCCATCTACTACAAAAGACAAAGATCAAAAATAATTCGACTCCGACCCTACTGATCACCCGGTATTATTTTACCGTACTATCTCTTACAGTAAATCGCTGTCGCCTATACCACAGACTCCACACCCGGCGCCTCCCCGAGACCAGCAGTAAACTAAAATTTACGCCAACCCAGAAGTAATTTATTATCCGGTGAATTTAGAGAAACATTTACCGACGGTGCCAAATGTCTTTATTAGGTCACGTTTGCAATAGCAGTAATATCACGTGAAGATGTATTGTTTGAAACTCCTATTGTTTTAAAAAAGACTGTTTGTTAACAAGGTACTGAAAGGAAGAAAAAAAAAGTATTAATTACTTGTACAAGAAACACAAACAAAAAAAAACGTAACAGAATTTTTGATTATTCCAAAAACATTTTATTTTGTTTCCGAATAAAGTGTTCGCACCTGAGTCTTATGTTCTTGTCTTATTTATTTTTTTACCTTTATTGTCCCACTGCTGGGCAAAGGCCTCCCCCATAGCCTTCCACTCTTCTCTACGTGCGGCTTTCTCAGGCCAATCTCTAACAAACGCCTCTAAGTCACTCCAGCGTTTTCTAAGCCTCCTTCGGCGACGACGCCCGTCTTCTGGTACCCACTGCGTGACGACTCTGGCCCATCGGTCCTGATGCATTCTACACACATGGCCCACCCACTCCCACTTCAACCCAGCAGTCTTGTTACCCACTGTGTTACCCACATCAGCGATTCTGGTTTTTGAGCGTATTGTGGTATTGCGAATTCTGTCGCTGAGCTTTATAGCCAAGGCTTGCTGTGCTCAGATTTTCGAGCATCTTTTGTAGCTCGGCAGCAGTCGGCTAACCTAACCTTCTTCGTTTTGCTGATGCCATCATTTTATTTGCACCGACTTGTCTTAATTATTAAAAAAAAAACTGAAACAGATCTAAAATTGTATGTGTGAATTTTTAAATTCGTAGTTTAGTCAAACGTGGCTAAAAACCACATAATAATCTTCAAATAAAAGCTGTTCATAATTTCGAATGGCACCTAACCACAATAGTCCAAAATTGGCCACATTATCGACAAAATGGTGCTATTACAGTAGGAACACCGCACTAATTGTCTAACGGCTGTGTAGTTTATTTGCACATCCAAATGTGAATTAGCATAATTACTTAATTTAATTAATAAGCTAACATAATTAGTTAATTGTTAATCCACAGGCTTTACTCCCCAATATCAATTTGAATACATAGAGTTAATCAGTTGGATTTGGATAAATATTTACTGAACAGCAAAGTTAAGCTGGTATCACAAATACACTGGTGTACTGCTGGTATACTGACGCGAGTATGCACGCGGCCTTTTTTTATCAGCGCATTGACTATGTAATAATTGGGCAGATGACACCATAAAACAATAATTCCAAGACACCAATCTCTAAAAAAAACGTTATTTTGGGCCTGAAAACCAAATGTATTTAAATATTGAAATTAATTAATAGTTGAGTCATTGAGTTGATAAAATAGTGACGTCACAGCGTGCTCTTATCATACAAAACCTATAATAAAAAATAATAAAAAAAACGTTTATTCATCTCCACAAGTTACATTGTTTTAATATAGGTTGACACATAGTTTGGCAGAAAGTTGTAATTTGTGGAAGATCTGGAGTCTAAACTTAGCCTAAGCCTGTATTTTAGAACTCCAGGCCCCCCATCACATCATAAATAGTGGTTGTCAACGTGGAAATAGTACGAACATTGATTTACATAACACCATAGAGATAGAAAGAAATATGGAGGGGCCCCGATATTCTATACCTACATTTGCATAGACAAATGTGAGTGAAATACGAAACAGAATGTGAAATATCGTTTTGCTTCATTCTATCTAATGTGGTAATCGTATTTGATAAAAGAGACAACAATATTTCAGCTGTTGCTCATAATGACAACATTTTGTTGTGACGTAGTAACAGTTGTAGGTAAGTGCCGTATCCGCCATATTATGCGACGAGTTTTGTGGTAGATCTGCTGTCAAATGAGTGTTTACTTTTGCATTTATTGAGATTTGTGAGAAAATTACGAAGAGTTTATCTTTAAAATTGCACGTATATGGTGGAAAACAGCTATTCAACATGCCTGCGTGTTGTGTTATGAAGTGTGGTGCAAGAAAGAAGGAAAATCAACCTCAATTGTCTTTGCATAGGTTAGTAACCGGTTTTCATGAATTATTACACATAGTAATACACTTTTGAGGGAAAAAATGCTAAGGGATCGTGAATTTATGGCTGTAGTGTTCATATTTGGGCTTATTTTCGTCCAACAGACCTTTTTTTAATTTCATAATTTCATTCGTTTGTTTACAATAATATGTCATGGTGGAATAGTGTAGTACCGTTGCTGTATTATTTTCCGATAATAGTTCCTTCGCTGTGCTGGTACGATATCGGTATAGTACATACGTGTGCTAATCGGTTCGAAAAAATATGATTATTATTGTTCGCACGCAAATTAGGTACGCGTTTTGACTGACGAATTTGACGTGGAGTTACGGACACCAGCCCGTTACACAATACAAAACAAATATTGCATAACGAAATTCCTATTTTTTTTCAGGCATCCATCAAAAAACAACATCAAGAGTCATATGTTTTCTGTGAGACGAGCAACGTTAAAAAATCGGATGTTTCTTGTACATCTACTGTAATGCATTGCATTGCCTCCATTGCAGCTACCCCATCTAATTGTGGAAACAATGCACAAAGAGGTATATAAGCATCTACTTAGAAGTCGACCGTTTTACGATTCGATGGCCTTCTTGCAAAGTGTGCGTGTTTGCCTAGGTTGGACTGTGGATGGGTGACCACACCGAGTTTCCTGCGTGGCTCGGAAAGCAGTTGTTGAACAAATTAACATTGTTTAGAAATGAATAGGTAGTTTAAGTTTTATTTTGATATGCATATTGTTGTTTTCATACCAAATGTTCATTGAATAAATAAAAACACATGTTGATTTTTACCGAAGTTTTATTTAATGAATAACTAAAAACGAGGTGCGATACTCAATTAATGTTTGTGTTTTCATATTTAAAAATAATCTGCATAGTATGAGCGATTAAAGCTGGTAAGTTGATTTTTGACATACCTAGGTGTATTGGTATGTTTGTAAAATATTACAAGAAATGCAATTTACAAAGACCAATAACTATTTTCGTACCCACCAAATTAGTATCCTTCGAATTGGCCAGGAAATGAAATCACTGTATCTGGCAAACCTAGTCCGCATACCTACTAGAAGCTACAGACCAGATATAAAATAAGCGAAAGCGCAAAAGTGATGCGACTAAAATTGTTTATAAATTCTGTGCAGAAAAAATACTACATTAATTAACGGTCAGATATCAGAGGAGCATTAAACTTACTCATATTTTTGTTACAACAGACTGTAAGAATCTATGCTATAATAATATAGAGGAAAGATTTGCTTTTTTGTTTGTGTGTTTGTTACGATTTAACTCAAGAACTACTGTTAAAAATTCTTATAAGTACCATTATAAAGCTACATTTTTACCGAGTAACATAGGATATTAATTATATTGATGCCATGCAAATTAGCCGAGCAATCACAATTTTCGCGGGCGAAGTGCTTAGTAAATTATAAATATGATTCCAACGTGATATCTATTAAGACTCGTAAAACTATTATGTAGTATTAGTATCGATACTTGTTATAGTAACACTATATTCCATAATTGGTACATCCCTATCATTGGCAGCCATTTTATGAGAAATTTTGTGGCACCTTTTTTTTGTAGGTATTTCCAGTCCATCTACTTCTTAAGTCAATGCATAACACTATGAGAGAACCGCGTTTTGACAGCTCTTAAAAAGTATGTCAATTGATTGGTGTGTCATCTACCCTATTGTGTAGCTATGTACCCACGGCACGGGACCCTAAGGCATTATAATCATCACTACAATTATTATAAAACAAAGTCCCCCTCCGCGTCTGTCCCTATGTATAAGTATGCTTAGATCTTTAAAAATACGCAACGGATTTTGATGCGGGTTTTTTTAATAGATAGAGTGATTCAAGAGGAAGGTTTTAGTATATTATTTGTCAAGCGGGCGAAGCCGCGGGCATCAGCTAGTAACATAATATTTTTAATAGTAATTCACAAATGCACACAATTACAAGTAAAGAAGAAGCTCTGTTGGTGCCAGTTAACATCGGAATAGAGGTCATTAACACCTACCTACCAAGTTTTTGATCACAAAGCGATAACGACACTTACTAGTTACCTAAATCGACCAATAAGCGATACTTTGCTACATCGCTAGAGTATCATAATACCAGTCGGCTAGACATACAGGGGTTGAGAATCTTGTGTTGTTCCAATTCGAATTTATTATTATTTTTGCTAGAAAACTAATTTTATGCTCATACATTTACGCGTGACGTAAACGCCCCCGCACCGTGACCATAATGTGCTGAACACCTGACGCGATGACCTCGTAAAATGAAAACGGCTTAAGATTAGAATTAAATTTTTTTGTGATGAAATAGTTTTTGCGATGTCATAATTATAATAATATTTAGATACTTATGGTTTTTCCGTCATGGGTGTCGTTTTCATGGTTTTCGGGGTCGTTGATTACGAAAATGAGCTCAAAATGAAAATCCAAGATGGCGTCCAAGATTTTTTTGGTTTTTCCGTCATGGATGTCGTTTTCATGGTTTTCGGGGTCGTTGATTACGAAAATGAGCTCAAAATGAAAATCCAAGATGGCGTCCAAGATTTTTTTGGTTTTTCCGTCATGGATGTCGTTTTCATGGTTTTCAGGGTCGTTGATTACGAAAATGAGGTCAAAATGAAAATTTAAGATGGCGTCCAGGATTTTTTTGGTAGTTCCGTCATGGGTCCCTGAATATGAAAATGACGTCCAAACGAAAATCCTAGATGACGCCGAGGAAATTTTTTGGTTTTTTAATCATGGGTGTTGTTTTCATGATTTTCGGGGTCGTTGATAACGAAATGAGGTTAAAATGAAAAAATAAGATGGCGCCGAGAAAAAAATTCGGTTTTCCGTTATGGCTGTCGTTTTCATGGTTAAATGATAAAGAAAATGAGGTCAATAATTATTTATTTCAATTAGGTCATTCAAAGGCACTTTTGAATGACGAATAGTGAAATGGATTCAATGATTTACCTTGCCTTTGGTTAAATCTGATTTCAACAAATCATTTTCATTTTCATTATTAGCGACCCCGAAAACCATGAAAACGACACTCATGACGGAAAACCCAAAAAAAAAAACATATTCAAGTAATAATAGGCGTGATGTTATGTTTACTCTACAGAGTAAACCTCAGTGGCCATTAAGTCGCGCAAGAGTCCAATCGTGCAAGTGTCCATTCGCGCAAGATTCCTTACGCGCATAAGTCCATTCGCGCAAAAGTTCGTTCGCGCAAAAGTCCATATGTCTTTTCGCGCTAGTGGGTGCGCGCAATAAGTGTTCTTTGCGCAAATGTCTTTCGCGCAAAAGTCTCAGATCCTAATTTTAAGATGTATAATAATATATTTAATTTATTAAAATTGTCTTAGTAAGTTAAAATAAAATAGTGTTAAAAACGAAAATAAAGTATTTAAATCAATTAATTTCGTAGGGTACGTTTGCTCGATTTCTTATATTTTTGGGTTGTGCACTGCGTTAAGTATGTGGGACACTGTGGATGTATTATGGGACTCAAGCGATATCTGTTTTGCGACAAGTTTGTACGGATGGAGCGACAGTATCGCTAATATTTAGATATCGGGATGAAAGTCGGAGCAATGACCTCTATTCCGATGTTAACTGGCACCAACTTATAGTTTTTGGAGCTCTAGCCATCTATAAAGAGGAAAGATTTGTATTTTTGCATTTTTGTTTGTTACGAATAAACTTAAAAACTACTGGACCGATTTGAAAAAATCTTTCACCGTTGGGAAGCTACACTGTATTCCCACGGGAACGAGAACTACGCGGGTGAAACTGCGTGACGTCCGCTAGTTTTATATATGTTTTTCGTTTAAACACACGTTGACATTTAACGTTTTGACATAACATTTTTTTTTTTAATTATTTTATTTGACATTTACTGATTTGACATGAATGCTTATTTTATTAAGTATTTTACTTTTTTTATCATCATTGTGACATTTAATGATTTTTGTGTTTTTTATTTACATGCATTTTGAATAGAACTTGTTATTAATTTTATATGATTATTGTGAGTGTTTACCAAGTGGGACAAATTTTTATTTTTTGTTTATTTTTCCCACAACTGTCTAGCAGTTTGAGTACTCTAAGCGACCTACCCAAATGTCCTTTCTTTGGTATTGTTCGTCGTTTCGTAGAGCTCCTTGAGTTATAAGTCGAGCTACGCGTTAATTGACAAATGCTTGCACTGACTGAACAAGTCCACTCAAATCTGTATGGTTCTTTCTTCAAAAGACCATCTCAGACACTAATCTGCATGGTCCTCATGTGAATTGAGCAAGATTGTCTGGACTTTAAAAGAGACTTATGACCTCTGAGTTTGTTTCGGCTGTTTCTTCTCAGAGTAGTCAGGTACAAAACACCGGCCCCATCTAGTTTTAAAAAACCGGCCAAGTGCGAGTCGGACTCGCGCACGAAGGGTTCCGTACTATTATCTATACATTAGACAAAACGGCACAAAAATCACGTTTGTTGTATGGGAACCCCCCTTAAATATTAATTTTATTCTGTTTTTAGTATTTTTTGTTATAGCGGCAACAGAAATACATCATCTGTGAAAATTCACTGTCTAGCTGTCACGGTTAATGAGATACAGCCTGGTGACAGACAGACGGACAGACGGACAGACGGCGAAGTCTTAGTAATAGGGTTCCGTTTTTACCTTTTGGGTACGGAACCCTAAAAATGACGTGTAAAAGTGTTTGTAAAAACCTACTTGCAAAATAACATTATTTATCATTTATCATAAAGTGACCATAGCATAACTCTAGTCCGCACAACAACTAAATGGATCGAGTAGGTATCATGGTGTTTCTCTGTAGGAAACAAGCCTTTTAAATGCAAACGATCTAGGGCAATGGCCGAGTGTCTGCATCTCATCGTTCTGGCGCCAGACTGACGAAGAAACTCTCCAGTCTTTACGCAATAAACAGCGAGAATTGCTAGTGGACGTTGTTTTAATAGCCGTACAGCCCTATTTTTAGCAAAGGCTTTTATCTTGAGACGAGACACGAGCAAAGCAAAAGTTTGCCTAAGTTTTTCTAATCACTACATATCCCTACACATTATAAAACAAAATCGCCTATTCTGTCCGTACACTAGTTCCATTATTTTCAGATTTTTTCAAAATGGAACTAGTAATTATAAAAAACAACTCTAGTTCCATCATGGAACTGTTAATGGTACTAGTGACAATGAAGGACCCTATGTATGCTTAGATCTTTCAAACTGCGCAACTGATTTTGATGCAAGTTTTTTTAATAGATAGAGTGATTGTATTGTATTGTATAACGGGCTGGTGTCCGCAACTCCACGTCAAAGCGCGTATTTTGCGTGCGGGTGGGAAACTATTCAATCCATCCCTATTCCCCAAAAAAAGGCCAGTAGCGCCCCAGTGTTGCTGACTATCTCGCGAAGAGTACCTGGGTTACCAAAGTATGTTGCAACCACTGGGCAGTGCAGAAGCACATAGGCTGCTGTCTCGTCTTCCTTAGATAGAGTGATGCAAGAGGAAAGGTTTAGTAAATAATTTGTCAAGTGGGCGAAGCAGCGGGCATCAGCTAGTGATTTTATAAACTACTGGCCGTTTCCCGTGACTTTGTACACGTGAAAATGTTGTGTTTTTCCGAGCTACAAAGTAGCCTATGTGCTGTCTGTATTCTAGACTAATCTACCTCTGTGCCAAATTTCAACAAGATTCGTTTAGCCCTTCTGGCGTGATTGAGTAACCATCCTTCCAAACTTTTACGTAGAGTAAGATTTTTTTTTAAGATTTTACCGTGAATCGAAATAGCATTCACGAGTGGTAAGAAGATGTGCACAATGTGCATCGCTTGGCTTGGCGCTCTTTGGCTAAGCTGCCGACTGTTGACTGTCCTGCTGCAGTCAGCAGGACAGTCAACGCTCGCATAAAGTATACGTTGGAACAGTTTCCAACGTATACTTTATGCGAGCGAAGAAGTTTATTCCACTTATTGAATACACACTTACTTGAGAAACATGCGTAAGATTCGAAGCAGCGTAATACGACACTCGTGACTCCGGCTTAGCGTACACATGCTCTCCTATGTGCGTCGTCGCGTACGGTGAAGGTGACCGGCGACTGCCTGTAGACAAAGATAAGTAAAAAGAAATATTATATATTCATAAGTAAAAAGAAACCAAACATTTAAGTTTGACCAGCCATCAGAATGGCTGGTCAATTTCTGTAGGTAGAGTAATAACTATTAGGTATTACTGAATTTTTCATGGGCGAAAGATTGCTTATCAATTGCTTATTTCACAATTTATAAGCCTAGACCCTGTTTATTCTCCCTTTATGCTAGCCACGAGTTTAAAAACCCCCTGTCCTTGTTAAAATATGGGAGCAAACTGACGTTTGTTCGTACTTGTTGCTTTATTTTCTGTACATGTGATAGCGTAAATGTACAGAAAATTCCTTCATATCATTCCTCACACAATCCATCCATCGTTTTCTCGGTCTTCCTCTCCCTTCCCATCCATTAACAATTATATATAGTACCTATCAAGCTCCTAATGTTTTTGTATGATATGAAAAGTAGTACCTATTTATAGAAGGGCCCGCTGGCTGGACGTGTCTAAATAACGAATATCTTCTGAAGTATAACTCCAAGAAACAGTCGACATTTTGGATTTGTAAGACACAAAATAGTACCCATCAAACTCCTAATGCTATCTATTGAATGTTATAAAAGAGTAATATTTAAAATTAAAAAGGGGCCCGCTGGCTGGACGTTTGTTTAAATAACGAATATATTCTGAAGAAAGTCACAGAAAGTCGAAATTTTGGATTTGTAAGGTACATAATAGTATCTATAGTTGGTGCCAGTTAACATCGGAATAGAGGTCATTAACACCTACCTACCAAGTTTTTTATTACAAAGCGATAACGATACTTACTAGTTACCTAAATCGACCAATAAGCGATACTTTGCTACATCGCTAGAGTATCATAATACCAGTCGGCTAGACATACAGGGGTTGAGAATCTTGTGTTGTTCCAATTCGAATTTATTATTATTTTTTGCTAGAAAACTAATTTTATGCTTGTAAGTTTACGTGTGACGTAAATGCCCCCGCACAGTGACCATAATGTGCTGCACACCTGACGCGATGACCTCGTAAAACGAAAACGGCATAAGATCAGAATTATAATTTTTTGTGATGAGATAGTTTTTGTGATGTCATAATTATATTTAGATAGGTACTTATGGTTTTTCCGTCATGGGTGTCGTTTTCATGGTTTTCGGGGTCGTTGATTATGAAAATGAGCTCAAAATGAAAATCCAAGATGGCGTCCAAGATTTTTTTGGTTTTTCCGTCATGGATGTCGTTTTCATGGTTTTCGGGGTCGTTGATTACGAAAATGAGCTCAAAATGAAAATCCAAGATGGCGTCCAAGATTTTTTTGGTTTTTCCGTCATGGATGTCGTTTTCATGGTTTTCGGGGTCGTTGATTACGAAAATGAGCTCAAAATGAAAATCCAAGATGGCGTCCAAGATTTTTTTGGTTTTTCCGTCATGGGTGTCGTTTTCATGGTTTTCGGGGTCGTTTATTACGAAAATGAGCTCAAAATGAAAATCCAAGATGGCGTCCAAGATTTTTTTTGTATTTCCGTCATGGGTGTCTTTTTCATGGTTTTCGGGGTCGTTGATTACGAAAATGAGCTCAAAATGAAAATCCAAGATGGCGTCCAAGATTTTTTTGGTTTTTCCGTCATGGATGTCGTTTTCATGGTTTTCGGGGTCGTTGATTACGAAAATGAGCTCAAAATGAAAATCCAAGATGGCGTCCAGGATTTTTTTTTGTATTTCCGTCATGGGTGTCTTTTTCATGGTTTTAGGGGTCCCTGAATATGAAAATGAGGTCCAAACGGAAATCCTAGATGACGCCGAAAAAAATTTTTGGTTTGTTTAATCATGGGTGTCGTTTTCATGATTTTCGGGGTCGTTGATAACGAAATGAGGTTAAAATGAAAAACCAAGATGGCGCCGAGAAAAAAATTCGGTTTTTCCGTTATGGCCGTCGTTTTCATGGTTAAAGGATAAAGAAAATGAGGTCAATAATTATTTATTTCAATTAGGTCATTCAAAGGCACTTTTGAATGACGAATAGTGAAATGGATTCAATGATTTACCTTGCCTTTGGTTAAATCTGATTTCAACAAATCATTTTCATTATCAACGACCCCGAAATCCATGAAAACGACACTCATGACGGAAAATCCAAAAAAAAAACACCTTCAAGTAATAATAGGCGTGATGTTATGTTTACTCTACAGAGTAAACCTCAGTGGCCATTAAGTCGCGCAAGAGTCCAATCGTGCAAGTGTCCATTCGCGCAAGATTCCTTTCGCGCATAAGTCCATTCGCGCAAAAGTTCGTTCGCGCAAAAGTTCATGTGCGCATATGTCTTTTCGCGCAAGTGGGTGCGCGCAACAAGTGTTCTTTGCGCAAATGTCTTTCGCGCATAAGTCTCAGATCCTAATTTTAAGATGTATAATAATATATTTACTTTATTAAAATTGTCTCAGTAAGTTAAATAGTGTTAGAAACGAAAATAGAGTATTTAAATCAATTAATTTCGTAGGGTACGTTTGCTCGATTTATTATTTTTTTGGGTTGTGCACTGTGTTATGTATGTGGGACACTGTGGATGTATTATGAGACTCAAGCGATATCAGTTTTGCGACAGGTTTGTACGGATGGAGCAACAGTATCGCTAATATTTAGATATCGGGATGAAAGTCGGAGCAATGACCTCTATTCCGATGTTAACTGGCACCAACTATAACTCCGAGCACTATTGGGTGATTTGAAAGTATAGTAACAACGAAAATAATCACAAGGGGCCCGCTAAACTTCAAAGAAACGTCATTTAATCAAAAACTGTCGAGGCGCAAAATATATCTTATTTATTTTCTTTAGGCACAAAATAATGTCTTTATGAAAAGCTATCACCTGTTGTTATATATTATCTCGTTGGGGTCTGCCAGAGTGTGCGTTACCCCAGCCAGATATTGTCGAAAATCGTCTTCTAAGTGCACTAAATAATTAGAAATACTGCTTCTGTAAATGGTAAACACATTTTTAAATTCGGTAAGCTGATTGTTTTTTAGTTATTTGATAAAAACACTTCCGGCTGGAGTAACGTTACCCCAGCCAGATCTTTTGTTAAAAAATGGATATTTTGAAATACGTCTTATCTAAATAATTAGAAATAAATTTGAAATAAATGGTATAACTTAATTTGTATTTGTATTTGCTATGGTTGCGAAGATATTCAAAATCCTGCTGGAATAATGTTTGCACGATTGCTGTATCTCGGAATTCACTATACGGATGATTGTAATCTTTGTACATGAGATCTGACTAATAAGTTATAATTTGTTACGCAATAAACGAATCTACTATAATGCACCGTTTTGAAGTTATTTTAGTAAATAGAAAATATGCTTTGATGGGCCCTAGCACTTCCAATAAGCGCTCCAAAGACTAAACTTAAACGTTATTATATAGGTAATTACCGTTTATAAATGGTACTGAAGTTTCATTAGTATCCTATTTAAAAAGTTATGATGATTTTACGGCCACGGCGCGCAGCCGATTTATTTGACGACCGATTAACCGAGTTTACTGTGGTAGTAGGAACTGAATCTTATATCAATAATTAGAAATACAGTTAAATTATACACCTGAGAAATTTCAGACTTGTACACTAATTAATTAACGAGATAATCGAAAAAATGATGTACACGTGGTAACCCGACCAAATCTAGAAAGTTACAACAAAGCGACCGCGCCATACATTATACTAACCTTCTAAAACTTACAGGATGATACGTGAGAATAATTACGTGTTTAGTACAGACGGGTAAACAAGTGGTAAAGTAAAACATATTTATAATGGAATATTCATTTCAAAAATAATAATGCGTAGGTAATAACAAATATGGAGTAGGTACCTACCTATGTAGATAATGATCATATGCAAATATTTTAATTAAGGTAAGTATATAAATTAACTTCAAAAATAATCACAGATATTTTTTAATGACTAATATGCAACGTCGCTTGTTTATCTGAAATTAAAATTAAGAACTGATAAACACCTTCACTATTTTCACTGTTATGCTTAGAGTTCCGAATAAGCTACAGCAAAATAGTTGTAGCCGTATTTAAAATTATGTTTTATTGTAAAAAACCGGTCAAGAGCGAGTCGGACTCGCGCACAAATGGTTCCGTACAAACTTTTTAAATGACAAACATTATACAGAAAGTAGGTAGGTAGGTTCTACTGTTTTTTCTAGTATGATTTAAAAAAAACAAATGTCTGACATAAAGATCATCATCAGCCTATTAATGTTCCCACTGCTGGGACACGGCCTCCTCTCTATGAGAGGGAATGGGCTATAATCCACCTCGCGGGCCCAGTGCGGATTGGTAGATGTCACATGTCTTCGAATTATTTGGTTCTAGGACATGCCGGTTTCTTCACGATGTTTTCCTTCACCGTTTTGAGAGCAGCGGTGATGAAATAAATTACACAAAGTAATGTGCCTGTCTGGGTTCGAACCCACGACTTACTGTTCGTAAGTCGAGGCCGCCACCACTGGGCCACCGCTGCTCTCATAACGACATAAAGATAGCCGTATTCTTATATTGACTCCCACTCAACTAACCAAATTTAAAAACTCCGATTCCGGTCCGATAAAACCACCTCCTTAACATCCCTGATCTACATGTCGTAATCAATTCGTATAACAGGCCGTTTTACACAATGGCGCGCCGGATTTAAAAATGGCGCCGTTATGTAATACGGCATCCTCACGTTCAGCCGGATTGTAGTGGCGATACGTTCGTCAAAGTGGCGTCCAAAGTTTAGCCGTATTGTCAGCAATTCCGATACTTCAAGTAACCTACTAAAATTGTCCTAAAAGTGTTGCTAGCTGGCATGAGGAGCGTAGGCCCAAGGCCGGCGGAGCAACGATGACATTTGTGACAGAATGTGGTTGTGTAATGTAAAATGCGAGAGCGAGAGTAGCGAGCGCGCGTCATGTCGTCGTAGAAGATTCTAAATTTGCTTATATATCAAAAACGGTGCGTCCTATCGCAAAAATAATGATTTTTTTTCCCCCTTTTAGAAACTCCCCACCACGTAATTCTCAACATGAAGGTATAAAAAAAATAAAACATAAACAGAAAAGCGGGAAAAGCGGCCATTTGATTGTGAAACCGTGGTCAATTGCGACGCCATTTTTCTTGTTATGATCATGCAGCGCCACTTGTTGCGATAAATGGAACTAAAACTTTCAAAGCGGCGTATCGACGATGCGCCCGTTTGTATAACGGCGGCACGTTATTATGCCGTTTTGACGAACGCGAAGGGTTCATTCAATGTGGCGTACTTTATTTCAGCCGAATTGTAATCCGGCTGAACGTCATGACGCTGTATTACATAACGGCGCCGTTTTTTAATCCGGCACGCCATTATGTAAAACGGCGTGTTATACGAATTAGCTGCAACATACATATTGAAAGGTCGATTCGTTGCGAAACGTTGACCTTGAAAACAGTAATATTAAACATAGGTAACTACGTAAGCCTACTCTTATTATCATATTTATTCATTTATCGATTTAGTTATTCTTAATTATCTAATCTATCTACTGTTGGTTATCCAAACATAATAAGTAATAAAAAAAACTTGATAATAAATACTTAAGTCAATAAAAATAAGTTTAATAATGGCAATAATTTGTCGTAAAGGAAATTTTTATTTGTTTTATTATTTAATTAAAGCCACGAGGCCCATACCTATTAGTTATTACATATACTTACCTTAACCTAACGATACCGTGTATCGTTATTATGTCATATTAAAATATAATAATAAATTCCTTTATAAATATATAATATAACATTAACTAAAAACGAATTAGGCGCAATTTGTATGATTGTATCTCGTAAATTGGTAAGTAAGTAAGTACCTACCTACCGCATCGATAGAATGGTTAAACGTAGGTAGGTAGATATATGAAGAATGGCGTAGTGGACACTTAATTTGAGCAATTTAAAGTTTAAACATTTAGTATGGTAGGTTTAATTTTTCATTATTGTACCAACTTTTAAGGATAATAAATTATCTCGTTAATTAATTAGTGTACAAGTATGAAATTTCTCATGTATATAATTGAAAGGTATTTCTAATTATTGATATTCATTGATTATTTATTGATTCAGTTCCTACTACTACAGTAAACTCGGTTAAATGGTCGTCAAATAAATCGGCTGCGCACCGTGGCCTGAAAATCATCATAACTTTTTAATCAAAGACAGCAATGCGGGGAGCATTCTACAAACTAATTTCGAAATCAGAAGTTATAAGAAACGGTAATGAAATTTGTACCGTACTTAACTCATTCTTTGCATCAATATAATTATATATATAATTTTACTTCGGTAAGTCTTTACAGAATATTATAACCGATGAGCTAAAGGACCTTGACCTGCTCAGTGAATGGTTAAAATATAACTTACTGACTATTAACACCTCAAAAACATATTTATGATTTTCGCCGCGAAAAATAAGCCATTACCGGAGTTCCCACCTCTTACGATCAACGGAGAAACAGTGAAACGGTCTAGTCACGAGAAATATCTCGGTCTGTGGGTAGATTTAATTCAAAATATCCATTTTTTAACAAAAGATTAGGCTGGGGTAACGTTACTCCAGCCGGAAGTGTTTTTATCAAATAACTAAAAAACTATCAACTTACCAAATTTAAAAATGTGTTTACCATTTACAGAAGCAGTATTTCTAATCATTAGTGCACTTAGAAGACGATTTTCGACAATATCTGGCTAGGGTAACGCACACTAGTTATTACTCTACCTACAGAGATTGACCAGCCATCATAATGGCAACCTTAAATGTTTAATTTCTTTTTACTTACGAAATAAGCAACTCTCGCATCATGGTAAGCAAATATGAGCAATAAAATTGATAAGCAATCTTTCGCCCATGAAAATTTCAGTATTTCCTCATATTTACTACTCTACAGAAATTGACCAGCCATTCTGATATCAGAATGGCTGGTCAACCTTAAATGTTTTAATTATTTTTAATTATGAAATAAGCAATTCTCTCATCATGGTAAGCAAATATAAGCAATTGATAAGTAATTTTTAGGCACAATTTCAAAGATAAATACGACTGTTGACCTGCGAATCTGACGTTCACACTTTTTGGGCATTAAAGTATTCTATAATCGTTTTCTATACATATTTAATGTAGTTTTCACTTCTCATGCTCTAAAAGTATGCCAATAGTTTTTTTAATTTCCTTCATGTGACATAGACAAACTGCAAAGGGTATAAAAACGGGACCCTATTACTAAGGCTCCGCTGTACATCTGTCTGTCCGTCTGTCTATCTGCCTGTCTGTTTGTCTGTCTGTCCATCTGTCTGTCCGTCTGTCTATCTGCCTGTCTGTTTGTCTGTCTGTCCATCTGTCTGTCTGTCCGTCTGACTAAATTGTCATTTTTTTTTGTCATGGACTCTAAAATGTAAACTTTAGGTAGGTACATAGGTAGGTACTAAGAAAAAAATCTTGATTTGTCATTTGTCTTGATGAAAACGTGTTTACATTTAGTGATATTGAGCATATAAACCTAAAAAAAAGTAAAAAGACAGGTAAGTAATTTGTAAATCAATTTATGTAGGCAGAACTAATTACAATTATAAGGTATCCACTCGGACATAAGACCAACCCGCACTGGGCCCGCATCTCACAGAGAGGAGCTCTGTGTCCCAGCAGTGGGAGCATTATGGGCTGGTTATGCTGCTGCAATCGGACATAAACTGCGATGAACTTTCAAGTAAGCATGCGTCGTCGCGGCGGCAGCTTTGTGAACTCTTGAGCGATCGCTGCATGACCCGGGGAAAACTAAACATAATAAGCAATCTATATTAGGTTCCTATAGAGCCATGCAGGTATAAAACGATGACGCAGCGCCTGCTACTTTAGTACGAGTTTGTAGATACCTACTTGCTGATTTTTCGGTGATTCGAGCGGCGTCGAATGGTGTCATGCTGTGCCACGGAGCCACTATCTTAGAAATCGATCAATTATATCTTGAAATGATGTACGTCAAACGTACATCATGTACGTATTTCGTTATCGTGAAACAACAACAACAGCCCACAACGTCCATGCTGGACATAAGCCGGCAAATTCCTTATCATTCTTGGCATACCAAAATAAGCATCTTTGCTTAGTACAAATTGCATTCACGTGGCTGTATAACCATAAATGCGTTTGCCTTTCGCCACAGATGATGAATAGTAAATTGGCGGAAAAGCTGAAAATTCGGCTTGATTTGTTATTGACATACATGATAAATATAAATTTAATAATTAAAATGAGTTCTAATGGTTCAGAGAGTGAAATGGAGATTGATTGTACTCCGCCAGATTTAAGATCAGAAGCCAAATTGGCAATGGAAAACCTGCTTCCAGCGAAATGAAAAGAAAAATACAAGAGAGTATGTATGTTTTATTTCCCTGCATTATTTTGATAAAACCACTATTCTATATATGCCTTGGCGGAAATGGCAATTGCCTGTCTCGTATTAGTGTGCAATTGCCAATTGCCTATTTCACGGCCTTTGCAATAATGTACCATTAAAAAACTTTTTTGTGTATACACCAATATCGACAGTCGTAATTGAATCTGATGATTACTATCATAACATAGCATATCGCCTGTTTTCTTCAAAGGGTAACGCAGAGGTGAGGCGTGTGAAGGGTAAGGCACATTTAATTTCACCAGTTACGTTTAGGTCCTATAATAATAGGGAACGGATGACCCTATTGTAATCAATAGGGCAATCATACTGATTATTTATTAATGTCAATCAAACTGTCAAAAGGTGATAGTTGATGTACGTCGGTAGGTATAGTATGACCACTTTAAGTGTGCAGTTCAAGGTGGCGTTGCTTGTCAAGAAAACTTGCATCGATAAGTCAAACTTGTTACATTTATTTTAGTTCTGTGTTTTACCGCCTGTTGCCTGTCGCCTGTCGCCTGACTTCAATAAACGTGTACACTGCAACCAACTTATGTATTTAAGTTGGTTGAAGTGTACACTTAAATCGAAGTAGGTATGCTATATGAATGAAAATGAAAAGAAAAACTTCTGTCACAACTTATCTCTTGACTGTACAATTCGGCTAACTTTTCACGAATTCTTTATTAAAAAATAGATTTTACCAAAAATCTTCTCATTATTTTTAGAGAAGAAAATCCTGCTTCTACGCTCAAAGTATAATTTTCATTAGAACTAAATCAAACGTAATAGTAATATTATCATGTGACCTCTTTCTTGGAAAACGTTTTCCTTATTTTAAAGAAAATCTCAGAGAATGTGCGGTGTGAATGTAAAATATAAATCAAGGTGGAATTAAATGGAATTCATCAGTGAACAGTCGGGGACGAAATACTTTTGCCATAAATCTAGAGACTGAAGTTATTTGGAGAATTTTACGCTTGCTCATCCAAAGGTATATTCTTATATACCTTTTATTTTACTGTTAATGCAGCATTAATTGAAAAGGTGTACTAATATGTAGGTAGTCATCATCATTCATCATTTCAGCCGAGAGACAACCACTGCTGGACATAGGCCAAGTGTCGCCACATTGACCGGTCCCGTGCGACTCGCATCCAACGGATTCTCGAAACCTTCACCAGGTCTACGGTCCACCTAGTTACAGGTCTTCCAACGCAACGTCTGCCGGTTCGCGGTCGCCACTGCAGAACTTTTCGGCCCCATCGGCCATCCGTTCTAGGGAGCAATGTGCCCGGCCCACTGCCACTTAAGTTTGGCAATTCATCGGGCTATACGTCGGTGAACTTTTTCTGACTAAAACCCATCCATGTTCCTTCATCGCCCTTTGTGTTCCGGGGCCACGGTATCTCTTTCGAACAGTCCCGCAACCCCGGCAGGATACGTCGGTGACCTTAGTTTTCTTGCGGATGTAGGTGGTATCAATATTGTAATCACGAAAAAATAATCAGCTGCCATACAAAACTTCAATTTAAACTCGACCCAAATGTATGTAATTCGTTGTTCTATGAAGAAAGTTGTAGGGGCCATAGGGGCCAACAATAAGGCGCGGAGGCTCATAAGGCAAGACTGTTCAGAAAGCCTAACATCGTGAAGAGTAATAGGTTATAGAGGCAAGCCAAGCTTTTGGACTTCTATGAAAGTTCTGCCACTTTAAATATGACCATTTCTTTATACATGCTGTATTGGTACTTACGTAGTTTCAGTTTTTTGTCTCAAATTTTATGATATAGTAATCTGCAGGACACAATAATTATATAACTTGGTTTTTTCTAAATAAAAATTCGAAAGCACCATGTTTAGGAAGGCACCAACCAGTTGATGTAAAATACCAGACATACACTGTTCTAATTATTTTACAGGAAACATGCATAAATAATTAGGTCATATACGAACGAATGTCACTGTAATATTTGTTCCAGAATTTTCGTAAGGAATTCTCCACGAGAATAATATAAAAATACTAAAGTGAAATTTTATGTGACATTCCGTATGTTACATTTTCTCATTTGCTATAAATTCCTTTTTGTTGAGAAATATTTTGTTGGTGCTCCCGAATGGTGTTGTAGTGTATTTTATGACAATAATAAAACTTATATTAGGTACTTTGAGTTAACACCAATATTAGATTGGCTAAGCTTTTTAAAAACAGTATTTTTAATTCAGAAAAATTTATATCTTATTAAAGATGAAATCAAATAGAGAAGATTTTTTGGAAAAGAAAATTAACTACAGTTGGATTGTACTGTAAACCGCGTAAATGTCACACACGTCTAGCACTACGAAAATCGTCCTTATTGCTATGACAGAAAGGTGCTGTCGAAGAGGTGATAATTATTTTGTGTGATTGTTATTATTAATGTACGGTTGTAAGATAGCATAACATCACGCCTGTAATCCCCAATGGGTTAGGCAGAGTTGTACCTAATAGTACACCCACATTTTGCCAGTGATGTTTAAGGGCCTATACTCCCTCAAATGGCTTAGCATGATCCTCCGTTACGCCTAAAATACTACAGCATTAATTTTGAAATAAATATTTGGTAAAGTTGAGGATTAATGCTAAGTACCTACTGTGTGTGACGAAAACACGATTCCATAAACTTTTCTCGATAGAAAAAAAATCCAAAGTAGCGTAAAGTACAAGTACTTCAAATTAGATCATGAAACTTTGTAAACTACCTATAAAGCAGGTCTTATGTGTTTTATTTTTTTAGTCCATTCAATAGATTTTTTGAAAATCGCAAAAAACCACTCATTTCGCACTATTAGGCCGCAGTGACTGACGTAACAACCGTTTTGTAGTGCAAGCTGATTAGAACTTTATTTTAACAGTATTTCAAACGAAGTTTGAACCACCACACATAGAGTTACTAATTTTAGGGTTAGAAGAGCCTTGAGTGTATTGCGAGCCTATTTCCATCTACCAGGTACAAACCAGCGGCTGCCATTGAAACATTTCTAATGGAAAAACCCAATAACACTTTGCCCGACCTGGAAATTGAACTCAGGAAGTCAGGACCTGTTATAGACCAACGAGGCTACGTGAGTATGTACTCATTAAGGCGACTACAGGAGCTAAATTAGCAACTCTATTTGTGGTGGTTCAAACTTCGTTTGAAATACTGTTAGAATAAAGTTCTAATCAGTTTTCACTATAAAGTGGTCACGTCAGTCACTGCGGGCCGAATATTGCGATGTGAGTGGTTTTTTGCGATTTACAAAAAATCTATTGATTGGACTAAAAAAATAAAAAACTATCATGCTAAGTGCTCGGCCAGAGTGGGAGCGCGGTGCGTGGTGCGGTGCGGGTGCGGCAACGCGTGCGGTTTGCCTGGCCAGACTGGCCGCGCGGTGCGGCGAGCGGCGCGGGTTCGGAGATCCCCGCTCCCGCCAGGGTTACCAACATAAGGGTTTTCCCCCCAAATTTAGGGGTAAATAAGAGGGATGTGATTTTTTAGGGGCATTCTATTTTTAGGGATACTTTTAGTGCTGGGCTAGACTAAAAACGCGGGCGCGGAGAGGGCGCGATACTACTACTAAACATATCACACACACACATATATCATACATGTTCATATCACTTGAACACGCAAAGACGCCATAGCTGCTTAGCTCGTTCATACAAGTGGCCGCAGTGAGTACGTGGGCGGCAAGCGACAACCGCGCGTGACCACCGGGGTTCTCAAACTACAAGTACATAATTCGAGCCGTGCTATGGCAACTAGGAGTAAAACAAAAATTCACGTTTTTAATTGAAAACAGCGACATTATAACTGTTGTGAATTAAAATATATACAGGGTGGAATTTTGTAATGCCACCTGGAGGGAAAGTACTCTTAATACTGCAGATAGAAAATTTTACTCAAAGGAAACATTCCTTTATTTTTAAAAAGAAATTAATCTGCATTCAAAGATTTTGAAAATTTTCGTGCCACACTCGGGAATCGAACCGGCTAAATTTCAAAAAAATAACAACCTGTACTTTTATAGCACCATTCGATAGGGTCAATCATAAAGATCAAATCTGTCTAACAAACATTATAAATTAAATGAAAGGAAAACCATGAAATCTAAAGTTATAAATTCAATGGGATAAATTCAATACGTAAAGCACTTGTATTCAAAGGACAATTGAAGAAAAAGGATTGCAATTTGCACGTATTTGTTTGTGCAAATTGCAATCTTCCTATCTAAATAGGTCTTCGTCATTTTAATCAATAAATGTCGTCAAAAGATAATTTTATATTAGGTTCTAACATAAGTAATTGGATGGACCTTTGAGTAAAAGTGCTCTATGTTATTCTATTGAATTTATAAGTTAAGATTTTATGGTTTTCCTTTCATTTAATTTATAAATTTTGTTATGGAGATTTGATCCTTATGATTGACCCTATCGATTGGTGGCATAAAAGTACAGGGTGTTATTTTTTTTTAATTTAGCCGGTTCGATTCCCGAGTGTGGCACGCGAATTTTCAAAATCTTTGAATGCAGTTTGCTTTCTATTCAAAAATAAAGGAATGTTTCCTTTGAGTAAAATTTTCTATCTGCAGTATTAAGAGTACTTTCCCTCCAGGTGGCATTACAAAATTCCACCCTGTATAAAAAATCTAACTATTTATGGCAAAGAGGGTCAGCTAATTGCTTATAACTGACTGTACCAAAAAAAAAAACAAAACAAAAAAGGAACATGGATGGGTTTTAGTCAGTAAAAGCCAGAGCGGGAGGGGTCATTTGGTGATTATGCATCCGAAAAAAAAAGGATATTCAAGTAATTGTGGGAATTTTGACTTATAAATATTTTTGGGAGTTGGTAACCCTGGCGCCCGCACTTGCCGCCCGTGCCCTCACTGCGGCCACTTGTATGAACGAGCTATGGTTTGAGCTGCCCGCACGCGATTCGCGTGCGGCCCGCGCCAACTAGCCCGCACCGCAGCCCGCACCCGCGTGCCCACTATGGACACTCCAACGAAGTTCATATGTTTGAGCTCGTCGCACCGCGCCCGCACCGCACCCGCGTTTCCACTCTGGCCGAGCACTTATGTTGCTTGTAGAATTATTTGCAAAAAAATGAGAATGATCGCATGTATTTTAGTATGGTTATTACTCGTTAAAAGATTTTTTTTGAGATAAGTTCGTGATTTTTTTTATCTAGTAAAATTTGTTGTAATAAAGATAAGTGAAAACATAAAATAATCGAATAGTAAATAGTAGTTAATAGGATAGTGTTGTGAAAACATAAGTTTTCAAAACACTATCATACTAGCATTTTATTTATTTAATTATTTATTATAAGGATTTGAGATAGGTTTAACAACGGGTCCCAAACTAGCCACTATCATTTGTCCTGAATAATATCATATATTTTTTGTTTATTGCAGTGAATCATATGCTTTTTTGCATTATAAAAGTCGCGTTTAGCTCCTGTTGTCCCGTTAAGCAGAAGAAAGGAATGAATTATAGATAACAACTTAACAAACTAGTTGTTACTTACCGAAAGGAAACTTATGTAAGCTGGCTATAGTGGCATAGGATCCTGTAGAACTGGGAGGTCTTCCTAGAGTGTCGAGCCGTAGAAGAACATTCTGATGACTGCCGTACGCTGCTGTCGTGTATGACGTGCTGAAAAGAAAGGTAGTGTTAATATTTTATAGGTCTTCTAAGCATCTCGAGTACCTTCGTGCATCTCGTGTTTGTCTAGTGCGAACAGTCGCTTTGCTTAGTAACGTGACCGTTCGCGTAATACGCAGTCGCCACGTTCATATGTCACTAATTCGTTCGGAAAATTAGAAACCACCCTTTGTCAGGGTTCACCAAAAATAAATAAACACGACAGTCGTTTGATCGTCTTGGTTAGAACACGGCATTAGAGCTAACCATGTTTAAAGACTGTAAAAATATTTTGTAGGTACGTGGATTGTTCATTAAACCATTGATTATGTTGGAAAAGCCATCATCGCATCGAAAATATAAAAAGTGTGTAATGATAAACTTAGGCTTAGCCGTGTGGTATCCGGCAGAGTAGAATAGAACCAACCCATTACACCACGGGTGTCGTATAAGGTGACTAATGTCTGAGGCAGAACACCTTGCACCTCCGTAACCAGAGAATGGGCAGCAGCGTTTTCTGTTAGTTTTTCATCACTGCGATCTCCAATCCGCCTGCCAAGCGTGGAGATTACGGCAAATTCCTCCATCATGGGAGAGGCTTATGTCCAGCAATGGACGTTACGGGCTGTTGTAGTAGATAAACTTAGGGTACTTTGCACACTATCAACAAAATGTTTACAAAATGGACTTACGGATATAGCAAATGTGATAACAAAAAGAAATTGGAAGTGAACTGGCCAAATATCCCGTAGACTGGATGGAAGATGTGGGATGAAAGTGCTGGAGTGGAGACCACGGACGAGACGGAGGAATGTGGGAAGACAACCGACTAGGTCGACAAACGATCTCATTAAAGTATCCGGAAGAAACTGAATAGCCATGACACAAAACCACCAAAAGTGGAGAGATTTGGAAGAGACTTTAAAAGTCAATGTCTCAAAAACCAAATTGATTCAATTTAGAAATTATAAAAGTAAACCTACCAAATTGAATGTAAATATGTCTGATACAGCGGTTGAAGAAGTAAAAGACACAAATTTCTTACGAGTTACTATAGATCAACATTTAAACTGGAAGGCACATATTGAAAAGATTAATAAAAGAATATCCAGTGCTTGCTACGCATTGTCAGTTCTGGCAGAAACTACAAATCCAAGTGTTACAAGAAATGCGTATTTTGGAAATGTGTACCCACTGTTAACTTACGGTGTTATATATTGGGGGAACTCGACAAACGTACAATCCACATTCATTCTCCAAAAGAAATGTCTTAAGACAATATATAACATGCATAGTACCGAATCATTAAGAAATGTCTTCAAAACGGAGGGTTTCCTGACACTGACTGGTATTTACATACTCGAATTATGTTTATTTGTTAAAAACAATATGCAATATTTTAATCTCAAATCAAATTCTAAGAGAAACATTCGGAAACAATATAAATATGACATTAATTTACCAGTTATTAACAATATGATGTATTATAAGAGTACCTATGTAACTGCTATTCGTGTATACAATCATTTACCGCCGGCAATTAGGCAATTGAATGGAATTATGTTTAAAAATAAATTGAAAAAAATGTTAATTAATAATGTATTTTATAATCTGCATGAGTTTTTTGATAAGAAATAATGTTTTTGGGAACTTAATTGCTTAAAATACTATTGCATACCCGACTTGGGTGGACTGTTGAGACTGAAAATGTAATCTATATATACATATAATAAAACAGTAGAAAAACTGTGTCTGTACATTGAATATATTAAAAAAAAAAAAATTGAGGGGGGTTTAGAAACAGGAAAAGAACACGAATCAAAAAAAAAATTCTGTCTGTTTGTCTGTTTGTCTGTTTGTCTGTTTGTTTGTACACGCTAATCTTCGGAACTACTGGACGGATTTGAATGATTTTTTTGTTGTTGTATAGGTATTAAGTCTGGGCAAGATATAGGCTATAATTTATCTTGGAAACTTGAACACCTGATGCAGAACCACAACAGACCAGCTGAACTATAAGAGATACAAAAATGGTACCATAGCAAAAATTGTTCCACGTGATGGGCATTTTCTGCTGAGAGAATAAATTTGAAGATCTGGAACACCTGATGTGGAACTCCAAGAGCCCAGCTACACTTACATAATATATAGGAATGACGTTTTAGCAAAAGTTGTTCAATCTGATGAGCACTCTCTGTTGACTTATAAAAATCGAAGATATGGAACACCTGATGTGGAACTCCAAGAGCCCAGCTACACTAACATATATATAGGAATGACGTTTAAGCAAAAAATGTTCAATCTGATGAGCACTCTTTGTTGATTTATAAAAATCGAAGATCTGAAACACCTGTTGTGGAACTCCGAGAGCCTAGCTACACCATAACACATATAGGAATGACGTCTTAGCAAAAGTTGTTCAATCTGATGAGTACTCTCTGTTGACTTATAAAAATTGAAGATCTGGAACATCTGATGTGGAACTCCAAGAGCCCAGCTACACTAACATATATATAGGAATGACGTTTTAGCAAAAGTTGTTGAATCTGATGAGCACTCTCTGTTGACTAATAAAAATCGAAGATCTCGAACACCTGATGTGGAACTCCAAGAGCCCAGCTACACCATAACACATAGGAATGACGTCTTAGCAAGTGTTGTTTGGTATGATGGGCATTTCCTGTTGACTTTTATCTTGGAAACAAACACCTGATGCAGAACCGCAACAGACCAGCTGAACTATAAGAGATACAAAAATGGTATCATAGCAAAAATTGTTCCACGTGATGAGCATTTTCTGTTGTAGGTCTGGAACACCTGATGTGGAACTTCAAGAGCCCAGCTACACTAACATATATATAGGAATGACGTTTTTAGAAAAAGTTGTTGAATCTGATGAGCACTCTCTGTTGACTAATAAAAATCGAAGATCTCGAACACCTGATGTGGAACTCCAAGAGCCCAGCTACACTATAACATATATATAGGAATGAAGTTTTAGCAAAAGTTGTTCAATCTGATGAGCACTCTCTGTTGACTTATAAAAATCGAAGATCTGGAACACCTGTTGTGGAACTCCAAGAGCCCAGCTACACCATAACACATAGGAATGACGTCTTAGCAAGTGTTGTTTGGTCTGGTGGGCATTTCCTGTTGACTTTTATCTTGGAAACAAACACCTGATGCAGAACCGCAACAGACCGGCTGAACTATAAGAGATACAAAAATGGTACCATAGCAAAAATTGTTCTACGTGATGAGCATTTTCTGCTGTGAGAATAAATTTGGAGATCTGGAACACCTCGAAGATCTGGAACACCTGTTGTGGAACTCCCAGAGCCCAGCTACACCATAATACATAGGAATGACGTCTTATAAGTGTTGTTTGGTCTGATGGGCATTTCCTGTTGACTTATAAAAATGTTTAGTCTGATGGGCATTTCCTGTTGACTTACAAAAATGAAAGATCTGGACCGTCTCGAATCGTCTCGCGCATCCCGTTGTATTCCCGTCCCCGGTCTCTTAAAATTCGACATCAGACGTTTCAGATCTTCGATTTTGACGACCCCGTTGTCGCTGGCATAAGCAACAGGATCCGCGTACGAAGTCGCGGGCAGAAGCTAGTGTTTAATATTAAGAGCTTGATGTACACAGTTACGCAATAAATATATCTTTATCTTTATCTTTATCTTTAGAGACTTACACTCAGCATGGGGTGACCAAGGGTTGAAGAAGAAGAATAAGAACAAAATGGTATATAAATAATTGTCTCAAAATTAGTTCATCATCATCATCATTTCAGCCGCAAGACGTCCACTGCTGGACATAGGCCTCCCCCAAGTGTCGCCACGTTGACCGGTCCCGTGCAACTCGCATCCAGCGGATTCCCGCAACCTTCACCAGGTCATCGGTCCACCGAGTGGGAGGCTTTCCAACGCAACGTCTTCCGGTTCGCGGTCGCCACTCCAGAACTTTTCAGCCCCATCGACCATCCGTTCTGCGAGCAATGTGCCCTGCCCACTGCCACTTAAGTTTAGCAATTCTTCGGGCTACGCCGGTAACCTTGGTTCTCTTGCGGATGTCTTCATTTCTGATTCGATCGACGCAAGGAAACTCCGAGCATAGCCCTCTCCATTGCTCTTTGGGTGACTATAAGCCTTCTGATGAGGCACATTGTGAGCGACCACGTTTCGGTCCCGTATGTAATCACAAAATTAGTTTCTTTCGTTGATTAAACATACAATATTTTTCAAACATTTCATACAGTAGCTAACTTTACTCTAATAACTAACACGGAATATAATGCAGATACTGCAAACTGCAAATTACTCCCACACTCGCGAGATAAAATAAATTATATCTCTCTGTTACGATCACTAAACTAGGAAAGTAGGTTAGAGTGGGCAGTAAACATTATTTATAATTTATAGCTAGCACGTTGGTAGTGCATGTGAGCTTAATATTGATTCTAGTAGCTGGGTATGTAGGATTTAGTGCATCTAATATTGCTTATACAACATACTAGGTTTTGCTTTCGGCTTTATTCTCGTTTTGTACGAAAATTAACCCACGGGAACGTTTCAAATGTAGCACACACATTTGGGGATAATGTAGCTTCCCGTTAGTGAAAGAATTTTTGGAATCGGATCAGTAGTTCCGCCGAAAATTACCTCGTACATACAAACGTACAAACTAATACCTGTATCATTTTCGTATAGACTAGCTTACGGTGACTTCGACCATGCTTGTTGGGACATAGGGTTCTTCTCGGGAAGAGTCTCTATGAGAAGGTGCAGGCTATAATCTACCATGCTGGCCAGCGGGCAGCAGTGGGCGTGGTGCAGGTTGGTAGACTCATTTTCACGATTTATTAGCTTGTGTGGATGTTGCTAATTATCCCACGGAAATGTACTACTAGAATACCAAAGTAGTAGGTATTCTACGAAGGACCCAGGTCATGGTCAATGTAAACTCTGTTACCGGGGTTGCGGGACTGTTCGAAAGAGATACCGTGGCCCCGGAACACAATGGGTGATGAAGGAACATGGATGGGTTTTAGTCAGTAAAAGTACACTCCCTCATGCTCCGCCCAGAGCGGGAGGAGTCATTTGATGATTTCCCATTCGGAAAAAACAAAGGCGTGAAAAGATACAAAGTTGCTTCCCTACTTATTTATAATATCAGTGTGGCTGTTGTTTGCTACTAGCAAAATTACTTGTACAGGAACGGCAAGTTGAGAATAGCACTGTGCCGTGACTTTGTTTACTTGTTCTTTTTTACTTTTACATACTTTCAGCATCTCAATTTAGGAGAAATTTGTGAACGAACCTTTTATCAATATCAGCTTAAGAGCCTATACTACCTTAAATTAGCAGACCTATTTGTGGTGGTTCAAACTTTGTTTGTAATACTGTTAGAATAAAGTTCTAATCAGCTTGCACTACAAAGCGGTTGTTACGTCAGTCACTGCCGCCGAATAGTGCGAAATGAGTGGTTTTTATTCTTTATAAAATCAAATTTTCGTCTTTAGGAAAAAATAAAAAACATAAAACCTGCTTTATAGTTAGTTTAGTTAGTATGCAAAGTTTCATGATCTAATTTGAAGTACTTTTTGAATACCAGCGGTTTATTGTTCGATTTGGAGGTAACTTTGGGATTTTTTTCTATCGAGAAAATTTTATGCAATCGTGTTTACGCTAAACACAAGACCTAACATTAATCCTCAACTTTACCATATATTTATTTCAAAATTAATGCTGCAGTATTTTAGGCGTAACGGAGGATCATTCCATGGCAACGTTGCAAGCAGACAATGGCATGAACCTATACTAGTATGGATTGCATAGTTAACTAGGTGTAACATGTGCTCTGGACGGTCAGCAATAGGTATCTGATGAAGTTATATGGGCCATCTCTAGCCTGGATATAAAGGTGACCTAAATGTGTATTTATGTTGGTGCATAAAATATAGATTTAGCTATGTCTTAGCTGCAGCATAATCACTTATAGTTAGGATTAAATATATGATTTAATAGCAAACGTCACGTGGTTTCACCCGCGTAGTTCCCGTTCCCGTGGGAGTAAGGGGATAAAATATAGCCCATGTTACTCAAGGTGAATGTAGCTTTCTAATGGGGAAAGAATTTTTGAAATCGGCGCATCGGCATCGGCGTTTTTGAGTTTATTCATTACAAACATCCAAAAATACAAATCTTTCCTCTTTATAATATTATTAGTGTAGATGAACCTAGACTTATAAATGTTCAATACACGGGATAAAGCGTACAAAATCTTAATCTGTTGGTTGGTGTTGGTTCTTGCAAGAATATTACGATTTTGTTCGCTCCCCCTGGTTAGTACATATAAGTAAAAGTGTAACAAACCAACCTTATCAATTACTAGCTGATGTCCCGCGGTTTCACCCGCGTAGTTCCCGTTCCCGTGGGAGTACGGGAATAAAATATAGCCTATAGCACTCACGAATAATGTAGCTTTCTACCAGTGAAACAATTTTTAAAATTGGTTCTTTACTTCCGGAGATTACCCCCTACATACAAACTTACAAACAAATGTTACCTCTTTATAATATTAGTATAGATGTAATAATTGTAAACAGGATGGAAAGGACATCGAAGCACAAAGGCTTACCACGTGTTCAATACATCATTCTGAACAATTTTGCATTGGTAATTGTTTTATTCTGCTTTTTCCTTCGAAAGTGCAATACCGACACGGTTAAAATGTATGGAACGGCTGTTTTTTTTTTAATTACCGATGAAAAATGTGCTGAATGCGTGGAAAGCGTTTGTGCGTCCGTGCTTCCACCCTGTAGCTGGTATAGCCTCACAGAGACACTAAAGTCATGGGCTCAAAGTTATTCTATGATATTTCTTCTGAATACAGCCTTTCTATTCGAGGTGTCGTCATAGTCAAATTCAAGGAGGTATCTATGCTAATGATTCTCGATCCATCAATAATAAAATGGTTAGGTTTTTTTTTTCTTATTTACGGATATCGATAAGTACCACCCGTACCAAAACGCAGCTCGTCTGTAACTGGCCCTATAACCGCGCCTTCACACCAACAAATAAACGCACACAGAGACAACACATGTCGCGCGACGGGTGATTCTTCTATTACTTTTTTGTTATTCTGAAATACTGTCGAATTTAAACAATTTAAAATAGCAGCTTTATTAATTAGTTGACCGGGTATCGTAATTTAAATTAATTATTTATGTATTTTTGTCATTTTGATTATGATGCAAAACTACACCTATAATAACTACACCTACACCTTTTATAGTATCATAATTATTTTGGCAAAGCAACAATAGAAAATAATGAGGACATTCTACATTCTAGATGTAGAATGTCCTACTTAGCCTAAGCAGTTTATAAACAGTAAGAAACAATAACTCACAGATAACATTTTGATACAATAAACTCAGTTTGTTTACAAATAGACACAAGACCACGCAGGGGTAAAATTTTCCAGGCAGCAGAAGAAAGATCTTTTGTTTATAAACCTTACTCGTGTACGTCCAAACCAGGTCGAAAGATTCAGAAGGTAAGGCCAAAACATTTTTATTTTTAAAATCGACTTCACCTCCTCCTTTGTTGTTGTTTTTTGGAAAAGTGAAATTACAGTTTCAAAAAAATTCCTTTCCTAATTAAAATTAATTATTTTAAAATGGATTAAGCTCTGTAATCTATAGGGTGTAAAAAGACTCTTATACAGGCCGAAAGGCACTTGTTCTCCCTGTCATTTCGATATTTTTTTGTTTTAGACCATACCTGGGAACCTTCTAGTTAGGATATATTGGGGGTCAAAGTTCCAACTTTTTCACAAGTTTTTTTCCAAATACTAGTTTTTAGGTCATAACTTTACTTTAAACACCTCCATAACCCATTTACTATTAAATGCTCCCATTTTGAGTAGGTATGTTACATTGAGTTTTACCATAAAACATGATTTTTCACTCCAAAAAAAAGTCGTTTCCCAGCAATATTTTTTGCGTAAAGTTACTTTGATGTACAGAATGCTTTGGGTTGACTTTTGGCTTCGTGAAGAGTCTGTTTACACCCGTAGAGAGGACTACTATTTGACGGGATCCTGCCGTTTTGCCGAAAAGATTTTGACAAAATTTCATTACCCAAACAAATTTTAGCAACCTTTTTTATACCACTGCAATATTTCGAATGATTTTAGTACGCATATTTTTATTTGGTAAAATTTTTACTTGGCAAAATATTACCAAGTATAATGTCATCATGGCATTTGGTCTTTAATCAAATGATTTATTACAGCATCTTCAGAAAATAAACGTTTGGTGAACTGATTTGTTAAGACAAAAAATATTAAGGCAAAAATAAGATTTTTTGTGAATTATATAATTAAAAAATGCAATTTTATTTTAATATAATCATTTGTTTAATGCAAAATATTTTTACATTACAATATTTTTTTTTTTGCAATGGACATTAGCAATTTTATTTCGGAGTATCCAGACGGGCGAGTGCCAGACACGACTTGCATTAATAGAAAAAAACATATTGTTTTTAGTAGGTTACCCGGAACTCAACTATTTAGATTAGGTTAATTTTTTCTTTAAACAAAATGGGTAGGTTAGGTTAGGTTAAAACTGTGACCTCCTACGCATGAGCCGAGCGAGCGAAGCGAGCGGTGGCGCGGCAACGGCCGGCGAGTGCCAGAAACGACTTGCATTAATAGAAAAAAGAGATTGTTTTTAGTAGGTTACCCGGAACTGAACTATTTAGATTAGATAATTACTTATTTAAAAAAAATGGTTAGGTTAGGTTAAATCTGTGACATCAAGATATTTGGTGCCACTTTAAAGACTGAATAGGAAAGGAAAAATTGAAAACTGACGATACTAAATATTTGGCTTATTTGATTTTGCGTAAAAACTGTTATTCCAACTGAAATATTTCACTAAATAAAAAATGTTAAAAGTACTATTTGGTAAACAAGTTATAGTTTAAACGTTCATTTCCCAAACATTAGGTTTGCGTTACAATTTTTTGTGAATAGATTTTTTGCTTAGTAATCATTTGGCAAATGAAATTATGCGAAACATTTTTTGGGAAGTGAAAATTTTACTTGTATTTAGTAAGTTAATTTATTTTATGTAATTTAGTCCTATTTTGTGTATATATTTGGTTTTAATAACTCAGTAAGTATAACAATAAATTTCATTTAAGACGCGTTTACATTATGTAAAACATCTTACAATTACTAAGCTCTTCGTTATCCGACTGTTTGTATTTAATAGATTGTATTACTGTATTGATTATTGTAATATTGTATTTAATAGATGTTACGAAACCACACAACAAAAACAATTACCCCCATTTTCACACACCTACAAGTTATAAAGACAAACATAAAAGCACCAGCCATAAACGATTTTGTAGTTCACATAAATTCGAATTTGTGCCATAAAGTTTCCCGTGATAAAGTCGCAGGATATCGAGTAACTATAAAAACATTTTGCCTGTCTATCATAGAACCTTCCGTACCACATCATCCATCACATATGTCGGGGGTCGCTGCCCCCTATATGTTTTCGGGGCTTGGAGCAAGGAAGGGGTCGAAGCGATCGAAAGAAAAGTGACGACTGACGGACAATTTATTAATAGTTCTAATTTTGTGGTATGGCATAACAATATTGGCACTTTTAACGCTCAAATGTTGCAACAAGCTGAGAAGAGATTTTTTGCAAACAGATACTGTTTTAGTTTTGTATGTTGCCGTTTCATTGTTCTTTGGTGTTGGCAAAAGAGTTACCGTAACATTTTCAAATTATAAAATATGTTGATTTGTATGTGGTTATCGGACTTCTATTTGGTAGTAAAGTCGGTTTTAAAATTATTTCACGCGACGATTTTGAAAGGGTTCATTTTGATCTTAGCAAAACTTGTCACAGTTTTGGTATTCCTAAAATGAACCACTTTCAAAATCACGTTCTTCAAAAAGTCATTATTATTATCAGGGCCACTGCCGTTGCCTTCCTTCCCTCTTTCCATTTTGTTCTGGCTTTGGCTATTTGAGCCCAATCCTTTTGGTAAAAGTCCAGCTCATCACATCTCCTTCTGGGCCTACCGCGTTGCCGGGTTGTTGCTCGGAACCCAATCTATTGCCACTTTGGCCTTATTCTGATGCGACATGCGGCAGTTGTGAAAAGTCATAAGTACATTATTTCCTTGCAATCCGCTTTACCTTTTCACTTGCACCAACCAGCATGTTTAAGGTCAACTTCAACCTGATATTGTGTTGAAATTGGTATATTATTGAAAAATTTATAAAGCCCCGGAGGGCATGGAGGGTCGGGTCCCCTGTACAAGAATATTTTCTAAGAATTTAGTTTTTCCTTAATTTACGGGCAGTTTATATGCCATGCATAATGTAGGGCTATTGTATGCTTTGTGCTGAGTCTGCTTATTGTAGTAAGCAAATTTTAGTCCTAATTATTTCCCCTGTGATATAAAACGTATGGGGGTGGAGACAAATACGTTAGTTTTAATGAATTTCCAGGTTTTTTTTAGGAGTTAACAAGAATTTTGTAGACGTACTTATGTGAACATAATAGGTAGAATATTAGAAGAAGATGATAAATAGATCGAGTATGAAGTTACATAGACGCCTTGATTTTATCACATCTCATTTTATGTTTGAAAAAGTACAGTACAGTCTTGCCACCGTCAGACAAATTTTAAATATGAAATTCTTCAATAGTTTTATTCGTTGTCGGAAAGGTTGTCTGCCCAGTGTTACATCCAATACAATTTACAGCTAGGTATCAATACATCTGTGCTACGCCACGCTACGCCAGCGTTATACTACGCAGCGCGGTCAGTGCTACGCGTCGCTGAACCGTACTACATCACTGTCGAAAGCTACGAACGTAGCGCTCGGTGCTACGACTTTTTATTCAACATAAAATATTTCAAGTTTATTTTCGGTCAGGAAAATATATTTTTTAATAGATTGGTTTTTAAAATTCAATTTCCCTGCTCTACTTTATTTTAAGTTCAGAAAATGATTTTCATCATCAAAACAAAATTTAAAAAACCAATTTCCTGTACTTATTTATTTTCATAGATGCCGAAACCCAATCTTAAACTTCTAAGTCAAACGTAATGTTTGTTTTTCTAGTTAAACGACTTTGTTCAACGAGCCGGCTATTGAATTTACTTCGAGTAGAAACTCTCGAAACTTCTAAAAATATTTTCCTCTTGACTATAATGTGATTAGATTTCTTTGCTTCTTGAGCAATTACTGAGTACTTTATAAGGCCTCATCAGTTTCCTATTAACGTAAAGTATAAGCCTGATATGAGTTCTTTTATTTCTGTTGTTCTACCTTTTCTAATAAAAAATCTGAATGGTATTGAAATCGAATACATCTCTGTAACTTGAGATTTTGCCTAGCAACCTCGCAAGACGTGATTCGATTTGATTTATTTATTATATTTAAGAAGAATTCTTAGATTCTATGAAACAGCTGAGTGTACTATTTGTGAATTTACTATTAGAACAGTCAAAAAAAAAATAGGTAAACCTTAGGTTTAGCGTTAGGCTATTTTCGCGAGCACAATACCAACACAAGAATGCTGAATCTTTACGTTCTGCCACATTATCAATTACGTATTTCAACAATGCAAATAAATAATCAGTATTTAATGTGTTCTGCTGGGATATCGGCCTCTGTGAGAAGACAGTAAAAGGGTATGGGCTATGGCCCATCATAAGTCATTATTAAACTTACGGGCTCAGTAGATATCGCATGTCTTCGAATTTTACACGTTTTTTTGATGATAGAAATAACAGTTTTGAAATTGGAATGGATAAGGTAAGGAACGAGTATATGGAAGTGTAGCTCTTCGATACCCGCAATTACAGACACAATTAAAATAACAATTGCACGGTGCCGACCGGGCACGGCTGCGGCCTTACAGAAGTTGCGTCAGTTACAGAAAAGTTGAAAGGAAATCGACTGTCTTGGAATGAACATGTATTGTGATACGGAGGGATAAATCGCATGTGACTAAAAGAGTGAATAATGTAAATGTTGATGGATTTTGTGAGGAATAATATGAAAGAAAAAGGAGTAAATGATGTTGACAGAGGAGAATGGAAGAATAAAATATGTTGTGCCGACCTCAAGTAAAGTAACATGGCACAAAGGAAGATGGAAATAGATCATGATAGAAATAACAGTTTACATTTCTCTTTAGCCTAATAATAATAGCACCAGCTCATTTGATATTGTTGTTACGTAAAGCTTAATAAATTACAACAGCAGAACTTTATTTCATAACTTTGCGAATTAACTTGAACAAAGTTCTGGAGTGAGATAATTTGCGTCAAACTTTGAAGCCGTATATTTTGCTAAATACAAATCGGACGCTAAATATTGTTGATGCGTATAAATATTAACGAAGTAAATTACTTTATTTTGTTAGTGATTTATTGTTGTTTCTTCACGTTATAGTTATTTTGCTGATTTGGTAAATAAACTTAATTAGACAGCGGAAACTAATTTGTATACGAGAAGATTTAGACTTCATGAAACACGCCTGTAACTTCATCGACACTCATCATCTGCCTAGCCTTTTCCCAACTATGTTGAGGTCGGCTTCCAGTCTAACTAGATGTAGAATACCAGTATTTTACATTGAGCGACTGCCTATCTGACTTCCAAATTCACAGCCCAGTTAGTACTAGGTAGTACGGTACCCCTTGGTTAGACTGCTTGTCAGACTTTCAGGCCACTGACAGCTGGGACCAACGGTTTAACGTGCTTTACGAGGTACAGAGGAAATTCGGTATTTAATGGGTGGTCACCCATCCACAGACCAACCGAAGCAAGCGCGACTTAACCTGAAGACAGATCCGAGCGGCTGTTATTATTGTTGCCACGAGCTCCTCTCAGCTGCTCTCGTTATATTCTTGTTCGTCTTATTAATTAATTAACATTATTTAGACTGCAGGACGATAATTATAATAAAACGACTTCATACCTGTCAGGTTGTTTTAGTGCGATATGCTTGCACATGTGTCCTGCTGATGATGGTGTGGCGTTGAGCCTCAGGTCGTGTAGCTCCCTAAAATAGGGTTAAGCTACATGATGACTGAGTCATGCAAGTCATCAGTCAGTATTGAATGATCATTGTAAAGAACTCGGACCCAAAATTATACTGTACTAGCGGACGTCCCGCGGTTTCACCCGCGTAGTTCCCGTTCCCGTGGGAGTACGGGGATAAAATATAGCCTATGTTACTCGTGGATAATGTAGCTTTCTAATGGTGAAAGAATTTTTGAAATCGGTCCAGTAGTTTTTGAGCCTATTCATTACAAACAAACAAACAAACAAACAAACAAAGTTTTCCTCTTTATAATATTAGTATAGATGAACCATTTAACGGGCTTATCAAAAATTGGAACAAATACCTATGCTGTATTTGTTTCTCTCATGCTTTGAACTTATTGGAATAACAGAGTAGGTAATACCCGTTTCCGCTCTAGGCAATACCTAAATAAGTGCATTTTCATTTTCAGCGCAGATCCATGCGAAGAAAACATACTGCTCCTATTTAGGCAATCATCTAGGTAACGCCTAGTGTTAGAAAAACGGACATTAAATAACTAAAAAAATAAAAACTGCCTAACTTTCTATGTAATTTTAAAACCATCTATGATGGTGATGATAATGTGCGTGTTATTTATTCAAGTAGAATAAACTTTTTTTTTTTCTTTCTGTCTACAAAATCCTTTTGTTTTAAGCTACTTTATCACTGATCACTTACTGTATAGAATCATGATGCCTCGCCTTACTGCCTCTCTTATACAGGGTGCCGGCTGCAGCGGCGGCAGTGAGCAGCGCAAGCGCAGCCGCCGCGCAGCCTCCCGCCGCAAATAACACACCCCCCGTAGTTTGTGACGCGTCGCCTGCGAGACGAGCCGTCTCGTTGTGGGTTACTACTGTTGATAGACCTGTTGGAAACGTTATTGAGGTGGTTAAGTTGAAGAAAATGATTGGAAAACACAATTTATCAGGGAAAATTGCACACCCATTAATGTTCAAACACAGTGGGAGCGGTGCGGGCGGCGGAATCTACAAGCGGTACTCGTTAACACACATCTTCTTCGCGTGTGAACATAGTACAGTGGCGTATCCGCAGTGTTAACGACACCCGCATCTGCTCCCGCCGCCGTCGTCCGCACCGCTCCCACTGTGTTTCTACACTAACATTTATGCGACCGCCAGTACCAGTTCAGTGCACCTAGGTAGACTGTACCCCAGTGTCTGAAGGACTTTGATTTTGGAAACTAAAAAATGGTACTGAAGTGCCTATACTTGTTTCTAGCCTCTGGAGTTTTAATAATTGATTTCAATCAAGAGAAAAACTCTGTTTATCAGTCGGCGATTTTTGACCATGGAGTTTTCTTTTTTCTCTTCTTTTTCGTTGAGAATACATCAGAGCATCACAAGTGTGTTTAAAAATTGCACTAGTGGATGTTCAACTCCCGGGTTTGAGTACGACTACGCGTTAGAGACGGTAGGTACATACATTTAATTTTGTGCCAAAGTATTTTATTGTTGCTAGTTATGTGGACAACGCGCTTAGAAACTTAACCGACAAGCCGGGATATACTGCAGTTACTTTAGGCATAAATACATGATTTTAGCAGTAGATATTTCATACTAATCCGACTAATCTCATAAATGCGAAACTTTGTGAGGATGGATGGATGGACGGATGGGTGGATGGATGGATGGATGTTTGCTACACTTTCACGCAAGAATAACTGAACGGATTGACTATTTATCCCGGTAGTATGATCCCGTAGGACAATTATCGAAATAAACTAATGTAAAGGCACGGGCATAAATGCTAGTATTTTATAAAATTATATGATATTATGCGAAAAGCTAATGACATACTTAAGATCAGGCAGACTAATTAATAACAATAATTAACCTGGCACAAATAAAATTGATGTCTCTAATAATATAATAGTTATTTATGCAACTCTTGTAGAATGAGGGGTAATAAAACACGAATGTGGGTTTATCACACGAGGCGAAGCCGAGTGTGATAATAGTATCACATGAGTGTTTTTATACCTAATTATGTACAGTTGCATATAAGACTTTATCTACATCCATGATATGAATCCTCCATAAAAGGTTCTGAAACAATAGGGTGTTGCAGCATTGTAAGAAGTCTCTGTAAATTCATGGAAAGTTTAATTGCTGAGTATTTAATACAAACAAACCATGTCTAATAATATAATTATTTACATTTTTGATTGTGCAATTATTAAAATTCACATAGCTTGTATCACTCATTTTTGTAAACAACAATAGTACATTGTTCACCGAGATCGGGAATCGCACTTTCTCTCGAGTGATACATAGTACTTTATACTACACCTACGAGGAAAATAAAAAACGAAATCTTTACTAATTGAAATTTATATTGAAATTGTTGCAGTTAATTGATTTCTGTGGTAAAAGGTTATCAATCAGTATTTTTGCTGTTTCCTTCAACTGCGGCGGAGTTAAAAAATCTTCATCATTACTATCACTACTTATCATTTTGATAGTTTTATTTTACTTTCTACGAAAACTGAATCCTCCAACAACACACAAATTGGAAATGGCGCCAATGGCGTCTGCAATTTTCACATGTTCTTTTTTCAAATTGTTTATCCTGCCGCCGCAGGGTCGCACTGCCAGCCCGACACCATCCAACACACAGCTAGTGGCCATTGTCATTTTGCGAACTTGGAGATAAAAACTCACTGTAAAAACTTTTTGGCTTTTTATATTTAGGTTACCGGCGCATAGTCTTACCCAAAATTAAAAAAGAAAAACCACGTAAGAAATGGATTTTCATACACTTTTCTCTCCCGCTCAGATGCGTTTTCTCCCCGCATATTTGTTCGATATGCAATGACGTACTTTCTACCGTAAATTTGATAAAGTATCAAGGTACTTTCCAAGCAGGTGTAGTATAAAGTACATAATGCAATACTAATATCCAAATATCGAACAAAAATGGCGGGATACGACGTGAATTCGAATTAACCTATAAGTTTTTTTTTAAATTACGGTGCTGTGGTAGTGAATCGCACGTGCTAGACAATGTTCTTTTTTTAAAACGAGTTGCATAATGAAATTCAGTACAACATTATAACACCCGTTTGGATGTTATAATGGTTATTATGACACTGGCTGTTTTAATGTTGGCAGTAAGCTAACTGTTTCAGATACTTTTATAAAGGATTTATAGCATGAGTGTAGATAAAACCAATTTAACAACTAACCAATTAGTACAACCACTCAAAATCTACTTAAAACATAGCACAATAAATCACTACAAAACAGTACAAAAACAAACTACGACCATTTCAACGCTACCTCATAAAACAAGACACACCCACCGCTTATGCCTACTAAATTGAATACCGAGTGTAATAAAAAACTTGGAAATAAAGGAGGGTGTATAATGGTGACATAATGAGCTTGGATACTCTGCCTTTATTACGCCGGCCCCTAATATTAAAGCCGTGAACGATTTACAGGTGGATGAGCTAAAAAAAGCGGGGATATTGCCTGTTAAGTGTCAATTTAGACTAAGTGGTGAAACGATACGGTTTTGAAAGATTTTCGGTCCAATTATGGACGCTTGGGACGATAACAGGCTGTTTAATGTCTTTTAGTAAAATATTGCGCTTTCTATTAAAAATTTTCTTCGTTAGGTAAGTGGTCCTAAGCTCGAATGTTAAGCATATAGAATTTCATGCTATACCCCATGGTTTAGCATGAAATTCCCAATTCCTGCAAAGTGTTACTAGATCTGTGTAGGCATGAATTTCTCTGTTGCAACACTGAGCCTTAATTTATGCCCGATTAATAACAGACTCGGTCATGATTGACATACATGTGATAATTATACAATACGATGTGCGTATTGCATAATTATCACTGGCTTCGGTAAAGGAAAATATCGTGAGGAAACCAGCATGCCTGAATATAATTTCCAGATGGCATGTAAAGCCAAGTCGGCATAAAAACTCTGACACTAGGTTAGGCACTAACCACACGAAAAATAAAGAAAGTAAGATATACTCAAAAGGTAAAATGTGAATGTAAGATCATGTAAATCCATTGCTAACCAAATTGACTATCAACATAATTAGTCCGTATTTACAATATTCCCAACTGTATTCTTTGACTGTTGTGCTATAACGCAGCAAATTGACGTGGCTATCAATTTGCCTAAAAAATAATTTTCTTGACGGTACTTAGTAGATGGATATTATATATATAGAGAGAGATTATATACTTGTGTATCTGTGAGTGTCTCTGGATCACCCAAAGGTTGACTGGTAGAAAATGCTTACGGCATTAAGTCCAGTTTTATACCTTGTGCTTGAAGCGTTAAATAATTGCTCTGGTTAACATGGAGGATGTTGTTTATCTAATGTACCTAAGTAATCAGCACCGCTTTCGAACCAGAGCCAACAAGTCCTAACAACATAGGTAAACCCTTACAAAACGTTGTTACGAAACTTCCAGTCGGCTACAGGTAATTTCCGAAGCTACTCAACCGATTAAGGACACAAGGGCTCTGAGGAATAAGACTTTTACCATTAGGAAGTTCACAAGTTAAGTGAGGGCGAACGATGAGAGCTGAATAGATCGGAGTTTTTCATTCAGTTGGGAAATTATTAAGTTTTGATTGGAGCTCCTCCTCAGTATTAATTGGGTGGTGAAGGTCATTAGATTGGCAGTCACTCTATGTAAAATACTGGTATTTAGCTGTCTCCACGTAGACTGGCGCAGTGGTGACCCAGTAGTGGCGGCCCCGACTTACGAACAGTAAGTCGTGGGTTCGAACCCAGACAGGCGCATTACTTTGTGTAATTTATTTCATCACCACTGCTCTCAAAACATCGTGAGGAAACCGGCATGTTCTAGAACCAAAAAATTCGAAGACATGTGACATCATCATACCAATCCACACTGGGCCCGCGTGGTGGATTATAGCCTATTCTCTCTCATAGAGAGGAGACCTGTGTCGCAGCAGTGGGAACATTAATAGGCTGATGATGATGATGACTTAGACTGGAAGCCGACCCCAACATTGTTGGGAAAAGGCTAGGCAGATGATGATGATTTGAGGTCCGTCTCTCCCCCTTGTGTTGTTTCCTCAATGCTGATGATCGTGACCACGTCCTGATTTTAAAATCCATCCCTTGCTGATGTTCCTTTAACTGCTCCTACTTTTAGCAATATTCACGGTTTCCGAAGCTTTACGGACGGTCGTACCCGCGTATGAAACTCCGTCCTCTTAGTGTTTTGCCCTCGATTTTTTTAGGGAAAATTCCCGATACCTGTTTACCTTCCTTTATTGGTTTGCGAGCACATGTTCCATAGTCTCATTGACTTGTAAATCTCACGGTACTAGTAAGTGCCGAACTTGAATTATCCAACAGAAATAATCGATGAAAACTTACTGAGCCGACTAAACTGGTTAAAGGTCAGGCACCCGTTAGAATTGTATCAGTATTCGAATGCCACTAAACGGTCATTAATTAAAAGAACAACCTCGAAAAGGCCTTGATCAATACGCTTGCTCACTGTGTACCTATTAATGAAATTGATAGACCATTTATGTCTAAGTTTCTACACAATGTTTTCGTTCTACGTGTACTATCGAGGACACTCCCGCCTGACCACCACTAAGCTCATTTTTGCTTGCACTCGCAACATAAAAACGCTCTCTAGCTCCGCCCCGTTGACTTTGTGTAGAAAAAATGAATGAAAAGATACCGAATTGGCCGAGTGCATTGACGACACACGCCAAACGAGAGTTATTGTTACTTTGAGCGCCAAAGTTGACGCTTTCATAATAGGCCCAAACTTTAAGGGGGCGTGGCTCGGCGCCTCCGCATGATTTAAGCGAAAAAAAATTAAAATGGTCAGGCGGAAAAGACCCCGACAGTACCTAGTCAGTAGGTATTAGATTAGAAACTCAAAATGGTGTCTTTAAGTATAATTGTGTTTACTTTAAAAATACTACTGAGTAAAGCAATGAAAAGTAAAAAGCATTGAAGGTTAGAATAATATTGATCTAGAGGGGAAGAAAACTGAATCGATGGAAATGGAAGTAAACAATCAAAGCCTTGCCAATTCCTTTTATCAACAATGGCGCATTAAAAAAATGTAATGAAAATCAAATAAGTACCTACCTACATAATCGCAACCTAAAACATATGTACCCCAACTGAATATCAATTAGAAAGATTGTAAAGACGATAAAATTACCATACTGAACACGAAAATTATGAATCTTTTGATGTGGCGGCAGCAACCTCGTTGCTTTGTACGAAAAAAAAAGAAGAATGGAGAAAAAATAAACATAAAAAGACGCTAACACGTGTAAAAGGAACAAGAAAATTTCCAAGTCAAATAAAACGTACAATAGAACAATCGATACTTCTTGTAAACACATTAAAAGAGGGGCACATAGGGCTGGCAAAGGATTTTCTTGAGATTAATGTAACACATGGATTACGTAGGATTTTCTTGAAAATGTTGGTAGGGTTTTTACTTTCTGTGTGTTGAAAATTTATCTTTGTGTTTAATAATAACGGTTTATTATATTTACAATTGAAAAAGGCAACCAAAAAGACAAAAAGGCGTTTTCTCGATTAAAATTCTTTTTTTTTTTTTTTATTCATGAAAGAAGACGAAAATTGACCATTTCTCTCCCTGATCTCGGAAACTACTGAGCCAAAAATTTTGAAAAAAAAAAAAATACACAACCAATGATATTCTAACAAACAGATATGTTATACACCTACAAAACCACCGAAAAAAGTGTGCCGCGGGGGAGAGCCAGCTCACATACACGCAGTGACGCAGAATAAAGGAAAAACAGGCCAATTGACACGTTTTCGAGTCTTCACGATTGCGCGCTCATAACATATCTGTTTAATTAAATATCATTGTACACAACACAGTTCATTGCTTGTAGAATACAGGAACCCTATAAGAATTCTATCAATTGAAAATAAAGTGGTAAACTCTATATAAGACAGGCATTGTACGAAAACCTCTCCACGCGAGTTCAACTCGCACTGGCCGGTTTTTTTTTTTCATAACCAAAAAAAATCACAAGGAATTTTAACACTATTTTTGTCTTTCATTCTACAATAGGGAATATGCTTACATTTTCTTTTCTTTATTTCGATACGGAATGTTAAAGTACTATAGAAATAATGACAAAAAGCGAAAACAAGACATAAATCGACCAAACAACACAAAAGTTATAAGCATTTAAACTTTCGTTTCTATCTCTTTTTAGATAAACGGAATTTAGTGTGGATTTTGTACGTCGATGCATCGAATGACGTCATTCGCTGTATCGGATCTCTCTGTCTAATCAGCAGTTTGAAATGCTTATAACTTAGTATTTTTAATAGATATTAAAAAAATAATTTCACTTTGCTATTTTTGATGTTAATACTCTTTGTTTAAAGTGATAAAAAAATCATGTATAGACCCTATTACACCCCGCGACAACCCTATTTCACCCTCTCGATACATCTCCATCCCTCCAAGAATATCCTGTTGCGCCTCCCGTGTACATGCTAATAAAGAGTGCGAGAAGTGATTTGTGGGACGAAACTCTGACTTAGCGCCGATAAGGATACATAGCAAGCATTATTGTTTCCGATTACGGAGTTTGTATGTAACTTTGTATACGGAATATTATGTGGACTTATTTGTTTGGGAATTAGGCTTATTTTGCTTGTTTAATATTGTTGAAATGATTTTTCATTTGTTGGCAAATCAAAGTTTTCTATTTGCTTTGAGTTCCTGATATTTCGGTGATCACGGATAAAGTGAAGTTATTATGCGGCCGCCACACACTCGACGAGTGGCATGGGAAGTAGCGAGGAAAGGAGGCAGAGACATAGTGTGGCAACATTACTCGTCATGCCGCACGTCATGCTCCTCGTCGTGCCCACCGCTCCCTATTTTGTCGGTTTTTGTGCGCGAGTCAAAGGACCTGCTATACGAGCGCAAGTGGCTGGCTACATAATCGCGCGGTCGCAGTGATGTGATCCACCATCTCCGTTGTCGAGGACGACGACGACGATGTATATTTCTTTTTATGACATTGATATAATTAGCTATAATAAAAATGCAAAGCGCGCACGCTGCACAGTTTCATCGTCCATTGTCCAACAAAGGCAAATGACAAGTGAGGAGCGTCGCGATTAATTGCGCGAGTAGAGCAGTGTGTGGGCAGAGAGGGCAACATCGACGTGGGTGTTTATGAGCAGGCAAATTAATCTACCATCTTCCTTGTGCGTTTTACTTGCTCGGTACTGCTACCACTGTCACACAACTCGATTCTGTTCCCGACACACGAAACTCACTGTGTCCGCTCGCGAACTTTTTTGGGCACTTTTTCGGTTTTTACACTGTTGAACGGTTGAACGCTGAAAGATCGGGAACTCAAAATAAATAATAAACATTGTAAATATCCTGTTATTAGTGTCAATGAAAGTGTTGTTGAGAAAATTGTATGTATATGTCGATAGCCAGCTATATAATGTAAAACTGAATAAACCAAACTTTACATTGTTTCATCATCAGTATTAATGTTCCCACTGCTGGGACACAGGCCTCCTCTCTATGAAAGGGAATGGGCTATAATCCACCACGCGAGCCCAGTGCGGATTGGTAGGTGTCACATATCTTCGAATTTTTGGTTCTAGGACATGCCGTTTTCTTTCACCGTTTTGAGAGCAGTGGTGATGAAATTAATTACACAAAGTAATGCGCCTGTCTGGGTTCGAACCCACGACTTACTGTTCGTTAAGTTGGAGCCAGCACCACTGGGCCACCGCTGCTCTCATACTCTCTACATTGTTTAGGTGAAATCTTTCTATAATATTCTGTGTATATTAAGATTTTTAGCTTTGATCAATATAAGCGAGCTTTACTTGACACTAATCTCTTTCCATACAGCTAGACAACTAAGACTTATTTCACACCTTTGTGAACAGTCAGTGTGGTAGTCAGAAATTATCCCAAGGGAACGTGGATATAAAATACCCGGATATACATTGTTCTATGTTTTAGCTCAGCTCATGGTCTACCTGTGCGCCTTTATCAAAAACCGTTCATTCCTTAAAGAGTGAAATAAATCATTTTTAAAATTAGCTTGTAATATCCCCACTGCTGGGACACAAGCCTCCTCTCCGAGTGAGCTGTAATCCAACACGCGGGCTCAATGCAAGTTGGTAGATATCACAATCATATCTTCGAATTTCTTCCAAGTCATGCCGTTTTCCTCGCGGTGTTTTCCTTCATCGTTTTGACAGCAGCAGTGATAAAATAAATTTCACAAAGTAATGCGCCTCCCTGGGTTTGAACCCACGACTTACTGCTCGCTAGTTGGGACCGCCACCACTGGGCTACTATACTACAACAGCCCATAACGTCCACTGCTGGACATAAGCCTCTCCCATGATGGGAGGAATTTGCCGTAATCTCCACGCTTGGCAGGCGGATTGGAGATCGCAGTGATGAAAGACTAACAGAAAACGCTGCTGCCCATTCTCTGGTCTACGGAGGCGCAAGGTGTTCTGCCTCAGACATTAGTCGCCCTAAACGACACCCGTGAGTGTAATGGGTTGGTTCTATTCTACTCTGTATACCACACGGCCACACGGCCACTGGGCTACCACTGCTCTAATATTAGCTGTTATCCCACCACAGTAATACGTACTATATTTATATATATCTTTGCTTAGTCACGATGGAACTCACAAATAATATACCCTCGGACATTAAATCTACTGAAACCTGAAGTTTCCACACATTTATTGGTGCATTATTATAACCCTCGTTTCAATAATTTACTGTTATTATTATTGCGGTGAATAACGTCAAACTTTGCACCCGTCGTCGCACTACGGTTTAGTGGCAATCGTAGTTATAAAGTGATTTGTTTGAGGGGGAACTAAAGTTTGTCACTTTTTCAATAGCTTTATGTCAGTATTTGAAATGGAAATTGCACTTTTCTTTCCCTTTATCGTAATGATTTATGTTTTTATTACAATTTCTTCGTATTTCTATGCGTAGTTACTGCTACCTTGGTCTGTGGTTTCAGATTTAATTTCTAAGTGGGTATCCAAATAATGTACCTCATGACAAGTGGTCAGTCTATCAGCAATAGCGGTGATAGAAAAAAAACTTTTTACAACAAAAAAAAAAACTGACTTCAAAAAACACAAAACACAAAAAAGTGAAAAATAACTTTAGCTTCAGAAGTCGGTGACCTTTGTTTGATTCATTTTTTTTTGTCACTGACTTCTGAAGCTAAAGTTATTTTTCACTTTTTTGTGTTTTGTGTTTTTTGAAGTCAGTTTTTTTTTTTTTGTAAAAAGTTTTTTTTCTATCATCACGACCGATTTACCGTCTAGTTTTGAAGAGTTCCATTGTATATCTCCGAAGATCAGCATCAGATCTTTACCAAATTTAAATGCGACCACTTCAGGAGTATATTCTTTCAAATAAAAAAAGAATTTTGAGAATCGCTCCACAAATGGAGGAGAAATCGGTGAACATACATGAAATTATATCACATGACTGAAGTAAAAATGTTCATAAAATGAAAACTACTGGGCCAAACTACACACATCAAAAGTATCTAGGGATCAACATATATTTTTGCAATAACTTTTCTCCTGATTGATATTAATTAAAATTTTCTTTAAGGATTCATCAAATAAAGTGTTTTCGTTTGTCACAGTAACGATAAACCAAGTCACCTTTGCATTAATAAAGAAATTTGCCATTTTCCCAATAAAGGGATTTTTGACATTTGAACCACTAACATTAAAGTTCGAAAAAATGACTGAAAACACAGTTTTCTTTAAAATTTTATTGGGTAACTTAAACAATTAATAATCCGTGTTTCTACCGCGAACACTAACAACACAAGAACATCGGTTTGGCATACTCAAAATGAGTTCATCCAAATCACGCTGTGGAATGGCCGCCCATGTTCGTTGCAACAACAAAAAAAGGTCTTCTTGCGACTGGATACCCTCCATATTCGGCAGAGCTCTTCTCTGTAGCATATCCCATGCATGCTCAATCGGGTTCAAGTCTGGCGACTGAGCAGGCCAGGGCAGGACATTGATGTTAGCTGCGGCGAGAGTCTGTCTTACAACTCTTGCGGTGTGCGGTCGTGCATTATCATGCATTAACTGAAATAAGGGACCGATTTGCACTTGTAGAGGAACGATGACGTCTGATACAATCGTCTCAGCATAAATTTGAGCGTTGAGGTTGCCTCTGATCCAAATCAACTCAGTTCTTCCGCCGATCCAAATACCCGCCCATACCATGATGGTTCCACCACTATAAGGATGGACTTCCTGGCAGGATTTTAATCGCTGTTGGCGTCCAGGGGTTCTCCAGTGTCGTATACGTCTTGTATCCGGTCTCATACCAAAACGAGACTCATCAGAAAAGCACACGAAACGCCATTGTTCTTCTGCCCAATTTCTGTGTTCAAGAGCCCATTGATATCGAATCCTACGATTGTGCATTGCTATAGGTGGTACCCGTAGCGGTCTTCGGGAATGAAGGTTCACTTCATGCAAGCGGTTTCTGACTGTTTGGTCGCTAATTAAGTTCCCTGAAGAGTGATGAAGCCTCACGGCTAACATCATGGCGGTTATTGTTGGAGCTCTTCGAGTTAAGATTTGAATGTATCGGTCTTGTCTCCGTGTGGTGCAGCGATACCGTCCTCCATGGCGCTCAGCCACGGTACCAGTGCTTCGGTAACGTGTCCAAAGTCGACTGATAACACTCTGACTTGTATTCAGAGCTAAAGCTACAGTACGTTGCCGGGAACCAGCTTCTATCATTCCCACGGCTCTGAGCATTTCTTCCCTGCTTAAATGACGTCGCCGCTCCATAATAACGTTGGTTTTAATCAGTAGTAGGGAAACAGTAGCACTAATAATGTCTTCAATGCGTTGTATGTTTTTATAGGGAAAATATTGACAGCTTATTTTCATCTTTTACTCGAATTTGATTGAGAGTTCCTGATTCAAATTATGAAATGCACCAAAAAGGATCCATATAAATTTATAAAATCATAAATTTATTACAAAGCCACATCTCAATCTCAAGAAATCCGCATAAAAATGCTTGATCCCTAGACACTTTTGATGTGTGTATATTAAATTTTTATGGGACCAAATGCAACTATTCCGCATTAAACTAAAAAAGAATCACGTAAATTGGATCATAAATCTCTGCGTAATCGGTGTACATACATAAAAAAAAAAAAAAAAATACCGATCGAATTGAGAACCTCCTCCTTTTTGGAAGTCGGTTAAAAAGTAAAAAATGTTTGACATAAAGGTGCAAATTGGCAGCGGGCGACACGAAGCTGCCGCAGACGACGTGTCGCAGCAACACTACTGGTTTCTATGTATTTCTATGAAATTCCCTCCGAAGCAAGCTACATGAAGCTAGCAACGCGTCGTCGAGCGGCAGACGCAAGTGTTGCCCGACCGCATATCAGTAGTGTCGCTGACGCCGAAATGCCGGGTTACTAAATCATGACTGCAGTGATATGAGGCGGCGACGTGTCGCGGCGACATGAAGCGACGACACGGCGTCTGCGGCGGCTTCGTGTCGCCCGCTGTCAACTTGCACCTTAAGCCAAAGACAAGCTTATGTTGTCATCATCATTATCATCATTTTTTTTTGACAGACATTGCCACTTCTCCAGACCCGCAATTATTAATTTGGTCATCAACCAAGAAAAGCTCACATCAAGACGAACGTGAAACAAAAGACAATCTAGCAGTCAAGACAACTCCGTTGAAATTCCTACACATCCAGCCTGAGAACAATAAGTCGAGAAGTCAAGAAATATTCCTTACATGCCATGCTTAAATATTTCAAACAATTTAAAGAAGGACTCTGTAAACGTGACTAGAGTAAGAAATAACTGAAAAACTACTTAACAAGTAAATTTAACTAAAGGCTTTCGCCACAGTAATGGTTTTTGCCTGAAGTTTAAAGTCTTGAATAATGAAGACCAGTTTTAAGACTAAGTTAGACGAATAATGTTTCCACTCGACTGAATTTTGTTTAAGGTTAAGTGGTATCAAAGAGTTTTGTAAATAAATTCGAGGAGCTTCGAAAGTATGTGAAGAAATTATGGACTATGAAACCAAATTGAGTTAAAACGTTAGGAACTTGGGACCGACGTTTAACAACCAACGACTGACTGTCAAGCGCAGGATAAAACATTTATATATAGGTAGGTACAACATTTTTTCCCGATGGAAAATTTCATTTATTTATTTATTTAAACCACACATAAAGCCATTAATCACGGTTTAGGTTTAGGTACCTAATACAATAGTGTAGTTATATTTAAAGTTATAACAGTTTACCAAGACGAGAATTAATTATTTTGACAACCAATAGTAATTTTAGAAAATGCGGCCCGTGTGAATTTCACTCAGTGTACAATTGAAGCAGTCAATCTGTTGTGACTTGTGACACCATATTGAGAAATCATCAAAATGAGTCCCGCTCTGGGCGGAGCGGAAGGGAGTGTCAGACTTGTTCTGACTAAAACACACCCATATGTTCCTTCTCAGCCCTTTGTATTCCAGGGCCGCGGTATCTCTTTCGGACAGTCCCATTGCACAGCCATAAGCATACAACCTAAAATTTCATTTTTTTATTTCGTAATACGAAATAAAGTAGTAGATGCAGTTACATTATAACACGTGACTTGTTGATTATTGCTTTGTAGGTAATTATAATCAACGCAATAACCTGATCCGGATTGAGACGATCTTTTCTACGTGAGATTGCACTCAATCTGAATATTATTAATTTATTACTCGTTGACAATACTTGAATGGAGTGCAGAAACGCGGTTAAAATGCCTGTGCTTTATATAACTGTGCAAATTGCAGGATACTGGCCATGATTCGCCAATTTGAATCAACATCACTAAAGCCCAACAATAGTTTGTATTGTAGAATATCTTATTCTGTCATATTGGCAATATCTATATAAATATAAGAATAGTTTTGGCCTTGGTGTAGCGTGTGTGGCATACGGTAGGCAACAAGATGGGACCAGATCCGTATTCACACCGTGCACTGCTTGTAATCCGTGTAGCGCCATAACTATGTTACGGTCTGCTTCCAGTCTAACCGAACGCAGCTGTATACCAGAATTTTACATGAAGCGACTGCGTATCTGATCTCCACTGACACATACAACCCAATTACTGGGTAACACTCCACTAATGGTGAGAACTGTACAGCAGTTGCCTTAAGTCCCTCTCATGATCACAATCTATTAACATTACATGCAGCACGTCCCCACAACATAATTTCCTACTTCGAAATTCAGTAATCAATTCCCAGCGGACTAACATGGTATAACGACGGAACTTTGCCCAGAGTAAGTAGAAAGTATCTGCTACTAACGTAGTTCTATCCGTAACCTATAAGTTTAGACGCGAGAGACAAAAGTATGATAGTGTAGTACGACGTGTACACTAAACTAACTCAGTACTAGTAGGTCACATATCTTTTCTTAGTTTCAAAAGTTATTGGAGATACTTCTTTGGGAACTAAGCACGAAACCTAACTGTGAGTTTGAAGTTTAATTTATTTTATGTAGTAAGTAAAAATATCTAGTAACATTAAAAATACATTGGCTCGTGTGGATTAAAATTCCTATTGCGAAGAATAGTACATTTTGATACACATGGAGAAAGTTTCGAGGTGGAATTTGGTGGTGAACACCCGAGCCGTAGGTGTTTTTGAGCCCAGAATTGCAATAACAAATGTCCACGTTTATCAAACGACGTTTTTCAATACACTTTTGAAGAAATAAAATAAAATAACGAAAAATATTTTTGTCACGAACTATGAAACTATGATTTTAATTTTCTTTTTTTTTCACGCTATGCTTTCGCCAGGTTGAAGGAGAGGCAAAGGTATGAAGCCGTTAAACAGCCTAATATAAAAAATAGATTTATTTTATATTTTTGAATTCAGAACACAAATAAATGTTAATTTGTGTATAAAAGTAACTATTCGTTTTTAATAATCATGTTTATCTCTGATATTCTATTTATAAACACAATTTGAATATTCAAAAAATATTTAAGCCGTAAAGACACGTAGTACTTTGCAAAAATTAAAAAAAAAAACATTCACCTCAGACTATAGGCATTGAACCAATTTGGACTAAGTATAGGTATAGTTATCTGTGGCAATTTTCATTCCCGCACACGTGCGGGAAAGTGGAATAAATTGCAAGGGTGTGAAATACATTGCATGTTGTACCTAATCGTAGTTCGTTATGGACCAGTTTTCGAGGAAGTGTATTGAAAAATACCTTTTTCTCATATGGAGAGAATATGAGGGTTGATCACCGAGTTTGTTCACTCCATGTTGGCGTTTTCAGACTATTTTGAATTTCTATTGCTATAGATCTTGCTATTTTCTCTCACCTTCAATCAGATTGTGAGACAAAGATTAACTTAAAACCTTATTGTATGTAGACGCTACTCTGATTACAGAACATATTTATAACAACTAACCGACTTCCAAAAAGAGGAGGTTCTCAATTCGACTGTATTTTTTTTTTTTTTTTGTATTTCTATTGCTCTAAATCTTTCTATTTTCTCTCACCTTCAATCAGATTGTGAGACAAAGATTAACTTAGAACCTTATTGTATGTAGACGCTACTCTGATTACAGAACATATTTATTTATAACAATTAAAGGACAAGGTAAAATAGCGTTAAACTTATCTATTTCAAGAAGGGAAAACTATCGACAGCGTTATCGCGATTGTTCCCATGAATTTAAATAACCTTGTTAAAATTAATTAATGAAACGCTTACCTTTCAAGCAAATCTTGTTCCTTCTGAAGGTCAATCGCACGTCCTTGTGAGCGCGATCGGGAGCAGATATGTTCAGTTGCATAGTCACTAGGATTTCTGCGCTCCTGGTACCCGTACATGGTAATCGAACCCTGAGAGAGGAAAAAAGTGTTAATGAAACTAAACACGGATTCCATAACGACTAAAATTATGAAAAGGACATATTTATTATTAAATATACTAGCTGCCCGTCCCGGCTTCGCACGGGTGGACATTTTTTTTTTTTCTATTGCGTCTATAAATTTAGATGTAAGCTATCCTATCTTTCAAGTTGGATCAAACTACACACGGTGTGCAAATTTGATTAAAATCGGTTAAGTAGTTTAGGAGTCCATCGCGGACAAACAACGTGACACGTATTTTATTTAGATTAAGAAGATTATAAGGAGGCTCTTGCTCTCTCAAGTGCCTTGGCCATCATCGGTAGCTTGGCTGCTATTATTTTATTACTAAATGTTTTTTTGGCCATAAAAAATATTTAGAAATGTAATTTAAGTTTATTGCGTGTAAAATTTAATAAATAATAACAAAGAAATTAATAAAATTGCCGGAAATCGCAACAGAACAAGGACTAATTTGTGTATACCTAGTTAGTTAAACAAAAATAGTAGGCGTTTTGTCCAATGTCGATGTCTGTGCACCTAATTTTTCGTTGGAACATTTTTTCACCTTTAGCTGAAGCTAAAATTACGAGGTATATAAATAAAATAAATAATAATATGAGACCTGAGTCGAAAATGTTAAAAGTAAAAGAAGAAAAAAGTATTCCACTGCTAAAAATAGCCACTGGCGCGGCCGTATCGATTCCCTATCAATTCATATCTTCTTTGTTTTATTAGGTTATTTCTTAGAAGTAAAAATATATTCTGTAAACAAATACTTGGTGATATATTCGGGAAAGTTTTTTTTTTAAGAAGTCTTTCAGAGAAAGTTGCTAAAACATTTGTACATTTATTAAAAGTAGGACGAAAAATTATAGTGAACTTTTATTTGTTTCGAGCCAAGTGTTTATGGCAATGCTGCAAGAAATAAAACAGCCTTTATAGGCTTATACCAGCATTATGTTGACTCACAGGGCCACAATTCACCGACATGACCATTCTAATAAAATTCGCAGAAATAATCCCATATTTTACATTGACTCATCCTCATTACCAATGCACCCATCTACTTAGAAATACCGGTTTCTGCCGCCAAGCAGCTTCGGTGGATTTCAGTTTGAAAGTTACGAGTGGTTGTGTTGGTGGAGTGGTGGCATAGTTTATAAAGGGGAAGTATGATATCTTCATACAAGTGCGTGCGGCGACGCAAAGATACTATGGCGAACACATACAAGCCGCGCGCGGTGCGTTTGTATAAAGATATCCTACTTCCCTTTTTTAGATTATGGTGGTGGTAATAGTGTAGTACTCTATTCGAGTCAATTACAGGCACATGAGACACACCTCAAGGTGGCAACGCACCATATAATGTCAACAGACAGTGGCACGGACCACTGGTTCCACTGGTTTCATTGTTGTTTAATTTATGCATTGTTGTAATATTTTGGCGTGTGTGTTTTGTTTTTGTTTATGTAATTTTTTATTTTTATTTATACCTACCATGTAATTTCAGATACAATTTGTTGTTCATGAATAAATGACTAATGACTAATGACTGGCTTGTTTTCCACTCAATAACTTAAAACTTAATGATTATCGTCTGCTATACCACACATTTTTGACGTTTAAAAGTCTCTTAACTTTGTTTAAGAATAAACCCCATAAAATACACTGACAAGGACAACAGCCTAGCCGTGTTCGTGATTTAAAAAGATAGATATCTATGATAAAAAAAAAAAAAACTATGTGGACTTACCTAAATGTCTGCAAGGTCGTAGGCACGAACCCCCTCTCGGAGATATTGACTAGAGGCGGCAGCATGGCGCCTTTGCTCTCTATGTAGTCTATACCCATCACGTACGGCAGCTGGGGACGAATAACACCATGAATATTGCGTGTAGGTACAATAGCTTACGTGTGAGATTTTTTGTTGGAGTGATTTTGAGATGGAATAAAGCTCTGTTGAAATCTTTTATTACATTAGAAACTTGCTTCAGTAGACAACATGAGTTAGATGAACAAGATTATTAATCTGCCTCGTTCTTGGTCTAGTGGTCGAAAGTGCAACAGTTGAGCATGAGGTCCTGGGTTCGAGTCCCGGGTCGGGCAAAGTTTTATCGGATTTTCCAATCAGGAGTTTCGTCTAACCCTTTGGGTATTACAGGCCGGATGTTATACTATGTTAAGTAGATTAAAAAACAATCTAGGATACTTTTTATCCCGGCTTTATATGTCTGTTAGATAGATTTCCAAAACATTTAGGACACAATTTTTTTCTTTTTTCACGTAAGTAAGCAAAAAATAAAGACGATACAGTGCGTCAAAAACTCGTGTTAAGTCACATTTGAGTATATTTTTTACTCAAATATGACGTCACAAGCCCCCATTACTCATGATCTTTGACACGTTTTATCTTCGTAAATTTTTATTAATTTGATAAATCAAAAAACACGTATCCAATATTTTTCGATAATCTAACTGACGGACTAAACAGAATCATATCTTTTTGGTCAGTCATCATTGCTGTTACAATATTGAAAACCAAAGACTAAATTTAAAAGGCTTATTAAATAGAGCGGACATTGGGAATATTTTCCGATCAAATTTTGATCCCGAACATTTTCGATTTTGACACACGAATGCTACCTGACAAGTGGGCGTATGATACTAAAGTGACCAATTTGTTACTAAGACGTGACAAGTATTGAATTACGATTTTCTTCGTCTTGTCGCGTCTATCGCTCGTAAATATTAGAATGTCTTTGTATTAAACGTAGAAAATACACGAAAACTAGACCCTAGGTTAGAAATTAAATTATTTTCATGCAGTGAGTATGCATGGAGATCAACACTCCTTTTCTTTTATTGTATAATAATTGAGCTATTACTACTACGTATAGAGAAGACAGTGCGAACAAAATCTGTGCGCAGTGCGGGGGGTGGCTAACCCCGTGTATACAATGCTGTGGCGAGCAAGCGACTGAGTGAATTGCAGCCAGCTGACAGCAGTTGAACGGAGCACATATTTTGTTCGCGGTGTCTTCTCTATACGTAGTAGTAATAGCTCAATGTGTATAATACAAGTTTTTGATTGTACAATATTCTAGACTGGTTAAAGTACCTGAAGACTGCATATTCATGTCCTACATATGTAGTGTGTAGGTGTGTATTAATCGACGGTTATACAATATTATTATACAGTAGTCATCAAGCCACAATAATAATATTCATACTGGAAGCAATCCAATTACACTTCACTCGTTTCCAACTATCGTCTATAATTTTATACTCATTGCGTGCATTAAAAATTCAATATACGTAGCTATTTATTTATTTATTTAAACTTCATGTACAAGAGTGGTACATAGGCGGACTTAAAGCCACAAGGCATTCTCTACCAGTCAACCTTTGGGTTAAATAGGAAAACATAGTGATAGGGTACAAAATAATGTCTAAAAAACTAACTTCCTGTTAACGAGAATGTATAATACTTATATTGATACTAATACACATATACACATAAAATAAACTAATAGATATTCTATCAAATACCTAAAATTAAAAATTAAATATCGATAAAACTAATAATTATTATTATGACTCGACTTCGATTTGAGAGCTATTTATTTAGCTATCCTTTAACAATAATATTAGAGTACATTATAATGATTGTAAAAGTACCATATACTCGTACGAAGCCAAAGAAGGACACTCTTATTTTCCCCGTTATTGCTATATTTTTTTAGTTCTAGACACTACCTGGAAACTTGCTAGTTACGGAGATCATCATCATCTGGCTAACCTTTTCCCAACTATACTGGGGTCAGCTTCCAGTCTAACCGGATGCAGCTGAATACCAGTATTTTACATGAAGCGACTGCCTACCTGACCTTCACAACCCAGTTAGTACTTTTTGGGCCACTGACTACCTGTAACGACTGTCAAAGATCTACAAATGACAGCCGGGATCAACAGCTTAACGTGCTTTCCGAGGCACGGAGGAAACTCGGTATGTAAGGGTGGTCACCCATCCACAGACCAACCTAGGCAAGCGTGGCTTAACCTAGATATGAGATATGAAATGATATGAGGTATTGGGGGGTCAAAGTTCCAACGATTCATAAGTTTTTTCTTTAAATTCAAGTTTTTAAAGTTTTAACTTTAAATACATGCATGACCTCCGTACTATTCAATGCTTCCATTAGTACAATGTTTTGAATGCGTTACATTGAGTCCTACTAAAAAACGTGATTTTCCACCCCAGAAAAAAGTCGTTTCCGAGCAATAATTTTTGAGTAGAGTAACTTAATTTGATGAACAGAAGTTAGTTCAGAAGGATGCATCTTGTATAGCAGCGAAACTTGAATTCAAAATTGTATTTGTATTTGTTCGGCTTGAATTCTTACCCACGTATGTTTCATGTCATAATATTCTTCAGCATTCCACAAAGAAAGATAGGAATTTAACCTTAGTTCCCGTCTCACAGTGGAACGAATGTATGGGAGAGGTTGGACATTGACATCTCCGAAAAAAAAGAGTTAAATTATGCCAAACGAATGATGCCATCTTATTTGATTACTTAATGCCTTCAAAACATGTTCTGATCAATTTCTTCATAACTCTCATATTTCGGGAGTAATTTGAGAAAATGTGATATTTTACTATGAAAATGAGTGTATCGAGCTCTCTCTTTCCTGATTCCGGCCTTGTTTCAAGTAGCGGTCTCTAATATCATAATGCTAATACTAAAAGCTATATTTAATACTAAGACACATGGTGCGCCAAATGTGCACTTTCTGGGATAAAAGGAAATGAAAAATTTAAAAAAAAAATGTTTTTTCCCCATTTACTTTAAACTGCAGACAGACGTATTTAGAGGTCATATATAAATATATTAAATATGTATATATATTGTTTTTTTTAATCTTTTGTATTATTTACAAAAGAACAGATGAGAGTATGACTTTTTTCACATAATATTTTATTTATATATGTTTTACAACAACGATAAAAACAATGTATTTTAGATATAAGTTGATAAGAAAATAATAAATTACCTAGTTTAATTAATAGTACAATAAATAATTAAGACGTAAGCTCTAATTTACTAAGTTACACATTTTAAAACAATATCAACATTTAATTATCATCGTCATCATCATCATCATCATCAATGAACGGAAGACGATATTGTTGGAATGTTTGTGGTTCTGCGAGAAGACCGAGTAAAAGGATTATGTATTTAATTTAGTGTTAATGGTTTTAAATACTGTACTAAATAAATAAATAATAATAATCAATTAATTCCAATTCAGAATCGATATCCGCTAAATCATTTATGTTAACACATTCGATATCACTTTTCTCAGAATCCGTAAGCTCATAAAATTCCTTAAAAGAAGATTTTTTTACAAACTTATTTACTTTTGGACGAATGCTTGTAACAAGTGGATCACAAGACAGTAAAATATTGTGCATAATATCTTCACTGCATGAGATACTGCTATGCTTTCGAGAATGCCCCTCTCTGTATTTTCGAAAATCTTTATTTCTAGCCTCAGATGCCTCTTCGGATAGAAAACCAATGGGCACAATTGACAAGTTCTGAACTATGTATAGATATGAGGGATAAGAAAGCTGCAGTGATTGACTTTATCACAGCTGGCATTGAGACGGTACGTTTACTGATATTTTGAGGAATTACCAATTCTCAAAAGCAGCTGTTCCTTCACAAAACTGGTCAATCATTGTTTTTCAACGAACATTTAGGTACCTATTCGAATAAATATTCCTGGAATTATTGCACTGGCTTTTAAGCTTTAGTACCTACACGTCATGCAATGAATTAGACATGTTTTTTTAGCTGCAGTTCATACCGAGAAGGTACTTTACTTTCTTATCGTCGAGCTAAAGGGCTCGGGAGTAGTGAATAAATCTTGCTTAAGCCAAGATTTAAAGAATGTCCAGCATAGACTAAACTTGAAAAAAAGTCTTAAAATACAGCTCCCAAAAACGACTAAACAATTAAACATTCATCACTTTCTAGTTTGAGCTTGAATTTTAATCTTAAGTTGAGACGGACAGTAGTTGGCAATCCATTTTAGTGAATGATCCTTGACACGAAGTGCACAATTTAACTCCATTTAAATGCTTCCTACGTTCGCTCCCGTATCGCGTTATTCAAACTTCACATTTTTTTACAGCTAGCAAACAGCCTCATATTCCTGCTATACTTGCTGAGCGGGCGCCCCGACTGGCAGCGTTATTGTAAAACATATATAAATAAAATATTATGTGAAAAAAGTCATACTCTCATCTGTTCTTTTGTAAATAATACACAAGATTAAAAAAAAACAATATATATACATATTTAATATATTTATATATGACCTCTAAATACGTCTGTCTGCAGTTTAAAGTAAATACAAATGGGGAAAAAACATTTTTTTTTTTAAATTTTCATTTCCTTTTATCCCAGAAAGTGCACATTTGGCGCACCATGTGTCTTGGTATTAAATATAGCTTTTAGTATTAGCATTATGATATTAGAGACCGCTACTTGAAACAAGGCCGGAATCAGGAGAGAGAGAGCTCGATACACTCATTTTCATAGTAAAATATCTCATTTTCTCAAATTACTCCCGAAATATGAGAGTTATGAAGAAATTGATCAGAACAAGTTTTGAAGGCATTAGGTAATTGAATAAGATGGCATCATTCGTTTGGCATAATTTAACTCTTTTTTTTCGGAGATGTCAATGTCCAACCTCTCCCATACATTCGTTCCACTGTGCGTCTCCTACTACAAGGTCAAAAGACATTCGTTCTCATTAGAGCCTTTATTTGCGATGAGTCACTGCAGCCGTGACCTCCAGCTATCGACACCGATCGATCTCAATATGTATTAATATAATAAAGAGTGTTTGTCTTTGTGAGTTCGACCTTGGACAATGTGTCATGTTCAGAATGAAAGATTGTGTGCTTGGAAACAAATGAGATGTGAAATTATAAAGGTGACAATGTTGTAGGTACAGACGCCAGCACTACAAGCTACTACAATCTGTCAAATTTCTTTAATAGATTATCAACTTTATCGCCAAAGCATTAGGTTCAAGGTTGATGAGGAAAGGAGAAAGGCGAGGTTGGAACCACGTAATTTAAAATTCAACGGAGCACCGTTCACGGTCTAGTTTATATTAATTATAGTGAAGAGTTTATCAGAGTTCTATATAAAAATATTGAGTTACTAGATAATGGGAATTAAAAGTCACGAATGATTTTGATTTATTTAAAAATAAGTCATCGTGCTGTTTCCGAACGCAACGTTTGATATTTACCTTTTACAACTGAGAAAAGTGTCAAATTCATCTGTGGACATAGTCTGTGGATCATTCTATTGTTTGTTTTTGTTCAACGGCTACGTAATAAAAAACGGATAAAAGCTATTTTATGTCATTCTACTACTAAATAATAACCAATAAGTCCGTGCATTAAGTTAGGTTATAATCTTCTACTTTTCATATATTTTTTCTCCCAACTTCTATAACCTACTTTCCATTTGCTTTTTTGTTAGTCTTAAGTCGTTCTTTAACAATTCATAAGTTTACTGGGTCCCGAATTACATTCAATCTCGCCATTCTCCTTTGACAATTTCGGCTATAGTTGGTGACAGTTAAGATGAGAATAGTGCTCATTGCCCTTTCCCTAATATCTCTTCGTGAGAACCAAAACAAATATAACATATACAGGGTGGAATTTTGTAATGCCACCTGGAGGGAAAGTACTCTTAATACCGGAGATAGCAAATTTTACTCAAAGGAAACATTCCTTCATTTTTAAAAAGAAATTAATCTGCATTCAAAGATTTTGAAAATTCGCGTGCCACACTCGGGAATCGAACCGTCTAAATTTCAAAAATATAACACCCTGTACTTTTACGGCACCAATCGATAGGGTCAATCATAAGGATCAAATCCCTCTAACAAACATGATAAATTAAATGAAAGGAAAACCATGAAATCTTAAGTTATAAATTCAATGGGATAAATTCATTAGGTACGATAGAGCACTTTAATAAAATGATGGACCTTTAAAATTGAAGAGAATAAGATTGCAGAAGAAGATTGCAATTTTCATGTGTTTGTTTGTGCAAATTGCAATATTCCTATGTAAATAGTTCTTCGTCATTTTAATTAATAAATGTCGTCAAAAGAAAATTGTTTACTATGTTCGTAATTGGATGGACCTTTGACTAAAAGTGCTTTATCTTATCCCATTGAATTTATAAGTTAAGATTTCATAGTTTCCCTTTTATTTAATTTATCGTATTTGTTAGAGGGATTTGATCCTTATGATTTTACCCTATCGATTGGTGCCATAAAAGTGCAGGGTGTTATTTTTTTTTAATTTAGACCGTTCGATTCCCGAGTGTGGCACGCGAATTTTCAAAATCTTTGAATGCAGATTAATTTCTTTTTAAAAATGAAGGAATGTTTCCTTTGAGTAAAATTTGCTATCTCCGGTATTAAGAGTACTTTCCCTCCAGGTGGCATTACAAAATTCCACCCTGTATAGTTCACCCAATAAATCACCCATAAAGAGTTGTAGAGTGCGTGAGTTAGGCCCTAAATGATTTCTTCAGAAAATTGTTCAGGGTACTTAGGGAATAAACATACTAAAAATCCTGACGTCTAGGGGGTGAGGCGGAGTGGGGGGAGGGGGTTAAAGTTCCCATTTTTCAGTTTTTCGCTAATATCTTTTAAACGGTGCGTCATGGAGATAAGAAGTCTTCTACGCAATGAAAGCTTATAAAATTATGTACAACTTTTATCTTAAACACTTTTTCACATTCCTACCTATTTTCGAACTACACATTCCGGAAAAGTGCAAATTGAAAAAAAAGCTACTTGAATTGAACACTACCTTTTGTATACTACTTCCTTCACGTTATTTGGGGATAAAATGTATCTTATATCTTAAATCAACTCCTACTATATCAATTTACTAAATTTTATCCAAATCTGTACAGCCGTTGGGATATCAAAACTTTTATCTACACTTGTCTTATACACTTTTTCCAAATTTTCACCAGTGTTCGAGTATCGTGCTCCGAAGAAAGTGAAATTGGAGTTCATTTAGTGTGATGTGACAAGCATTACCGAATGTTAAATATGAGCTAGTATATAAATTAGGTATTTTATTGATAACATAAGCTGGGAGTACCTCCAAGCGGTGAAGGCGGTAACAGTTTGAGATCTCGTTTTCTACCAATGGTAATGGAGCAGAAGCGGGTCGTCACTTTTCATTCCATATTTCCTGTCGTAGAAAACGAGATCTCACTGGCTAAAACTTCCATAATCATCCATGCCTTCGGGCTTATGTTATTGTTGTCGTTTATTATTTCAACCTCTTCAACCCCGGTGTCTCTAAAACACACTACGGGCAATTTGAATCTGTTGACCCCTGGAGTGATCAATATTCGGTCCCCATATTTCCTTTCCAACTCAGCCTTGATGGTTCGCCACTGAGGTTTCACCCCTGTTATGACACCTAGTATCTCATCTTGGGAGAACTGACAATCGGTGCTTCCCTCCATGTAGTTAAAAATCTCCTCCATAGCCTCTGTGATATGGCTGTCTCTAGGGATTTCAGCTTTCGGACTTGGGAAATCGATGGGCTTTACAAAAGTGTGGTAGCAGTCTTTGTGATATACTGCCCCCTCAGCAACAAGATCGTTAATGGACGCCAAGCGACCAAGAACTGCGTCACCCCAAGAATCCTTCCTCATAGAACATGCTTCCCTGATACGATACTGAATAGAAAGAGTTTCAATTGAATGTACTATTCTTCTTCTGCTCAAAGGCGTTCTGGTTTCTTCTTTTACATTATGTGCGCATAATAAACAATTAGTCATGAAGTCGAATTGGGGAGCTGAAGACCTAAGCTGAGATGGGCCTGCCTCTTCTTGAGATGTAGATGCAACACTAGTACATCTTTTTTAATTGTATCGGCTCGAGTGTAGTTTTTACGACAATTAGTGTGAATTAAAACGGATGTCAAGGCGCGGAAAATTTGGTGCATCATCGTTCCGATCTTTACTAGCTTTGATAAGGCCGAGTATTCCTTTTTGTTTCACCTCAGAAACATCCTTACTCCCTTTAACGATGTCCTTATCACACACAGGACACTTATTATTATTAGCACTCATGATAGATAATCCAATTGCGTAACTAATGACGATTACAAAGCAAAGAACTGTTCGGCTGCTCCCCTGCGTTACCGGGTAGGCTACCGTGCCAAAGAGGTTGAAATCATAAACGACAACAATAACATAAGCCCGAAGGCATGGATGATTATGGAAGTTTTAGCCAGTGAGATCTCGTTTTCTACGACAGGAAATATGGAATGAAAAGTGACGACCCGCTTCTGCTCCATTACCATTGGTAGAAAACGAGATCTCAAACTGTTACCGCCTTCACCGCTTGAAGGTACTCCCAGCTTATGTTATCAATAAAATACCTAATTTATATACCAGCTCATATTTAACATTCGGTAATGCTTGTCACATCACACTAAATGAACTCCATTTTCACTTTCTTCGGAGCACGATACTCGAACACTGGTGAAAATTTGGAAAAAGTGTATAAGACAAGTGTAGATAAAAGTTTTGATATCCCAACGGCTGTACAGATTTGGATAAAATTTAGTAAATTGATATAGTAGGAGTTGATTTAAGATATAAGATACTTTTTATCCCCAAATAACGTGAAGGAAGTAGTATACAAAAGGTAGTGTTCAATTCAAGTAGTTTTTTTTTTCAATTTTCACTTTTCCGGAATGTGTAGTTCGAAAATAGGTAGGAATGTGAAAAAGTGTTTAAGATAAAAGTTGTACATAATTTTATAAGCTTTCATTGCGTAAAAGACTTCTTATCTCCATGACGCACCGTTTAAAAGATATTAGCGAAAAACTGAAAAATGGGAACTTTAACCCCCTCCCCCCACTCCGCCTCACCCCCTAGATGTCAGGACTTTTAGTATGTTAACTCTCTAAGCACCCTGAACAGTTTTCTGTAGTAATTGCTTAGGGCCTTGCTCACGCACTCTACAATCTCTTTGTTGGATGGACTAATATCGTTTTTCATTACAAAAAATGTTGAAGATCACGATAAAGACGATTCCAGACTTGAAACAGGCTTATTTTTGGTTTTCAAAGTTAAGAAGTTTAATAAATGTAGGTAGGGTCAATTGACCGCTATTTTAATTAACTGGCACCAACTATAGCTTGATGTGTACCTATGCTCAGTCACGTCATCGTTTTATCATCTTAGGGTGCTTACATAAAGAAGCAGGTTTCCGGTACGGGCGAGTCGGTACCGATCGGTGCAGGTATTCATTTCTATGTTATCTGCGCTCGCTTATAAAGAAGCAGGTTTAAATTATATGCAAGTGTACCCTGCACTGATCGGTACCGACTCGCCCGTACCGGAAACCTGCTTCTGTAAGCACCCTTAATGTTGAATGTCATTTGTACATTTTACCATCATGAATAAGTATCACTTTGAAGTGGTTTGTATTTATACAACAGCTTCAAAAATGCACTGTTTTAGACTTTCATGGTTTTTCACTACACTTAAAAAAAAACCACGGAACGCCTTAAATCACGGATATTATCCCGTAAGTACTTTAGGTATAGCTTCAAAAATGATTGACATAACTTTTTAGGTACATTTCAACCAACTTAACTACTAACTACGAACTAAAATAAATGTACCAAGTTTGAAATAACGATGAAAATTTTCATGACAAGCAACAACACCTTGAAATGCAAAATTAAAGTGGTCATACTCCAATGTGACTGACTGTATAGAAAACGTAAAACAAAAAACGTCCGTTTCTATCGAACTCACAAAAAAACGCTATTAGTTGTGTGCAGTTTTATGAATAATCTCTTCTATAATTTTTTGTTTCCTGCCATAAATAAATATTTTGCTGAAAACTGGGTAGGTATAAAGACCTTATTTCATTTTTTAATGCGTTGGTAACCGCAACTAAGTACAAAGTTGACCAAAAAGTCTTTCATCAAAAGAGAAGGCACAAAGGAACCTCTTACTCTAATCCGAAAACATCCGGAACTGCGAAAAATGAGAACTTAATCCAGTGCCTTTGTTTCCCAAAATTAAATCGCTTTCAAACCAAATTGGAAAATGCGAAACGTTCCACGCTCAATACCGGACGAATGTTTGCTCAATGGAATACAAAATTTAATAAACAAGTTTGAAAATAAAATTACGCGCTGTTCACGCTGTTGTGCTAAAGAATAATAATGTAATTAAAACGGATATTTAATTGTGAAGTATGGACGGACGTAATTGAATGTGAAAGAGAACCCAATGTAATAATTTGGGGCAATGTTGTTTTACATAAAATTGTACGTACACAATAAATTGTTCAGAATGTCTGTAATAGTTCAATAAAGTGCAAAGGCCTTTTTTACCCGACTGCGCCAGAAGGAAGGTTATGTTTTTCGAGAGTATGTATGTATGTATGTATAATTGTTTGGCACGCTCTGTGGCCTGAACGGCTCGATGGATGCTTGAGAGGTGTCGTTAGATTCGTATTTACTGTGAGAGTGACACTGGGTATATAAAAAAAAAAAACAAAATGGCGGATTTCTAGCGCCAAATTCAAATGTTTGGCACACTCTGCAGCCTGAACGGCACGATGGATATTAGCTTGAGAGGAGTCGTAAGATTTGTATTTACTTTGAGAGTGACACTGGGTATATCAAAATAAAAAAATAAAAAAATGGCGGATTTCTGGCGCCAAATTCAAATGTTTGGCACGCTCTGCAGCCTGAACGGCTTGATAAAGGGCTCATCATAAGGATTTTAAAATGGTATATATAAGTAACTAAAAAGTGTAAAATAAAAAAAAATAAAAAAAAACCCGACTGCGAAAAAACTAACTAATAATTTTAAATAAAAACTGAAAAGAATAAAACAAGTTTAATAATAAATTCTAATACGGAACATATTGACTGCAACAGTCGGGACCCATTAAATAATCTAGACTAAAATCATTACATCCAATATGGGTCCCGAGTCCCGACTGTTGCTGTTAAAATTATTAGTTAGTTTTTACGCAGTCGGGTTTTTTATTTTTTTTAATTATTTTTTTTTAGGTAGGGAAAACAGCTGCGTTTGCGGATCATTCCCACTAGTTCTACTACACAGTTTTACGGTAGAACTAGTGGGAATATTTTTTCCCATCCTACGATTTAAGGTGGTACAAAATCGTAGAACTAGTGGGAACAAAAAAGTCCCATTAGTTCTACTGTTCTATTACACAAAACTAGTGGGGTTTTTGTTCTCACTAGTGCTACTTTTTGGCGTAGGTCGTACATTCACATTAAATCGTAGGACTAGTGGGAAAAAAAATCCCACTAGTTCTATCGTAGAATTGTGTAGTAGAACTAGTGGGAATGATCCGCGTTTGCACCCAGTTTGTTACAGATAAGGGTCTAGGTTCCTCTACGATCCTAGTTTATTCGCAGTATATGGGAGACCGAACTCTACTTGGGTGAAAATAGAGAAAACGAGTTTTCCCAGATATGAGACCTAGCTAGATTGATTTTTCACCCATGTATTGCAACTTTCATCGAAATTGTTAGAGCCGTTTTCGAAAAAGTGATACAAAATATTATTATTATACTAGCAAATATTGTTCATTTAAAAATACAGGATTAAATAAGACAGTGTTGTAGTACGACTTTCTCTTAAATTGTCATGTTAGTCACTTTTCAGATCGAGAATAAAAATAAGCCATGTCCATCGTCAGAAATGACGAAGGGAAATGCAAAATTATGTTCACCTGCGTTGTCAATCTGTTTTGCACAATGTGTGATGTGCATAAGGCTACTGTGTGATGATATTAGTAGAAGTTTTTTTTTTTAGTTATAAAAACCAGCAGTGAGGCTAGATTATTGAGTATGCTATGTATAGTAGGTACGTTTTAGTATTTACGATAAGTTAGAAAGAAAGAAATAATACCGAATAGTAATTGTGGTTTTCTTAGTAGTTCTCCGTAGTGCTAATTGTACTTGCCGAACAAAAAGTTTACCAAATGGGATTGAATGTACGCATACTCAAAAGTTGACGAAATGGGATTCAATGTATGACGATCAAAATAGTTACGGAATGGGACCTTTGTGATGTTATTTTGTTTAGTTGTCGAAATGGGAAAGGTACGAAATGGGACGTAGTTAATATCTTACCGGTCTCCCGCCCAGCGCTTGCCACATGAACTCCAGGTCTGCTATATGAGCTGGAACGGGCACGATGAAGCTGGTCGCGTATTTGTTAACTACGCCCTCTCTGACGTAGTACAGCTCGGCGTCTAGACCTGAAACAATGCAGATTTTATTGTTAGTTTTCAGGGAATAATAGATGTATCTAAAAGTACATAATTTAAATTTAGTTATTACTAAATATATATATATATTTAGTTATTACTAAATATATGTAATATGTTATTTATTCAAATTAAATGAAGAATAAGAGTGCTTCATTTACATATATATATATTTAGTTATTACTAAATATATATTATGAACCAGAGTGTAAAGAAAGATCCGAATTAGCCAGAAAATTATTACTATTGTAATAATTTTCTCGCCAATTCGGATCTTTCTTTAGAAAACAAAGAGAGTTAAGATATCTGAAAGAAATATATTCAGAAAAGCCATAGGACGTGTCCTATGGCATTTCTGAATATATTTTATATTATACTAGTAATAAAGCAAATTTTCTTAATTACCATGTTTTACAGGTAATCTACAACGACGACGACACAGAATAAACTACGTATACACGAGCGAGCAAAGGCTAATTAATTTATTGATGGTAGTTTACATTTTGTTTGCTCTCATTCAGAAATATTAACTAATATTGTAAATGAGAAAGTAAGGGCTTGTCAACATATCCACGTTGACGACGCCGTGACGTGTAGATGTGGACAGGCCCTAAGTTTGTTTGTAACCTTTTCACGACTAAACCGATTCGACTCCAACTCCTAAACTACTTAACCGATTTTAATCAAATTTGCACACCGTGTTATAGTATTATGCTATACTTACGCTTCATATTCACCATTCATAATACCATTCATCAACCTTTTTATTTGTTTATATTTCTACACTCAGCAAATCAGTTTAAATACGATTCTTTAACTTGGAAATAGCTGAAATTAAATATTATCAAAATTTTCATGTTGTGACACTTACGTCAAGCGTCAAATTGTCAAACTGTCAGTACTTTTAATTCTCTTTCTGCTTAGTCTATGGTCTGGCTCTATGATTTCTCTTTTTGGTTTGTATAATTTAAATTATTTTTATCAATATGTGTTTAGCCATTATAATATTTTGTAGATTATTACGATTGTTTACTAAATAACTTAATATTAAATAATATTATAATTTTTTTTACGCACTCATGGATATGTCCTGGCCGACTACACTTGTCAGATGAGATGATGGCCACACTAGAAAAAGGATATTTGAAAAAGGAAGACTACTTTGGGAGAAACGAGCTGACGGACAGCTAAAAAGTCTACTCTTGAATCTGATTAGATGAGCATCAGATAACCGCTTGGTTTTCGCTGAGATACTTAAACTACCCAGGGGATCCAGCTAAAGATCCACCTGGGACTATTACTCCCGATCTTCGGAAGCTAGCTACGTGCCTGACTTTCCACTTGTCTCGAAAAGATATCGTGACGCAGAGCTATTCTGGCCCTGAAATCTACGCTGCCCTACTACAGGAGCTGACCTGTTGGACTCTATCTGCACGACGCCCTTCCAGCTGAGGTTTCCTGAAGGTGATCCTCAACGTTTCACTGGTATTGACCTGCTACCCTGACGCCTGTTTCCGTTCCTACAGTGGTGAACTCTTTCTAATCCAAATAAATGCTTGAACTATAAAACTATAGAGAGTGCGTGCTAGGTAGGTGTTTTTTTTATAACTAGCTGTATTTTATATCTTTCCCCTAATTAAATTTTAAATTGAACAAGTCTGCTTACCCTTTTATTCAATAGGAGCAAGTAGATTTGTTACAGTGTGCAGTTTGATCCAACTTTAAAGATAGGATAACTTATATCTTAATTTATAGTCGCAATATTATTTTATTGCAAATTATTGGGTTGGTATCATTTCGTCTAAAAAAGCAGCTGGTCTAATTAGCAAGTGGTCTAAAAAGTAGCTGGTCTAAGTACAAACTGGTCTAAAGTTTTGTCATTCACAATTATAAGGGGGGGGGGGGGGGGGAATTAGAGGGACGGGCCGCTAGTTGAATTATATTATTACAAGCAGAGTACTAACTGAATTGATTGTTAAATTCTAAATTGACGTGAGTGAAGCCGCGGGCAATATCTAATACTTAAATGAATGATGCTTCTGAAACATCCCATTCTGCACCAACAGTGTCACATAAAACGCCATTTTAAAATAAATTTTCCAAAATGACTGCACCCTCATAAAAATTTCAAACGCATAGCAAGGAAACTAAAATCGTATTATTCTAATTCGAAGTGCATTACGGACGATTGCGCTGGATGGGAGTGCGCCTCCCTCTAACAGATGCAGGTTCGAGTCCCAGGGGGACAGCGCGTCAAATTATCCAACTAACTCTATTTGCTTAGCCGAAAAGAAGTGAAAGTATCAAAACTCCTTCTTCACACTACACCAATGTAGTGTGAAGAAGGAGTTTTGATACTTTTAAGTTGATCGAGGTAGTGTGTGTATTTTGGATGCAGAACAGGACTAAAAAGTAAGAAAAACCAAAGTTAAATCAACTATTAGATCATAGTGCGCATCTTTCTAAAGTATATACTATCATCATCTTCCTGCCCTTATCCCATGTTACTTGGGGTCTAGTACTCTATGGCACACTCATATTCCGCCTAGTAGTCAGTTCTTTGAAAAGCATTCGGTGACATATATTCACAAAACAAAAACTGATACACAATAACAATTCAAACAAAAATAACACATAACACTCAGATTACAATCAGCCGTTTCAATCAATACGAATTTACGATCAAACAGAATCACCTGATACCAAAAAACCAATAAACCTCAGTATCTCTCATCTACATGTTAATAAAACGCCTCACTCAAAGTTAATAGCTGCTCAATTCAAAACGGACGACCAAACGCCGAAATTAATCGCCAAAAACGAAAAAAAAAATCCGATGATCAAATCAGCGCACATTTGGAGGCGCAAAGCGACAGTGAAACGGGCCGAATATGAAGTGGCACTTAGCACAATTGATGAATCACCACCCCTATAGAAACGAGTGCAAAATACACGTACTGTATCTACGCTATGAGCTACCCCACTTTACTTTGTACACCCTGTATATCCTTTCGGTATACAAAGGATGAATACACCCTGTATATTTCCCTGATGCAAGTCTTTTGGTTGTTATTCAGTTGGAATTTATTGAACGCCTTTCGAGTACATATTTGCTGAATTTATAATACTTCGTTTTAAGTACAAATCGTTGTGCTATAAATTCGAATAATTTTGTAGTCAAAACTAAGTTTGTGTTGACTGAAATTGTGTGGTGGATTTTAAAGAGTCACGTAAAAAGGGTTTCGATAACATTAGCTGAAAAGCCATTTTTTCATTCTGAAAGTTACACTTTTTTTAGTTTCGGAAATTTCTAACGAAAATAAGTCTCATCAATTTTAATTAGTCACGTTTATTGAAATTGATGAGCATTTAAAAACTGAAACTTAGGTAACAACTTTAAGAAAATCAAAAGTAACTTCAAAACTGTTACTGTTAACCTGTTTAATCCCACAGCTGGACAAAAGCCTCCCATACCTTCTTCCTTTCCTTCGCCCACCCATGACTTCTAAATCCTTCGATCCAGGGTTAATTTGGACCGCTGGTCGTAGGTACTGTACAGGTTGACCCGCCATCTCCTACGAGGTGTACCGCGTCGCCTTTTGGATGTAATCATTCAGTAATTTGTGTTTGACTACAAAACTACTATGATTAATCAAAAGCTCACAAGAAAACAAAGATAGATTCTCAAAGAGCCAACACGCATATTATAATTAACAGCTAAGACAAGAAATATTAACCAACCACACTGTAGTAGTAATAAAATATTCAGAATCCAATTCACACATTCGCACAGCGATCCTTTGAGGTGGTCACGTACATAATTTAAACGTAGTAAACGGTAATGACAGACAATACGTTGGAGCCCACAGCTTTGTCTTTGTATTAATTACAAACGATAATGAGGCAGGGATTGACGGGAAATGAAAATGTTACATTACAGTTTGAGAATTAAAGGAGACTATAATTTTCGATGTAGAAGATCAAACATTTGTTGTAGCTAAAAATCCAAACAGCACTGCTGAATGCAATTACATGTTGGAAAATGTTAAGAAAAAAACTACGCATGCAAAAACAGTAAAGATAAAAATAAAAACAATAAAAACCACAAGATTGAATAGATTTACGATATCAAAAACTTTTTTGCAAAAAAATAAAACCGACTTCAAAAAAACACAAAAAAATTAAAAATAACTTTAGCTTCAGAAGTCGGTGACAAAAAAACTAGATCAATCTAACAAAGGTCACCGTCACCGACTTCTCTGAAGCTAAAGTTATTTTTCATTTTTTTGTGTTTTTTTGAAGTCGGTTTTATTTTTTTGCAAAAAAGTTTTTTATTTTTCCATTTTTAGTTGTTCCCAAACAGATATTTGACATGAATTTTATTAATTAATTTTAACAATACATGTACAGTAACAGTCAGAAGTCGACTGCCAATCTCGCAACACAATGGCAAAGCAATATTGGTGGTACTTATGACCTTCTTCTTAAATATGCGTATGTGTGTATAGGCGCCGCCGCCCGTATAGCGCAAACGATAATGTGCATTGCGGTGGAAGTGGAATTTTGACCTTTGACTGTACATCATACAATAATAGGCGTATCCCCAATATACCTAGTTGCATACCTTAACATACCTTGTTTTTTTTTCGGATGGAAAATCATCAAATTACCCCTCCCTCTCATAGAGAGGAGGCCTTTGTCCCAACAGTGGGTACATTAATAGGCTGATGATGATGATGATCATGACCCCTCCCGCTCCGCCAGAGCGGGTGCGGGAGCGAGTGTCAGACTTTTACTGACTAAAACCCATCCATGTTCCTTCTTAGCCCTTTGTGTTCCAGGGCCGCAGTATCTCTTTAAAGTAGTCCCTTTTGCTGACATCTCTTTGAGGCGCGCGCGGAACACGTACGCGCTAACTTAACATACCTTACTGTCAAAATCTGGGTATATTGTATACATCTGCGTACCCCCTCAGAGCATACAGGCGTGATGTTACGTCATTTGAGGCGCGCACGGAACACGATCGCGCCAATTTAACATACCTAACTGTCGTAATCTGGGTGTATTGTACACATCTGTGTACCCCCTTCAGAGCATACAGGCGTGATGATACATCATGATGTTGTATAAACAGTAAACATCCAAGCGATTGCAACATTTACGGCAGTTTTGCCGTCTATTTTTGAAGAGTTCCATTGTATATCTCCGAAGATCAGCATCAGATGTTTACAAAATTTAAATGGGACCACACGGGAAGCACCAGATTTCAAACAAAAAAAGAATCATCAAAATCGGTTCACCCAGTCGAAAGTTCTGAGGTAACAAACACAAAAAAAAAAAAAAAATACAGGCGAATTGAGAACCTCCTCTTTTTGGAACTCGGTTGAAAACAAAATACTAGAAACGAAATGAGCGAAATAATAATTCTTAGTTAATATTTTATTAGATGTAATATAACTCCAAAATAATGAATGAAATTAACGTAGTAAACGGTAATGACAGACAATACGTGGGAGCCCTCAGCTTTGTTTTTGTATTAATTACAAACGATAATGAGGCAGGGATTGAAGGGTAATGAAAATTATACATTACAGTTTGAGAAAAGGAGGCTATCATTTGCGAAGTGAAGAGGGTCAAAAAGTTGTTGAATAAAGCTAAAAATCAGTTAACCCTGCTCAAAGTAATTACATTCCGGAAAATGACAAGAAAATAATAAGGCTGTAATCAGTAGTAGTAGTAAAAAGTATGTATGCTCTAAAACCACGTATGCAATAACAGTAAAGATAACAATGGAAACAACGAAAAACCACAGAATTAAATAGACTTATGACAAAATTAAAAATTAATAGAAACAAAATGAGCAAATCATTTTTGGTTAATAATATAACTTCAAAATAACACAAGGTTAAGGTAGAAAGTAAACGTAGTAAACGTTAACTACACAATTTAAACGTAGTAAACGGTAATGACAGACAACACATGGGAGCCCTAAGCTATGCCTTTGTATTAATTACTCAAACGATAATGTACTAGACTGTAATGAGACAGTGAAGTGTAATGAAAATTGGATATTACTGTTTGAGATTTAAACGAAAACATAATTTGCGCTAGTTTCAGATCAAACAGTTGTTGTTGGAACTAGCTAGTACTGCTGAGAATTTATTGTTATGGGAAATATTTAGAAAATAATACTAATGTAAGTCAGGGCAAATGAAAAGAAGGTAACAAGTTTATAAGGTCTAAAGTGGGGCCTGAAATTAAAATGAAAGTTAAAAAAAGGAACTTTTTTCAACGATAAAACGGGTTTTAAATAGACTTAGATACAGTTCCAAAAATAAACTGAATACTTAAAACGACATGAAAATTTATTTGTCATAAATATTTTAAATAATACAATTCCAGAGTAATGAAACACGTACCGAGGATAAAGTAGGAAATAAAATACGTGGAATGACACGTTTTAATGTAAGACAATACGTGAGAGCCTTGCAGCGATGTCTTTGTATTAATTACACAAAGACGACCGTGCGCCTCTGTAATGAGACCTGGGGGAGTAATCTGTGGATAATTTCAGTCTAAGATGAGATTCTGAATATAATTCGAAAATTTACATTAGCATAGAAGATCATTTTTCTTTTGGGGATAACTTTTAAAATGTAGATGTCGTTATAGAAGTAATTGAACGAAATAAGAGTAAAGAAAACCTAGACAATTCTGTTGATTTAGCTTATAACAAAAAAAGGTGAAGGAAAACATCGTGAGGAAACCGGCATGTCCTAGAACCAAAAATTCGAAGACATGCGAGATCTACCAACCCGCACTGGGCCCGCGTGGTGGATTATAGCCCATTCCCTCTCATTGAGAGGAGGCCTGTGTCCCAGCAGTGGGAACATTAATAGGCTGATAATGATGATGATGATGAGCTTCTAACAAAATGTTGCTGTTTACAAGGTATGTGAGTAGAAACGCCACGACACACGCAGGATACAATAAAATAACTGATCTTAATGGCGATGTTCTTTGGAAGATCTTAATAGGTTCTTGCAACAGGCGTGTGTATATGAACGAGGATGAAGCAATAGGAGAATGTTAGTATAGTAGCGTTCAGTATTTCTGCCTTTTCTCATATTGAAAAGGCATAAGATTATGTAAGTACCTATTTTTGTCCATGTCCGTGAAGAAATAAATAATAACACAGAAAACCTAGATGATTAAATTGATTAAGCTTATGAAACTGAGCACAAAAAGATTGGCAAATATCATACAGTACATGAACACGTGTTCGTAGTTAAAATAAATCGTGAAACTAAGCTAGTAGCCCTCAAAGCTGTTGGTGTTTATGCGACAGTTATTGGTATTAATTACTCAAAGGCGTGAATGCGCCCAGTTGGAGCTGTGTAATGAGGCTTGGTTGGGGGAGCGACGCAGAGAGGAGCTTTAGGGGAAGACAATGGTAATTTCAAATGCAAGATGGGTGATGGTGTGAAAATATAAATCTGGTCGCTTGGAGCTTGATCCATACTAAAAGTACAAATGAAAAAGTTAGTTGGTCTGTGTCTCTGTCTGTAAAATCTTCATAACCGAACGGCTGAACGGATTTGAATGAAAATTGGAACACGAATAGACCATGACCTAGGTTTGCCACTTATGGTACTTTTAATACGGTAGACGAACTTGTGGAATAATTCACGAACTCCATGCGTGCGAAGCAAAAGCAAATCATGAATAAACACAAAATGGAAAGAAGCGAGACAGTAAGAAAACGGCCGGCTGCTTGTTAAAAATTGAATTTTTAATAATCTCGATATAATTAATTTCGTTAATGGAAACTGTCAAAACCAAACTTCGTGCCTACCTTTCATCATTATGCACCATGATATTGACACCTTTAAGATTATTTTTGTTCAATACGCTGTAAAGCCCAAAGTGATTTTGTTTCAGAGATTGCTACATTCTTTACTTCCTCCATGCGCGAGTTACTAATGTTTTGAAATAAAAACACATGTTATGGCGTGGCTTTCTGAAAGAGAAATATTTTTTATAACCGAATTAGTACTCTTCCAGAGGTTTTACAAATTATATACTAATCATTACCTCCTTTCTTCTGTCCATTCACGTCTTTATAAAAGGTGTCGCTTTGCATCCTGGTCAGATTCAAGGAGGTATCTATGTTAATGATTCTCGACCCAAATAGATAAGATGAGTAGGTTTTTTTTTCTTGTTTACGGAAATCGGTTAGAGTACCTAAACCACACGTATTAAAATGCAGCCCGTCTGTAACTGGCCCTATAACCGCACCTTCACTCACACTAATAAACGCACACAGAGACATGTCGCGCAATGTGTGATTCTTCTATTACTCTCGTGTTATTCTGAAATACTGTCAAATTTAAACAATTTAAAATAGCAGCTTTATTAATTACTAGCTGACGTCCCGCGGTTTCATCCGCGTAGTTTCCGTTCCTGTGGGAGTACGGGGATAAAGTGTAGCCTATAGCACTCACGAATAATGTAGCTTTCTACCAGTGAAACAATTTTTAAAATTGGTTCATTACTTCCGGAGATTACCCCCTACATACAAACTTACAAACATACATCCACAACCACACCACAACTGCCCATAAAGTCCACTGCTGGACATAAGCCTCTCCCATGATGGGAGGAATTTGCCGTAATCTCCACGCTTGGCAGGCGGATTGGAGATCGCAGTGATGAAAGACTAACAGAAAACGCAAACAACAAACACAGTACAAACATACAAACAAATGTTACCTCTTTATAATATTAGTATAGATTTGACCGGGTATCGTAATTTAAATTGATTATTTGTCTTTTGTGACAAGCTCATGAATTTTGACTAGGATGCGAAACTACACCTTGTATAATTGTTCAGTTTGTAAGTAACCAAGTGTGTGATTCAAAAATTGGCATTCCAATTTGCTAAGCACTTTATACACAAACAAAACGTAGAGCAATCTGAATATGCTCGCTTTTGTCTTTTTATCGCCTGGAGAGTTGTATGCAAATGACTGAATTAGTTTATCAAATTACCATTTTCAGGCTTATTCAGTTGTTGTTTTTTAGAAATCCTTTTGATTATGCACATATATTCTTTGTTGGTTTTCTAGATTAAGAAATTAATTTACTACTTTAATTTAATACAGGTGAGGTTGATGGGGCACTCTTTACTGCGATTAGTAGATTCGTGTGTGGCATTGCTCTCGAGGATTGTATGTATTTGTACGAGTATTGTTACTTTAATTTTATGACATTTATTCTGCTCACAAAACATATTTCATTTTAGCTTTGACGCAAAATGAAAATTTATATAACTCTAATTCTCTTTTCTTCCGAAGTTTAGATTGCTTTTCTGACTTTAGAAAGCGCACTGACAACGTTATGTAAAAACAAGTAGGTAGTTTAAGGAAAACTCCAAAAAAAAAATGGCAAAAAATAGTATCGTTTTCTTGTTTATAGTCAATGGGCTGTCAACAGACATTCAATACATGCCGCAATAACGTAACTTACTGGACTCAAAAAAGCTAAACAATCGTCAACGTTATTCCGTTTAATAGTTTTAAGACCAGCCACGTGAATTTACACTCAAAGTTTTCGACCACAGAAAACGCCCACATTCCGCCATAATCCTAATGACATCACCCCATAATTCCACCACAAAGGCAGCCATAATCCCACTATAAAACCAGCACTGAAATGATATTTAAAAGTACGTAACGCGAAGGTAAATGACACTAATGTTCCCATAAAGATCGTCCACTGTGACGAGGCTACGCACTCCAGTTCCCGGCTTTAATGAACCATTACATAGCGAATTGTCAGGTGATACGACACCACTGGGTTTCGTGCGGTAGTTGAGAAACAGGTCTTACAGTAAGAGGAAGCGACAACGATTTTCTCGCTTATGAAATGTACAAGAGTTGTGTGGTTATCGGTTGTCATACTATGGCCGTGTGATGCAAAGGAATGAGGAAAGTTTTGAATCCAACGAAACGATGGATGGATACACAGTAAGATACTGTCTAGAAAAGTGATAACTTATGAAATAACGAAGTAAGGAAGTATGAAAGAAAAGAAAAAGACATGATGTGCCGATCCCCAAATAAACCCGGATAAGGGCATGAGAATGATGATAGCTGATTGTTCACACTTGCACGTATATACTATTGCCATGTAGTCTTTAGTTCACACCGCCACCCCCGTTGAGTAAGTACTCGTTTGTCGCAGCAACAAAAGCTCTATAGCTTTTGGTGCTGCGACAAACGAGTCTATTCAAGAGAATACTCGCTCAGCGGCGCTCGCTTTGTGGAAAGAAAACCCTTGCTGATACTCTCGCTTGGTACATACGTATACAAGAGAATAATCACCCGTCACCATCGCGTACTCGTTGCTCGCCAACTTAGTTGCTTGCTCTACTAGCTGCTCGCTATCCGCTAACGGTGGGACGGATGCCTAAGACCTCCAAGAGTCGGCTTTAGTGGAATTTTATGTTGATGTTCGAGGTTTCGAGGATAAATCCGAGGTTGGTAAGGAGCTATTGATGTGGAAATTAGTGTAGTGTTAAGTCTAGTGATGTATCTTTATTAAGCTTCACTGTTACTGAAGACAAAGATGTAAGAAGTTAAACGCAAAAGTTTGCCGTGTTTTCAGTAATTTTATACTGTCAAAGATAAAATATTGGAGGTTGGTCCGTATATGGCTGACAATCCATTACATAGCGAGACCCCTCCGTGAGTATTTGCTCTTCAATCCGGTAAGACTAGAGGCCGACCTGAACATACATAGTTGGGAAACGTCTAGGCAGATAATAAAGTCAAATAAAAACTTCGTTAAAACAGTGCGGAGCGCGTTCACTCCCGGGCTATGGAAGACTGGCTCAAGTATAGCGTGGCCCTGTAGTGGACTACAGGGCCACGCCATACTTGCTACAATGGATTGTAGCCCTATAGTCCTGTAGCCCTGTAGGTCATTAAGTAAGTAGAAGGTCGGTAAGTAAGTAGGTAGGTCTGGATATGGATACTTTAAGTTTATAGCAAAGCAATCATTGTCCTTGATTTAACATATTATTATATAGAAGGTCGGTAAGTAAGTAGGTAGGTTAAGTTGATAGCAAAGCAATCATTGTCCTTGATTTAACATATTATTATAGTCAATGTCCTTTTCAACCCTAACAAATTTTCCTCCATTCAGTAAATTAGTTAGTTAGCAACGGAAAACTAGCAACATGTAACTAGATCCAATTATTTTCCAGCTGCATCCAATTACAGCTACTAATTCTGTTATTATAATTTACTAACAGAACTCGTATGAATATGCAGCTACAACGCGTTCTCATAAAGCTCCTACATTTCGTGGCAAAGGAAATACGTCCTTCGAGCCTTCGTTTATTGCTGAACGCGTTTATTTATTCTAAGGAGGTTCCCCGTACATTTATTAAAATGGCGATAAAGGCTTATTTATTGTCTCCATGTTTGGTTAACACGCGAGCAGCAAGCGCCATTTTGTCGTTTTTTTGCCACGAATTTAAATTGGGTTGACACGATAATGCTGAAGGAATGTTGAGGATTCCGTGGCTGTGATTCACCCTGCTTACAGAATTAACGGTGTTTTGTTGTGGTTAGAAAGAAAAATAGATTTTTGTGGTGGTTGGTAGTCAGGGTTCTTTCGTAAACACAATAGCGCATTTTCACTCTGAAAATATTTTTTTACCAGATTCAATCAGGTTCCGATTTTTCTGATGTACAATGGGAGCGACAAAGCTGATTGTGATATGGGCGAATTGATATTTAAAGGAACTATGTTTGATACAAACATATAATCATAATCATCCTAATTTCCCACTGCTGGGCCTCCTCTTTGTGTGAGGGAGTGGGCCGAAAACATCGGAAAGAAACCGACATGTCCTACAATAAAATGTTCGGAGATATTTGTGAGAGTGTCTACCACCTTCGAGGCTTACAGGCGTAATGCTATGATGTTAATGTTGTATAAGTATAATGTTCTCAATCAGACAACATACGGAAGCTGAGATAAGGCAGCGTAGTATCGCGTGCAACTACCCAGATACTTAGCTTGGCAACAGATAGTGAGTATCTCCACTAACGAGTAACTTGCCAACACAAGTATACCTACGTCTACTTTCTTCAACATTGGCGTAAAGCCAGGAAGACCGTCTTTCAAGGACAATTTCGCTGTTGATGCTATATTCATATTACTAAACAAGATTTGAATATGAAAGTACCAGTACTTTGTGTAAATGTCAAGTGTATTTTGCACTTTGAAAAATAAAAGGTCAAAAGTAAATTGTGAATGTTTTTACACCTTATTTCGTATGAAAACAACTCCTATTTTCATAATAAATTAGCTACGCTTTTAAATAGTACTTTATCAAATCATTATGGTATAATGAACAGCGTTATTCATAGACATACGAAGCCCTTATTGGCTTTGTAGAAAAGTCATTCGCATTACGAATATTTTTTTTTGCTCATGGCATTGTTTGGGCGGAGATCGAAAATTATCCCTAAAAAACAAACTACTTGAATATAAAATATCCTAAGTCCGAATCACTAAATGTTCTCGATGGGATCAGTCAGTAAAGACGACCTGGAAAAATGAGAGATTGAAATACGTTCAGTCCGCCGAACAGCGTGAAAAGGTAAAAGTAAATAGTAAGAGTTACCATAGCATTTACTATACTATTTCGTATGAAAAATTAATGATTCTGGAGAATTCAAAGTCAAAGACAAAGTAAGTAAGTAAGCTTTCTAGGCACTTTTCCTATTGACACTGTTGACAGTAATGTAAACGAATTTTTTGACGCCCCGTAATTCTTTTTCCATTTTGATACTTGGACATATTTTTGTTATTATTTTAGTCTACTTTTACTTTTACCAAAGTTTTTCATATTTATCAAATTTCATGAGAAACTCGTTACTACACAAAATACTTTCACATCATTTAAGACAACACACACAAGTTTCAATTTGCGTAGCCTCACATTTTTGTACATTTTTCCTGCTATTCACGAAAACATTGTTTACAAAAGCCGTTACCTATACGTATAAACAAAACCACTAAGGACTTTTAAAACTACCACATTATAATGCAAAAACTCCCCTTGCATCACCCAGACAACAATTTGGAATTATTTTTATCACCTAACTTTACTGTAACAAAGTGTACTGAAGAAAGTACGGCAAACAAAATTTATGCCGCCTCTTCGAAAGTTTTGTTATCGTTGCTATAAATTCAAGTTTGCGTTGTGCCTCATTTTGGAGTCGAGTTTGCAATTCTTGCTTGTGAATTATAATATTTTAGGTGTAAGATTGGATGATCTATTGGATGAGAGTAGGAGAAAATTACCGTATCAAGGGAGGTTTACTTTGGATTCCAGGAACCACGTTTTGACGTATATTGGTGTCGATTCTGTTGTGCACAAACTAAACTTAATTTAGGCTATTGCTATCTTTTACTAAAAGGCAGTGCTAGAAAACGACGGCTATAGCTATGAACTAAGTTAGAGATGTCAAACTAGTTTATGCCTTGCACTTCACCGTGTTTTTAGTCAACATGTTTTTACGTGCACCCTTCATTTGTATGGAAATATTAGTTCTAACTGAATTTGACAGCTCTAAATGACGTCCGCCTCTTTCTCGTTTTATTAGAGAGAAAAAGATAGCAACAGCTTAAATTAATTGTTTAGTTTGTGCACAACAGAATTGACCCCATTCTCAAATATTGTGTTGATTGCTATTTTGGAAACCATAACCATCACTTTGCTCTTACTTCAAAGTTGCAATATTGGTTGGTTGGTTCTTGTTTTTGTGTTTTTTTCTTATGTTTACTTTTTTATATGATTTTGCGTCACTGTTGACCATTTCTTTTTGTTTGTTTTGTCCTGTGCGGACTAATAAATACTTTATCTTTCTTTTTTTGAAGTTTGTTAAGTGCACACAATGATTTGTATATTATTTTATTGCTTTACTAAGTATGCAGGTAATCGCCAAGCGGTTGGTCGACTGTTCACGTGACCAGAGGGCGGGCCTATTTTTTGGCCAAAGAATCAGCATTGCCATCCAACGTGGCAATGCTGCCAGCCTTCTGGGCACGTTTCCTGTTGACAGCGATGTGGACGAATTTTTCGACGCCCTTTTGATATTTGTAAATATTTTTATTTCTATTATATAGTATGTAAATAAGGTAGCATTGAACATTTTTGTGTCTAAAAAACTTGTAATGCACAAAGATGATTGTGCCAGAACGCTATCTTTTAAATACATTCGTTTGCCAATAGGTACATTAAACTTCTCAATTTAGCTACTTATATTATATCTTATTGCCTAGTACTTGTATCTAAATAGTCATGGCATCACATAAAGTGATATTAAACAACAATTACGCATCAATTTGATATCAGATTGTGTTGATTATCTCGCATTTGAGATATTTGACGGTAATTACGGTATTACATTAGTTCATGATTGACTGTAATTAACACCCGATCGTATTATGAAATGTCATGTCATGAACTAATTACTACCGAAGCACGAAACATTTGGTTCGTATTTACTGATAACAATTTTTTGTTGTAGTTAAATCTGGTCTACTTGTAAAAGAGTAAAAGATACCATGACACAAACTTGTACCGAATACTTTTCTTTGTTTTGTCGGGAATCACCTGTTCCATACAAAAGTATGTGATCTATTATGAAACAGCAGATTTTTTTGTCTAGATATAATTTTTTGTCACGATAATATTAACATCGAGTCTAATATTCCTAATTATTTCTATTAACCTAATTTCGTCAGAGGTGATGAACGACTGCCTATCTGACCTTCACAAACCAGTTAGTACTAGGTTATACGATACCCCTTGGTAAGATGGCTTGTCCGACTTTAGGACTACCTGTAACGACTGTCAAAGATGTACGATTGACAATTAATAGCAGGGACCGACGGCTTAGAGTGATTTCCGAGGCACGGTGGAAACTCGGATGTAATGGGGATGTCACCCATCCAGGAGCTCCTAAGAGCCTATACTACCTCAGATTAGCAACTCTATTTCTGGTGGTTCAAACTTCGTTTGTAATACTGTTAGAATATCGTTCTAATCAGCTTGCACTACAAAGCGGTTGTTACGTCAGTCACTGCGGCCGAATAGTGTGAAATGAGTGGTTATTATTCTTTATAAAATCAAATTTTCGTCTTTTGGAAAAAATAAAAAACATGAGACCTGCTTTATAGTTAGTTCAGTTAGTATGCAAAGTTTCATGATCTAATTTGAAGTACTTTTTAAATACCAGCGGTTTATTGCTCGATTTGGAGGTAACTTTGGGTTTTTTTTCTATCGAGAAAATTTTATGAAATCGTGTTTTCGCCAAATATAAGACCTAACACTAATCCTCAACTTTATTATATACTAGCTTCTGCCCGCGACTTCGTACGCGGATCCTGTTGCTTATGCCAGCGACAACGGGGTCGTCAAAATCGAAGACCTCAAAACGTCTGATGTGGAATTTTAAGAGCCCGGGGACGGAAATACAACGGGATGCGCGAGACGATTCGAGACGTTCCAGATCTTTCATTTTTGTAAGTCAACAGGAAATGCCCATCAGACTAAACATTTTTATAAGTCAACAGGAAATGCCCATCAGACTAAACAACACTTTCTGAGACGTCATTCCTATGTGTTATGGTGTAGCTGGGCTCTTGGAGTTCCACAACAGGTGTTCCAGATCTTCGATTTTTATAAGTCAACAGAAAGTGCTGATCAGATTGAACAACTTTTGCTAAAACTTCATTCCTATATATATGTTATAGTGTAGCTGGGCTCTTGGAGTTCCACATCAGGTGTTCCAGATCTTCAACAGAAAATGCTCATCACGTGGAACAATTTTTGCTATGGTACCATTTTTGTATCTCTTATAGTTCAGCTGGTCTGTTGCGGTTCTGCATCAGGTGTTTGTTTCCAAGATAAAAGTCAACAGGAAATGCCTATCAGACCAAACAACACTTGCTAAGACGTCATTCCTATGCGTTATGGTGTAGCTGGGCTCTTGGAGTTCCACAACAGGTGTTCCAGATCTTCGATTTTTATAAGTCAACAGAGAGTGCTCATCAGATTGAACAACTTTTGCTAAAACCTCATTCCTATAAGTATGTTATAGTGTAGCTGGGCTCTTAAAGTTCCACATCAGGTGTTCCAGATCTTCAAATTTATTCTTTCAGCAGAAAATGCCCATCACGTGGAACAATTTTTGCTATGGTACCATTTTTGTATCTCTTATAGTTCAGCTGGTCTGTTGTGGTTCTGCATCAGGTGTTCAAGTTTCCAAGATAAATTTAGCCTATGTCTTGCCCAGACATAATACCTATACAACAAAAAAAAATCATTCAAATCCGTCCAGTAGTTCCGAAGATTAGCGTGTACAAACAAACAGACAAACAGACAGAATTTTTTTTTTTGATTCGTGTTCTTTTCCTGTTTCTAAACCCCCCCCCAATATTTTTTTTTTTAATATATTCAATGTACAGACACAGTTTTTCTACTGTTTTATTATATGTATATATAGATTTATTTCAAAATTAATGCTGCAGTATTTTAGGCGTAACGGAGGAATCATGCTAAGCCATTTGAGGTAGTATAGGCCCTTAAGTAATACGAGTGATATTTTCAGTCTCGTATTACCTTAGGAGCTTTGACACGAAAATTAAACTTGCAGTTTCTAGCACAGAAAACTGACACTCCACCCACTTTGCTATTTAGACCATCAGCTTTCCCAATATTTACTCTACAGTTTCAAGTTTTTGATCGTAATTCAAAGTGACTTTTGAATGTTACTCGGTTGTTTTATTAAGTTTTTCAGTAATTTTCGTAAGCAACAACAGTTGGGTTTATTGTTGAAGTTTGTTTTATAACTTTGCTATGTAAATGTTAATGCCCCGTTGTAGTTTGGAAATGGAATGTACTAGTTTTGGGAGACATTTTAGCGATACCGTATTTCTTTTGTTTATGAAAAGTTTTTGTAAGAAGCAAATCGATATTGCGATCGTAAAAACAAACTACTGTAGATATGACAGACAAGTAAGTAAAGAAAGAAAAGCCAGAAAAGTAAGTAAAAGTATAGAAAAACGTGGCAAGGACGATAATATCGTCGCGATTCTCTCAGTCGTGGAGGCGGCACCTAACATCGAAATGCAAGGAGTAAACTCGACGTCGTGGAAGGCCCAAGCAAAGATGGGTGAAGAGACCGCTTCAAGAAAGACTGGATCAGAGTGGGGGCAGCTGCAAGAAATAAAAATAATGGAGGAGGCTTTTTGCCCAGCAGTGGGCCACAATAGGCTTGTGTCCTGAAAAAACCTAATTAGTCCGTCAGTTAGATAATCAAAAAATATTTGACACGTATTTTTTATTTTGTTACGTAAACCAAAATTGACAAAGATACGACGCTTTTAAAATTCTCAATACGTCACGCCCGTGCGCGTTTTTAGTGCGTTGTGACGTCACGAGCGCCCACTCTCAAGTTTTGATGCGTTTTATCTTTGACAATATTCATTGATCTACAAAAACAATAAATACGTGTTCATTATTTTCCAATACTCTAGCTGACGGACTAAATAGATTTGCAATCTATTGATGGTGGAAACTAGCCTATTGGCATATCCCTAAAACGTTAGGCAGAGGCGTACCTAGCAAGAACACCCACATTTCACCAGCTCTGTTTAAGTCCCATGTAATAGGGGGCGAGCCTATTGCCATCAACCAGGCACAAATCCAGACTCCGTGACTGATACTGAGAAATTCCAGATGGAAAAACCGAGTAACACTTTGACCTGGGAATCGCTAATATTAATATAATTTGAATATAATAAAAATATGATTAGTCTGTAAGGTAAAACCTTTTCAAATAATTACAGTGTGAAAGTTCAGTAGCTTATTTGTTGTTAGTACACGGTGGAACTCCTCTATTTAACTATCACGAGGAGTGTAGCTATAAACGCATAAGTACGAACCCACTGATGCATACACGAGATAAACATTTTGGTAAGCCCTAAACAGACTACAGTCGACTGCTACTAGATGGTAGCAAAATAAGCTGGTCTCAGTAGGTATGGAATTTTACGCCATATTGTTTTTTTTATAGTAATGTCATGGAGCATACCTATTTAGCAAATAATTCAATGAAATTTCAGATTGTTCAATAAAACTTAAGGCGCTGTCAACACCAAAATCGCGCACACTGTCTATTTGTATGGGAGAAAACAAGACGTCACTATTATTGGGCGGCCAGGTTTTAGAAGAAAATAATGAATAAATATTGATATAAAAAAAAGTATGGATTATTTGTGAAATATGACTCATTAGTGGTTTAGGTATGAATATGTTGACTTCATGTTTTTAATTGCAGACCCATACGTCAAAAAAATGAAGACATAGGACCGTTAATGATGATTTTAAGACCAATCTTTGCAATTATTTTCTATCGAGCCGATTTCGTCGAAATATGTATCGAGTCCGTCCAAGGTCTTTGAAATATAATCAATATTAACATCTTTTTTTTGACGTGCTAGAACAAATAGTTTTTCTTAAAAAAACTGCTTAAGTAACATCAATTTCAACAAATTAGGTGTTGTCAGCCCCTTAAGAAAAGTCACCAATGGCAGATAGACAAAATAAATACAGTACCAGGTTCTTAGTTTCGAAGATTCTAATAGATTGTTTTATTATTTCCCGATATATACGGTCGAACAAGCTATTTGGTTTACAGTATGTTGCCGTTGTAATTAATAATAATAAATAAATAACCCACAAATTACATTGTAAAATTTAAACCAAAAGCTTGTCGCGACCGTACCTACACTATCAAAATTCCGTTCGTCGTATTTATTACTTTCCCTTTTTAACTTGTCTGGTAGACAGTCACTAGAAATTCATGTCACGTAATGACAACGTTTTGAATTCTACACCAAAATAAAAGTGAAAAATATATTCATTACGCGAATGTCTGTCTGATGGCCAGTGACATCTGCTGAGGAGCTGAGGTACTCACAATCGGCCTCGTTAAAATTCACCTTTTTAATTATATCACACCCTTTTTTTAAAAAAAAAAAAGAATTCCTTTGAAAAGTTTTGCGTCATTAACGTCTTAGTTGATTCATCGCTTCAATGGTTTCAGAGTTTTTTTTATGTTTTTTCTTTGCAATTACTGGTTGTGTTCCTTTTCCTGCAAAATTTCGATTTGTTGAAGTTGATTTAAAACTTCTGCTTTTAATTTACCTGAGTTCTAATCAAGGAATATCTGACCATTCTTAGCACGTTAATTTAGCAAAGAGTGTCAGTCCTGACTGAACTCACATATTATTTACTTGGTTTATGTAATCTGCTTAGCTGATTAACGTAAAAAGTACAAAAATCCATAAGGTTTACATAAAGGTACCCGAGACGTGGATGTAATAAGTAGGTGATATCCGTTAAGGCGGCTCCCCGAGCAAATGACCTTGAGCGAGCAGTTTTTTGGAGCCTACTCCTCTTTATCCAAAAGAAATACCAACTAATAAAAAATACATTAAATTACTACATATTCTTGACTCCAAAATTGTCGTTTCATTTTTTTTTTAAGTTGCTTATTGTTTAATAAATACCCTCACAACGAAACCACAGAAATGAGAAATAATGATTTATAAAATGCTACTCCTCGTAAAGTAAACATTATTTTGATTTGCTACTTATACTAATGGATAGGCAATTTAATAATGAACATAATTGTCGTTTTATTTTTTCCAAAAGACGTAAATTTGATTTTATAAAGAATAAAAACCACTAATTTCGCACAATTCGGCCTGCAGTGACTGACGTAACAACCATTTCGTAGTGCAAGTCGATTAGTACTTTATTCTAACAGTATTTCAAGCGAAGTTTGAACCACCACAAATAGAGTTGCTAATCTTGCTCGGGGTACCGCCTTAAGCTTCTTATAAGTAATTTGGTAATCCATTTAGTGCATTTTGGTAATCGTGCCAAGATACTGAAACAATAATGTTTCAGAAACCATACCATGTATCCTACAAATTAGACACAAAACACTGTTATGTAAAAACATATTATTATATTCATCAACAAACATATTATTATATTCATATTTATATTATGTCCAGCGATATTATGTATCTACTACATTTTCCTAACGATATGTCGGCTTCTAGTTTAACTTGATGAAGATAAATATCAGTATTCTCCATGGAGCGACTGCATATCTGACCTCAAGTATATCTAACTAACACACAAGAAATCTAGCCCATATATGTAATATTTGTACCAACTTAATCCTCCCTTAAATTCATTCACATTTGGTCTCATAAACAACTTATCTGTATTGATACCTGCTAATTGATTAATACAGATTTACTGCGTAGCCTGTGGCGTAGCCGTTATTTAAAAAAAAAATGGCAAAGGTTAGGCAGGATAAATAAACCATAACCCTGCAAGATCGGAAAAACCTATGCCTGCCCTGTGTGTTAGCCTTGCTACCATTTTGTTTTTTAGCTAATACTTTACCAGAGTATTAGTTTGTATCCTACCAATACGAACGAAAAATAAATTTACTAACGAGTAGACATTCTAATAATCTTTTTGTTTTTTTTTGTTTTTGTGATAATTTATTTTATTTTTTAATACTAATTTTAATTTCACAATAGATCATGTTATCTGATCTAAATGTTTTTTTTTTAAAATTAGGTATATTTTTTATTATTATTTAATAACGAGTACTTATTATATTAAATTATTTATTATGTATTTTTTATATTATTTTTTTATTGTATTGGTATATTGGCAGGTTTCAATAACAAAAAAAAAACTTATCTTAAATTTGGACGAACCAACTTATGTCGCCGACTGTACAAGTGTGACGGTGGGAAGCTGCGGGTGTATCAGACAAGCCATTAGTCAAATCTTGTGACTGAGCAAAAACATTGATAAAGCGTCTTGTGGACTATAGAAGTATTTGTAAGTATGTATTTTACGGTTTTATTATTATTTGGTAAGTTAAAGCCAGCTTGCACCACTAATAATTAAATGTGTTTAATACCCAACAGAATTATTGTAACATCGATAAGTTTCTTCTTTTTCAAACAATAAAAAAAATACATATATCGCTGGACATTACACAGCGCCATCTAGTGCCACACTAAGCAACGAGGCTTGTCTCGTGGATACCAGATAGTTGATAAACTACATAGATACTTTTTGTTTGTAAATACATACTTATTAAGTATACATAGAAACATCCATGACTCGGAAACAAATGTCCATGCTCATCACAGAAACATTTGCTCCAACCGGGATTCGAACCCGGGACCCTAAGAACGTAAGGCAGCCTCACTACCGCTGCGCCATAGGGGTCGCATAAAATATTATTATAATTCACTTTACTTGATTATAAAAAAAGGGAATCATCGACATGACGAAGAAGATTCATAATAATACAAAATAACACGCTCGCCTAAAAAATAGACCTCAATATTCCCCGACCCACCTCACAAATATATTACGGCTCCATTGTCATACAAAAATATATCATCCAATATCAAAAATGTCTGGTTTCCGGTTAATTTCCCGCCAAATGTAACCGACGGGACCACAAGGACATTATTTTAGGAGTAAGTGGATACACGCACGTACGGATAGGCAACAAGTGGTCCACATTTGGGAAACCAAATATTGTATTATTGACCGACGAACCAGAAGATAATATGTCACGGGAATAATATTTTATTCTGAGGGTCGTCACGTAATAGTTTCGGGACCTTGAGAATTCGGGACGGGTATGGTTTTGGCTGTATTATTGATATTTTTTGGGACAGGAATCGTTTGTGGAATACAAATTAATCTTGTGCTTCGATACAGAACTTTGAAGTAGAAAAAGGATCTATAATAACCTTGGGATGAAGGATGTTATATCAACGACGCTGACGATGGATTAGACAAAAATAAATAAAAACGACGATAATGACGTGCACCCAAAATGACAAAAAAAAACCGGCCAAGTGCGAGTCGGACTCGCCCATGAAGGGTTCCGTAGCAGCAAGTAACATAGTAAAGAAGTTCTTGTAGTTGGTTGCAACTTTGATCGATGTTTATGACGTATTAAAAAAAAACTACTTACTAGATCTCGTTCAAACCAATTTTCGGTGGAAGTTTACATGGTCATCATATTTTTTTTTTTAGTTTTACCATTCTCTTATTTTAGAAGTTACAGGGGGGTGAGGATACATTTTACCACTTTGGAAGTGTCTCTCGCGTAAAGTATTCAGTTTAGAAAAAAATGATATCATTTTTGAAGACCTATCCATAGATACCCCACACGTATGGGATTGATGAAAAAAAAATGTTGAGTTTCAGTTTGAGTATGGGGAACCCCCAAAATTTATTGTTTATTTATTTTTATTTTTGTGTGAAATTCTTAATGCGGTTCACAGAATACATCTACTTATCAAGTTTCAACAGCATAGTTCTTATAGTTTCGGAAAAAAGTGGCTGTGACATACGGACGGACAGACAGACAGATATGACGAATCCATAAGGGTTCCGTTTTTTGCCATTTGGTTACGGAACCCTAAAAACATAACAAACATAATAAAAACTGTAAAAAATATTAAAGTATGTGTGCAAGCTAAACAAAATAAATATAAGATGACGAAATGAATAAAAGATTACGTCGATTACGAAGTTGACCACATTAAAAGAGTACTTACTAACCGTGGTTTCAGGTATTTCACGACCCACATACGTGAAATACCACCCTAACTATGATACAATAAACTTTTCACGCCCTAACTAATAAAACTTCGAGTTGAAATCGTTGAAAAAAATCACCTATGCGTCATCTCGCGAACCTCGCGAGGCAGAACAGCGAAAACATCGCCCCAACAAGAAAAAAATAACTTAAAAAACTTCCAAAGAATAAAATAAGAGACCACGGTGGCGTATTATTATTATTTCCCGGTCATAATTTAGCAAAAATAACTGTAACTTTGCCATCAACAAGTGGCGAGTGGAAGTTTTATGTTACATAAATAATTCGTGCGGTCCCTTTTCTACGCCAGTTCACTCTGCCTCCGAAACTTTGGTAAAAATAACAGAAATGTTTCAATATATATCTATGTAGGTGTACTGTGCAAGGATGTTATTTAAAATAATGAAGCTTGAAGGAGCCTTTGTTTAGGCTCCTTAAACAACAAGATGATTGAGACTCGTGAATTCTTGATTGTTTTGGTAGGTGGTTTAGTGACAGGGAATTATCCACTTCCTAGCATCAGTCTATCGAAAAAAATATGTTTATAACACATTTGCTCGTAAAGGGTCTCTTATTTCACCCATTTCAATATCGTAATGTATCTCATTACGTACTAGTGCAGTAATGTAATGTACAACCACAGAGTATCTATATAGACGCACGGTTTATCAAGATGCTCCGTCAAAAGGGAACGGTACTTTTTTAAATCTTAGCAAAGAGTTTTTATGTCAGAAAAGTGGTCAACATTTTATGAATAAAATTAACTGTGGGAGATGAAATATAATAAATAAACATTTAATTATTTAATTTAATTAATTTTGACAATAAATTACAACCATTTTTCTGTAACAAAAACACAAAAATATTAATTTACTTTATTAGTAATACTGGCTGTTTTTTGTGTCTTTGCCTTAAAAAAAAGCGCTAATGCGCGCGCATCGCTAATTTGTGAACAAGTAAAAGATTTATTCGTTTAAGAAAGTCCGAGTTTTATTTATTTCCTCGCAAATATGTTATAAAACGTCGTATGACATACGTGCGCTTTGATAATTACAGCCTCTGCTTTATTATAGCCCTCGCCTACGGCTCGAGCTAGCAATATCGCCTCGGCTGTAATTTTCAACTTACCGCACTTATATCATAATGTACTATTATAAATCTCTTCATAATATCATCATCATCATTTCAGCCGAAAGACTTCCACCGCTGGACATAGGCCCAATGGGGTTGGCCGGTGAAAGCTGAAAGCAGATGTCGCTAGCATAGTTTGTTCCCAATCTGGCCAATGAGGTCAAGCCACTTTGAAATATAAAATAACATTACCAGATTTTCTACCAATGACGATGCTTGGAACAAACTATGCTAGTGCCCTTAGTTTCACAGTTGCCATCCCCATTGTCACCACACTGACCGGTCCCGTGAGACTCGCATCCAGCGGATTCCCGCAACCTTCACCAGGTCATCGGTCCACCTAGTGGGAGGCCTTTATAATAATTATGCCAGATACTTATTCAATTATCGAGGTCGGTTCGCAAAGTCATCCAAATAGAACTTCTTCAGGTGCTTAGACTTGCTTACGGCTGGTTTCAACGCAGTGAAAGGTTCTAACTTTTTAGGGTTCCGTTGTCAACTAGGAACCCTTATAGTTTCGCCATGAAAAAAAAATCACTTCCCATTTTACATAATAGGGGGGCTCCCCTGTTATGTAAAATGGGAAGTGATTTTTTTTTTAATTTCAACCCTAACGTGTGATATATTGTTGGAAAGGTATTTAAAAATGAATAGGGGTTTCCTAAAATCATTTTTTGATAATGTCAATAATTTCGGAAATAATCGCTCCAAAAGTAAAAAACAATGTGTCCCCCCCCCTCTAACTTTTGAACCATAAGTTTAGAAAATATGAAAAAAATCTGAAAAGTAGAACTTTATAAGGACTTTCTAGGAAAACCATTTTGAACTTGATGGAAACAACAGTTTTTGTACAAAAAAGACAAAAAGTTGTACAAATAATTTCTGGACTAAGTTTGTAGTATATTCGTATATGCAAGCACTTTTACATAATGGATACCCACCTTTAAACTCATAAGTGGGAACACTTATTGTGACGGACGGGAAACTACGGAACCCTAAACTGAGCGTGGCCCGACACGCTCTTGGCTGGTTTTTTTACTATTATCTACGTAGTTCTCAGTTTTTCAAAGAGAATAAACTGTAACTGTCGCCGAGGGAGGCCTAGGGAACGCTGACGTGACAACTTTAAAGGCGTTTGTAAAAGATTGGCCGGAGAGAAGAGTAGAAGGCTATGAGACTTTGCCCAGCGGTGGGACAATATAGGCTAAGGAAAAAAAACTGTATTACCAAACATACATTCTTCTTACGGCTTGATCTACGTTTAATCTGCGCTTAATCTCCGTTTGAAGTCAACCTACTGTTTATCTTTTTACTGTGCTTTAGAACAGGGAAATACGACCTATTTTTCGGTAGCGCTAATAAATTTATTGCTACTTGTTTTGATATAGATACCCACGATAAGACGTTGCATCGTAAAACGATGCCGCGTAACGATGTGTACGAGCCCTTATACAACCTTTTCAACTCTTCCCAGATTATCGGAACACAAAATTCACTAATATAATCTTAAGGTGAATGCTCCAACCAGCCCGCAAAAATTGCAAAAACGTCAGAAAATTTGAATTTCGCGGGCTACCCTGGAGCATCCACTTTAAAAAAATCATTTGAACAAAACATCACTAAATATAAAATGTCAGATAGTGTAAGCAAGCAATAAGTCCATCACGCACGTGCACTCTTAGCCAAGTTAAGGACACACTTTTACGGTGTACACATGAGGCGCACGAAACGTAAACACTTCGCGGTTCGTTTACTTTGCCACTAAGTGTACGCCAGATTGTTTGGGTTACGGATATGCACCTTCATCGTGATGCTGCACAAGGGGAGATTTTATCGAAGAAAAAATGTTCTTACTTTAATTATGAGATAAAAAGTTTCTGCTCTTTGTACTAGTAAAGCAATGTCTGCTGCAGGCGCGTTGCTTTTATCCTTGTTGAACTTTGAAACTAAACTTTAACAAGGAAAATTGATAAAAGAAACCTATTAGAAGCATGATAAGTTGCAAAATTTAATTATTGTTAAAATAATAGATTAGTAAAACTCGAAAAAATAAGTACCATTGGCATTATACTAAAATCAAACCTAAAAGACGTAATAGACAAATAAGTTATTAAAATACCTATAGAGAAAAAATAAATCTATTGAAAGTTAAGTTGCAGAAGTTGTTAAAATAATATATTAGGAATACTCCTAATCCTAATCTATTACTTCCTAATCTATTACACAAAAAAATACCTGTATTAAAAGACGTAAGATAGACAAATAAGTTATTAAATGTTCAATAGAAAAAAAATAATTAAAGAAATCGATGAGAAGTTAATTTTTTTAAAGTTAAATTGTTGAAATAATATTTTAAGAAAACTTTTAAATAAGAACCTCTGGTATTAGACACAAAAACCAGTAATAAAAGACGTAACATGGACAAATAAGTAATTAAATGTTCAACAGAAAAAAATCCTTTTTAAAAGGCAGTCCGAACCACTGCTGTCGTGAATTACCACCATTCAACAACGGCTATTATTATAAATGCACCTCAAACCTTAACTTCAAACTAAAACATTAATCATAACTGTATGGAATCCCTATTTCCACACCAGTTTATTCACGACATAAACACAGGTCATTACTTCGACAACCACTTACAGCCGTTACAGGAATGACGTTTAATTTTCAGGGTTCCGCGGACGCGTAAACAGTAATTGCCAAGAAAGGAGTTGACAAACGGTTCCGTACGTCGCGACGGACACCAGATGGTTCCCACGGTGGACTTTGTCCTCTATTTATGGGTTTGCAGCAATACCTAGGACTTGTAGGAAGGTACTATAATTGGTTCTTTGACATTTTCTATTAGTTCGGTCTTTTGAAACTGGAATTGGAAATGTGGGGGTGGAGTGAACTGTCTTGGTGACATGTGACATTGACGAATTGTTCTGATGAATAAAAAAATAAAACTTAATCGCTACCTTTCATGCAATGCTACCTTTAGTACCTTAGTGTAAGGAGGTGAGTAGTTTCAGGCGTTAAACAAACAAAAAAACAAAACGTGAAAAACACACAATTTTTCATAAAAAATTGGAAAGATAGGCTCAACCTCGCCTTTCGGTAACAAAAAAAAAACATTCTTTCCAACCGACACGTGTATCAACCGCTATAAATTCTGGACAAAAAAACAAATAGCTATAACTCGCCATGTCCAATCAAACGACCCCCAGTGGGCTCGGAAACGCAAATTGTGGCCAAAAATGATAACTGTTGAATTATAACCCTCATTGTACCAAACGAAGTCACTTCATTGGTCCTAGTTTACGAGGACCTTCGGGAGATTTTATCAAATGTTTTATTGAGTGCGAAAAAGTTTCGGAATTTGAACGCTTTTACTTCATTTATTATCATTTTATGTTGATATAAAAGTTCGTTCGCGGTTCATGAACGATTGGCTTTGAATTACAATATTTACATTAAAGAAGGTTTTTTACGACTGATAAGAACGTATATATACAGAAAAATGAAAAAAAGCACGGGAGTCGGACACAAAAAATGCAGTTTTTCTACAATCACAAAATATAAGCATTCTCTAATAATACGTATAATCATTTAACTTACGGACTTAATCATATACATCCATGACACATCCGACATGACAGGACATAACACATTAATCAAATAATCATACAGAAATAAAAATCTAAACGCCATTTCAAAGTCACTTGACACGCTACGACCATTAAAATTATCAATGACTCCTGCCAGAACTTATGACAATAACCATGACACATTTAGCTTCAAGTCAATTTGTTCGTCCTAAGCACACCCTCAATCAAACCCCATGATCTATAGCCATGGCTACTCGAAACATACAATATGAAAAATGACAGGAGATATGTCCAATTATATTGTAACATGAATCGATGTAGATGGCAGCACATTAGTAACTTTGTCACGTGGCTCGATTTAGTAAGGAAGGGTTAGATAACCATCTGTCAAAGTTGTGGTGATATTTTTTTTGGTTACAGTTTTCTTTAGTAAGCTTTGGTGTTCAGGAATTTTATGTTTATGCTTTTATTACTTTTTGCCCACGGCTTCGCTCGTGTTAATTTAGAATTTAATAATCAATTCGGGTTGTATGTATTCTGTTTGTAATAATATAATGGGGGCTATCGCGCATGAATTTGCCGCTAGAGGCGTTTGTGTAGAGTAAGATCTTCCGACATGTCAGATGACATACAGTTTTCGCGCGTTGCGTGCTTTTTTATCACGTTTGTACTAATACTCACGATTGTGTTCTAGACTGAGTCATTCCTGATTAATTATGACTTGAAGATTTTAAGTAACAACTTAGGATCATAATTGTTAGTACTTCGAGATGGAATGATATGTGTCATGCTTGCTAAAATTTTAGAGAGAATATTGTAAATATGCCTATCTGAAGATTACACTATGTTGTTATACGTTATAAAATTAACTTTTTATGACGTTATTGGTCGTTACATCGTTACTATAAAGTATAAAATAGAATTATTGACAAGACCTTACTCGACAATGGCGCCATCTGGAGAGCTCAAAAACGATAGCCCCATTAAATCATGATTCCAAAGACACGTGGCGCCATCTATTATCATAAAAACGTTATTATTGTTTTCCTCAGGAACAGTACTTTTTTTCGGGATGAAAAGTGATGTCCGTTTTTGTACACCTGACAACTTACCTATATGCAAAATTTCAGGATGATCGGTTCAGTACTTTAGGCATGAAAAGGTAACAAATAAACAAACAAACTTACTTTTTCATCTATAATAATTGTTATGGAAGATTAGCGACGAGACTGGTAAGTATTATCACAAAAACCATCATTATTATTTTTATTTTATTAGGCATTTTTGCTTTAAGCTTTATTTTATCATTTAAATGAAAATTAATGACCAAGAAACGAAAACTAGTGCATTGTAATGTAATACGATTCAAAAGAGCTGCTCGTACATTAGTTAGCTTTGTCGTATGTTTAGTTTTTTGTGTGGAAACGTTAGATAACGAAATGTCACCGTGTTTGCCATGGGTGTTTGTCATGTATTTTAGGTCAGCACTGTACCGGCTGTTCATATTTCATGGGGAGTATATAAACAAATTAGTAACTATGGCTTTCAGTGGTAAAATAGAGCAAAAGGCTTTTGCTTTTGAACAAAGGGGCATTTGATCAGAAACGCCGATGATAGACAATTTTAGCTATCGAAAAGCCTTTGTCAATCGTGTTGAAATTCGGTATTAAAATCAATCAACACAACTCGATTTCAAGCGTTTCGTACATCATTCATCATCATTTGAGCCGAAAGACGTCCACTGCCCCAAAAGGGGGTTTTGCCATAATCGCTACGCTTGGCAGGCGGGTTGGCGATCGCAGTACGGTTGTTACAAAAGCACAGAGAACACTGCTGCCCACTCTCTGGTAAGTCCCTTAGTCGCGTCTTACGACACCCACGGGAAGATATGGGTTGGTGCTATTCTTTACGTCCGACATTATACAATACAGTAGCGTTTCGTACGCTAGAAAGCAATTGCTATCTTGTCTGATGTTCCCCTTTCAATGTACGAATTTAAAGTTGTTTTTGTGCTCTAACGAATAAATAGTTATTTAAACTTATATTGTCACTTACGGGATATCTTCCGTGATTATTATTTGTTTGATTCGCGCTATGATCGCGAGTTGACTCAACCCGCGATCATGGCGCTTGCAACAGCGTCGAAATATTGGGAGCTCAAAACAAATTATAATCACGGAAGATATCCCGTTATGTGACTATATAAGTTTAGTTTTAAACCGTGAAAGCTTAAAACAGCGTTTGATAAAGTTATTTTATTAAAAGTGTGACAATTAAATATCTTATGTTCACTTATAACCTTTAATGTTTATTTCGTTCATCATTTCAGCCGAAAAACGTCCACTGCTTGGACATAGGCCTCCCCCAAGTATGGCCACATTGACCGGTCCCGTGCGACTCGCATCCAGCGGATTCCCGCAACCTTCACCAGGTCATCGGTCCACCTAGCGGGAGGCCTTCCAACGCAACGTCTTCCGGTTCGCGGTCGCCACTCCAGAACTTTTCGGCCCCATCGGCCATCCGTTCTGCGAGCAATGTGCTCTGCCCACTGCCACTTAAGTTTGGCAATTCTTCGGACTACGTCGGTAACCTTGGTTCTCTTGCGGATGTCTGCATTTCTGATCCGAATGGAATCGAATTATTTCGTTAACTATCCTAAATCGCTACGTAAAAAGCTACGCATTTATAGAAGTTGCTAGCTCATTGCTAAGTAATAAAACGAGTCATTTCAATACATCATCTTATCTACAAGGCCGATCAGGTAGGCTCTTCGATCTAGATGTCTTTAGGAGCTCGTAATTTTAGGGGTAAGCCTAAAATATATCATGAGCAATTGAGGAGTGAAACTCACTGGGGCTTGTAAGGGTTTTCTTTCTATTTAAATCAAGAGTTTAACCCAACAACCCTTATTTGAGTCGAGACTAATCTCGATTAATATCTTGAGTATTTCTCCACAAGAAGAAATGAAGATATACAAAAATTAGGGCATGAGAATCATATTGACTACCCAGTCCCTGAATGGAATTTTCAAGAAATCCTATTTTATTCCTTAGTTTGGTTATGAAAGGTGCTGAATCCAGTGGTTTAGTTTTTGCGTTGTCTGTGACAGTGAATTCAAGATTTTTGTTAAGTAGATCAAGTAATTACTAGGTACCTACTATTTACGCGTGCTGAAAATTCCATTTAAAATCATCTTCGGTAGTAAGTAACTAACTACGTTTCATATAACCAACAATATGCATTGGCTAATATTAATGAAATCTTCAAAATCCAATTTTAAACCTGGCTCTCTTTTAACAAAGTGGCAGGCGTACCAACTTAAGGGAGGCGGGTAATAAGGTCAAAGATATCAATATCACCTTCAACCATAAATTTGGGCCACCATAATGTTCCACCATCACGCATCACTTCAACAAGTGGTTTATTTCCTCATAATATGGTGCAAACATCCGTGCTGATAAATTTATATGAGGCCTTTTATGAGCCCTATAATAATATTGTAAAGATTTGTTTTGTGAGAGAAGGAAAATGTTGGGAGAAAGCTTGTTCTTTTCGGTTTACTGAAAGCTTCATTGCATGTTTTAGGTAGTTATCTACACTGATATTATAAAGAGAAAAGATTCGTATTTTTGTGTGTATGTTTGTAATTAATAAACTCAAAAACTACTGCGCCGATTTCAAAAATTCTTTCACTATTAGAAAGCTACATTCACCCTGAGTAACATAGGCTATATTATATCTCCGTACTTTCATGGAAACGGGAACTACGCGGGTGAAACCGCATGACGTCCTCTAGTTATTTTATAATGCTGCAAGATCAGTGTAAAGATGTGTAGCTAGCAGTGATAGGCCAGTCGTGTGACCATCGGACTGACAAGTCATAAGTCTCAAGTTTGAACCTAAGACCCGATTTTGCGGATTCATGTGCGTATAGGCATGACGACAGTACCAAAAAATTGCAAATCTATTTAGTCCGTCAGTTAGAGTATTGGAAATTAATGGAACGTATTTCTTGTTTTTGTAAATCAATGAATATTGACAACGATAAAACGCATCAAAACTCAGGAGTGGGGGCTCGTGACGTCAGAACTAGTGCTCTAACTACTAACATCCTGAGGAAATGGAAATGAGCTTGCTTGAGAGATATCCATGGGCGGCATAATTACTCGACACCAAATTAGGCACTAACCACACGATACAGAATAAAAAACTAAATCAAAGCCCACAGAACACCTGCATGAATCCCACAATAAATCACTAACGAGTGCGACTGCAGCCCACCAACTAATTAAATCCCAATCACTTTCATTCACATTACGGTCTGAGTGCATTCGTACGTTTGTATATATGCATCTAGGTATATGTGCAAAAAACATTATCTTGCCCGACGTATGCAGACGTAAGTCTCCTGTTAGACTAAAAGCTACCCCACAGAAAAAGTTCAGAAGTTCTAAGGATGTTCCTTTTTCAATGAACGATGTGGATATTGTAGTGACTTGCTCACACAGAGACTTTGAATGACATTTATTTGCAAGAATATAGGTAGTTAACATAGGCAAGTTTTTAAAATTTATTGGTTTCACTATATTCGGCATTTCGGCCATAAAAATATTGAGATTTCACATCTTGGTATACTAATAGTATGCAGTATACTTTTAGTAATTGGCAATTACATATATCATAATTAAAATTAAAATTACTAATTTATACATATTAAAATAGCGATCAATAATAATTGTGTCATGTCAATAAAAATAGTATTTGATGAATCCAAAAAAATAATCAGTAAAATAGCATTTTCGAATAAAAATAGCAAGAATAATGAAAAATATTTCAATATTATTTTATATTTCTTTGTCCCTGCAATCAAAACGATTTAGGATGATAATGACGATAGGTACAATAAACAAAAGCTGACCTTTCTTCCATTCAACGTCTATATATATTCAAACTGTTCACACTAATAATTAATGTGAAAATATCTGTCAGTTGCCTTTTCACGCCGAAACGAACGAAATTCGATGGTAAAAATTTGGCACACAGATAGACTATGGGTTTGGACTTAATTATGTTACTTTTCATCCTTTTTAGTACGTTTCCGAGTGATATTTTCTGACACCCACTCGAACGAAGTTAGTTGCTTGTAACTTTCAACAATATACATGAAATACAAAACTTTTTTTTATTTATTAAAGACGCCTTGAAAACATTGTGGTACACTTGTTTAAGTTGCTAATACATCACTTATTTTACAATTTACTATTTTATGTAGCATGTTTTGGTGAAACGGAATGCACTCTCAAAACGCGTCGTCCTCGATAACGTCGGTAGTGACATCAAAGTCTGTGTGTCAAAAAAACACTTTTATTTGAAGAGTTTCACTAAGATTTTATTTTTATTTAACTAGAGCACAGCAAAAAAAATGAGATGCTGCCCAGTCATGTACACCAAATTTTCAACAAAAAAAAAGACATTGTGACTTTTAAACCTCAACTTAGAAAAACTACTTAATAACTACGGAAGAAGATGGTCTCCTCCTTATGGGTTAAAAAATAATTTTTTTTCGTAACTTAACCTCAATGTTGTGACTACAACATGATAAAATTATGAATCTCAGTAAAAGATTATCATTAAAATTTATGATTATGACACTATTCTAGCGACGTATTTGTTTCCTTCGGTGCAATTCTTCTTCAAACAATAACTTAACGTTATTCACACAAGCAAACCTTCTGCTCCTCCTTGCTTTGTCCTTGGACGTAAGTAGTTGGCACCCCACACTGGCAGGTCGCGATAAGGTCCCTCCATGGTCCCGCCTAAATTGATGTTTGAACTGTCATTAATTCCCCTCAGCGACAGATGTCAGTGCAGTCTATTATTTTTTGACACCTAGCTGTCATTTGTCGTTATTTTATTTCGTTCATTCGTTGATCGAATGAAGGATTGGGTTGTTGAACTATGTTGTAATTGTGGTTGATTTGAGATGAATCATTCATGGAATTTGATTAGATATGATTATTGTGATAGGCGTTTATTGGGATTCAAATTATGATTAATTTATCCTAGTCATTTTTAGGGTTCCGTACCCAAAGGGTAAAAACGGAACCCTATTACTAAGACTTCGCTGTCTGTCCGTCTGTCCGTCTGTCCGTCTGTCTGTCACCAAGCTGTACCTCATGAACCATGACAGCTAGACAGTTGGAATTTTCACAGATGATGTATTTCTGTTGCCGCTATAACAACAAATACTAAAAACATAATTAAATCAATATTTAAGGGGGGCTCCGATACAACAAACGTGTTTTTTTTGCAGTTTTGTCTAATGTTTTTAAATAATGGTACGGAACCCTTCGTGCGCGAGTCCGACTCGCACTTGGCCGGTTTTTTTAACTCTAATAATTCTTCTAGTCTTAACAATGAACTTCAACATTATGAACAGAAAAAAAGGAAAACTTTCAGCTGAATGTTATTTTTACTGTACATTGATGTACTTACTTAGAGAATTTTATATTATGAAAGTCTGAACAAAGTGCATGAAGTAAATTCAATGTTTTTAATGGGTACTCATTTTTCAGCTGCAGTTTATAGTGAATGATGAGTACTAATTATAACCTTCCATTACGTACCTACCATGTTCTATATAAGCTAGGTTTTAAAGCAAAAGTGTTTTTATTTACATTGCAAAATTATTAAAGTACTCAAAAGTCAGAACATAACTTGCTAATATTATTCAAAAAACCCTATCTATACCACTTCGCAAAAAAATAACACCAACCTCGTCAACATTTTCCGTCCACGAACAGAATTTCCCTACCAGCCAGATAGCGCCAAAAATATTACAAGCAATATACCATAACAGTAACTATTATACTTATTTTTATTCCGTTTATCTCTTGACATGTTGGTTTACGACTCAATCGGAGATATTCGTACTTATTCGGGTTTTTTCGTTGCGTATGCATTGCACGGTGGCAAGTTTCTTTTATCTGTAATAAGATTCCAATTCGGATAGTCTTGATGTCGCGAGCTCCCTAAAGTAATAAACTAGTGGTGGAGTGGAGTTGTGGGTTCATTTCCGTTGTTACACGTTACGACATTTTAGACGTCTGCCGGTTTTTCTTCTTAGAATCTCAGACCAAGTAAAAAACCAAGACAGCGCTGCGAACAATAAAGTGAGGCATGCACAAGTTGCGTCTCGCTCTGTTCATACACGCTCACACGCACCCATTTACATCAAACTAAAATTAAACTACATATATACTTTAAAAAATGCATAACACGTTTATGAAATCGGCCTCACTTCTCAGTTCGCAGAATTCCGTCTTAACTTTTTTTTTGGTCTGAGTGTACACGGCGAGACGTAATTTGATGGGCCTCACTTTGCTGTTCGCAGAGTTCCTTCTTTACTTTTTTATTAGGTCTGAGCTTAGAATATAAAGGAATCATCATTATTTTGCTCTTATTTGTGTCCTTGCAGCATGTCTTCGCTCCCAGAAGCATGATATTATTTACGTGAAACATTTTTTCTACTAAACTGCTAATGAGTCATACCAGATATATCTTTGTTATAACAACGCTTCCGTTATGTCAAAATGCACGATGTGGCAACAGCGCGACCGAAGAGAAACTAGCAGAAAAAAAGCAGTTTGTCTATAAAAACTGTATGGACTCTTTGTCAACTTGACGATTCTCGACCTTTTTTTTTTTGTTGTATTCTTTGCGCGCGAACTGAGTCAATACAGTAGTAATTAAATTTGTTTATTTTTGTGGATAGAGAAATATAATTTAAAAACTGAATATTAAAATGGCTAAGAGAGACCGATCAATCACCTGGGAGAACGTTTAGAATATAATAATCTTTATTTACGTCCCCAATACCTCAAAACAGAAGATAATCTACCTCCGCACGTGTCCATATTGAGAGATCTACCAATTATTTGGTCTAAAAACGTTACACCCTTTAGAAAATTTGTATTTTAACCGTAACTGCTCATCGTTAGATAAATCAAAAGGATTTTCTCTTTTTTTAATATTTTAAGTTTTCTTTGAACCTGCATTAGATAGATTTAGAATGATATTTACTGGTTCTACTTCTTCTATTGCATCTAATTCCATAATCAAAACGAACGTAAAATAATTAAATTCGCGTAGGTAATCAAACACAAACCGTGGTATTTTTAAGGTTAAACTAGCTTTATACAAGGGTGGAGGCGTGAATAACTTCGTAATAGCGGTTGTATGAATACAAATGTCAAAGTTATACCTGTTATAAGCTATGCTTTGTTTATTTGTAGACATTTTGCTTATTCTTTGTTTATTCTCGAGTATAACTTTATGCCACGTTTATTTGTAACGCTGTTAGAGTTCGAATGTGAAGTCCATGACTCAGAAGAGACTTTAAATGTAGATATAAATTAGCAATTGTTTGTGGACGTGAATTTGTCTATGATTTTATTCTTACAATCATTCTTTTGTGAAATTGCCCTCGTTATACGTATATATTTCCTAAGATTTTATTTTTTGCGAATACCACCCCACCTAACTTTACCGTATAGTGTCAAACACTGGACACCCACCAAATTGCGTACGAAATACGTCGAATTTGTAGAACAAATATAAATGGTTGGGGTAGATCGAGGGTAGATAATTACATTTTTTGATCTTCGGAAACTGGGGATGACGTTTGAGGCAAGGCCCTTTGTGTTCTATACTTCGATAGTGTCACAGATATGAGACGTGTGTAAATAGAAACAAACATAACCCCCCTTTTTATTATAGTCGGGTAAATGAGTGACGTCATAGGTTTGTTTTGTACGGAAGTTACGCGAGGGAAAGTATTTTAGTAAATTGGTGACTAATGGAGTATAACGTTACGTTTCATCAGCGTTTGTTATTTTTAGGAAAATGAGTATGGGTTTTTCATAGAATATTATATAATGAGAGTGCTGAGAGCTTTGTTTCCCTTTGTAAAACTTGACAAAAAAGTTAGTAGTAGTAGATTTAAAAGCACTATATAGCACTAGGAGAGCAGCGGTGGCCCAGTGGTGGCGGCCGCGACTTACGAACACTAATTCGTGGGTTCAAACCCAGACAGGCGCATTACTTTGTGTAATTTATTTCATCACCACTGCTCTCAAAACGGTGAAGGAAAACATCGTGAGGAAACCGGCATGTCTTAGAACCAAAAAATTCGAAGACATGTGACATCTACTAATCCGCACTGGGCCCGCGTGGTGGATTATAGCCCATTCCCTCTCATAGAGAGGAGGCCTGTGTCCCAGCAGTGGGAACATTAATAGGCTGATGATGATGATGATGATATAGCACTATATATATACAAGCTATTTATATGTAAATTTAGCTTCATTGTTTTAGTACTGGTTGATTCTGAGGTAGAATGTGGAAGAATCAACCAAAAATATTTAAGTGTAGGTGTAATTATTTGTAACAACTAGAACTATATCTAAAATCTATCTAATCACGTTTAAAATGTAAAACGAAGACGTATGTGAAAAATAACTGAGTGTACGGTAAAATTGAACAAAAAGTCCATCAATAAGTTATGTCTAAAGCATAATTACTATTTGTTTTTCCGGCATAACAACAGACGGACCTGACTTTCAGAGTGACTTCAATGAGGTTAAACCAACACACTCTATACATTAGTACCTACCTACCACAAAATAACTCATGAAACTCTTGGTCCCTAAAAAATAAACATGTATTATTCCCAAACTAAAATACTTAACAAAGAATAATCCAAAACAACAATTTTGCCAATACTACAAAATTCGAAGCAAATAAACCACTCTTCTACCAATCAATAGTTTCAAATTTAATAACTGTTCGAAATTCAGATATTGGAACAGTAATCAAGTCGAGACTTACCTAACAACTTCATCACTTCAGCCTGGCTGATAAGTACATTGAGATGGCCCGTTGCCAATGGCAACGCTAGCCAGGCTGCCCAAGCGATAACAAGAATTTTAGCTGCCATATTACACTTCACTTTTCAGTCATTTTATTTTCACTTTTGAGTACATTTTAACACATTTTCGAAGGAAACAAAAGTTTGTTTACGTTGTATCCATTTTTAGCGTCTATCGTATTTGTAAATGGAAGTGACCATAGAGATTTATTAACTTTTAAAGTTTACATTTTTAAAAGCGGATTACCTACAGAAAATCTAAGATTTAAATTTCGTAATATTAGAAACAATATTTTAGCAAAATCATTATCTAAAATAAATAAAACAGTTTTAAATCTCAATCGAATAAACAAAATCAATCGTCATTCAAAATTCGAAACGAACGCGTTCGAAAACAAACCGACCGGAAAATTTTCGTATACGGAAGCCGGTCGTTCGGATACGTTTTCAAGCGGACACAAGTCTGACGCTCGCGGTACCGCGCCGCACTGCCGTTCAGCAACGCTCGGCGAACCAACAAGTTACTCTCTGACATGCGCACAGCACAACCCTATCATTTCGAACACGATTTTTGAAAATACATTGAAGACTTTAGTAGGCCTAAGAATAAGGTGTTGTTAAAGTAACGCTGGCATGTACATCATTCAGTCCATCTTTCAAATAGTCAAAATGTGTTTAAATTTTAAAGGCTTTTATTGAGAGGGACTCGTGTTTTAAAGGGAATTAATTGAGTTTGTCTCAAGGGAGAGGCGTTTCCGTTTTGCATTAAGACCGTTCTGTGAGTACTAATGAAATTATGATCTCTTTTATAAATAGAGTGCTCTGCAAGAGTTGCTATCGAACTCGATGGAAAACTAGAGTGTGATTTTATGAAGGGAATAGATAATAGAGTTAAGTTATGAAAAGCAGGCTTAACTTGGTTACGGGGAATTAGTACCAGTTCCGTTTTACATCGGCTTAAATTACGAGCTTCCGTCGATATGCAAATGGAGTGTTTTAAAGTTTACTGCCTCTTAAAAAATAATGTTTTATGCGAGTTTACAACCTTGTTTGATTAGTTTATAGTAGATTTTAACTTGAGAAACATGTTCTTTTTTTCTTTGAAAACAGCTCTCTCATTAAGAAAATAAATACTTCTTCATTTGAGCATAGTATTTTAAACAACCCTGAAAAAATTTTAGTTAAAGTTATAGGTACAAGCACTGAGAATATATCTACCAAATAATAATAATTCCAGTTTAAAAACAAAAGATTTTCGAGAAAGAAGAAAAATACCTAAGTATTTCGGGTGTTTAGTAAACTGGTCCCACACAGATAGATCCCGCGGGATCAGTCGACCTAGTGAATTTTTGAATTGGTCAACTGATCCCGTTGACCAATTTTATGATTAGTACAGTCAAGTAGAAAAGTTTCTTGATATTAATTTGTATCGTGATTCCCGTTGTCCCATCGCCCGTGTCCACACTGGTGGGGCGGGGTTGGGTTTATCTATATATTTTATTTATATTTTACCTAGTTTACCTACTCAAAAATATTGTATGGGATTGAGTAGTGTTAGTACAGTTGTGCTAGTTACGGCCAGTAACCTTACGAACAGTACTAGGCTGGCATGAATCCAAGAAGGTATTAATTACTGGAAAACCGTGTTTACCCAGAATTATTGAAATGCATACCACCTTGAGCCTATGCCACCCTAGTACTTCTAGGGGAACATAAGTGAATTATATTTGCCTGGCAACAAACGGGAACTTTTTTCCGGTTTGTCGCCAGGGAAAACTTCTTCTTGACTCACGAAAAGTACGCAGACGTAATTCTTCGCCAGACTAAGTACCTACAGGCAGATAAGGTGATTCTCAAATTGCCCTGCGCGTCCGCGCGGTCGCGTTGTGCGGAGGTTGCGAAGCATGTATGTATTGGCGATGCACCGCGCGGAATGGTTGTACTACGTGTGCATCAACGAATTCCATACAAATCTATTGGTTAGAGAGCCCACGACACTAAACCTAGTTCGATAATACTCCCAGATGATATATATATTATGTCATAATCTTAATTAGTCACGTCACGATGCTGCAATGCAAAAACCTTCTTTTTTTTTTTTTTTTTTTTTTCGGATGGGAAATCATCAAATAACTCCTCCTGCTCTGGGCAGAGCAGGAGGGAGTGTCAGACTTTTACTGACTAAAACCCATCCATGTTCCTTCATCGCCCTTTGTGTTCCGGGGCCACGGTATCTCTTTCCAACAGTCCCGCAACCCCGGCAGGCATCGGTCCTTACGGACCCCTCCCTTTTTGCTGACTCTCTTTGAGGCGCGCGTGGAACACGAACGCGCCGTCGACACGGCCTGTCGTCATGAGACGGACGGACGGCGAGCTAGCCCATAGCTCACCGTCCACAGGCCCAGACAAGTCTCCCTGCAAAAACCTTGGGACACAATTAAAAAAAAAACGATTTTTAGGTATCTAGTATGATCGATCTCCTGAAAAAAAAACAACGCTTATCTGAAAGATAAAAAATTCTGTGCAATAAGAAAAACCACTGCTGCATTCTTCCAAACAGTGGAAAAAGTGGTTGCTGCAGCGCTTGAAGTCGCCCTCCGCACAGCTGGAATAGGCATTTTGTCCAGCAATCACCCGGTTCAGCACGCGGGCCCGCTCAGCAGTATTGGTCTATTGGTAGACGTATTAATAAGTTTATTCCGTGATTTAAATGTTTTTATTTTGACCTATAATTTCGTCTTTTTCATGCTTTCTCCATTTCAATACTTTCAACGTACTGTCCTATAAACTAACTTTAGTATCAAAAGTAAGGGAGTCCCAGTTCTTTATAACGGAACCGGTTTTATTACGGAACCGGTTTTATTAACGGAACCGGCTTTATTACCTACCTGAATATGACACAATTATTTTTCTCAAAAAGTACCAGGCTGGCATGAGCTCAAGGTAGTATGCATTTCAATAATTCTGGGTAAGTACGATCTTCTATTAAGAAGATCGTACCTACCCGGAATTAAGATGGTATTTATTACTGTAAATACCATCTTGGATTCATGCCAGCCTAGGTACTAGGTATTGTTCGTGAGGTTACTGCCCGTAACTAGCACAATTACTGAACACTAACTACTCAATCCCTTACAATGTTAAAAATACGGTGGGGCCAACGGGATTTTATTTTTATTCTTCCTAACATTTTTCTACATGATGTTACTCAAATTTGAAATTCGACGGCATTTTTTTTAAATTTTAAGAGCGGGACCAATCTACTAAAGAAAAAGACATAAAAATATTAATTTAGTAAACTGGTCCCGCGGGATCGAAATGAGCGGGATCAATTTACTAAAGAGCCGTATTTCACGTAAAAAGTCGCAGTACATAAGTCTTTTCCAAATTCAAAATTACAATATTTCAGCTGCGTTCACCTTTATCTTCGCCGTGATACATCAAAACACGGCAAGTTTTCTCGCCGCGTTCAGATTAGCCGTTTGTGGCGAATGTATAAGTAATATGGCGGAACGTTCCGTGCTGGCACTGATGAATGATCCCACTTAATAAGGGAACTTTTGCTTGTGATTATTGCGTAAACGATTACTGGTAGTAATGTGTGAGGTATAGGATGTTAATGGAAATGCATTCAGAGTTATGTTAGGTTTATTTTTCTTGCATTGTTTGGGAATTTTCCCTCGGTTTGTACCCTTTTAGATAAAGCTAATAAATTGGAAACTAAGTACTATTTCGATTTTCAGTTCACGTAAGAATAGGAACTTAAGGTGTAACATACAATACATAAACATGACAACCAATAATTCCCGGAGGGTTGAGCAGAGATGTACCTAATAGTACACCCACATTTCACCAGATATGTTTTCGAGGCCTATGTCATAGGGAGCGAGCCTATTGCCATCAACCGGGCACAAATCCAGACTCCGTAGTGTAGAAAAACCCAATAACACTTTGGCGGACCCGGAAATCGAACTCGAACTCATGTTCAGCAGTCGCTCTTGCAACCACTCGACCAATGAGGCAGTAACTATAGGTGTTACATGGGTCTTAAATATCAACTCACAAACTATGAGGACACCTCTGCCTAAACGCAGAGATTACAGAGTTCTGTGTGAATTATTGGATTTATATTCTGTAGCCAAAGACCACGCAAGCATGGTTTCAGTGCGTAGTAGTTTCACGACCGAGTCACGTTGAAACATAAACAAATAGATCACTTATATTTCCTACCCACGTTTCAACCATAAATATTAAAAATAAACACTTGAAATTCAAATAAAATTCAAAACAGTTCACAATTCAATAACATTAGTTCAGCGTATCTCCAACATAATGTAAGCAGTCGTCGATCGACGCGCACTCTCGCGGAAAATTCTGGAAACTCACACGACTATGAAGTAGGTATCTATGCACGAGTGCCGCGAAGTTTATGCTTATTTTTTTTTTCATATTTAAAAAGGGAACCTTTTTTTTTTGAATAACGAGTTTATGGTCCGCGTGCGAACGACAATTTATTCGGATTTGAATTCGAATTCGGTTCTATGAATGAACAAGTTTTGAATGGGATAGACAGTTGACTGATTTAATTCGCACCACGCATTTTTTATTGTTTTTTAAAACCTAAGCTGCACTTGGCTTTTTGTTATTTTTGTGCTGTCCTAAACATTACACAATTAGTACATTCAATGCAAAAAATATATTTCTATTCTATTCATCAAAAGTCATTAAATGAAATTAGTAATGTTTGTTTTATTTTCTATTTATTTATTTTAATATTAAATGAACTTAGAAGGATGTATTGATGACTTTAATTATTATAACCAATATTATAACTCAGTAAAGCTATATTTGTTACGGTCGCGAATAATATTTTAAAATACACTTCCTCGAAAACTGGTCCTTAACACACTACGATTAGGTACAAAATGCAATGTATTTCACACGTGTGCGTTTTTTTCAATTTTCCCGCACGTGTGCGGGAATGAAAATTGCCACAGATAACTATACCTATACTTAGTACAAATAGGTTCAATGCCTATAGTCTGAGGTGAATGATTTTTTTTTAATTTCGGCAAAGCACTACGCGTTTTTACGGCATAAATATTTTTTGAATATTCAAATTGTGTTTATACATAGAACATCATAGATAAACATGATTATTAAAAACTAATAGTTACTTTTATACACAAATTAACATTTATTTGTGTTCTGAATTCAAAAATATAAAATAAATCTATTTTTTATATTATGCTGTTTAACGGCTTCATACCTTTGCCTCTCCTTCAACCTGGCGAAAGCAAAGAGCGAAAAAAAAAAAAAAAAAAAATTCATAGTTTCTTAGTTCGTGACGAAAATGTTTTTCGTTATTTTATTTTATTTCTTCAAAAGTGTATTGAAAAACGTCGTTTGATACACGTGGACATTTGTTATTGCAGTTCTCGGCTCAAAAATACCCTCACCTACGGCTCGGGTGTTATAATTCCGCCTCGAATGCAATAACAAACTTTCGCCACATGTATCAAAATGTACTAAGAATCAACAAACAATATGACCCTTACCTGCAAAATGTAAAAAACGTAAGAAAATTTGCTCCTTTTAACCTGGCAAAACAAGTGAATGATCCTGTATTATGATACGCGTGCGATACCATATTTAGCGACAGTTAGTACGGGTAGCGAAAAATATCGTTTACAATTTTCATTTTTTTTTTCATTTTGCGAGTTTTTGGTGCAAGTTGAGATTCACTTGTTTTGTCAGCTTAAAACGATTCTGCAGGCTTTCTTAATTATTTTATATTTTAGAGCAAGTCTAAGTAATCAAGTGTCAAGCATTCACACATCATATTTTAGACCCATGTGAAGCCATAAAACGTCCAGTTTACAGACAACGGGGTGCAAATGGTATTTTTCATAAACTTTATTATTTTTGCAGTTTCGTTTTAGTGCCACATAAAACTTGTAATTAAATGAAGAACCGTTGGTTTAGAAGAAATGTTGGCGTCAGCACGTCTTTCACAATATGGTTTATGGAGTTTCGTGAGAGTTTACTTGCGGTAGGTCTTATTTAGGATTTTTACTATTTTATAGATAGTTTCAAAGATAAAAATGTAGTAAATAGTGTCTAATAGGTACTCCTACAATGTTTTTTTTTTTTTTAATGTGAAGACAGCTTGTTCTTATATCTTTCTATTTTTATTCTTTGACACTTACACACAGTTAGTACAAAATTACTTACTAATTCTATGGCGAAGCCATAAAGAAAACTGTACCTCTCACATTTTAATTTTATAGACAAAGATTTTTTTTTATGAATCAGCAAAGATAAAATCATCATAATATTTACCAACTTCATCAATACTGGCTGTGTATGGATCGATTGGCACGTGTCCAAAATCGAAACTAGCACTGCCATCTCATTATTTTTTATAATACATTTCACAAAATATCATATAGTAAACTTAAATTCTTGAAACGACGAAGAAGAAGAGTTTTTCAAATGTTATAAGCATATAGAGCCCGGAGACAAAGTCATTCGAGTGCCAACAGACCCTTGCAGCTCTGTAAACCAATCATCATCAACACAGCGTCCATTTCACCCCAATCCAACTAGAGCTTAGAAAGCTTTCAGGCTAAACCGACACAGACACACATTTCATCGGCGCACATAGCCACATATCCATATTTCCCGGTTATTGTGAACAGAAACAATGTTAATATTGCCAGCCAGCAATTTGTACAATGCTGCACAAACGATATTGCTATCGACTTGTGTTTTTTGTTGGTTAGAATCAGCTGGATGGAAATGTTTTTTTGTTTTTGTCTAATGCGGTATTTAATTGTAAGTTCTAAATGTAGTGGTGGTGGTGCGGTGTAGTGTGTTGTAGTTCTAAGTGTTATTGGGTTTCTCCATCAGCTACGGAGACTGGATTTGTGCCCGTTTGATGGCAATAAGCTCGCTCCCTTAAGGGCCTAACATGCCTCAAATGGCTTAGCATGATCCTCCGTTACGCCTAAAATACTGCAGCATTAATTTTGAAATAAATATATGATAAAGTTGAGAATTCATGCTAGTCACGATTCCATAAACTTTTCTCGATAGAAAAAAAATCCAAAGTTAATTCCAAGTCGAACAATAAACCGCTGGTATTCAAAAAGTACTTCAAATTAGATCATGAAACTTTGCATACTAACTGAACTAACTATATAAATAAAGATGGTCTTATGTGTTTTATTTTTTTTAGTCTAATCAATAGATTTTTTGTAAATCGCAAAAAACACTAATTTCGCACTATTCGGCCGCAGTGGCTGACGTAACAACCAATTTGTAGTGCAAGCTGATTAGAACTTTATTCTAACAGTATTTCAAACGAAGTTTGAACCACAACAAATAGTTTCTAATTTTAGGGTTAGAAGGTCCTTACCATGAGATTTAACAAAAATGACGAAATGTGGGTGTACGCCTCTGCTTCACCCTTCGGAGATTACAGGCGTGGTATTATGTGTTATCTTATGTTCTATATGTAGTTTGTTTTTCGTCATTTTCTCTTGTGTAGGTCCCAAAACAGACTTTACAGTAAGCCAGAATCAGCTAAGGATTTAGCATCATCAGAATGATAGGAGTATATTTTTATGCCAGTAAACTTCAAAAACTTGACATATTGCATTGTAATCTTATTTTTAAGTAAATTCTGGAATGACATGCCGTGTGTTTGGTAGCATTTTCGGTGTCAAAAATTACAGATATCTAGGTTTTTTTTTAAGTGAAAACTTCTTTAGGCGCGTTGAGCACTTTTTGGGTGAAGGAAAAACATTGAACTCATCCTCACGTAACGTAACGTGCGGTGACGCTTCGTAGCCGTTCGTAGCACTCGTAGCATCCGCTACGGCGTAGCACTACATAGGCATGCGCGGGGCATAACCAGTGCTACGACTGGGGCGGGGCCTGTGTACTTTTTGTTTTCGCTTCTATCGGCAGTCCCCAAAGAATGCTCTGATTTTTTTTTCTAAATTCAGTCTTTAGTGGCCAGTTAGTTACCTTCTTTTCCAGAGGGAAATCATGCTCTGTGTTGTATGGTCAATAAATGACTAAGATTTTTAAGTCGACTACTTGATTGAAAATTATGGCTAGTGCTATCTGTATACTTGCAATACTCTACCAAATCAGTCCGTACACATCAATAAATCCAACTTCACATGCCAAGATCCTTACTCATAACTATATCAACGGAAAGCTTTCATCCATGTTAGTTTGCTCCGACGATGGAGGGAAACGCTATATTTGTGTGTCTGATCTCAACAAACATTTAGCGAGATCTCTCACAATATTGGACTGCATGTTTTATTATTATCCTCATATTATTCTATACTCCATTTTGTGAATGAATTTGTGTGTGGAATAATAATATTCTTTATTTAGTACGCAGAAGAGCGGATGGATCAGTATATAAATTGATTTATACTCTGTATTGGTTATTGGATATTGAATTGTTTAATCAGTTTTTGTTTACATGTTAAGTTACACAGGAGTCGTTGTGTATTATCCTATTCCTACAATATTAAATGAGCAATATTTTTGTATATTTGTAATCACGTTCTTGAAAAAGGCTCTAACGATTTCGATAAAAGTTGCGATATGTGGTTACGAGGACGAAACATCGATGTAGTTAGAGCTCATCATCATCTGCCTAGCCTTTTCCCAATTATGTTGGGGTTGGCTTCCAGTCTTACCGGATGCAGCTGAGTACCTGTATTTTACATGGAGCGACTGCCTATCTGACCTCCACAACCCAGTTATTACCAGGTAATACGATACCCCTTGGTAAGACTGGTTGTCAGACTTTTTTGGGCCTCTGACTACCTAACGACTGTCAAAGATCTACAAATGACAGCCGGGACCAACGGCTTAACGTGCTTTCCGAGGCACAGAGGAAACTGGGTATGTATTGGGTGGTCACCCATCCACAGACCAACCTAGGCAAGCACGGCTTAACCTAACGATCGACCCGAGCGGCTGTTATTATTAAGCCACGAGCTCCTCATCTAGTTAGAGCTCATATCTTGGAAAGTTCGTTTACTCTATTTTCAGGTAGTCTGATTCCCTAAAGGAAGTGTTAACAAGGAAGCTATAAATATAAACTCTTCGAGCTCCTCGTAATTCATATTTTCCTGGTACTTTTCTTGATGATGTTCGGAATTTTTTTGGTCCGAGATTGGTAATTCAGATGTTTGAATAGAATTAATTCATACTTAATTTGGTTTCATTTTGATGTTTAATGAGAATCAAGAGCTTTTTCTCTGGTTTAAGTAGATAATTCTATTGAATATTATTATTAGGATTACTGGATCTGCAAAGAATTACTACTATTAATAGAATTACTCACAATTAAAATGTCTAATGCCCTTTCAATTATGTATTAGTTAAGTTTTTTTTCTAGCTAATACGGAGAAGTTACTAAGCTGTGTCATAAAAGGAACAGCTACTACTTTCATTATAACAGTTGCAATTTTGTCGACCACATAATATTTGAGCGAGAAGGACACTACACAAATCTGTGATATTTTTATATTTTTTGGTTTATTTTGTTTCTTATGTTGTTTTACGTTTAAGTACTGTTTGTTTTATTTTTTCTAATTAATCAAATATTGAAATATGATGTTTTGATTTCCGTACGTTTTTCTTTTCACAGGTGACCACTGAAAACCAGCGGTGTGCTGTGGGCTCCCCATAGCACAGCATCATGCTGAGTGGTAACACATTTATCGCACTCACGACGTGCAAGCTGTCACCTATTTTTTTTAGTTTACTTTTTGTTTATGTTCCGTTTTGTAATACTCTGAATGTCTGTTATGTATATTGTTTCTGTTTTCAAATTTTGTATGCACGTCATGTCCCTGCGATGAATAAAGATTTTTTCTTTCTTTCTTTTCTTTCTTTTCTTTCTTTTCTTTCTTTTCTTTCTTTTCTTTCTTTTCTTTCTTCTCTTTATTTTCTTTCTTTTCTTTCTTTTCTTTCTTTTCTTTCTTTTCTTTCTTTTCTTTCTTTTCTTTCTTTTCTTTCTTTTCTTTCTTTTCTTTCTTTTCTTTCTTTTCTTTCCTTTCTTTCTTTTCTTTCTTTTCTTTTTTTTTTCTTTCTTTTCTTTCTTTTCTTTCTTTCTTTCTAATATCATATCAAATCAAACGCATTTATTGCAAGCAGGCCAGACACAGGCACTGTTAATTATCAAATCCCAAAAACAAAAAAAATGAATCTACAATCCCAGTCACGCAGGGCATAATAACTTGTGAACAAACTATGGTTGCACATTCCTAAGCGTATATCTCTAAAAAGAAGAATGGGCAAGAAACTACATGGACACTTTTTTTAAATTAAAATTTTGCTACAAAATTAATATCCAAGATATCTGACGGTATCTCTACACTACCCACATCCTTTCATTACAGTTGAACACTTGAAAGCTTATCTACTCCTGAAGGTGTTCAACTGAACTAGATAGTCGGAGTATCATAGTGCGCTTCAAACTTTGCAGCGATATCGGGCAAGCAGTTTCTAATGTTTCCTGTGCAAGACTTCCATGTACGATAGCCTACATACTTAGGTAATAGGTAAAGTGTTTCCGTGATATACCTAGTTAGTATGTAAATTGCTACACTCATGTTTTACTCTTGTTAAAAACTTCTAACTTACACTAAAACTTCTAACTTACACCAAAACTTCTAACTTACACTAAAACTTCTAACTGAACGACCGACGTTTTACAAGCGCTACTCTTGAGTGTGATGACCTGGCTTCACATTGAGGAGCTCAGCAGTTGCGCTTGCAGACCACTCGACCAACGAGTAAGTACTTTAAAAAACTTGGTAGACAACACCTCACAAAAATACGAAACAGCCTTCACGTTAACGTATTCCTTCACTTTTCCAATACCTACATACAGGTGTACTAGTACCTATCAGCTAGAACAATTGACAATCAACAGCATTCGCATCGAAAGTTTTTGGTTTCAAAATGTGCAGTCCGGCCCGCGCCCATTCATTGCCGGCACAAAAAGGCGCAATTTGTTTGGCAACTCAAATAAACGACAGTGTATTCGAAACGAGATTTTCTGCTGTACTTTGTTATCTTGCTACTATGAAAAGCTGGCGTAGTGTGAATTTTCTGTACTTTTTATTGCTTTTTCTGCTTGTATTTTGTGTTTAATCTACCCAGATTTTTGGGGAGGATTTTGCTTATCAGAACATTTAAAAAAAATGTAGATCGGTAAAGTCTGTTTTACGTTTATTATTCATTTCATTTCTTGAAAGGAGGTTTTCAAATGTTCTTCTTAGTTTTAATAAAATAAGGTATTGACTTCGCTTAGCTCAAATTATTTAAACCAATATGTTCAAAAACGATGAACCTATGTGCATTATAAATTTAATACGTTGGCTATTTAATTCCATGCAACTACAATAATATTCGGTATTAATATACAATGAGGTAAAATTAAGAGTATGGAATTCTGTTAGTTCATACCACTGTACAATCAACATCAATTCATATTTCCCTCTCACAAATAGGTTTGTTTATATCAGTGCTAACGTAAATTACAGTTCTCATACGAAATTCTGTTTAGACACAGGGAATGCCACAAAATGCAATCCGGGTAAAGGTTTTCGCCCAATGTAACTCCAACAGAAATAGCGTTGCAATGGGTATTTGTTACAGGTCTTTTTGGGCTCGTCAGTGTTTTGGTCCTTCGAGCCGGATATAATATCAAAGGAAATAAAAAAATGGTTGCTAGTGTAATGAAAAACGTTGGTGAAAAGAAAATCGATGCTCTCGAAATACATAACCTGCTCTTTTTTTAGAAGTCGGTTAAAAGTATTCAGCAGTATCCGGTTGGACTGGAAGTGCGGGAAAAAGCTAGGCTGATGAAGGAAGATTCTATGATGTAACAATGTTCGTGGTCGCGTTACAGGTGCTTCATTATGTTCCAACCCTAAAGTTCACGTAAGTGTGTGGCTGACGGGAACAAGCCGCAGTCCGACCGCATCTATTTTGTGTAATATGGAGCGCGGAAAATTGGATTGCAAATTTCGTTTGATTAATTTTTGAGTAAACCGGTTTAGGTAATGGTTTCAGTTTACCTGTTTCAGTATGGAGATGTTTGAATTGGTAATGGACTGGTTAGTTGGAACGTTGCTGAATAATAGGAACAATAAGCCGAACGTCATTCTGTGGGAATAGATACGTCCAGACCCGTATCTATAGTCAAGTTAAAGTAATAACTTGACTAAGCAACTATTTTTATGCAAAAGACAAAAATTTGAACGAAGTAAGAACCGCCAAAGATAGCTACGCTGAGAACTCTAACTTTTGACAGTTAATTTTAAGCAATTACTAAACTACAGAATAAAAATCATGTCTTAAGTTATTACTTTTACCACTTTTACTCAAGTAATCACTTTGACTTGTAAAGATACGGGACTTAAAATTTGAGACGCAGTAGGGATTTTGAATACTGGACTAGCGGTTGACATTACTTATCAATGTCGTTGCAAGTTCTCTTTGATTGTATTGAAAACTCATGCCAAAAAACAAGTGCGGGAGTACATACCTGTATAAAATAAGCGAACTCTGTTATTTTAATTAAGCTATGGGATATCAAAGACCAATATTTTTGAATTGTTTTTGTTTTGTTTTTACTATGGACACCTTTAACGTGCACATCTTGCTACATTGTTCTCACATAATGTACCATCTCAACATTAATTATGTAACCAAGATTTTGTAAAAATATTCTGATTTAAAAGTGTCCATGGAGTTTCTTGCCCGTTCTTCTCCATAGAGATCTACGCTAGGGAATGGGCAACTACAGTACTTTCACAGTTTTTATGTCTTGTGACTGGGACTGTAGCTACATTTAATTTTCATATTTGTTTCGACAATTCAAAAGTGCCTGTAACTGGCCTACTTAATTTTTTTTTTTTGTGTTTTTGATTCACTACAATCTGTCTCCCTCATGGGACATTCAGCAGTATGTTGGTTGGTGCTAACGCTGGCGCGCTCAGTATGTGACCTGTGTCACATCCCTATTGTTTATACAGTAGTTATATTTACTGTGATTGGATTAGGTCTTGAGGTATTTTGCGCTTTAATCGTCGCACTTTGTTGTGATTCTCCATTAGTGACTGAGCCAGAGTATTTGGATGTTGTTGGATTCGTTCTTTATAGGACTTGGTATTGCGTACGATTTCGTGCTCCACAGTGGGCATTCGTAGGTCACGGTGTAATAGTTCGTTAGGTACAAACCAGGGCACTTGAAATAAATGCTTTGATTTTGATTTTGAATATTGCAACCACTAACTAACTTTCCCTGTAAGTTAAATGACAGACAAAATAAAACGCAGTTCCGTTTCAAGTATGTTTCACTTATGCAAAATAACATTGTCTAAACAGAAATTGAAAACCTGTTAACATTTCTCATTTCTACAACTTTCTCTCTATCATTAGTACACCGTACATTAAATTAAACTTCATCAACAGTTTTCTAAAGCAACATGCTGTATTGTTTTGCTTCTTAACCGTTAGCTACGGTTCACTGGCGAACTTAGCCGAAGTTCGCCGAAGTTCGCTTAATCTCGGTAGAGCGGTACTAGTGTCGAACCGCGATAGTTTAGACTTTGTATCGTAAACTTGGCGTTCTGAGTAAGAGGTGCTGGCCATTGAAATCGGCGCCATGTTCGAAATTTAAATGCAGTTAGCTCGATTCATGGAATCGTGAATCATTATGCTCGGGAACAGGCAAATGTTTTATTGAGTTTCTGAATATTAATCCGAAGTAAATGCAACTAACTTAATAGATCTTCAGAGCTAGACGAAGCTGCTCTTTGAGCAAATTGAGGGGTGCTTCCGATTGAAACGTATTTTCTTTTTATATTTTGCTGAACACAATTCCTCACATGGTGTGTACAGTCTAACTATGAAAAAAAAATGAGTCGTCATCGGACGCCTGTCCGCTTAGCATGAACGCCGTAGACACGAAAGAGAAACAACAAATCTTTTGTTCATCTGTCATTGAATCGACAAAATGACAGATGAACAAAAGATTTGTCGAGTCTCTTTCGTTTCTACGGCGTTCATGCTAAGCGGGCTGGCAGATGTGAAACATCGAAATTATTTTGTACAAGTAATATATGCCTAAAAAAAGTCAATATAAAAACAAACACATTAAATAAAATAAAAGAAAATAAAAACATAACTCGATTCACAAAAAGAAAATCTTTATGCTGAAATTGAACTCGAAGTCACGAGATTGTAACCCAGCGCTCTGTTCCCCGAGACCAGCTGACTTGTTTTAAACCGTGTTGAATGAGGGATTTTCTTTTTAGCTCTTCCCTAGTCGCTGGATAGATGGCGCTGAACTTAGTATGATAATGCAAAGAACAACATAAAAAAGCTGATTTTAAAAAAGCGCGAGAAAACTAGGTTATATTCGGAAGGCTAAGCAAACGAAAGTGTCAGTCAATGAGCGTATTTGACGTGACGCAATGTTTTTTTTTTCAAGCGTTTTGGCTTTGGCACCAACTATCATAGTCAGTTCAACGCCATCTATAGAGTTCTTGGAAACTAAGTTTTTTTTTAATACCTCAAAAGGGAAACCTCTCATAATATAATATAATAATTTATTAAGGTTCATAAAGTTTTGTAGTACATGGGGGATTTACAAAGTATGCATTAATAATTACATGTAGGTACAACAAATTGCTGGGTGAATCACTGCTCTCCTAGCTAGATTGCTGAACAATCTGTATTTAGGAGAGACAGTTTCGACTCCCTATTATGTAGATATTATTCTGCTTCAAACACGCGATTTTCATTTGTTTTGCCACGGCCGGCATGCGTCGCGATGCTCGCCACGCGATTTTCATTTGTTTTTTTTGGTTTACCCGCGTCTATAGATGTTTCACATCAAAAAGTCAGGAACTAACACTTCAGGACTTCACCACTGACTTCAGAACTGAGCCACTAGTTTGACGCCTTCATTGGCGTCCATCAGTTCCTGTAATTAACAAACAGCTGGACACGTAAGACACAATATTAGGTTCCCCATGATTTTTGGGCTCCGCCCCATCTCGTAACTTTCCTGGAACAGCACCACAATCACAATCAGGTATGATAATTGAATGACAGAGATTGCAAGAATATGTGAAAAAACAAAATTTGAAAAGAGTTTTTTATCTCGTTCTAGATTAATAAAGTTTGGTGTCCCACAGGGTAGCGTCCTTGGGCCACCTCTTTTCTTGATCTATATAAATGATCTGCCAGAGGTGACTCAACATCAAATGGTTATGTTTGCATACGACAGTACTGCCATAGTAAAATGTATTGATCGCAATATTTATCAAGTTGACATAAATAATACACTATCTGACATAATTAATTGGCTTAGTAAAAATAATTTAGTTATTAACTTAAAGAAAACCAAAATAATGCACTTTCACCAAAGAACTGAAGTACCAAAAGTAAATATTAGACATAGTAACTGTGACATTGAAGAAGTTAAAGTAGCAAAATTCTTAGGTTTATTGCTTGATAAATAATCAGCTTAACTGGAAGGCCCACATAGATGACCTAAGTAAGAAAATAAATAAATCAGCATACGCACTTTTCCAAATTGCTAGAAAAATAAATATGGATGCGCTACTAGTTGCATATCACGGCCTAGTAGCCTCAATTTTGCGATATAATTTTGCGATTTGGTATCGTTTTTTAGGGCAATTCTACAGATAAAGATATCATTTTTAAGGCACAAAAAAGATGCATAAGATCGATGTGTGGTCTGAAAATTGATGATAGCGGTGTACCATTCTTTAAATCGCTGAAAATACTTACCTTACCATCATTGTATATTTTTGAAATAAATGTTTTCGTCAAAACAAACATGAGTTTGTTCGAAAAAGTGTCGACTTTACGAGATGTTGCGATTCGTAGCCAATACGCAAACTCTTTAGGCAATCAGCAGCGTTGTAAGACGGCTTTAGTGAGAAAGAGCGTTTTAGGCATGGCACCGCGCATTTACAATAAATTGTCAGATGTAATAAAAAATTTGAATGTTACACAATTCAAAAAAAAATTAAAACTGTTGTTAATTGAAAAATGTTATTATACGATTGATGAATTTCTGAATGATAAACTAATGTAGACTTATTATTATTTTTTTTTTTGACTGGAGAATACACGCAAACGCTTTCAATTTCTAGTAAAATATTGAGAACAATGGTAATGATATGACTATTTATTTATGCATTGACTGTAGTAATTACTTCATAATGTGACATTTTATATATTTTTTTGTTTTTTTATCATCATGCTATTAATTTTGACATACCTACCAAATTATTTGTGTTTACCTCTCGCATGATTTGTATTTCTTTATTTGGCATGCAACCATAATATATTTGTACGCCTCTTGGCATAACATAGCGACCTATTTTAATTTAAGAACTGTATTCACTACCTATGTTACACAAATAAAATTGATTTTGATTTTGGTTTTGACTGATTCCCGATTCACTGTAATTAAGCAACACCTAAATTAATGTCGTAATAAATTGTTGGATTCCCAACGTTCAGTTCAGTACCGAGAGGTGACATTCCAAGAGTTGAATCATGTGAAGGCATTTACTTTAGGCATATGCTTGATGTAAGTTAAATCGGGCATAAATGTTTAAACCGATTCCGCTGTGAACATGGCCTACTGAATATCGTAATGTGAATGTGTGTGTGTGTGTTAATAACTGAATCATCAGATAATTTAATAGTGTTTCAAATGCTTTTATTGTAGAAGACTCTTAGCTATTCTCAGATAATAATTAGGTACTTAACATCCTTCCTGGTCTTTAGTTCAGCAAATACCAACACTTTATTAACAAACACTTTTAAAATAAACAATTAACCTTAAAACACTCACAAACTCCCGTGATTAAGTTATTATTTTCGAACAAAAACTGGAGCACTTACATACATTGAGTTATTTGTTCAGAATAATTATCGCCACACACCTAAGGTAAGGCAGTGTACGTCAAAATTAACATAATCATGTACTAACAGCACATATTTCACCGGTTAGCGCGTCGTTATAAAGTCGTAAACCTAGAAACTGGGTCCTTAGAATTCATTGTTGTGTGAAGCTTAATTTGTAAGTTGTAGCTATTTGTTTGGACTACAAAGTATTTATGAATGGAGGAGATCGTGGCTAAATAATAGCAGCCGCTCGTTGATCTTAAGGTTAAGCCGCGCTTGCCTAGGTTGGTCCGTGGATGGGTGACCGCCAACATATACCGAGTTTCCTCCGTGTCTATGAAAGCACGTAAGCCGTTGGTCCCAGTTGTTAGTTTGACTTTCTGGTCACTGACTACCTGTAACGACTGTCAAAGATCTACAAATGACAGCCGGGAATAACGGCTAAAATCCGTTAAAAAATACCCTGAAGTTTGCTTGTGAGTTACGCTTCACCCACTCAACCTTAGTTACGCTACGGAGGTCATCGGCTCGCTTTTCGAGGCACGTACGAAACTCGGTATGTAATGGGTGGTCACCCATCCACAGACCCACCTAGGCAAGCGCGGCTTAACCTTATGAGCTCCTCCAAGGACATAAAATATCACTTTAAATAAACTGCCGGAATCCGCCTCAGCCCTAGTTCTGTTTAAAACAATGCAGTCACTGCACCAAAACTGCATGTCGTGTTTCAATTCCAACCTCCACAGAACTCCAAAAAAAAAAACAAAAAAAAAAGAACGTCAAACTCTTGTGCATTGCTCCACAATATTAGGCATTGTATCAAACGGTTGACAGTCATGCAAACGTAGCATGCTTCTAGGACATAATGTGTCGCAGCGCACAGGTTAACTTTTTAAACTTTTATGTGCCTTTAATGGGCGTTGTTCAGTGTTTAATGGTAAGGTAAGTTTCGTTTCATATGTGCGAAATTTTGAGCTATAAAATAGGGGCCTTGAAGTGTGAGGAAGTTGTAGTGATGTTGCGAATTTTAAAATACTTGAAGGTTCTTTCCTAGTTATTCATTTCAAAATTGTGTTTGCATGTATGGAGGAATAGTGAATATGAACAAAGTACCTTGAACCGTGCACACACGTCCTGAAAATTGGCCATAATCACTCATCAAAAATCTCAGTTTAGATGTGTGATTATGGTTTAGATATGGCCACAAAATTAAAAACAAAAATATGCCCGAGAAAGTTTGATTATTTCACTAGGGAGCACTCATAATAAAAATCATTTTTTTTCTTGTATTTGAGTGTTAAACTCGTAAAACAATCAAATACAAGAAAAATTGTCCCTCTCAATACAACTTTAATTCGATTACCGCACGGAATAAATATCTGTGTGGCCTGCAGATATTTTCAATGTTACTAATTATTATTTTTTTCTTTTTATTTTGTAATCAAATGCTAATTATAATTAATCCATGATATTTTTCTTACGCTAGCAGAACATTGTAATTTGTTATAACTTGTGCTTTGTCTGGGTCACCAAAATACAGGCTGTGCCTAGTTTGGGACCCGCTGTTAATCCTGTCAGTATTCTGATGCAAGCTAATAAAATGAATTTGAAATTAATTTGAATTCAAGCATGCAATTTCATAAATTCCAATTCATACCATAGACAGTGTGAAAAAAGGAGATAAAATAAAGTATAAGTTATATAAGTACTTCATACTTCAGTTCGTTGTTTGGGGCCTGGCTGCTTGTCTGTGTGAGTTTATTATATGTTTGTAAACTCACCCACAATACAGGAGAAATTCATAGAGTGTTGCAACGTTAAAAAAAAAGTTGTCACTTAGAATAAACTCAATCAACATGGTAACAGACAGATTTTTGAGTGTAGATGTAGTTTAAATACTTAGTTATTATTTTTTTTAATATTTCGTAGAAAGTTGTATGCTTGTAACCTTTTAAAATAAGGCTGGGCGTGCACTTACTAATTAGCGTGTGAACAGTTCCTTAAACTTCCTCAACCGAAGCAATAATCCTGGTTAATGTAACTAACTGAAAATATTATCAACATTTTACTTTAATTGCTGACCAACATGGAAGTGAATTTACGAACGTTTTTCATTAAAATATTGTCATGTTTTTAGTAAGTAAACCACAAATTAGAACACTTTCAAATTAGTTGGTAAACCGAAATAAATTATATTGTTTGGAACTTGGCCGTTTAACCACAAGTTTCAGTAAAATTGGAGATCAAAATAAAATAGTACGTATTATTGATACTAAAATTACTAATGCAAGAAATTAATATATCACATTAAAATAGAAAAAGACACAATGTGTAGAACAAACATTTTTTACACAAACAATGATAATATAAAGCAACACATACCACCGCCCCACATATTTAAATTCACAAAAAACCTGTTAATAAAGCAAAAAATATTAAAAATTTGCGTACCTAATATCTGACTGATAATACCTAAGTAGGTATCAAGTATCAACACCACATTATCGCAAGTGAAATCTGTATCTGTACTTTAAGAAACCTTTTATAAAGTCGAAAGGGTGTTTTGGAATTTTGAAACTAAAACCCCGATCACTTATCTTATCAGGAATGCTTTAAAAACGGGAAACTAATAAAAAACTAAGCCCGTCTTTATAGAACTCTTGCTGGAACAAAACTACCATTATTAAATTACCTTTTAGTTCCAACCAGCTTTTATCTAACAAAAGTTTTGAATTCAAGAAGTTTTCCGCCCGAGCGAGTGAAAACTGAAATAATTGCTGGAGTCGAAACGCATCGGTGCGCTTTCAGTATTGAACGGCTGCATGTTACACCGTCGAGTAACGTTTTATAAATTATGGATGGAAAACGTTGTGCAAATTACGTGTGATGAAATGCCTAATTCCATTACTTTTATGGATTTTATTATTATTATTTATTTATAATCATAGTCTTAGTACAGGTTATGTTTGTTTTGTACCATTAAACCAGACATGGTTTGTATTGGTACTCACATTCGCTAAAACAACACTGCTTAAAAATACTAGACATAAATATAATTAAAAATGTAGGTACATGAAAAATATTTTATGCGTAAACATCTATCAGTAAGTAGAAGTAGCACGTAATGTTTTGAATATGAGTCGCCCGGTATTGGGCGCTCATAAGAAAGCCGGTTCTAGTCAACGCATACAGGTTGTTTCGTTTTTATATTTTTGTATTAGTGTTTTGTATTTAAGTATTGTCTTGGACTATGTTGTTTAAGCAGTTGTTATAGTATGATGTATTATGATAAAAGGTAAAAGTTAATTCTGAAATAATTGGGTCTAAGATCGAGTAGTTTCAAACCAACTCCTTGGCATTTCAAAAGTGCCTGTAAATGGTTTAATTTTAAATAAATGTTTTGGGTTTGAGTTACGTGTGTCCAATAACTGAACTGAAGAATAGAAACAGGTATACTATACTACTCCTAACTGTAGTGTTTTAATAGTTTAAGCTTCACAAGAGTACTTGCGCAACATTGAAAAGATTAAAAACAATTTCAAATGTTACAATAGGCTAGATGAAAAAAAACGAAAACTCGTGTGATGTCACATTTGGGTACATTTTTTACTTAAATGTGACGTCACAAGCGGGGGATCTTTGACACTTTTTATCGTCATCAATTTTTATTAATTTGATAAAACAAGAAAACACGAATCCAATATTTTACGATAATCTAACTGACAGATTAAACAGAATCATATTTTTATTAGTCAGTCATCATTCCTATTACAAAACTAAAGGTTAAACTATTAATGTTACACTACAGTCCAACTACACACTTAAAGATGGAATTTTAAAATGCGGTACAAAGAGTAAAAGGGGGCTAAGTGGCTGGAGTAGCTACCCTTTGTTATGTGCGAAACGGCGCGATACCCGCTTTGTGTAGTAATTGGAAAGTGTGACAATTCGCCCGTGAGGGAGATACTGTCCGACTTTGAACTACGAATAACGAGTACCTTTGTTTTGGTTGACAATTTGTTTTTAAGTGTTGTGGAAAATACACTGGCCTGCAAAACTAAGGTATGACACTTTTAAAATGTATTTTTTTTATAAACTACTAGCTGTTGCCCGCGGCTTCGCCCGCGTGCAATTCGGTAACTGTCCCACTGAATCATACTAAAGGGATAAATATAGTGTCCTACATGTTAATCCAGGTTGTAAACTATCTATGTGCCAAATTTCATAGTCATCACAATTTATTATTATCATCACAATCACCATCACTATCACAACAACCATCACAATCACAACTACCATCATTATCACAATCATTATCACAATCACCATCACTAACACAACCACCATCATTATCACGATCATTATCACAATCACCATCACTATCACAGTTACCATCATTATCACAATCACCAACACTATCACAACCACCATCATTATCACAATCATTATCACAATCATCATCACAATCTCCATCACAATCACCATCACCATCACAATCACAATCACCATCATAATCAAATTCATCATCACAATCACAATCACCATCACCATCACAATCACCATCATTATCACAATCACCATCGCTATCACCATCACAATCACCATCACAATCTCGATCACAATCACTATAACTATCACAATCACAATCACCATTACAATCTGGTGATTGTAATGGTGATTGTGATTGTGATAGTTACACCACAATCACTATCACAATCATTATTATCGTAATCAAAATCACCTTCATCATTATCACCATCACTGTCACAATCACAATCACCATCACTATCGCTATCACCATCACAATCACCGTCACTTTCATAATCACTGTCACAACCACAATCACTATCACAATCACCGTCACCATCACAGTCACTATCACAATCACCATCAAAATCACTATCACAATCACCATCATCTTTATCACAATCATCATCATCGTAATCACAATCATCATCATCGTAATCACAATCGTTATCGCAATCACAATCTCCATCACTATCACAATCACAATCACCATCACAATCACAATCACTATCACCATCACAATCATCATCACAATCACAATCACCATAACAATCACGATCACAATCACTATCATCATTTTAGCAATCGTAATCACAACCACTATCATCGTAATCACAATCATTATCATCGTTATCTCAATCATTATCATCTTAATCACAATCATCATGATCACAATTGCCATCACTATCACAACTATTCACAACCACAATCATTATCACAATCACCATCACTATTACAATCACCATTACTATCACAATCAGTATCACCATCAAAATCAATCAATCAATCTTTATCAAAATCATTAACCTCGTTATCACAATCATTATCATCGTAATCACAATCATCTTCATCGTTATCACAATCACCATCACTGTCACAATCACCATCGCTATCACAATCACCGTCATCGTTATCACAATCATTATCATCTTAATCACAATAATTATCATCTTAATCATAACCATCATTATCACAATCTCCATCCTCGTTATCACAACCATCGCTATTACCATCACAATCACCGTCACTATCACAATAGCCATCACTATCACAATCATATTCACTATCACAATCATCATCATCGTAATCACAATCATTATCATCATTATCACAATCATCATCATCACAATCATCATCATCATCATCATTTTAACAATCATCATCATCATCATCGTTATCACAATCATCATAATAAATCAATAATAACCCTGTATGGAAGTCAAATCCCCCATCTTCTGGATCTCAAAATAAATGCCATTTTCGAAATCAGCACCCCTGATAATCTCGGTTTCGACACCCATATTGATTTTTAGACATTTCAACCCCATCGCACCCCAACAGAGAATGATGGTAACTCAGGTCCGCCACATTAAATCTTAAAATCGTTGTTTTTGTAATACACCCGACCCAATTCACCATACGAACAATACCTATGTTGAATTTCAGGCTTTGTTACCCCATTTTCCCCTTTAGGGGTTGAATTCTGAAAAAACCTGAGACACAAATGTTAACTCATTTATCGATAGGAGTACTCCTGTTAGGTTTCGAATAAAGTAGTCTAACTAATCTTATTTCCCCATGTAATCTTTGGACCCCCGTTTCAACCCCTCAGGGGGTTAATTTTGAAAAATCCTTTCTTAATGCACCCCTAAACCTCATAAAGAACCTATGTGCCATATTTGGAATCTCTAGACTCAGTGGTTTGGGCTGTGCATTGTGTTTTATTCTTTGCCACCCCATTTCCCCTTCTTAGGGGTTGAATTCTGAAAAAACCTGAAACCCGTTTCTACTCATTTATCAACAGGAGCACTTCTGTAAAGTTTCGAATAAAATAGTCTAACTAATCTTGATTCCCCATACAAACTTTGGAGCCCCGTTTAGCCCCTTTAGGGGGTGAATTTTGAAAAATCCTTTCTTAGTGCACCCCTAGACCACATAAGGAACCTACTTGCCAAATTTGGAATCTGTAGACCCAGCGGTTTGGGCTGTGCGTTGATAGATGAGTCAGTCAGTCAGTCAGTTTCTTCTTGTATATATTTAGATAGAAGTTAGAGATTTAAAATAAAAAACGTTTTATAGCAATTTTTAGCAGCTTTATTAGGTTTTTTGTACAAAATGAAACTCTTTTTGGAGTCCTTTTTGTTTCGAAAGCATATCTTGAGTACTTAAAAAGTTATTGCAATTTTAAAAGTGTGATACTTATTTTTGCAGGCTAGCGTAGTTCGGTCTTTTTGTTCTTCTGGGTGGCAAAAATATTGCATGGCTAGAACGAAGTTCACAATTTTGGTATTTTGTCTTTGAACCTACATCCTGACCACTGAAAATGTAGCAATTTTGTTCATCGATCTGTTCTTCTTTCTTCACAAAATCTCAATACCAAAACGTTCCAATATGGTAGCCCAAAATTCAAGTAAACTCCGTACACTGATATCACAGTCATAGTTTGCAGGTGACTGGGCAATATAGGTACTACTACTATAACATTTTTACCTAAGCTTGTATTCTAAAATACAACTTTAAAATCTTACCTAGAATAACGCTTTTCGAACTCAATTTAATTTCAAATTCACACTGAGTTTAAAAAACTCTTCGCATTATCAAACTCGGGAGTCTAACTCGCAACTAAACTTCACCGATCTCTAGCGAATAGAAACATTATTTAAAAATGGAATTCTAAAAAAAAAAACGTTCCAGCGCATTCTTCTGAAAGGAATGATGTCCAGTTTGAAAGTTCCCCGTGTATTCATAGCGTACAGTTCAGCGGCTCAGAAAAGTGAAACTATTTTACAATTCCTGTTTCTTCGAGATGTGAAATGTGCAAGGGATAAGCTTAGAGATTGTTTTTAATATATTCTTGTTGCTTTTCATGGTAAAGACGCCTCTGATTTTTGGAATTCATATGCGTATTGTATAATAATAATAATAAAAACTTTATTGCATAAAATGTGTTGCAGTAAATACATTATAAACAGTTGCACTTTACAAAATATGAACACTGGTATACAACATAAATGGTTGGCGTACTGTCCTCTTAGATAGGCTACATAATAGCCTGTAGTAAAGAGAAACAGTGCCGTATCCTTCAAGAAAGGAGAAATCAATTGCTTAGTGTTTAAATTAAAAATTAAAAATCAATGTCACTAGTTAATAACGTAAAACAAATAAATATGAATATGCCTGAAAGTATTAAAGTCTATATCAGATATGAGTAAGTGTGCTGTGTGGGTGTATGTGTGTGTGTGTGTGTGTGTGTGTGTTTGTGTTTTGAGTGTATGAGTGAAGCGTACATATGATAGTACATATGATAGTGAAAAAAAGAGAATAAAAAAAGGATTCAGTGTGGGAGAAAAGGTTCAGTTTCATCATATGTTTTGTCTAGTAGGAAGGAGCGGACTGCTGATTTACATTCTTGAACGGATAAACAGTATACTGAGACATTTGCATAATTTTTTTTTATTTTTTGTATAATTATAATTTACTTCGGTGAAGGAAAACATCGTGAGGAAACCAACATGCCTGAAAGATATTTCGTGACGGCATGTAAAGCCAAGTCAGAGGCCCAAGAGCGGCATAAAAACTCTGACACCAGGACCCCTAGCCAAGATACAAACGTTTCGTATCAATTACCTTTCTACAATCGTAAACGCTTCGGCGTAAGCGATTGTCGAAGGCGCTAAATTTGTAGCCAAAGTGACACGACTGAGTCGATCGCTCGTTCTCTAAGTCTGTAGAAAAAACCTACACTGAGCGTGAGCGTTCCTACCAAAGACTTTAGCGATCAACATTGTAGAAACGATAACATTCTATTCTATCATTTTGAACGATGTAAACTTGTCTACGAATTTTCTATTCGTTTGTGTTGATCACGTGATTGAAGGTTGAGATGATGTCATTCCCATTAATTTGAATAATTTTCTACTAGCGTTAACGATTGTAGATTGTCAACTTGGCTAGGGGTGCTGGTTAGGCACTAACCACACGATAAAGAAGATGGTAAAGAAGAGTGTAGGTCCAGCTGTAATTTATTTCATCACTATTGCTGTCAAAACGGTGAAGGAAAACATCATTAGGAAACCGGCCTTTTCTAGAATAAACTGCACAGTGCTATCAATCAATCAATCCAGTCTCTACTAGTCCTGTTATGTTAACATGACGGCTGGTCTGAAGTTGATGTTCCATCGACAGACCATACACGATGACGGACGACATGCGTAGGATGAAGTTAAGACATTCCTTTAAGATGCACCAGGATCGAGGTATTTTTTGACAGTCACAGAAATATACTATAGGTATAAACAAGAAATGATATTATATACTAGCTTCTGCCCGCGACTTCGTACGCGGATCCTGTTGCTTATGCCAGCGACAACGGGGTCGTCAAAATCGAAGACCTGAAACGTCTGATGTTGAATTTTAAGAGCCCGGGGACAGGAATACAACGGGATGCGCGAGACAATTCGAGACGTTCCAGATCTTTCATTTTTGTAAGTCAACAGGAAATGCCCATCAGACTAAACATTTTTATAAGTCAACAGGAAATGCCCATCAGACCAAAAACACTTGCTGAGACGTCATTCCTATGTGTTATGGTGTAGCTGGGCTCTTGGAGTTCCACAACAGGTGTTCCAGATCTTCGATATTTATAAGTCAACAGATTGAACAACTTTTGCTAAAACTTCATTCCTATATATATATGTTATAGTGTAGCTGGGCTCTTGGAGTTCCACATCAGGTGTTCCAGATCTTCAACAGAAAATGCTCATCACGTGGAACAATTTTTGCTATGGTACCATTTTTGTATCTCTTATAGGTCAGCTGGTCTGTTGCGGTTCTGCATCAGGTGTTTGTTTCCAAGATAAAAGTCAACAGGAAATGCCTATCAGACCGAACAACTTTTGCTAAGACGTCATTCCTATATGTGTTATGGCATAGCTGGGCTCTTGGAGTTCCACAACAGGTGTTCCAGATCTTCGATTTTTATAAATCAACAGAGAGTGCTCATCAGATTGAACAACTTTTGCTAAGACGTCATTCCTATATGTGTTATGGTGTAGCTGGGCTCTCGGAGTTCCACAACAGGTGTTCCAGATCTTCGATTTTTATAAATCAACAGAGAGTGCTCATCAGATTGAACAACTTTTGCTAAAACGTCATTCCTATATATATGTTAGTGTAGCTGGGCTCTTGGAGTTCCACATCAGGTGTTCCAGATCTTCAAATTTATTCTCTCAGCAGAAAATGCCCATCACGTGGAACAATTTTTGCTATGGTACCATTTTTGTATCTCTTATAGTTCAGCTGGTCTGTTGTGGTTCTGCATCAGGTGTTCAAGTTTCCAAGATAAATTATAGCCTATATCTTGCCCAGACTTAATACCTATACAACAACAAAAAAATCATTCAAATCCGTCCAGCAGTTCCGAAGATTAGCGTGTACAAACAAACAGACAAACAGACAAACAGACAAACAGACAAACAGACAGACTTTTTTTTTTGGATTCGTGCTCTATTACTGTTTCTAAACCCCCCTCAATTATTTATTTTTTAATATATTCAATGTACAGACACAGTTTTTCTACTGTTTTATTATATGTATAGATGTATAGTATTATATATCCTTGTAGTATATTGTAGTATTAAATAAAATAATTCTCTCATTTTCAGAAGTGACACCTACTTATGCTTGTCTCTGCATCACCTAAAGGTTGACTGGTAGAAAATGCCAATGGCATTAAGTCAGCCTCTGTACTTTGTGCTTGAAGTGTTAAATAAATAAATATAAACGGACACTTTACTAAACCAAAGCATTCTATACATCAAATTAAGTAACTATACGCAAAAGTGATTGCTGAGAAGTCTTTTTTTTTTGTTTAAAAAATCACGTTGTCGGTAGGCCTCAATGTAACACAGTTACACAATCTGATGGATGCTTTGAATAGTACGGGGGACGTGGAGGTATTTAAAGTCTTTGACAGTGTAATTCTGATTTGTTGACATTTAATTTATTATTATTTTGTTTTTATTATTATTTTTAAATTCTATGTTATATTGTGATATTTTGTATTATCTCGTGTTTCGTGTAATGGTCATATGGGAGAACCTGAAATAAATGGATTTTATTTTATTTAAAGTATTATAACTTGTATTTAATTTCCGTTACTAGAAGATTCCCAAGAATGGTCTGCATCAAAAAAAAATATCGCAATGATGGGGAGAACAAGTGCCTTGCGGCTTCGTTAGGGATATTTTTAAATCCATTACAGTCATCATCTGCCTGGCCTTTTCCTAACTATGTTGGGGTCGGCTTCCAGCCTAACCAGATGCAGCTGAATACCATTATTTTATATGGAGCGACTGCCTATCTGACCTCCACAGCCCAGTTAGTACCGGGTAACACGATACCCCTTGATAAGACTGATTGTCAGCCTTTTTTTTGTGCCTCTGGCCACCAAACGACTGTCAAAGATCTACAAATGACCTACGGGACCAACGGCTTCAACGTGCTTTCTGAGGCACGGAGGAAACTCGATATGTAATGGGTGGTCACCCATCCACAGACCAACCTAGGCAAGCACGGCTTAACCTAACGATCGACCTGAGCGGCTGTTATTTTAAACCCATTACAGGATTTGCCCTTAATTAATGAACTCTACACTCCAAAGTAAAATAATGTTGCACATCTCGTGACACTCCCATAGCGGCGGCTTTGGTGAGTAAATCCATGAGATCAAACTCTATTCCCCACCCACTCTTTAGTTTCTCGCTTCCGCCTCTCCTTCGTGTCTCGCCGGTATAAGAATCTTAAAGGTTCGAGCAAATATTCCTCCAGATATGTTGTTTGATCGGCGAGACATATTTGCCGACAAATACAGGATAAGTACACAGTGGGTGTCTGCGTATAATGTACACAGTTTGTAGATTCTATTTTTAAAACTACTGTTTATTTAGAAGCTAAACATTTCTTATCGATTAAAAAGAAAAATATGAGATCGATTGAAAAAAATACATTGGCAAAATTGAGATGTCTCAATATCGCTACTATGGTCAGAGCTATTGCACTCCGTGTGTAGGCATGAGATAATTACCTACCGCTTCGCGCATATTGAATATGCAAGCTCTCTAAGGCTGTCGCGCTCCTCGACGAGGTGGGCAAGCTCTTTGAAAGAGTAATTGCAAACCGCCTCGCCGAGCACCTTGCGGGGACTGGGCCGGACCTTGCGGAACACCAGTTTGGTTTCCGCAAGGGGCGCTCTACGGTGGACGCCATCATGCGCGTGAGAGCCCTCACGACGGGGGATGCGGTGTCCAGGGGTGGGGTCGTCTTGGCGGTGTCTCTCGACATCGCCAACGCCTTCAACTCCATGCCCTGGAGCTGCATTAGGGAGACACTCCGGTATCACCGGGTGCCGACCTACCTCCGTCGAGTAGTCGGGGATTATCTGACGGACAGAGCCGTCATCTACCCCGGTCGCAGCGGAGAATGGAACCGGCGAGAGATGTCGTGCGGTGTTCCGCAGGGATCGGTCCTAGGGCCGTCCTTGTGGAACATCGGTTACGACTGGGTGCTGCGCGCCGACCTCCCTAGCGGTGTCAGTGTAGTGTGCTACGCTGACGACACGCTGGTGCTGGCACAGGGGAGGTCGCACGAGGCGGCGGCCGAAGCGATGACACGCGGGATTGCGACAGTCGTTGAGAGGATCCGGCAACTGGGTCTCGAGGTGGCATTGCACAAGTCCGAGGCCATGTGCTTTCATGGGCCTCGGAATGCGCCACCAACGGGATCCCTACTGACGGTAGGAGGGGTATCCACCGGCGTCGAGTCGACGTTGAAGTACCTGGGACTTGTCCTTGACAGCCGGTGGAACTTCGTTGAACATTTCCGACGTTTGGCCCCCAAACTGGAGCGGACTGGGGCTGCCTTCAGGCGGCTCCTGCCCAATCTGGGGGGGCCAAACGCTTCCTGCCGGAGGCTCTACGCGGGAGTCGTGCGGTCAATGGCCCTTTACGGGGCCCCGGTGTGGGCGCGTTCATTGAGGCGGCGAGCCGCCCACTACCTGAACGCGCCCCAAAAGGTGGTAGCCGTAAGGCTGGCCCGGGGCTACCGCACAATCTCCCGCGAGGCGGCGAGCTACCTTGCCGGATTGCCGCCATGGGATCTAGAGGCAATAGTCCTCGCGCGCCTACATGAATGGCGCGCGGAGGCGCTACGCCGGGGGGAAACTCCGCTGCAGCGACAAATTGTCGCTCAGCGGACAGACTACCGGCGGGATCTCATGGCGACATGGGGAGAGCGACTGTCGCAACCCCGCGCAGGGCACGCCACGATAGTGGCGATAAGTCCCCTCTTTGAGGAGTGGCTTGAGAGACGCCACGGCATCCTCACCTTCCGCTTGATGCAGGTCCTCACCGGACACGGAGTGTTCGGGAGGTTCCTTCACCGAATCGGGCGGGAGGAAACGCCCGGGTGCTTCCATTGTGAGGATCGACCGGAGGACACGGTGGAACACACGGTGGAGGTGTGCCCCGCGTGGGCGGAGCACCGCCGTGTCCTCGAAGCGGCGATTGGCGGCGGCGACCTCTCGCGTCCGGCCCTGGTGCAAGCCATGGTCCGGAGCGAGACGGAATGGGACGCCGTCACCTCCTTCTGCGAAGCAGTAATGCTAGAGAAGGAGGTGGCGGAACGTGAGAGGGAGAGAACCTCTCAACGTCCCGGCCGCCGCGGGAGACGCCCCGGGCGTCGGGGGCCACCACCACGTGGCCCCCGGCCACCGTAGGCGCGGGCCTGTGGACGGTGGGCTATGGGCTAGCTCGCCGTCCGTCCGTCTCATGACGACAGGCCGTGTCGACGGCGCGTTCGTGTTCCACGCGCGCCTCAAAGAGAGTCAGCAAAAGGGAAGGGGTCCGTAAGGACCGATGCCTGCCGGGGTTGCGGGACTGTTCGAAAGAGATACCGCGGCCCCGGAACACAAAGGGCGATGAAGGAACATGGATGGGATTTAGTCAGTAAAAGTCTGACACTCCCTTCTGCTCCGCCCAGAGCGGGAGGGGTTATTTGATGATTTCCCATCCGAAAAAAAAAAAATAAAAATATTATATTAATATTATAATGTCTCATATATATCTTGCCGTCTCTAAAATTACGATTACTTATTAAATTTAATGGCAGCATAAATGCGAAATCTAACAAATAGGTAATTTTAAAATAAACTCTGATGAGAAGCATGGACATGGAGCAGTGAAATTTTTATAAAAAGGACAATTTTTTTCTACATTTATTAACAGCAACAGTTTAACTGGCTTGTCATTTTCACTAGTAATGATTAATGATAAATAAATCAGTCAGTTAACAAACACGAAGTAGGTACGAGTAGGAAGGTACGCGACGTGAGGTCAAAAGAGCGGGAAAAATTAACGCGGCATACGTACGCAGTTACGCACGGCTGGAGCGCGACAGCCCTAGATAGCTTGCATATTCAATATGCGCGAAGCGGTAGGTAATTATCTCATGCCTACACACGGAGTGCAATAGCTCTGGTAGTGTGGTGAAATACCGTGAAAGCCTACAACAGTGAATTGCGTGATAGTGTGGCGGTTGACAGTGAAAAAGGGAAAACAGGACAAGTGCAGGAAGATTATGATAAAGACAAGATAACTCAATAAAGGAGGAGCTCATGGCTAAATAATAACCTTCACACTATCACAGCCGCACAGGTTGATCTTCAAGGTTATGCCGCACTTGCTTAAGTCGGTCTGTGGATGGGTGACCATCATAACACACCGGGTTTCTTCCTTGCCTCGGCAAACACGTTACGCCGTTGGCCCCGGCTATCATTTTTAGATCTTTGACAGTCGTTACAGGTAGTCGGTGGCCCGAAAGTCTGACAAATAGTCTTGCAAAGAGGTATTGTATTACCCGGTACTAACTGGGTTGTGGTGATCAGATAGTAGTATAGTAGTATTCAGCTGCAACTGGTTAGGCTGAAAGCTGACCCCAACATAATATGTAGTTGGGAAGAGGCTAGGCAAATGATGATGACTCAATAGCTTAATCGCTTTTGCTTAGAAAAGTTTACTCAAATCAATTGGCTGATTTCAGTAGTAGTTTGTTTTCGTATCCTTTGTAGGGAGGATGACAGTGAAAGTGTCAGATGTACATAAGAGCCACCAACTAAAACTCTCTCCATTGCATTGTTAGCCTAACCCCACTACCGAATCTAAACCCGTTCTTCAAAGCCCACCAAAATAGCTTTAAAACACTCATGGTCTGCAACCTGTCTTTGTTTACGCCAGACAAAAAAGGCCGAAAGCCGCCAGCCGCAGCCTCTTGGCCCACATACTGTTCTGATTGCGGGACTTGGCACGGTTTCAAAATAGGTACGACATTCGCCAAGTCTGAACGGGAATTTATTCAGCAAATAGAGTCTGTCTCTTAACCGGATTCGTGCATGGCTGGAAAATTGACGGTTGAATGTTATGTAATCGGTTTAGGGTAGGCTTTTGGATGTAGTGGATTTTGTTGTTGAACTATGTAGGGTTTTCTGTTGGTTTCTACTTAAGTACTTCTCATAAACGTTTGGAAAGTACGGCACATATTTTTCCGACTTTATTTTCGAGTAGTTAGTGCTCAACCTGCGTAGCTATTCACAAATGCTTCAATTCGATTTCGATTCGACAAGTCGATTGTCTGTCTTTTTTTGCCATTACGAAAGCGAGCGAGATAGACTTATACGACTTTCCGAATCGAAATCTAATCGAAGCGTTTGTGAATAGCTATGCTGGTGTCAGAGATTTTATGCCACCCATGGGCCTCTGACTTAACTTTACATGCCGTCAAGAAATATCTCCAAGGCATGATGGTTTCCTGCCGGGGTTGCGGGACTGTTCGAAAGAGATACCGTGGCCCCGGAACACAAAGGGCGATGAAGGAACATGGATGGGTTTTAGTCAGTAAAATTCTGACACTCCCTCCTTCTCCGCCCAGAGCGGAAGGAGTCATTTGATGATTTCCCATCCGAAAAAAAAGGCATGCTGGTTTCCTCACGGTGCTTTTTTTGACCGATGAGTAATAATTATACAATACGCAAATGAATCTGAAAAATCAGAGGTGCGTGTCTTGATTTCGAACTCGACTCGACTTGGCAGTCCAATGGTCATACCACCAGGATAGCCTAGTAGCCTAGTAGGCCCGGAGACACGTATCACAGCAGTGATAGCACTGCTGTGATACGTGTTTTCCCGAGTCACTAATAACTTTCCTGAAAGAAGGATAAAATGGGTTATAGCCCAATTAGGTTATGACTTTTGTCAAAGTGAACATTTTCCTACAAAACTTTCAGGGAACTCATTCCCTCCAACTTCTGACGCTTTTTTTCTCCTGACGCTAAAGCAATACAAAAAAAGCACTAACCCCCATTCAGGTCAAACACGAAAAACTGTTCAAGGACATCTCGAACTACTTTCCGTCAACACAACAAAAAGTTCCACAAAAATAACTGTATTTGGTGGCAGAACCAACTTCCCTAACTTTCTACTCAATAATAAACTTCACTAACTTTAATATACGCGAGAATATAACGGAGATAACCAATTCCATCTTCTTGTATATAAGTTTTTGACCCAAACTGAACTTGCCTAAATTTCGGCCAAGTTTTTGGTCAGTACTTGGCAGCCACTTGTCGGGTTCTAGTAACAAGTGAGCTTTCCCCACAAAATTGGCCAGTTACTGTGAATTTTCAGGAACTTCAGTACAGAGGTATGTTTTTATCACATAAGTTCCCGTTAAGTTAAAGCGGGGTGGGAACTTTTGACGACGATTAGGTTGGCCCTGAAAGTGGACGGGTAATTTGCAAGTCAAATAGCGGCCAGGATTTTCTATGGAACATTTGCCCCCACATAGCAAAATTATGCGGGGACAAATTTTGTATCAAACATTTTTGTGTTTAAATGCAAATTAGGGAAAGATAAGAGCCTTGTAACCTCGTTTCTGCTATTAAAATAAAATTATGAGTTCATCATAATATGAACAAGAAAACTTTTTCATCAAAACCAAATAATTTCTTAAAAACGTCTGCTTTTTTGAACCAAAACAAATTATTTCGTATAATATATATTTATTTCGTATATAATCATAATTCGATTTCAAGGGACATCTATTCGAAAATTGGTGGGGCCTAGAAAAAACTGGCGTCCCCTAAGAAAACCATAGGGTTGAATCCCCATAGACTTGATGCAATTTGAAACCCATCGATAATAATAGTAATGGACTAACTTTGTGGGTTGCAACGCAACTACATTAATGTGATTAGGAATTTTCTTTACTTGTGATACATATGGTTAGCTTGGATGTCTTGCAAGTTGCATCTTGCATGTTTGATGCTAGGTTTGTGGCGAGAGATAAAAAATCTTGCATTAAAAGTGACCAATCGGCAAAGTGGTAAATTTGAAAGTTTTCGTTGCCATTGGGACCAAAGTAGGTATTTCAGAGATCTGTGTTTACTACAGTTCAACCACATTTATAATCCTGTGCATCAGCTGATACCAATTTAAATTTGTTTCAATAGCTTTCTCATCATCTGCCTAGCCTTTTCCCAAGTATTTTATTGGGGTCGGCCTCCAGTCTAACCGGATGCAGCTGAATACCAGTATTTTACATGGAGTGACTGCCTATCTGACCTCCACAACCCAGTTAGTACTAGGTAATACGATACCCCTTGGTAAGACTGGTTGTCAGATTTTTTGGGCCACTGACTACCTATAACGACTGTCAAAGATCTACAAATGACAGCCGGGACCAACTGCTTAACGTGTTTTCCGAGGCACGGAGGAAACTCTGTATGTAATGGGTGGTCACCCATCCACAGACCAACCTAGGCAAGCACGGCTTAACCTAAAGATCGACCCGAGCGGCTGTTATTATTTAGCCACGAGCTCCTCCTGCTTCAGTAGCTTTCTACAAATCAAATATTCAGAGAAACAATCTGTAGAACACACATAGATTTCCCCCTAAAAGTCGTCCACAAAAAGAATAACAAGAATATACTTACCATTTAATATAAAACACTAGCGGACGTCACGCGGTTTCATCCGCGTAGTTCCCGTTCCCGTGGGAATACAGAAATAAAATATAGCTTATGTTACTCAAGGTGAATGTAGCTTTCTAATGATGAAAGAATTTTTGAAATCGGCGTAGTAGTTTTTGAGTTTCTTCATTACAAAGATGCAAAAATACAAATCATTTCTATTTATAATATTAGTGTAGATTAAAAGTTTACAACACTGACACCATAATTCCTGAAATTCTGCTCCTGTAAATTACTTCCCCACATTAAAATACTGAAAAATATAACTATCATCACATTTCTACTTACCTATCTTAACAGCAGTATGTCACGCACGATCAAGCCCTTTCGCGGGAGCCGTATGCACGACATACCCCACTAAATGCACAAGTTTGTTTTACAGTTCATAGACAATCAACTGAGTGTTTTGAATTTCGAACTGTTTATTGAGATTGATGACATTGTAATTGTATTTCGTGTAATGGAATTACTGTGTTTCTTGTTCGACGTATGTCTTAGAATATGTAATGGATTATATCTTAACTTCAAGGCTTCATGATGTCTAATCTGTCTTGAATATGTTAATTTAAGTCAATGTATTTCTCCTGCCAGGATTGCGGGACTGTTCGAAAGAGATACCGTGGCCCCGGAACACAAAGGGCGATGAAGGAACATGGATGGGTTTTAGTCAGTAAAAGTCTGACACTCCCTCCTGCTCCGCCCAGAGCGGGAGGAGTCATTTTATGATTTCCCATCCGAAAAAAAAAGTCAATGTAATTCTAGACTGCTTCGTTGGTCTAGTGGTCGCAAGGGTGACTGCTGAGTATGAGGGCGTTTGGTTCGATTCCCGGGTCGGGCAAAGTGTTATTGGGTTTTAACATCAGGAATTTCTCAGTGGCAACCATGCAGTCTGGATTTGTGCCCGGTTGATGGCAATAGGCTCGCCCTCTACCTATTACATGGGACTTAAACATAACTGGCTAAATGTGGGTGTACTAAATGGACACACCTCTGCACTGTGCTTCTGCCTTCGGTCATTACAGGCGTGAATGTCATGTGTTTGTGGAAGAAAAAGGAAAAACATGAGCCCAGCAATGAGACTGAGTTGGATCTTGATTGTTTTATTTGTTCAAAGCAACGTTCATTTCATAATTATATAGGTATATCTGTTCATACAGGAAATCTCTTAAGGGGTCATTGTACTCATCATTATGTACAACTTTAGCCGTGTGTTATCCGGCAGAGTAGAATAGTACCAACCCCTTACACTCACGGGTGACGTATAAGGCGACTAATGTCTGAGGCAGAACACCTTGCGCCTCCGTAGACCAGAGAATGGGCAGCAGCGTTTTCTGTTAGTCTGTCATCACTGCGATCTCCAATCCGCCTGCCAAGCGTGGAGATTACGGCAAATTCCTCCCATCATGGGAGAGGCTTATGTCCAGCAGTGGACTTTATGGGCTGTTGTTGTATGTACAACTTTTACTATGGGACCATCATCATCTGCCTAGCCTACCCCCAAGTTTTATTGTGATCGGCTTCCAGTCTAACCGGATGCAGCTGAATACCAGTATTTTACATGGAGCGACTGCCTATCTGACCACAACTCAGTTAGTACCGGGTAATACTGGTTGTCAGACTTTTTGGGACTTTTTGAGGAGCTCGTGGCTAAATAATAACAGCCGCTCGGGTCAATCGTTAGGTTAAGCCGTGCTTGCCTAGGTTGCTCTGTGGATGGGTGACCACCCATTACATACCGAGTTTCCTCCGTGCCTCGGAAAGCACGTTAAGCCGTTGGTCCCGGCTGTCATTTGTAGATCTTTGACAGTCGTTAGGTAGTCAGAGACCCAAAAAGTCTGACAACCAGTCTTACCAAGGGGTATCGTATTACCCGGTACTAACTGGGTTGTGGAGGTCAGATAGGCAGTCGCTCCATGTAAAATACTGGTATTCAGCTGCATCCGGTAAAACTGGAAGCCGACCCCAACACAGTTGGGAAAAGGCTAGGCAGATGATGAGACTTTTTGGGACAATGACTACCTGTAACGACTGCCAAAGATCACAAATGACAGCCGGGACCAACTGCTTAACGTGCTTTACGAGGCACGGAGGAAACTCTGTATGTAATGGGTGGTCACCCATCCACAGACCAACCTAGGCAAGCACGGCTTAACCTAAAGATCGACCTGAGTGGCTGTTATTATTTAGCCACGAGCTACTATGGGACCAAACCAAAAAAAAATCTGATGTTCCCTACATTAAGTTCGCATAACTCGTCAAAATGTATGAAACAGGATCTTTTTTTTCGCGATTCGCGGTTTGGTCCCCATAATGATGAGTGCAATGTTCCCTTAAGAGATTTCGTGTATGAACAAATATACTTTAAATACGAGACCTAAACGACTATAACCGATACCGCTTAGTAAGACTAGTTGTCAGACATTCGGACCACAAATGACAGCCGGGACCAACAGCTTAACGTACTCTCCGAAGCACGGAGAAAACTCGAAACAAAATTTCACAACACAACATCAATATTTGCCAGATCTTGATACAAGATATCAACACTCGAAAACTTGCAACGCCAGCTCACTCCCTGGCCTCAAGTCAAACATTTACATTTTAGATTTCCATGAAAATTTTCCACTTGGATTGTTTCATTTCAGTTTACAATCCAAATTTTAATCACCAAACACAACAATAACTGAAAGCGTTTATAATAATTAACAATGGAGCCGTACAGCAAACGGCTGAATCAAGGAGTTTGAAATATACGGGGGTAGAAAAGGAACGGACGCGCTGCTTTTGTTTTTTGATGAGATGGTGTAAGACGGGAAGGTAACAGTAGGCAGGCAGGGCAGTAGGCGGGGTAGGCAGTCGTTAGGTATTCAGAGGCCCAAAAAGTCTGACAACTTACCAAGGACCTTAGGAACCTTAACCTTAGGACCTTAGGACCTTTGAACCTTTAGGAATTTGACTTACCAAGGGGTATCGTATTACCCGGTACTAACTGGGTTGTGGAGGTCAGATAGGCAGTCACTCCATATAAAATACTGGTATTCAGCTGCATCCGGTAAAACTGGAAGCCAACCCTAACTAAGTTGGGAAAGGCTAGGCAGATGATGATGGTGTAAGACGGGAAGGTTTACATTTTAATGTATGCATGTATTACCTCGGCTAGCAACCAAGAACTCAGAGGAGATTAGAACTTGCATTCAGCGTGTAACTTGATAGGTAGTAGTACCTACCTATTAAAATTGTGTTGCTTTTATTTTACCATCATCGTCATCATCATCATCATCATCAACCTATAGCAGTCCACTGCTGGACATAGGCCTCCTCAATCGCACGCCACTCAACTCGATTCTGAGCAACTCCCATCCAGTTGCTACCAGTCACCCCTATTTTACCTATTTTACCTATTTTACCATAGGGTTTGATTCAATAATTTTCTTTTTTTTACCTTAAATTTGGATTTAAATACTCAAAGAATTACTCGTTTGAAACGAGTAATTTTTTCCAACCCAACCGACAAAATATAGAAACTTTGTTAATTATGTTGAAAATCCATTTCATCAATCTTACCTACAACAACAATATAGGTAATTATAATATTTCCAAACTAGTACGAAAATCGTTCCGTCCGCTAACAAAGCCCAATTCTTTTAATTACTCTTCCCTACGCGGTATTTAAAAATAAAATCGGAACGAAAAATAACAGACTACGAATTGATATTGAATTTCAGTTCGCGCAACGAAATGCGAAAAAAATAAAATGTATCGCGTTTTTCAGCACAAACGGATGTGAAAAACCACTGTTTGGCCTTCGCAGGATAAATAAAAATAGTTTTTTCTACAAGTCAAATGTTGATCTCTCATCAAAATGTATTTTTACTGAATTTAAATGTTACCTTTGATATTTGTTTTGTGGAATGCAACATTGCTAACTACAGGTAGGCTATTAAAGTTATGGTATTGCTTTAAATACAAACAATTTGTGTTCCGCGATGATGCGAAGTTAATTAAAAACTATTAAAATAAAAAATGTCAGCTGTACCTTTCCCGAACGTTAAACAGGATGACTTTTTTATCACTTTCCAAAAAAAAAACGAAATTCAAATCTTACGCGTACTGCCTAGGATTTGAAATTCAATATTTTTCATTTTTTTTTCAAAATTTATTTTTCTTTTTCCTAATATGAAAAGTTTACTTGAAATTTGTAGCGTTTTTTAATGTTGGATCAATTTTTTTCTAAGATGTGGAAAAAAGAAAAAAAGACTAGGTATGCCATAAGCTTCTACTCCATATACCCAATTTTTTTTGGAAAGTGATAAAAAAGTCATCCGGTGTACATTCCTAAATCGCAGTAGGTCCACGTTAACACTACAACGAGAGGTTTTGCACTTTCAATGTCTATTTTTCCGTTATTCTCTCGAGCTAAAATTACTCATCATCACTGCTGTCGTGTATGTAGAGGCACCTTTATATTATAATTACTTCTATGTGTGTTACAGTATAAAACAGGTAACAATATTTCAATAAAGACAGTATTTACTCATCATTCGCCTTGGTATCATTTCGCTCCAATTCCCAACATTACATGGCGACCGTGACATAAGAGTCTCCCGGACTTTGTTTGGAATTCCTTTCTCCGTATTAGGACACCATTCCACGATGATTAGTCGCAAACAAAGTCTGGTGAGAAACAGTGTTTTTTTGTGGCATCAATAATAATCAATATTATCATGGGGAAAAGTCAGAGTAAGGAGGAAGTCATTATAGCTCAAACAGCTTCCGGTGGTAATAACAACGCAGATTTGGAGCAATTAAAGTACCATACCAGCACAACGAATGTATTTTTGTTGGTCATTTTGTTGTTACTGTTGCTCGGATTCCTGTACCTTATACTCAGGATTTACAAGAACTGTCACACCAAGTGGATGACCAATGAAATAAATCGACACGCTTTGCGAAGATCAATTTCATACTTCCGGCGCGACCCAAAAAATGATGCGCGAACGGAGAACGTATAACAGAAAGTTTTAAAACGATCAAATTAATCAAAAAGACGTGGACAACGACACATAACATTTATCATGTATACATAATATAGAACGACAAATTTGGCGATATACACATGAGTATGAGTTGGATATAAGAAGACAACAGCATGCTGATAGCATTCTTCAAGCACCGAAGTGAAGTGGAAAAAGTGAAGTGAAAAAGTGAAGTTGAAAAAGTGATGTTGAAAATATCTAAAATAAAACGTGTGACTACCAATTTCACAACCGAGTAAGTGCCCGCAATTTATAAAGTCATTAGTTCGGTACGACAGCATCCAAAAGTGGAACTTTAGATAATATTAATAAACTTTAAATAGTGAAATCTCAAGGACACTAAAATGTATTAAAACCGCCGAGATAAGTATATCAAATACCTATTACTTAATAGTGCTAATTGAAATCTATCCACATTATGTATTTACTTAAATAGCAGTAGGACCTACTAAGTAAATAGTAATAAAAAATGCCTCATGTTTGTAAAGGCTTAGTACATCTTAATAATAATTATGCCATAATAATATGGCTCAAAATATATCAGAATTATTTGTAAAGATTAAAGAGTTGAGAACATATATAGTGAAGATAGGTGCCACGAGGCGAGTAGGTAGAATAATTGAAGTAAAGGTACGAAGCGAACCACTTGTATGAAGACTATCAAACTATGTTAGGAAAATTATAAGCAGTTGAAGGTAGCATTTAAGGAAGAAGAATACATATTTGTAAAACAAAATTGTGAACAATTTAATTAACTATAAAACTTGAAATATTAACCTTGTGTTCTGTGAAAACTGAGGAAAGCCAAAAAATGGCCAAGTTTGATTTAAAGATAGCTATGAATTTATTGCCTTTTTCAGCCGACGATGATTCCAGTATTAATCGTCTTATAGATGGTATTGAATATTACAGCTCAGAGCTCGACGACGACTCCCAGAAAAGGTTAGTAAACTTTGTTTTGAAAAATAGACTAACTCGCGGCGCGAAATTAAAATTATCCCCTAATTATACTAGTACTGATGCACTTATTAATGATATGAAAATTCAGCTGATACCAAAAAAATCAGCGACAGCTATTCAACGCAAACTACAAAGTTTTAAACAGGATAATCAGACAATTGATGAGTTTGGTAATAAAATAACAGAAATGTTCGTTGACCTGACCATTTCTCAGTCGGAAGGTAAGGACCACGCATACGAGGTTTTACGCCCACTGAACGAAAAACTCGCTATAAAATGTTTTGCAGATGGATTGAGAAATCGTAGACTCAGTACAGTTATCACAGCAAGGAACTATACTTCGTTAAAGGATGCCGTCCAAGCGGCATTAGATGAAGAAATATCACGACCCACCGATCCTGATGTTTTGTATTTCAGTCGCAATAACTATCCTAATAAAAATTACAGGGGTATCGGGAATCATCGAGCCAACATGAGGGCCAGAGGTATGTCACACGCCGCTGCGGAAGAGCAGAACAGCGAGAATTCTGGTTACCAGCAGGGCACAGCGCGCGGCTGGCGAGGTTAACGGAACTCAGCGCGCGGTGCAAGACGGTATTTCTTCAGGAGTAGAGGTAGATCTAATTATAGTCACCAAGCACAATTACATACTTTGACAAACTCAGACTCGACTCCATTGCAGACAACCGAAGCAACTTTGCAAACGGCCGAATCTTATTTACCATCCGACAAAAATAATCAGTTTTTCGTGACTAAACGAGCAATTCTTTTAACAAATAATAATTCTAGTACCATTTATTTAAATGGTCGTAATGGTTATTCATATAACTGGTTAATTGACACCGGTGCTTCCATATCGGCAATAAAATATAAACATGTAATGAAACAAAACATTCTAATCCATAAACAGAACATCGACGTATCTGGAATGGGGGGCAAAGTTCAATCTATTGGATATGTTTATCTAGATCTAAGTTCTAAGAATCAGATACTGAAACATAAATTCTATGTTTTTAATTCCTTACCTTGTAAGACCAGTGGCATAATAGGGCATGATTTCTTAAACAAATACAAATCAATTCTAAACCTAAGTAACAATACTTTGCTGCTATGGAATAATAATGTTGAAATTTCTTTTCCTCTGTGTTTTCCACGCAAAAATATAAAGATACCCGCGAGGTGTGAATCAATACATTTCATTAGTGTCCAGCCAAGGTATGCATTTGAAGAAATTGTTATTAGTGCATCAGAACTGCAAAACGGAGTTTATATAGCTAGCGCATTGGTTAAACCCGAAAACGGAATGCTACCCATCCGAGTCCTTAACACAACGGATAATGATATAACCTTAGACGAAATTAATCCCTCAATACAAAAATCGTCGGAATACAATATTTGTGCATTTGAGAAAACAATTAGTAACGCGGAAAGGGTTAAAAAACTGTTTTCAACTTTAGATTTAAAGCACCTTAACAAAGAGGAACAATTATCGATAGAAAAAATTTGTGCGAAGTATTCCGACATTTTTTATCTTGCAGGTGACAAAATGACGACAACAGAATTATATACGCACAAAATTAACTTGAAACCAAACGTAGCTCCCGTATATTCAAAGCCTTACAGACTTCCACACTCCCAGAAAGGAGAAATAAACAAACAAATAGAAAATTTACTTCAGCAAGGTATCATAGAAAAATGTAACAGTGAATGGTCAAGCCCAGTATTACTAGTACCCGAAAAACCAGACTCTGCGGGAAATAAAAAATGGCGATTAGTTATTGATTATCGCAAACTTAACAGCAGTATTCAAGATGACAAGTTTCCCCTACCAAATATAAATGAAATATTAGATTCTTTATCAGGCTGTATTTACTTTAGTCATTTAGATTTAAACCAAGGTTTCTATAATGTTAATCTACATGAAGACAGCCGCAAATACACAGCATTTGCATCAGGACAGTACCAGATGACGCGTATGCCCATGGGTTTAAAAACCAGCCCCAGTTCTTTCTCACGCATGATGACAATGGCTATGGCCGGTCTAACATATGATAAGTGCTTAGTATATCTCGATGATTTGATAGTCCTTGGAAAGTCACTTTCTCAACACAACAAAAACCTCATAGACATATTTGATCGCTTACGCAAAGTTAATTTAAAACTAAACCCAACAAAGTGCAATTTTCTAAGGAAAGAGATGCTTTATTTAGGCCATGTAGTATCTAGTGAAGGAGTACTGCCAGATCCCGAAAAAACAAGTGTTATTAAGGAATACCCAACACCCAAAAATGTAGACGAAGTAAAACGTTTTGTCGCTTTTGCGAACTACTACCGTAAATTTATTCCAAATTTTGCGGATAAAGCTTATTATCTTAATTTATTGTGTAGAAAGAATGTAGTATTTAATTGGGATGACAACTGTCAGAAATCATTTGACAAACTAAAACAGACTATGCTAACACCGCCAATACTGCAATATCCTAATTTTTCACTAGAAAATAAATTCGAATTACAAACAGACGCATCAGGCTATGCAGTTGGAGCTATATTAACAAATGCGGATGGGCGCCCAGTTGCTTACGCTAGCAGAGGTCTAAATAAATCAGAGAAAAATTACCCCACCATAGAAAAGGAACTATTAGCTATTGTGTGGGGGGTGAAACATTTCAGACCATATCTATTTGGCCGTCATTTTAAAATTAAAACAGATCACAAACCATTGATTTACTTATTTAATCTAAAAGATCCATCCAGCAGACTACTAAAATTTAAATTGATACTCGAGGAATACGATTACGAAATTGAGTACATCAAAGGTCGAGACAATGCAGCCGCGGACGCGCTATCTCGATTAACTTCCAAAGATTTGCAGGACATGAACAATAATTTATGTGTAATGACACGGGCGCAGAAACTAAAGTTGATTGCCAACCCATCATCAGACGAGCCAGCCCAGCCAAGCGAGTATTTAGAAAAACCTAAAATTGTTGAGACACAGAATAGACCAAAAGAAGTAGTAGAATTAAGATTTATAGACAATTCAGAGATAGGAAAACTAAGGAAAGAGAACGAAGTCAACAAAGAAAACAATGTTTTTATCTATTCAAAAAATAAAAGATCTCTCTTTATAAAACCAGCGGCTCACTCACAAATAACTCGAGCAGAATTTGTGAAAGCCCTGAGTAATTTTTGTAGTGAGATATATGTAGAGGAAGTGTACTTCATGAAAAGTAAGAATAATAGAATATTTGTTGAAAAATTAATCAGTCAAATCAAAGACAGCCGAAATTGGTTTGGGCCAAGATTAATCATAATACAAGACGTAGAACGCGTAGAAAATAAGGACGATAGGAAGGTAATACTTAATGATTTTCATCTTTTACCAACAAGTGGTCATGCGGGTATAAGACGAATGGTAAATAAAATTCGGCAATATTACTTTTGGCCAGGCCTAGACTCAGACGTTAAAAATTATGTGAGAAAATGCCCAGATTGCCAGAAACAAAAGTACACAGTTCAAGTAAAAGAACCAATGGCCATCACTTCAACGGCACACACTGCTTTCTAATAAATTTTCCTAGATTTAGTTGGACCTTTAGATAAGGACAATAATGGATATTCATATATTCTAACAATACAGTGCGAGTTGTCAAAATATCTATGTGCTTTTCCACTTATTACAAAAACAGCAGCAGAAGTAGCGCGAACTTTTGTGGACAACTTCGTGCTTCATCATGGTGTGCCGAAGGAAATCGCTACCGACAGAGGTACTGAGTTTATGGCAGATACGGTAAAAGAGGTATGTGCATTGCTTAATATTAAAAAACTTAACTCAACTGCATATCACCATCAAAGCATAGGAGCTTTAGAAAACTCACATAAAGGTTTGTCCACGTTTCTTCGTATTCAAACGGAACAAAAATCAGAATCCTGGAGTACTTGGCTACCGTATTGGAGTTTCGCTTATAACACTTCTGTAAATACGTCTACTAAATTCACTCCGTTTGAATTAGTTTACGGTAAAAAGTGCATTTTGCCAAGCAATCTCACTCAAAAAATTGACCCACTATATAACTATGACAGTTACCCTCTGGAACTAAAATACAGGTTACAGGTATCACAAACGCAAGCACGCAAAAATTTAATTAACAGTAAGTTGGAAACAAAACGTAGGTATGACACTTATGTTAACCCCACACATTATAACCCAAATTACAAAGTTTTAGTAAAAAACGAAACAGGCAATAAACTCACAAGCTTATACTCAGGACCCTACAAAGTTATCAGAGACATTTCACCAAATGTGGAAATCGAAATTAATGGTAAAACTGATGTTATACATAAAAACAGAACAAAGCCCTATTATGACTAATGTACTGCATTTGCATTGTAAAATTTTACCAATATAATAGTATAGTATTGTAAAAAAAAAAAAAAAAACAAACTGTCGTTGTCGTGTCTAGTTACTAAGCGAAATGTAACCATAAACTAGTAATAAGCGTCCAATATTATGTACTTAACCAATTTATATTGCTATTCTATTTATATTGCTAACCAAAAAAAAAAAAAAATGAAAAAACCTAGGGCCTATTCTTTTTTTTTCCTTTTTTTTTCTCCCCCCGGGGAGGTGTCGTGTATGTAGAGGCACCTTTATATTATAATTACTTCTATGTGTGTTACAGTATAAAACAGGTAACAATATTTCAATAAAGACAGTATTTACTCATCATTCGCCTTGGTATCATTTCGCTCCAATTCCCAACATTACACTGCTATCATCATATGCCTAGCCTTTTCTCAACTATGTTGAAGTCGGCTTCCAGTTTTACCGGATGCAGCTGAATACTAGTATTTTACATGGAGCGACTGCCTATCTGACCTCCAGAACCCAGTAACCAGTACTGGGTGATACGATACCCCTTGGTAAGTCAGGAACAGTCCACTGCTAATGTCACTGTAAATTGTAGAATCTACTCTTCTATTTTTATTTTTGGAACGTAGTTCCTTATCGCGGTTTAATAAGAGTGCAATTTAGTAAAAATCGTTACGTAAGAAAATGCCGTATGCTGTGTGTGTGTGTGTAGTAGGAGGTACTACACAAGAAGGCCATACCCTTCGTGGTTAATAATAATAATAAATATTTTTATAATATAATATTTTTCTTCAAGGGTGTCGTTTTTGTGGTTTTTGGGGTTTTTGATAATGAAAATGAGGTCAAGATGAAAATCCAAGTTGGCGCCGATAATTATAATATAATAATAAATTACGTTCCTTACGGGGCCCCCGACCGCACAATTTTTTTTTCAGTGCTTTTCATGGTTAGGTTATCTGAGGTTTTTTTCACACGGGTTACCATTTAATTTTTTTATTAAAATTTAATATCCAAAACAAAACTAAAACACCACCGTACATGCCCACTATTCCCAACCTCCTCTCCTTATGTTTCCACAGAATCAACACTACGCGGCTCGCGATTAACAATAAGATATTAAATTGCAACCCACCCCCTGAGTAAACAGGAATCAATCATCGCTCCATCACGAGCCGGAAGAGGGTTAACTCTATTCAAATAGCTCGCAATCGCCGAATATTCGCCTCGCAACGAAAATAGGACACGCGTGTTTGCGGATGACTTTCGCATAGTTTGTAGATCGTTCCATGTGATCGGGTTATGGGTATGTAGATTTAGATCGATTCAAGGATTATATAAGGATCAGATTGTTGGATGATTTAGTTGTGTTCTGGTCCGTGATAAATCCGGCATGTCCTAGAACGAATCATATGAGACATCCTTCAACCCATACAGGGCTTGCCCCTTATTACATCACCATACCAGGCCTTTTCCCCAACCTCCACCTCCCTGTTAGTACTGGGTAATACGATACCCCTTGGTAAGACTGGTTGTCAGACTTTCGGGCCACTGACTGCCTGTAACGACTGTGAAAGATCTATAAATGACAGCGGGGCCAAGGGCTTAATGTGCTTTCCGAGGCACGGAGTAAACTCAGTATCTATATAATGGGTGGTCACCCATCACATACCGACCTAGGCAAGCGCGGCTTAACCTGAAGATTGATCCCTGCAGCTGTTATTATTTAGTCACACGTACTCCTCCCAGAGTTTGCCCCCTATTACGTGAGACTTAAACTTACACTTAAATTTCTGTCCGACCCATCGATTATTATAGTCGTGATGTTTATTTGAATTTTAATGATGTTTTAGTTTCTTCAGTCAAGTCTCTATTATTACGTTACAAAAAAAAAATAAGCCAAATGCTGCATCCACACCGCAGTTACTTTTTGTAGAGCAACGTTTCAAAGTGTTATTTATTGTTAGTATATCTTGCCGTGTTATTATGTTATGCAATGTTGCCTGACTTTTGAAAACAGTCGACACGTGACCACGTGTCGACTGTTTTCAAAAGTCAGACAGGTAACGATAACATTGTTAGATAATGTTACCTCAACACGCGGTGTGAATCCACCATTAGATAAAACTATGTGTCTAGGTGAATTTGATTTGAATACAAATATCTCAAGAACACTTTCCTCAACAGCCAAAGACGAGGAAACTGTTCCAAAGCCGAAAGTCAAGTTAAATCCTCAAACAGAACCTCAACTCCAACATACCAGAGAAGTAATTACCACTTCAAATTCACCTCCACCATCAAGCGAACTTTATTACCAACAATTACAAACTTACATAATAGTTTAATGCATTTCCTTCTAGAAATTTCCCTACGTAGTTGCTTACTTAAAACGTACTCCAACTAAAAGTGTGGAAATCTGAGTGAGTGTTTGTATGTTTGTGTAGCAATCACTGTTTAAAAGCTGAACTGATTTGGATAGAATGGCACCATTTGGCCTAGCACGAACTAGCCTAGCGAAGTAATCAGAACGTGTATTCGAATTATTCAAAATTGATATAAGTGTCGATTCTGTTGTGCACAAACTAAACTTAATTGGCTATTGCTATCTTTTACTAAAAGGCAGTGCGCGAAGGGGACGGCTATAGCTATGAACTAAGTTAGAGATGTCAAACTAGGTTATGCCTTGCGCTTCACCGTGTTTTTAGTCGACATGTTTTGACATTTGTATGGAAATATTAGTTCCAACTAAATTTGACAGCTCTAAATTACGTCCGTCTCTTTCTCGTTTTAATAGAGAGAAAAATATAGCAATAGCTTAAATTAACTTAAGTTTGTGCACAACAAAATCGATACCATTATTTAGTTTTACGATTCTCTTTATATCTTTTGGGTTTTAATTGTGTTTATAGAAAAAAAAAAAAAGTATTTACGATTCAAACATTTTCGAATTATGTTGCGTTTGGCCGTAGGTAGGTCCTTTAGATTAGGATATCATCATCATCATCATCATTTCAGCCGAAAGACGTCCACTGCTGGACATAGGCCTCCCCCAAGTGTCGCCACATTGACCGGTCCCGTGCGACTCGCATCCAGCGGATCCCCTCAACCTTCTAAGATTAGGATATCGAATACTTTAAATTCTCATGAGCTGGTTTTGATTTCTTTTTTCACTATCCGACCCTACTCAAGCAACGTTGCGGGTAAAAGCTTGTCTTGCATAAACTCACTAAGTGCTTGTAACTCATCAACTATCAGTTCGCATAGAATTTCTTAACTCTGTAATTACTTTGCGTTGAAGTGTAAGGAGTTTCCATGCTATAGTAAACTTTAGAGGCTTATTCTAATGGGCTTATTTCGGTGTATCGGGAATTTTGGGAAACACTTGCAGTTATATAAGAGTTTGCTAGTTGAGTTTATTAGTAAGTAGTAAGCTTGTTTTTGGCGAAACTTTGAGAGATACCAAATTTTGATTGTGAAGGACTACCCTTGGGAATTGTTAGCTGATATTGTAAAATTATGTAATGGGTTTGCACTAAATGGTTGTGCAAATACCATGTACTAGATGGCGTACCTACCTTAAATGAGCAGACATAATATAAAAAAGACTCTGACCGAAGCTGAAAGGCACTTGTTCTCCTCATCATTGCAATATTTTTTTTGTTCTAGACCATACCTAGCAACATTCTAGTTACGGATATATTTGAGGTCAAAGTTTGGGGGCCAACTTTTTCACAAGCCTTTTTTTAATACATGTTTTTAGGGTCCCGTAGTCAAGGAACCCTTATAGTTTCGCCATGTCTGTCCGTCCGTCTGTCCGTCCTCGCTTAATCTCTGTGACCATTAGCACTAGAAAGCTGAAATTTGGTACCAATATGTATATCAACCACGCCGACAAAGTGGTAAAATAAAAATTGGAAAAAAATGTTTTATTAGGGTAGCCCCCCTATATGTAAAGTGGGAAGTGATTTTTTTTTTTAATTTCAACCCTAACGTGTGATATATTGTTGGAAAGGTATTTAAAAATGAATAGGGGTTTCCTAACATCATTTTTTGATAATGTCAATAATTTCGGAAATAATCGCTCCAAAAGTAAAAAACAATGTGTCCCCCCCCTCTAACTTTTGAACCATAAGTTTAGAAAATATGAAAAAAGTTTGAAAAGTAGAACTTTATAAGGACTTTCTAGGAAAATCATTTTGAACTTGATGGAAACAACAGTTTTTGTACAAAAAAGACAAAAAGTTGTACAAAATAATTTCTGGACTAAGTTTGTAGTATATTCGTATATGCAAGCATTTTTACATAATGGATACCCACCTTTAAACTCATAAGTGGGAACACTTATTGTGACGGACGGGAAACTACGGAACCCTACACTGAGCGTGGCCAGACACGCTCTTGGCCGGTTTTTAATGTAATAACTTCACTTTAAATACTTCCACGATCCCCACACTATTCAATCCGTCCACCAGCATAATGTTTTGAGTGCGTTACATTGAGTTTTACTGTACAATGTAAAAAAAAAAGTCAAACCCAGTAATATTTTTGGCGTAGGTTTACTTAGTTTGATGTACAGAATGCTTGGTTAACGGCTTCGTCAAGAGTTTGTTTACACCCTGTACACCTCATTCTATGTTAAAAGTATTTTAAATGGCATAACCCTGGGCCATGCTCTGTTTACCTACGTGCTTTTCGTTAAGGCGTGAAAAGTTAACGGACAGAGAGACTGTAAGATATTTCCACTGTTAGAAACTTCCACCTTTTCCCCGGGCGATAGGCAGAAACAATAGACCGCCGCTTGCCACGATCCCCACATGACTGATTTACATTGATCCAGTAGCTGGTTCCAGCTTCACAGGATTCTAGCGCAGGATTGGCATTGACACTGGATCAGGCCGTTTACATTCAGTCCAGTAGACAGTCTTACTTTGTTGAGGACATTACGAGGCGACGACTGGCCATTGCGTTTACACAGATCCAGTGCAACTGGCACGTGGTGCGCAGTGTATGGGGGAGGACACTGGATTGAAAAATAGGAACGTAGTCTATTCTGATCCAGCGCTGGATACTGGACGTTACTACGTACTGGATTGTAACATGTTTACATTACGGGCCGTTTACATTCAGTCCGTACATTACGAGGCGACGACTGGGCATTGCGTTTACACGGATCCAGTGCCACTGACATGTAGTGCGCGGTGTACGGGGGGAGGACACTGGATTGAAATATAGAAACGTAGTCTATTCCGATCCGATCTGATCATATACGCAAACCGGTTGCGAGTACTACACGGTATGGACCTGAGCTTTCTGAAAGAACACCATTAAAATATCAGTGTATGCCCATCTAGGTCCACATGGTTCTATACGTGGCCCCGGAACACAAAGGGCGATGAAGGAACATAGATGGGTTTTAGTCAGTAAAAGTCTGACACTCCCTCCTGCTCCGCTCAGAGCGGGAGGAGTCATTTGATGATTTCCCATCCGAAAAAAAAGTCTGTATTTTCTTATAATATGTATGTATTTCACTACTCATTAACTATGTCTATACATACAGATATGTACATGTAAAGGATAGAAACAAATTAGTGCGGTAATCGTTTAAAACCGCAAGTCCATGGTATGGTGTGCACTCGACGGGCGTTGCGGGATGCGCCCTAAATGCGGTCGCTATGTCCGCATGCTTCATACCCAGGTGTTCTGAAAATACGGTTATGTATCCTAATGGCAGAGTGGTTTTGGAAATGAAATAAATTCTCACATGGTTTAGAATTGTTGGCTGAGCGATTGGCTGTGCTGCGTGTCGCAGATTCGATTCCCGTACGGAAAAAATATTTGTGTGGCCTATAGGCAGTTGTTCCGGGTCTAGCTTTTTCTGCATGTGAGTTTAAATGTTTGTAAACGCACCCATAATACAGGAGAATTTCCTAGAGTGAGGCAAGTCATGCAACATTGCAGCCGAAAAAAGACGGGGTAGGTAACTAAGTATGTTATATGTTTGTCTGAATCATTCACTCTATATCGATTCCCGCTATGTCGATTCGCGAAACAAATGACATCGAATATAACAATACAAGACAGTTAAAAAAATTGGAGCAGTCTTTGGGGACTGCCGATAGAAGTGAAAACAAAAAGTACACAGGCCCCGCCCCAGTCGTAGCACTAGTTATGCCCCGCGCATGCATATGTGGTGCTACGCCGTAGCGGATGCTACGAGTGCTACGAACGGCTACGAAGCGTGACCGCACGTTACGTTACGTGACGATGACTTCAATGTTTTTACTTCACCCAAAAAGTGCTCAACGCGCCTAAAGAAGTTTTCACTTCAAAAACAAATATAAAAAAATAAACTCAACGACTGATCGAACCAAGCGAGGCAGATATGTGATCACTCAAACCAGATCTCTTAACAAACGAAGGGATTACTCTGGATTTCCATGCGATAGGTTCTGCGAACTGACGCCCCAACTATAGCAGTGCATTGAGTGAAGGATAAACAACACAAATAATAAACCTGCTCTGTACAATAGAAATTGTTTTCATGGTTAGTCAGTCAGTTAGTAAAGTCTATAAATAATTTGCTTTGACATCATCGTAGCATAACAGTTAGTTAGACTGGACCCATCTCTAGGATCAGAACCAATCAGCAATGATTGCTCATTTGAAACTCAGATCTCCATGTAGCCATATAAACGAAACCACTCAAAAAGATAAAACATTCTCTTTTTCTAACAAAGTGACCTCAGAATAGAAATTAAAATCGGCATGTATCAACAAAAAGGCCAACAGATAAATGCTATGTTGGGCCATTCAGCGTGATGAGGCGATGCTTAAGCGCTTTAAAGCGATTTAAGCCAAAGGATTTTACGGCCGACAGATTTCAGATATCCACGCCTGCGGACAAGCTGACGGGGGCTATTACGTGTGGGGATGGCTGATGGAAATTGCTATGGATATTTTGTGACATTTCCAGTCTGCTCGGGAGATGGAGCTATAATGGATGAATGTTTAAAATTGCGGATGACGTTACACTAGGTACATACTCTACTAGATTTAACAATATTAAGTTGTGTTTCTGTAACTAACGCATGTTTACCCGAAAATGCATACTCCTCGTTTTAATTTTATTCTTAATAATAATATATTTTTTATTTTTTTCTATTTATTTTTATAGTGTTTATATAGAAATATTTAAAAATGTTAAAAATATGTAAAATAATGAATAAAGAAAATAATAATACTATTTCTTTATCTTTTGAAATGAAAGAAAGATTAAATTTAAAATCAAAATCAAAATCAAATCATTTATTTCAAGTAGGCCAGTTGCAGGCACTTTTGAATTGTCGAAACAAAGATGAAAATTAAATGTAGCTACAGTCCCAGTCACAAGACATAAAAACTGTGAAAGTACTGTAGTTGCCCGTTCCCTAGCGTAGATCTCTATGGAGAAGAACGGGCAAGAAACTCCATGGACACTCTTTTAAATCATAAAATTGTTACAAAATCTTGGTTACATCATTCGTGTTGAGATGGTATATTATGTGAGAACAATTTTTTTTTTTTTTTTTTTTTATTTATTGGGGAAAACAAACAGTGACACATTACATTAATATAAAAAACAATATAAACAAGTATGAGTAAATGTGTTACCAACAACATTTTCCACGGAATACATTAAAAAATACAAGCTTTACAAACCATGCAAGTTTAGACCTACAAACTAAAATAATTTATGAAATATCGGTGTTATTTTTTTATAGCTATCTAATTTATCATTTAAAACTATTATTAGGTATATATTGAAGACAGAAAAAAAAAAAAGATAAAAAACAATATAAACAAGTATGAGTAAATGTGTTACCAACAACATTTTCCACAGAATACATTAAAAAATACAAGCTTTACAAACCATGCAAGTTTAGACCTATAAACTAAAATAATTTATAAAATATCGGTGTTATTTTTTTATAACTATCTAATTTATCATTTAAAACTATTATTAGGTATATATTTAAGGCAGAAAAAAAAAGAAAAACAAGGTATGCGAATAATTATGCCTAATCAATGCCTAGTGTTTTCAAAATTACATTTTTGAATTTACCAGCAGAGAGAGCAAACATGTCAACATCATTGAAACGTTTGTTGTAGTTACTGGTAAGTCGACGCAGAGGTGCCCGCAGACCTGCGTTATTATGACACGAGCTAACGGCAAACAGCGGCCGTGCTCGCACCCCGCGACATACTGTCGTTCTAGGAACGATGTAACTTATTTTATTTCGAATATCAATACAGTCATACACATTACTACACAAATCAAACAAAAATACCATCTCCAAGAGAGTGCGTCTAGATTTCAGATCAAGTAATTTATACTGTTTAAGTGAATCATTATAAGATACGGGTGTACAAAAGCAACGGTAATGCATGGCTTTTAGAAATTTTCTTTGAACCTTTTCAATACGATCTGAGTATTTATTATAAAAGGGATTCCACACCGGCACTGCATATTCAAGCTGTGATCTGATAAGAGACTTGTACAGATATAAATAGGTAGATGGCCGTTTAAAGTCCTTCGCGGACCTCATCACAAAACCGTACATTCGATAGGCATTATTGACCACTTTATCAATGTGGGTATCAAGATGAAGTTTATCGTCGAGAAGAATCCCGAGATCACGGACAAGTGATACCCTTGATAATGAAATACCATCTAAAGAGTAAGGGTACTTGAGAGCAATCGCAGCAATCCGCTGTCCTGCAAATTTTTGATGGGCCTGTAAATCTTGAGGTCGTCCGCATAAAGCAAGACTTTAGAGTTTTTAAAACAAGACGTGATGTCATTTATAAATAATATAAATAGTAGCGGTCCTAAAATCGAACCCTGAGGCACACCGGAAGTCACGTCAATAGTAGTGGCAGAGCTGAAACCATTAATTACAACTCTTTGAGTTCTATTCGTGATGTATGAAGTGAACCAACGAAGTAGATCACCACGTATGCCGTTAAATGAAATTTTATTTAGGAGCAACTCATGGTCAACCTTGTCGAATGCTTTCCGAAAAATGTAGTAAACAATGTAGCAAGATGTGCACGTTAAAAGTGTCCATAGTAAAAACAAAAAATACAATTAAAAAATAACATTAAAATAAGCCACGGCAACTAAGAGATGACCAGTCACAACTGACAGCGCCCGTTCACGAACATGACGCATGGATCAGCACCATTTAACTCAACCATTTTGTAGGGAACCAAATGATCGGACACACGCGCCACCATCAGCGAGACATTAGACTCACGCGAGACTAAGACTTTGAAAGTCATAATTTCAACTAGATCTTAGAACATTTGAGGCAGTTATATGAGGTATGTTTTACTCTGTGGTAGAACCTGGATATATTCATAAACAGCTTACGCCTTTGCCTCAAAAAAAATAAAAAAAAATAACCATACGCCTGATTTTTGAGTTGTTTCGTGCTTTGGTGTGTTTCAGTGGGTGTTTAGTCTGAACGGACCGCTGTCAATTTATTTTAAAGAAAACTTTTTACTACTGCTTTATAATTCCCATAGCAATAGCAATAACATACATAATCGGCACCCTGTCGTCGCCTGCGGACAGCGCGGACTGTTAGTCCGAAATTGCGAAACCGCGTGCGGTGGGCGCGCCACACTCTGGCGCCAATATTGGCACCAACGTATGCAAAGCGGAGCTTTAAGTAGCTTTGTAGGTGTGCCGTGGTAAATACATGACATTTTTTAGATGCTTTGGATACATTTAGCTGCTCTTCTGTGTCTGAATGTAGAGATGTGTTAGCAGTATGATGGGAATTTTGGAATACGTGGTGTTAAGATAGGTACTGGTGTCGATCCCCTGTCGTTTACAAACTAAACCAAATTTAAGTTCAGTGCATCTTTTTCTTTCTATTTCACTAAGAAAAGGACAGAAGATAAATTTTAGTTATGTTCTGTCAAATTAATCAGCGCCATACAGTTTTAGACGCGATTAAAAAGTTGACTACTAAAATTACATCAAATTACGTCAGGTGCTGACTAATTTGACAGGATTAAACTAATATTTATCTTCTGTCCTTTTCATAATGAAATAGAAAGAAAAAGATGCATTCAACTTACATTTAGTTTAGTTTGTGAACAAGGGAATCGGCACCACTGTTGCTATGTAGTTTTTAAACTGATATAGTCACTAAGACTATCATTATCACTGAAAACGGGATATTTACCATTGTTTAGAACAGTCTAAACATATAGAGTAATATAATATTATTTTACATATTCTTAGTGTTAACGAAAATAGTAATAATTTTAGTTAATAAGCTTGCAACACTTTTTAGGGTTCCGTACCCAAAGGGTAAAAACGGAACCCTATTACTAAGACTTCGCTGTCTGTCGGTCTGACCGTCTGTCCGTCTGTCCGTCTGTCTGTCACCAGGCTGTATCTCATGAACCGTGACAGCTAGACAGTTGAAATTTTCACAGATGATGTATTTCTGTTGCCGCTATAACAACAAATACTAAAAACAGAATAAAATTAATATTTAAGGGGGGCTCCCATACAACAAACGTGATATTTTTGCCGTTTTGTCTAATGTATAGATAATGGTACGGAACCCTTCGTGCGCGAGTCCGACTCGCACTTGGCCGGTTTTTTGTGCTATTTTTTCCTTTGTGTTGTGGCAATACTTTTTTCTCCTCTTGTATGATTGCTACGTGAAACGGTGTGCCGCTCGACTGTATTTTTATATTTACAATAAACTCCATAAGTTTTAAGTTTCCACGCATTTTACTTCGTACAACCATGTTTAATATTTGTTTTGAGTTCCCGATATTACTGTTTAACGGGAACTCAAAACAATTGTTAATATGGTAAATATCTCGTTCTGACAAAGTGGTTAGCTAAATGTTGTGGCTCTGGTCAGCTTTGACAAGAATATTTATGGTCAGTAAACAAAGTCAGCTGAGGCGATACTAGTGTAGCGTAAAAGTATCATAATTGAACAGCAAATAATATTATATTGATTGGCTCTAGTTCAAAGCTGCTATTTCGGCCACTGCCGCGGGAAAGCGTCGTTAAAGCAACGACCAATGGTTTAAGAGTATAAGATAATTCCCTTGGAATGTTTGGAATAGACCTACACTCAGCATTGCATGGCCAAAGGTTGAAAAAGAATAAGAATTGCCTTTAAGATTGAGATGTGCTGAGTACTAAGTACACACATCAAAAAAAGTTTGTGATCACTAGCATAAGCTGATATAATTATTTAAATTGAACTTTATCAAGAATTATTACATTTTGATACAAGTGGAGAAAGTTTGTTATTGCAATCGAGGCGGAATTATAACACACGAGCCGTAGGCGAGGGTGTTTTTGAGCCGAGAATTGCAATAACAAATGTCCACGTGTATCAAACGACGTTTTTCAATACACTTTTGAAGAAATAAAATAAAATAACGAATAATATTTTTGTCACGAACTATGAAACTATGATTTATATTTTCTTTTTTTTTCGCGCTTTGGTCTCGCCAGGTTGAAAGAGAGGCAATGGTATGAAGCCGTTAAACAGCCTAATATAAAAAATAGATTTATTTTATGTTTTTGAATTCAGAACACAAATAAATGTTAATTTGTGTATAAAAGTAACTATTAGTTTTAAATAATCATGTTTATCTATGATATTCTATTTAAAAACACAATTTGAAAATTCAAAAAATATTTATGCCGTAAAGACGCGTAGTGCTTTGACAAAATAAAAAAAAAAACATTCACCTCAGACTATAGACATTGAACCAATTTGGACTAAGTATAGGTATAGTTATCTGTGGCAATTTTCATTCCCGCACACGTGCAGGAAAGTGGAAAAAATCGCACACGTGTGAAATACATTGCATGTTGTACCTAATCGTAGTGCGTTATGGACCAGTTTTCGAGAAAGTGTATTGAAAAAAACTTTGTTGTGTGTTTTCCTTAAATAGAATATCTAACTATTTTTTTATCTACACTTCTACACTAATATTATAAAGAGGAAAGATTTGTATCTTTGTGTGTATGTTTGTAATGAATAAACTCAAAAACTACTGCGCCAATTTCACCATTAGAAAGCTACATTCACTCTGAGTAACATAGGCTATATTTTATCCCCGTACTACCACGGAAACGCGAATTACGCGGGTGAAACCGCGTGACGTCCACTAGTTTTTTTTTATGAAAACGTAACAAAAAGATTTCGAATTTTCAAAGTGATCACAAACTTTTTTTGATTTGTGTTCATTTAGAAATAAACAATAATTTTCTTCACTGACTTTCTCCCTTCCTCATTTTGAGTAACACACTGCATCTGACCATTCCCTAAAAGTAACATTTTTAAATATTTTGAAGTACACAAAATAATCAATACAACATCAACAACTTTATAAAATCGAACGCGAACTACATACATATACAAATACATCAAAAAACACAAAACAATCTGGCATCCCGCGGTATAACAACAACCCCAAGGTAACTCTGCTCACCCCGCGGTTGATGGCGCGTTTATACCCTGTAACGCGAGCTAAGTGAATCAAACTGTCATTCTAGCCGTGTTACTGAGAAGTCGCTGAAAGATTAGGAAGGATAAGTTCGTGTGTCGAGCGAGAATATTACAATTATAGGAAATAGGTATGCATGTAACTTTCCTCTTAAATCCATAAAATACAGTATTAACAAGCCAAGAAAAGTATTAAAAGTTAAATTCAACCACTGCTTGTCGCTCAAAAATAATATTAAACTCCTGCAATTTTGTATGACAGTTCAAACGTCCGTGACTGTCGCGGATATGATGCGACGTCATTTACCTCATCCTGCCTTGTTTACATCTAATTTTTTGGCCTTATTATAGTAATTTTACTAATTGCATGTGCTTTATTCAAGCAAACATTGCGATAACGATATTATAATAAAATCTTAGTGAAACTTTAACTTTTTTAACTACTTTTACTTTTTTTTTTTTAAAAGGTAGGTGAAATTGTGGCTTGACGTGAAGGGCACGCGCGTGCGTTTAAGCTCTGGCATTCTTATGAATACAGACAGTTTGATATTTAAACCTTATGGTTTAAATATCAAACTGTCTTGCTACGAGAGTAGAGACTTTAATTTTTATGATTCTAAAATTTTTAGCATTTTCATAGCAAAATACTTACAAAATATACGAAATCGTTTAAGCAGTCGGTACTGACTCATCGAAATATGAGTCTTTGTCGAAGAGACAAACAACCTAAGTGGTTGTTTGTATTTCGATGAGTCATCAAAATTTTCAGTTTTATGAAGGACTTAAAGAATTCAAACATAAAGGGTGTAAAACACCTCTTAACGAAGCCGAAAAGCACTTGTTCTCCCCGTCAGTGCGATCATTTTTTTGTTCTACACCATACCTGGGAACCCTCTAGTTACGGAGATATTGGGGGTCAAAGTTTCAACGTTTTGACAAGTTTTTTTTTAAATACATGATTTTAATGTAAGATTTTTACTTTAAACACCTCCACGACCCCTGTACTATTCAATCCATCCATCAGCACAATGTTTTGACTGCGTTCCATTGAGTTTTACCATAAAACATAGTTTTTCACCCCAAAAAAAAAAGTCGTTTCCCAGCAATAATTTTTGCGTAAAGTTACTTAGATGTACAGAATGCTTGGTTGACGGCTTCGTGATGAGGTCTTTTACACCCTGTATAACTGCGATCCATGTTATGTCCAACGTAGGTCCTGTATGCGACCTGTGCTTACTTTTTGTTTAATATCTCCCTTGCAGAAGAGGGTGCAACTCCCTCCCTTTACAAAATCACTTTCACTCTGAATGTACACCTTTAATTTTATTTTTTATGTTCTTCAGATTTTCTGTGAAACTCTTTGTACAAGTAATCTTATTATGGTGCAATTTATTGCAATATTGTTGGATAAAGGGGAAATTGAGAGCTTTAGCTAAATAATAACAGCCGCTTGGGTCGATTAAGCAGCGCTTACCCTGGTTGGTCCGTGGATGGGTCATTACATATCGAGTTTCCTCCGTGCCTCAGAAAACACGTTAAGCCGTTGGTCCCGCCCGGCTGACATTTTCAGATCTTTGACAGTCGTTACAAGTAGTCAGTGACCCGAAAGTCTAACAACCAGTCTTACCAAGGGATGTCGTATTACCCAGTACTAACTGGGTTGTTGAGGTTAGAAAGGCAGTGGCTCCATGTAAAATACTGGTAATCAGCTGCATCCGGTTAGACTGGACCCCGACATACTTGGGCAATGGCTAGGAAGACGATGATCATGTTTGATTAAAGGGCCAGATTTATAAAATAATGTATTTTAAGAACAGCCGGCTTTATAAAGTCACTTGGCTTCGTACAGAAAGTATTTGTATGTCGCTAACGATGACCATAGTTTCTGCAAGCCGCTATTTTTAAGCACCTTCAACTTTCTTAGTGTTTCTCGAAACACATGAATATCTAACACTGTTTTAAGCTTTCACGGTTTAAAACTTAACTTATATTTTCACTTACTGGATAAGTATCTTCCGTGATTGTTCATTGTTCAATGAACAATCACGTAAATCATCAAAATCATCACCATCATCGATCATATCGATCATCGTCATCATAATCGTCATGTATATGGGCCCTATCAGAATACCAGCGCTGTGACATTGTTTTAATGTTACAGCACCATGCTGAGAAATGAAAATAAAATAATGATGCCTTTTGGCTTCGAACTGGACTAATTTCGTTTCTTTTTTTTTCTCTATGTTTAGTTTTTATTAGTTGTATATACTGATAATCTAACCATTTTTTGTGTGTTTTGTCCTGTCTGGGCATATAAATGTTTTTTCTTTTTTTTTAAATATTTCTAGTGATAACTTGAAAAATTGACTTACGGTTTAGTTTTTGAGTATGCTCAAAACCCCGAACTATAAAGTCAAAGTGAATATTCCAATATCAACTAAGTTAAATCTAAGAGGCCATCAATCATAAAACACTAACTTACTTGTGTAACTTAGTTTGACTTTCATGGACTTTTGAAGTCTATCTTATAAGTATGTAAAACTAAAATGAAAGAAAAAGGTTTTCTTTATAATCTGAAATCATTTTTTAACACAGACGTTAAAAGGGAAATTAAATAAAATACTTTAATAGAATTTAAAGTAAAAATAAGTTCAGGGAGGATAATATTATAAAAGTTTGTTGCTATAAATATTGTTCTCTAGTCTAGACTGTTTTCGTTAATGTCGGTCTACAGGAATGATGACCGACTAAAAAAATATGATTCTGTTTAGTCCGTCAGTTAGGTAGATTATCGAAAAATATTGGATACGTTTTTTTTTTGTTTTATCAAATTAATAAAAATTGGCGAAGATAAAACGTGTCAAAGATCATGAGTGGGGGGTTTGTGACGTAACATTTCCGTAAAAAAATTCTCAAATGTGACGTCACACGAGTTTTCGACGCACTGTATTGTCTTCATTTTTGTTTACGTGAAAAAATAAAAATAAGTGTTCAATATATTTTGGAAATGTATCTGACGGACTAATTAGATTTTTTTTTGTCATCTACCCTATTCCAGCGACTAGACTACGCATCGACGCACGAAGTTCTAGAGTCTATAGTTTGACCAAGACATATCGTTTACCCAATGACGATGAAGTGGTCTGAGGTCTGAGGTCCCTTGAGTCACTCCATGTAAAATTGTGGTATTTGGCGGCATGCAGTAAGACTGGAAGCCAACTACAAACGTAGTTGGGAAAAGCTAGGCATGATAGTCTTACATCCGTATCTATAAACAAGTTAAAGTGATTACTTGCGTAAAATTAATTATTTAAGATATGATTTCTATTCTGAAGTTTCATATTGCTTGAAGTTAGATCTGTCAAAATTTAGAATTCATAGCTGCAGCTTTGCTTTCTTTGAATCTTCTAACTTTGCTTAAATTCTTGTCTATGACATAACATGTATGGTATTGCATATTTGCATAAGCAATTACTTTAATTTGACTATATGTAGATACGGGTTTTATTGTCGGGTTCCGAATTCAGAATGTGAAGTTGAAAACCCGTCATGTGACAAACGAGAAAAAAAATCCTATTTCTTATACTGGTGTGACAATCTGGTATGACTACGAGTCGGCAACGTCAAACACTACTTCAGCAGTAGTAGCCTTAGATCACTATGGCTACTACTGCTGAAGTAGTGTTTGAAAATCAAAATCTAATGATAAAAAAGAGGACACTTTCTCTACGTCGAAAATAGCCGAACAATACAAGCGTTTATCTATCTCGGATTTCTGTATTAAGAAAATGTACCTTTTTATGTATGTACCTATATCTCTTCTCACATCCCTCGAAACCACTTGGCAGCCATTTTCTCAGATGTAAGTAGCACGTGCATACATAAACATACTCGTCCAGTGGGCAGTGATTGATGACGCGTCGCCGACAAGACTGATGCAGTGTGCCGCTGACCTTACGTGGAACATCCTCCATCACGGCATTAACTTATTGGTAGATCTAATAACGGAAGGTATTTTTTGTAGTAGTGATTAATACTGGATGACTTTTTTATCACTTTCCAAAAAAAAATGGGTATATTAGGTGAACGGAGTAGAAGCTTATGGTATACTTAGTTTTATTTTTCTTTTTTCCACAGTTTAGAAAAAAAATGATACTTCATCAAAAAACGCTACAAATTCCAAGTAAACTTTTCATATTAGAACAAAGAAAGAGAAATTTTGAAAAAAAAAACAAAATATATCGCATTTCAAATCAAAGGCGTATGATTGAATTTCGTTTTTTTTTTTTTGTTTCGGAAAAAAAAAAACTAAGCATGCCATTTGCTTCTACTCCGCTCACTTATTATTCCCATTTTTTTTGGAAAGTGATAAAAAAGTCATCCTTTATAGTTGGTGTAACGCGAATGGATAAAATAAGAAATGAGAAAATAAGAGGAAGTCTGAAAGTGGCGCTGGTGACTGAAAAGTTGTGTTGTAATCTGTTGGCTTGGTATGGGCATGTGATGCGGAGGAATGAGGAAAATAACAACAACAACAACAGCCCATAACGTCCACTGCTGGACATAAGCCTCTCCCATGATAGAAGGAATTTCCCGTAATCTCCACGCTTGGCAGGCGGATTGGAGATCGCAGTGATGAAAGACTAACAGAAAACGCTGCTGCCCATTCTCAGGTCTACGGAAGCGCAAGGTGTTCTGCCTCAGACATTAGTCGCCTCATACGACACCCGTGAGTGTAATGGGTTGGTTCTATTCTACTTTGCCGGATACCACACGGCTAAGGAAAATGACGTGAGGACAGTTTTGAGTATGAATGTGGATGGGTATAAGAGTAGAGGAAGACCAAAGAAACGATGGATGGACTGTGTGAAGGATAGTATGGCAATAAAGGAGGTGTCTGAAGAGATGACGAGTTATAGAGAAGTATGGAAGAGGAAGACATGTTGCGACGACCTCAAATAAATTGGAATAAGAGCAGCCTAATGATAAAACATGTATGCGTCTGAACGTCATCATCTGCTTAGCCTTTTCCCAACTATGTTGGGGTCGGCTTCCAGTTTTACCGGATGCAGCTGAATACCAGTATTTTACATGGAGCGACTGCCTATCTGACCTCCACAACCCAGTTAGTACCGGGTAATACGATACCCCTTGGTAAGACTGGTTGTCAGACTTTTCGGGCCTCTGACTACCTAACGACTGTCAAAGATCTACAAATGACAGCCGGGACCAACGGCTTAACGTGCTTTCCGAGGCACGGAGGAAACTCGGTATGTAATGCGGTCACCCATCCACAGACCAACCTAGGCAAGCACGGCTTAACCTAACGATCGACCCGAGCGGCTGTTATTATTTAGCCACGAGCTCCTCTGAGTATGCGTCTGAACGTAATGTGAGAAATTGTAGACATAATCAATTAAACTTTAAATTTATCTCACATAGATTTAAGACGAACTTATTTTTTGTAGCTTTCTTTATCGTGTGGTTAGTGTCTAACCTGGTGTCAAAGTTTTTATGGGCCTCTGACTTGGCTTAACATGCCATCGAGAAATATCTCTCAGGCATGCTGGTTTTCTCATGATGTTTATCCTTCACCGAAGCAAGTGATAATTATACAGTACGCACATGAATCGGAAAAATCAAAGGTGCGTGCCTCGGGTTCGAACTGGAGACCTATGACTTGGCAATCCAACGGTCACACCACTAGGCTATCACTGTATTTTTGTAGCTGAAATCGTCCTTCAAATGTGTAGGACATTTTAAGGACGATTACATAGCTAACCAATGTTACGGAAGACATAAAAATTGGTTTCCAAAAACGAAAACTTACTGAAAAATTCCTGCCATCGCTACAAAAACAAAAGTATATGCAGTACAAGAACTTACTTGCATGCAGGGAAATTATTAATTTCATTTTAAAACCTGCAAAACGCTAGCAAAAAGATTCATTATTTGAAAAAAATATGTCCCAGTAAAAGCTGCCTTTTAGATTCCACCAAAACATTCCACGTATGTTTAAAAATATAAATAATTATATCAACACCGCGTCTACTCATCTTGTTACCCTTTAATGAAGTTAAAAAATCATGATGCGTGCCCGAAATTGTATACTTTGCCTTTTAATTATTTCACGAGGTTACGCCCTTTGGTATCAAACCCTACAAATAATGAGGTAGCGAACGTAGGTAAAATGTAAACATGCAACCATGATTTGTGTCTATGGTAACGGCGCCCAAATGAGCCAATTTTCGGAGTAAAAGTTAGAGTTTAAATTGAAATAACTTTCTCACATTGCACTTATGACTTTTTAAAAGGAAGTTGAAGGGTTAAGTCGGACTTCCACTGATTAAAACCACTAGCAACATCAACACTAATATTATACAGAGGTATTTGTTTGTAAGTTTGTTTTTGTGAGGAGCTCGTGGCTAAATAATAACAGCCACTCGGGTCGATCGTTAGGTTAAGCCGTGCTTGCCTAGGTTGGTCTGTGGATGGGTGACCACCCATTACATACCGAGTTTCCTCCGTGCCTCGGAAAGCACGTTAAGCCGTTGGTCCCGGCTGTTATTTGTAGATCTTTGACAGTCGTTAGGTAGTCAGAGGCCCCAAAAAAAAAAGTCTGACAACCAGTCTTACCAAGGGGTATCGTATTACCCAGTACTAACTGGGTTGTGGAGGTCAGATAGGCAGCCGCTCCATGTAAAATACTGGTAGCTGGTATTCAGCTGCATCCGGTAAAACTGGAAGCCGACCCCAACATAGTTGGGAAAAGGCTAGGCAGATGATGATTTGTTTGTAAGTTTGTATGTAGGGGATAATCTTCGGAACTAATGATCCAATATTATTCTAAAAATTCATTCACTGGCAAAAAGCTACATTATTCATAGGTGCTAAAGGTTATAAATAAAATTAAATTTAAGTATGATATATCAAACTATCACATTTGAAGTGCTAGTATGTGAATACACTCATGCCCTAGACAATTTGCCACCAAAAAACACTGAATAAACAAAACAAACTTTAAATATAATTAACTAAAACATAGATTTACTTAGCAACGGGTTGGCCATTAATTTAAGCTTACACTAACTTGGGTAGAACATCGTATCAAAGTTAATCTTTATCATGTTAAGTTCAGACCTTTGACCACTGCAGGAACGGTTTTTATATTACGCGATTTTGTGCGACTTTCGTTTTGCGACTTTTTTGTTTTTACGTAACCATGACGTAGCTAAAAGGGTTATGAAATGACATGAGCTTTTGAGTGGGTTTTATTGTTTTTCGTGCGGTCATTGTTTTTTTTGCGTAAGCTACATTTTAAGGGGTTATTGTACATTCGTCACAAAGTTAATTCGTCACATTTTTGTAAACTCCATACATTGAAAGTATATTCGTCACATGCATAAAAACTATGTGTAAATTCGTCACAAGTCTTCATAGGTACATAATTTACTGGTAGCAAACAAAGTTATTGGTTTTTAGCGCTCGTAATGAAAATGATTTGTAAAATCTTTCTTTTCTCCTGTGCTCCTGCACATGCTATCACACGCTCGCTCGCTCGCTGTATCTATCTTTTTCTAGCCGTACTGCAGCAGCGGAGTAAGGCGGAAAGGCAGCCACTGCCATTCTTTTCGAGGAACAACCCTTCGCAGAGGAAATACAGCCCGTACGATCGAGAGCTGTTGGCAATATACGAGGCAATTAGGACCTTTTTTTTTTTTTTTTTTCGGATAGGAAATCATCAAATAACTCCTCCCGCTCTGGGCGGAGCTTAATTACGATTACGATTACGAGATTACGATTAAGATTACGAGATCTGGGATTACGAGATCTGGGATTACGAGATTGGCGGTGACAGAGGAGGACCCATCCTTCTCTGTCTGCTCGGAGGCAGGGTGAGTGCACACCGAGCCCGCCCTCATTCCTCTGCTGTGCCCTCTGCCTTGCAGAGGATCACGCAGAGGAACGCACCGTTGGTCCTGAATGGACCCTACCCTTGTCAGAATCATTAGCCGCGGCGGTCACATTCCCCGGGGGATAAAAGGAAACTCTCATTTCCTCTCATTCCCCGAAGAAGGATACCGCCGCGTCCAGGGTGCACCGGCCCAGTAGCTGCTCTTCCCTCCAGACGTATCGAGAGGGACCAGCAGCCGCCAGAAACACGTGGAGGACTTCTGACATCGCACCCCAGGCAATCAGGTCCTTCCGTTTCATTCCGCAAAATTCGAAAAATCTGTTTTTTCGGCCGTTTATCATAGATAAACGTTAGTAGTGGATTATACTGTTTGAAAACGATTTTATACTGTTTCAAAGCCTGTACTATTACTACTAGCGATAGACTTGACTGGGGGAGGTTCGGAGAGGTTAGTAGTGGAAGATTTTTTTATAGTATTTAAAAGAAAATATTCGAGTTGAGTCAAACTTATTTCGGAGCGATATTTACTGGATAAAGTCTGTTTGAAGATGGATACGATTACTACAAACGTTAGAATATTGACTGAGGCGGGTTCGTAGAGGTTAGTAGTGGAAACATTTTTGATAGTTAAGTAGTAAAGATACAAGTCGATTAGAAGCTGAAGGCAAATCAACATTTTGCAATAATTAATATATATTTAATTGTAAGTAAAACTGTGATTTTTTTTGTAGACGTAAATATTGACATTAAAAAAACGTGATTATTGTATAATTGTGATTTAATTATCTCTCTATTATTTTTCTTTTTTTTTACCAGCAGTTTATTTTTTATTTTACAAATTACTTTAAACATTTATTTAAATTCAGCCGCCAGTCTCTTGGGGACATTACCAGTTGACAGTGTTGAGGAGTTTTTTGACGCCATTTTTTAAGTTTTTAGTTTAAGTTAGTTAGTTTAGTTTATTTTATTAAATTTGTAAATTGTAAGTAATGTCCATACTTACTGAATACAAATAAATGTGTAATTTGTAAAATAAAAAATATTGTTTTTCTTATAATTGTAATGTTGTAAGCAAATCAGCCACTTGCAATACATGTTTATTTAGGATTAGGCGTGTCACGCTGTCCTTGACAACGCAGCCTTAAAATAGAACAAAACCAGACAATATTAGCGTATATTTTAGCTGTAAGTAGAACTGTGATTTATATGTGAATTTCTGTGATTATTGAAAATAATTAAATAACGTTATAATCTACTTATTGTTTGATTTTTCTGCTATCTGTACGGAAATAAACAATATGGCGAGTTGTGGCGAGTTTACACATACTTTTTTTCGTGGCGAATTAACTTTGTGACGAATGTACAATAACCCATTTTAAGGTTGTATGGAGGTAGGATTAATATCATTTTAGGTAGAGATGGGTAATATTTTGCGTGCAAAAGACGATTTTTTTGACAATGTGGTAAGATCAAAATTCCCGTAAAAACTAGTAGATACACAGACAATGCTTACTGAAGATTAATTAACTTATGAGTAAATTAGCTTTTAAAATCCGCCACAATTGGTTAGGTTAGTAAAATATTGTTCTAAGAAAATTACGCCCGGTTGGTTTGAAGGCTTTTTTTTTTGCTTTGCTCCGGGACGAAACAGGTCAGGCAAACAAAAAAATAAGGGTCATGTTGATCAAATGATGATGCTTTTCTTATTCACATAACACAACATCACGCCTTTTATCTCCGAAGGGTTAAGTAGAGGTGTACCTCTACTAGGTACACCTCTACGAGACCCACATATCACCAGTAGAGACAAGAGGCACACCCACATATCACCAGTTACGTTTATTTCCCATGTAATAGGGGGCGAGCCAATTGCCATCAACTGGACACAGACACACAGCTACAGACTCCGTGGTTGCTATTGAGAAATTTCAGATGGATAAACCCAATAACAATTTGTCCGACCCGGGAATGGAAAACAGAACTTCATGCTCGCAATAGGGTATAATTATGCATGATTTTTTTTTTATCAAAGTGAAATTATTTTTTTTATGTCTATAAAAAATAGTAAGATAGAAGCATTTGAAACTGCTGATTAGACAGAGAGATCCGATAAAGCGAATGACGTCATTCGCTGCATTGACGTACATAATCCATACTAAATTCCGTTTATCTAGAAAGGGATAGAAACAAAAGTTTAAATGGTTATAACTTTTGTATTGTTTGGCCGATTTTTGTCTTGTTTTCGTTTTTTGTCATTATTTTTATAGTACTTTAACATTCCGTATCGAAATAAAAAATATATAATTTATGCATATTCCCTATTGCGACCACTAGACTAACGAGGAGGATGGTTCGGGTTTCGGAGGGTGAGGTGGACGATTTCTCCAAAACGAACTCATCATCGTATCGTATCCGTTCCGTCACCCCAAAACCAGAATCCGACAGTAATTTAAAATGCATAAATCTCCTTGGCTCAGTCGGTCCACAAACTGGATTCCCTCGAGTTTCAACTTTCCGTTTTATGAATAGGTAATCGTTTGCGATGCGATATCCAGTGGACGGGGATGTTATTTATCTATGTCCAGAATATGATACGGTGTTAGGGTATGTGCGGACTCGATGTGAGCGATGTACTTGCATGTACGTGGCATAATTGGGCGTGAGGCTATCCGTGAGTTATTTGGCCGGTGTAACAAAAAGCTCTTTTAAACCTAAATAACGTTTTAGGTTTTTCAGATTTGTGTGTTTTTCACAAACAATAATGATTTTATGAATAACATTGTTGGGTAAGACAGACTAAGAAGACGAAGAAGAATTACTACTTCAAATTATTATACGACGTCTTTAGATTCATTAAGTAGATCCTAAGTGGCTTAAGAGTCCTATTACTATTTTTCGCAATTTTTTTATTTTTACTCCCTGGATCAAAAATTTTCGATCGGCGTACACGAGTCGATAATAATAGCGATCTCCGGATGATTGTCGATTGTTATTGACGAAAAGAGACGAGACTGACATGAGACTGAGGAGCGACTTGAATTGACGCAGAATTATAGTACTTCAATTTTATTTATTGTAATTTTGTCTTATTATATTGACAAACGAAAACTAATGAAACGTATTCATTGTAGATAGAAGTTTTATATCATATTAATTTATTTGATAAAATTTAGTTTATTTGGAATATAACGGACGCTGAATCAAGACATTTATGGCTTAAATTACGCTTTCTTTACGATTTTATCCGTGAAAACTCAAGGAATTTAAAGAAATTCTAGAACTCCAATAAACAAGTAACACATTCAACTTATCTTTTATTTTAGCTTTTTTATGAATTGAATCTAACAATGTGAATTTGAGCGTCAAAGTTCCATCGCCGACGGTTTTTCTTGCGAACTGAGTTCGTAAAATATTTATAGTAAATTACACGAAAAGAAAAATGAAAATGTGTAACTCCAACTTACAAGAAAGAGAATGGCACTATCGTTATTCTTATGCAAATAATTAAAATATCTTACTGCTGCTGAGAATTACTGCGTCAAAAATCATGAATTTGCGTAAAAAATGAAATAGGACTCTTAAAAAAAGTAGAGTAGAATAGTTATTATTTGAATTGAAAAGCCCAATTTTTTTTTTCGAGAAAATTAAAAACACGATGGGTGTTTAGAAAGGGAAGAATAATTTTCATAATTTGCATTTAGGTAGGTAACCGTGAAAATAGTAAAAAATATTTGAATATTTTTATTATTTAATTTTAATTTTAAAAATAGGTTTTTTTTTGTGCCGCTTTCGTGCTCTTATCGTATTGAAAACTAGGCATTGAAGGCATTTGCATGTAGCGGAGATGAGGATGCTAAGGGGGATGTGTGGTGTTACGCGAATGGATAAAGTTAGAAATGAGTATATAAGAGGAAGTCTGAAAGTGGCGCCGGTGACTGAAAAGTTGTGTGGTAATCGGTTGTCGTGGTATGGGCATGTGATGCGGAGGGATGAGGAAAATGTCGTGAGGAAAGTTTTGAGTATGAATGTGGATGGGTATATGAGTAGAGGAAGACCAAAGAAACGATGGATGGACTGTATAAAGAATGATATGGCAAGAAAAGAAGTGTCCGATGAGATGACGAAAAATAGAGAAGTATGGAAGAAGAGGACATGCTGCGCCGACCCCAAATGAATTGGGATAAGGGCAAGAGAATGATGATCGTATTGAAAACTAGCTGACCCCCGCAACTTCGTCTCCGTCACATAATATAGCTTATAATAATTATGTAATTTTGTGCTTTCAATTATTTTGCGCATTCAATTACGAACAAAAACCTTTTAAAATCAATATTGCTTACCTCCCATAAGATACGGCGTGATAATATGTAGCCATCCTTGGTTTACAAAGAACATTTTTGCTGAATTTCAATTCAATCTATCCAGTAGTTTTGGCGTGAAGCCGTACCATACACACAGACAAACAGACAAAAATTCTAAAAAGTCACTTTTTGTCATTAGTTACGTTTTTCTAACAAAAGCCACTTATTTTTTCTCGAAAGTTCTCAATGTACAGTTTTTCTTTCGTTAATGTTTTATTTTATGTATAGGTCTATACCTATACATAAAATAAAGCTTTATCTATATAAAGCGAACACTTTAACTACCTCAAAGCAAGATGCCTGAACACACTTTCAGCAAAATTTGACAAACGTACATGCCTACCAATTTTAAATAAAAAGAGTTATCACTGAAAATCTTCATCAACTTCCTCAAATAAAGCTGAGACGTAAACAAACCTTCCCCGTCCCTTAATTTTAAAGGCAAAACACATTTTAAAGTCCTCAACAAAATGGCAGCAAACAAATCTAAAAAATCACTTAAAAAGAAATGGACTGACACCTATCTGCCCCATTCGTCACGCCGTGTCAACAGTCGTGTGAAACACCCCTTATTTTACATTTAATTGCATTTCTTTGTCGATCTCCCTGTTAATCTGGATGCACCCTTATCCTTTGCAAACTCCAATTTACTTCGACCTTCCACACCCCTCTCTGTTTCCATACTTTACGCATGTTTGTGGGGTGAATGGTTGATGGTACAGAGGTTTTGGTGGATTGGTTATGTCTAGACGATGTTTGATATCGAAAAGTATGTGTTAGGCAATGTTTGCGGACACACTTAGCTCGATTGCGTGTGCTTAATTTTTTGTGAAGTTGTGCTGATATTAAATCTGGTGATGCTGGTAGTAATTGATTTTTTTGTAGATTTTTTGTTAAAGCTTTTTCGATTATTTATGTTAATTCAAGTAACTAGATTGAAGGCATCCCACCACACGGCGAATTTCTGTAATATTCATGATGAGGTTTGATTCGCAGGTCGAGCAAAGTATTAGCAGGTTTTGCCTCTAGGAATTCTTCAGCCCGGAGTCTAGATTAGATCAGTGCCCGCTTTATGGCATTGATAACATGGAACGTAACCATAACTGGTAAAACATGGCTGTACTTCTTCACTTTTGTGTCGCACTTCGGGGAAAGCATGCGTGTGCATAATCTACACTAATATTATAAAGAGGAAAGATTAGTAACGTATTTTTGTATTTGTGTGTGTGTGTATGTGTGTGTGTAAGTTTGTAATGAATAAACTCAAAAACTACTGCGCCGATTTCAAAAATTCTTTCATTATTAGAAAACCACGTCTTTACTGAGTAACATAAGCTATATTTTATCCCTGTACTCCCACGGGAACGGGAACTACGCGGGTGAAACCGCGTGACGTCCGCTAGTATTTGATAAGTTCAAACACTGTTTTGAGCTTTCACGGTTTAAACTAAACTTATATTGCGATCATGGCACTTGCAACAGCGTCAAAAAACAATCACAGAAGATATCCCGTTAGTGACAATATAATTAGTTTTGTTTGATAAGTTGTTTGACAATTAAAATTTTTCAATACAATAGTGTATTACCCACTCCAGAACATTTTTATTCTATTTCATAACATCAATTCAGAAATTCTACCAAAAAAAACAGTAGTAAAAACAATTTCAAATAATTCCTCAAATCCTGAAAACCGTTTGCAATAATATTAATGACAAAATCCCTGTCCATTGGTTTTTTTAATTATAATTTAATTTCGCTCGGAGCTACAGCTTGTTAACGATGCCCACTCGAACGAATCCGCTTGTTATTTAAAAAGTTTCAATCGAATCAGTCGTAGCCGGCTATGTGATTGATTCGTTCATTATTTTTATACGTTTTCAGTTTAAAGATATTTTTCAGACTAAGTTATCTATCTATACTTTATAATAATATTATAAAGAGGTAACATTTGTTTGTAAGTTTGTATGTTTGTAAGTTTATATGTAGGGGGTAATCTCCGGAAGTAATGAACCAATTTTAAAAATTGTTTCACTGGTAGAAAGCTACATTATTCGTGAGTGCTATAGGCTATATTTTATTCCCGTACTCCCACGGGAACGGGAACTACGCGGATGAAACCGCGAGACGTCAGCTATTATATATATAGAAGGTTGTCGGAAGCAAGGATAGCGAAATAAATCGAGAGGAATCATGCCGCTAAATGTCAATATTTTTTTTTTTTTTTTGATGTATTGCGGACGGCGTTTTTCTTCGTGTATGGCGACGTGGCTTTATACGAATAATTCCAAAAAGTGGTGATAAGCCACCGGACGACCCTAAGTCTTACAGGCCCATTACCCTACTGCCATCTTTGGGAAAACTCCTGGAGCGTCTTATCGTTCCACGTTTGCTGCCAGACGGGCCAAAGTTTCATAACAACCAATTCGGTTTCACCGTGGGAAAATCTACCGTAGACGCGGCACTTTCTGTTAGAAAAATTGTTAATAACTCTGAACACAAGTACGTGGTTGGAATCTTTTTAGATATTTCCGGGGCTTTTGATAACGCATGGTGGCCGATGCTACTACTTAAAATGAAGAATCGCGGCTGCTATAAAAACATATATAATCTTGTTTATTCATATTTTTTAAATGGTTCCGCGAAACTCAAACTCGGACATCATTCTATGTCAAAGTCCCTTACCATGGGATGTCCTCAGGGCTCGGTAATCGCTCCGTATCTGTGGAATTTAGGTTTCGATGATTTTCTCGCGATTCCTCTCACACCCGGCTGTTCATTAACCGGTTACGCGGACGACGGCCTGCTGCTCATTCAGTCGAGTACTCGGGCTGGACTCGAGAATTTAGCTGACACTTGCCTACGATTAATATCTCAGTGGGGCGATCGAAACCGTCTGACCTTTGCACCGCAAAAAACTTATCAACTAATTTTAAAAGGTAATCTTAAATCGTGGCCTAGTATTAAATTTAATAACGTTCCCGTGAAAAGAAAGCAGTCCGTGTGCTACCTTGGTTTGGTCTTAGAGAAGAATTTTTCATTCATAGATCATATAAAAACTGTCGGTGAAAAAGCTAAAAAGAACTTTTATGCCTTAACTAGAATATCCAAATCTACGTGGGGTCTGTCATTTCTAACTTTAAAGACCATTTATGGGGCTACCTATTTGGGGTGTATGTGCTACGGGGCACCTGTTTGGGCCGATAGGGCCACCATAGGAGCGGTACGACGTAAATTGCTTCAAAGCCAGCGTTTGGCTTTGATATTCTTATGCAAAGCGTATAGGACGGTTAGTACTGAAGCCTTACCGGTACTTGCAGGTGTACTTCCAGTCGATCTTGAAGTGCAGCGACGGGCTGCAATGTACTTTAACGCGCGTGAGACCACGGACGCAGACTTTTTAACCCTACGTGACCGTGATAAGATTTCTAGATTATTCAAACCACAGACCGACGTCTGGGAGGAACTTTTGTCTGAATGGCAATGTAGGTGGGATAATTCCATCAAGGGCCGACACCTCCACCAGTTCTTTCCATCCGTTCGTGAACGGCTGGCCAGGACATGGCTGGAGGTTGATCACTGTGTTGCTCAATTTCTCACCGGTCATGGTAACTTTAAGAGTAAATTATTTTCCTTCAAGCTTGTTGACTCGCCTCTTTGTCAATGTTCCACTTCTGACTGCGAATATGAACAATCAGCACATCATATTTTATGGGAGTGCAGTCTTTGGCAGAATGAACGCAATATTATGTTGGATAGTGTACAGGTTACATCCGGAGTTATTTACTACACAGACCTTGTAGAAACTAGAACAAATTTCCGTGCGTTCAAGCGTTTTTGCCATACCTATTATTGGAATCAAATATAACTGCTCACAACTTAGGACCCATTAATGTTAATATTTTATCCGTGGTGCTAGGCAACTGGGCCTATCCCAGTTGTGAACGTCCCTTTGCGCCTATTGGCCTTGTTTCTTTGTGTCTCCTGCTGATATGGAGGGAAGTGGAAATTACAGATTTTCCTACTCCTCCGCTATACTTTTCTGATTAATTTCGTTGCGGGATCCAAGACAGTTAAATTCATTCTCTGGGACTTCGTCGAGCTTCATTGTCTCGGCGCTTTTCTGGTGGTCGCCACTGTTGATTCTGGCTTTCAGGAGTTACAGTGGTTGGGAACAGTGTGGCGGGCTTGTCCCAACTTAATTCATGTCAATATATCATAACATCACGCCTGTAATCTCTGAAGGCTTAAGGCAGAGATGTACCTAATAGTACACACATTTTACCAGTTATGTTTAAGTCCCATGTAATAGGAGGCGAGCCTAATGCCATCAACCTGTCACGAATCCAGGGCTCTTTAGTCAACTGATCCCGCTCATTTCGATCCCGCGGGATCAGTTCACTAAATTCATATTTTTTTGTCATTTTCTTTAGTAGATTGGTCTCGCTCTTAAAATTAAAAAAAATACCAATTGAATTGAGAACCTCCTCCTTTTTGAAGTCGGTTAAAAAAAAGACTCCGTGGCTGCTACTGAGAAAAAAAACAATGGTGTCGATTCTGTTGTGCACAAACTAAACTTAATTTAGGCTATTGCTATCTTTTAATAAAAGTACAGTACGAGAAAAGGACGGCTATAGCTATGAACTAAGTTAGAGATTTCAAACTAGTTTATGCCTTGCCACAGAATAACGCCTTGCGCTTCACCGTGTTTTTAGTCAACATGTTTTTACGTGCACCCTTCATTTGTATGGAAAAATTATTTCCAACTAAATTTGACAGCTCTAAATTACGTCCGTCTCTTTCTTGTTTTACTAAAGATAAAAAGATAGCAATAGCCTAAATTAAGTTTAGTTTGTAGTGTGGGTGTAAGTGTAGTGAAGTGTGGGTGTAAGCACAACAGAATCCACACCAATATCAAATATTTTTTTAATGGCGACGATTTGTTTAACGTCCATCACCTTTTTGAAGCCTCCAAAAAAATATCTTCAAAAACCTATGCTTTCAATCTATTTAACTCGTTACCCGCCCCCCGACACAATCACTCACGGCTGACGTCACAACCCTATCGCGCCTGCACACACACTGCATTCACTGGGTTTAATTGTATTTAATCGTTTTACTGTTTTTGTTGGCGAGAATAGAAGAGGGTTATGATTTATTTTGGCAGGTTGCATATGGATGGATGGATGGACATGAGTAGAAGTTTTGGAGCTAGTACAATATCTGTTCCTTTTTCAACCGACTTCAAAAAAGGAGGTGGTTATCTATACTAATATTATAAAGAGGTAACATTTGTTTGTAAGTTTAAGTTTTTATTTTTAAGAGGAGCTCGTGGCTAAATAATAACAGCCGCTCGGGTCGATCGTTAGGTTAAGCCGTGCTTGCCTAGGTTGGTCTGTGGATGGGTGACCGCCCATTACATACCGAGTTTCCTCCGTGCCTCGGAAAGCACGTTAAGCCGTTGGTCCCGGCTGTCATTTGTAGATCTGTGACAGTCGTTAGGTAGTCAGAGGCCCGAAAAGTCTGACAACCAGTCTTACCAAGGGGTATCGTATTACCCGGTACTAACTGGGTTGTGGAGGTCAGATAGGCAGTCGCTCCATGTAAAATACTGGTATTCAGCTGCATCCGGTTAGACTGGAACCCGACCCCAACACAGTTGGGAAAAGGCTAGGCAGATGATGATTTGTTTGTAAGTTTTTAAGTAGGGGGTAATCTCCGGAAGTAATGAACCGATATCAAAAATTCTTTCACCATTAGAAAGCTACATTCACCTTGAGTAACATGCCTATAATGCCATATATGCCATACATGCCTATATGCCATAACCATAGGTTATATTTTATGCCCATACTCCCACGGGAACGGGAACTATGCGGGTGAAACCGCGTGACGTCGGCTAGTAAAATACATAAAATAAGTTCGTGTGTATGTATTTTTTTTTCTGAAAGCTAATACTAAAAGCTGTAAAGCTGCTGGAGTCAGGCCGCAACGTCAATATCAAGGCGTTTGTGGTGCGCATACCAACTTGCTTGCTCCATTTGGTGATGGAAGAAAGTTTTTGGCCGTAGGATGTAGGGACAAATTTGTCGGTTAATTGGTTAATCGGTTTTCATATCTAAATAAACAGAAGACTCACTGATTGAACTCTTTTTCTTTATCGCAACCAATTAAACCAAACCTTTTATCCCAATCATTGTATAGATAAGTAGAACAAAAAAGTAAAGCGTCGCTGTTCTTGTGTCTTTATTAGAAGTATTATCAATACCAGGTTTTAGAAACCTACCTCATAATTACCAAGTTCTCAACGTTTGCCATAAATGTCCAGTAAATTAAAATTACGCTAGGAATGCAACTAACTAAACAAATACACAAAAACAATAACAATAGGAATCAACTTACAAAAACAATAGGAATCAACTAAAAAAATCTTACTGCCAGAATAAAAAAAAAAACATTTTTGCAAATCGAAACCGACTTCTAGAAAAACATTCAAGAAATCTTAAGTAACTTTACTACTTTTAAGTCAGTGACTTGTTTCATTGACTTTTTTGCCACCAACTTCCGAATAAAAATTTTTTTTAAAAATATTCCGGATTTTCAAGAGAAAGAGTGATGCCGGTGGTATACATAACCACCCGTGTGAACTTGGCACCCGACTTTTGAAAAATTCGTTTTTATTAAGGTTTTTCGACAGATTTCGGTTAGTAGTGGATTGTAGTGAAGCTATTTTCGTTTGTAATAATGCCAAAAAAATAAAAAAAAATAGTAAAAAAAAGTCAGCCCCCCAAATTCGAAAAATCGTTTTTTTCCGGGTGATTCTCATAGATAAACGTTAGTAGTGGACTGTAGTGAAGCTATTTTCGTTTGTAGTAATGCCAAAAAAATAAAAAATAAATAGTAAAAAAATGTCAGCCCCCCAAATAAAAAAAATCGTTTTTTTTCGGGTGATTCTCATAGATAAACGTTATTAGTGGATTGTAGTGAAAGTATTTTCGTTTGTAGTAATGCCAAAAAAATAAAAAATAAAGTTAAAAAATGTCATCCGCTGAAATTCGAAAAATCGATTTTTTCTTGCCGTTTCTTATAGATAAACGTTAGAAATGGATTGTAGTAAAGCTATTTTCGTTTAAAGTAATACCAACAAATTTAAAAAAAATAGTAAAAAAAAGTCATCCCCGAAATTCAAAAAATCGTTTTTTTCCGCCTATTTCTCAAAGATAAACGTTAGTAGTGGATTGTAGTAACACTATTTTCGTTTCTAGTAATGCAAAAAAATACCAAATCGATAGTAGTAAAGACACAAGTCGATTAGAAGACTCTTGATCTGAGTCAAACTTATTTCTGAGTGATGTTTACTAAATAAAGTTTGAAGATGAACACGATTACTACAAACTATCGAATTGACTGAGGAGTGTTCGCAGAGGTTTGTAGTGGAAAAAGTTTCGTTTGTAGTAATGATCTTAATCGACTAGAAGCTCTTGAGTTGAGTAAAACTTGTTCATAGCGATATTTACTGGATAAAATCTGTTTGAAGATGAATACGGTTACTACAAACGTTCGAATTGAAAAAGGAGTATTTGTATAGGTTTGTAAAGGAAAAACTTTCGTTTGTGGTAAAGTCACAAGTCGATTAGAAGCTCTTGAGTTGAGTCAAACTTTTTCATAGCAATGTTTACTGGATAAAATCAGTTTGAAGTTGATCACGATTACTACAAACGTTCGAATTGACAGAGGAGTGTTCGTAGAGGTTTGTAGTGGAAAAACTTTCGTTTGTAGTAATGATCTAAATCGACTAGAAGCTCTTGAGTTGAGTAAAACTTTTTCATAGCGATATTTACTGAATAAAATCTGTTTGAAGATGAATACGGTTACTACAAACGTTCGAATTGACTGAGAAGTGTTTGTAGAGGTTTGTAGTGGAAAAAGTTTCGTTTGTAGTAAAGTCTCAAGTCGATTAGAAGCTCTTGAGTTGAGTCAAACTTTTTCATAGCGATATTTACTGGATAAAATCTGTTTGAAGATGAACACGATTACTACAAACGTTCGAATTGACTGAGGAGTGTTTGTTGAGGTTTGTAGTGGAAAAACTTTCGTTTGTAGTAATGATCTAAATCGACTAGAAGCTCTTGAGTTGAGTAAAACTTTTTCATAGCGATATTTACTGGATAAAATCTGTTTGAAGATGAATACGGTTACTACAAACGTTTGAATTGATTGAGAAGTGTTTGCAGAGGTTTGTAGTGGATAAAGTTTCGTTTGTAGTAAAGTCTTAAGTCGATTAAAAGCTCTTGAGTTGAGTCAAACTTTTTCATAGCGATATTTACTGGATAAAATCTGTTTGAAGATGAACACGATTACTACAAACGTTCGATTTGACTGAGGAGTGTTCGTAGAGGTTTGTAGTGGAAAAAGTTTCGTTTGTAGTAATGATCTAAATCGACTAGAAGCTCTTGAGTTGAGTAAAACTTTTTCATAGTGATGTTTACTGGATAAAATCAGTTTGAAGTTGATCACGATTACTACAAACGTTCGAATTGACAGAGGAAAGTTCGTATAGGTTTGTAGTGGAAAAAAATTCGTTTGTAGTAAAGATACAAGTCGACTAGAAGCCCTTGAGTCAAGTCAAACTTGTTTCGTTGCGATATTTACTGGATGAAGTCTGTTTGAAGATGAATACGAATACTACAAACGTTGGAATTGACTGAGGAGTGTTTGTAGAGGTTTGTAGTGGAAAAAGTTTCGTTTGTAGTAATGATCTAAATCGACTAGAAGCTCTTGAGTTGAGTAAAACTTTTTCATAGCGATGTTTACTGGATAAAATCAGTTTGAAGTTGATCACGATTACTACAAACGTTCGAATTGACAGAGGAAAGTTCGTATAGGTTTGTAGTGGAAAAAAATTCGTTTGTAGTAAAGATACAAGTCGACTAGAAGCCCTTGAGTCAAGTCAAACTTGTTTCGTTGCGATATTTACTGGATGAAGTCTGTTTGAAGATGAATACGAATACTACAAACGTTGGAATTGACTGAGGAGTGTTCGTAGAGGTTTGTAGTGGAAAAACTTTCGTTTGTAGTAATGATCTAAATCGACTAGAAGCTCTTGAGTTGAGTAAAACTTTTTCATAGCGATATTTACTGGATAAAATCTGTTTGAAGATGAATACGAATACTACAAACGTTGGAATTGACTGAGAAGTGTTTGTAGAGGTTTGTAGTGGAAAAATTTTCGTTTGTAGTAAAGTCTTAAGTCGATTAGAAGCTCTTGAGTTGAGTCAAACTTTTTCATAGCGATATTTACTGGATAAAATCTGTTTGAAGATGAACACGATTACTACAAACGTTCGAATTGACTGAGGAGTGTTCGTAGAGGTTTGTAGTTGAAAAAGTTTCGTTTGTAGTAAAGTCTCAAGTCGATTAGAAGCTCTTGAGTTGAGTCAAACTTTTTCATAGCGATATTTACTGGATAAAATCTGTTTGAAGATGAATACGGTTACTACAAACGTTTGAATTGACTAAGGAATGTTCGTAGAGGTTTCGATTTCGATTGTAGCTCCTTTGGTCGAGGAGTTCTCTTCTGGCTTCACTTTCTGGGATTCCGGTGGCTGCTGGCCTCGTAGCTCTGGTTGTTCTTTGCTGCCTCCGCCTAATGCAGACGACTCGATCCAGTTCTGCACCTGTGCTGTTCTGTTTTCCTGGTCTTCATCCACGGAGTCCTCTTCATCACATTGTGCCAACTCCAATCTAACACGAGCTAGGTTCGCCACAGCCTGTGCTTGTTTCAGCTCCAGGCGTGCCAATTCTTCTTTGGCTTCCAGCTCCCGTCTTCTGACTGAAAAACTCGTGGTCTTCGTAGACCTGGCGCGACGACTGATCACCGTCAGTTTCAAGGTTACGTCTACATTGCTAACCCCTTTAACCGGGACATCTTCTGGGATCTTATTGGTCGTCTCATTCTGGGCGGTGTGTTCCTTATTCTTCTTTGACTCCGCTGTAGTCGTGGTCGCAGTCGCAGCTGTGTTCTCAGTCATTGTGGTAGTCTCTGTAGTCGTGGTACCCGTAGAAGTGTTCGTGTTTGTAGTTACCGATGACGCAGACTGATGTGACCCCTTCTGACCCCGACCTTTCGTCTGTCGCGTCCCTATCGGAAGGACGGGGCGTGAGGAGGCATCCTTCTGCTTCCTAGTTACGGGCATCTTGAACGAAGTCTTCTGACTCTTCTTTTCTTCTGAACTCTTCTGTCTTCTTGCAGGGATCCGGATCAGAGAACCAACTGTTTCGGATGGCCAGACCCTGGGGTCCAGTCAACCTGGGACAATCTCCCACAATAGTAGACGAGCGCTCCCTGAATGCGTAGGGTATGGTCGGGTACTAGCGACCTAGTAGAGCAGGACCTCGGGGAGAAGAGGAGTAGGCAGGAACCGTAGAATAACAACGCAATTTTTCTTTCTTCCTTATGTTCGGCGTTCCCTAGGTTTCGGCTTGTTCCCCTTTTTCTTCTAGTTGTTTCTTTCTCGGTGGCTGGGCTGCGACTGACGACCGTTCGCCGTCGACCCCGATTTATATACGGCCCTGTCCGCCCATAACGAGAACCGTGATTTTTGACTCTAATTTCGCGGCTATTTTCGCTATAGCCGAGACACTTTTGGAACCCTGTATTTATATTTATTTATTAAATAAACCTTTCAAACCATACCATTTTACATAGCCTATTATGTCTACTTTAATCTAGAACAATTATATTGCAGCTTATATAACATATAAAACTTCCTAGAACATAAACTGCTAAATTGGTAATGTATGAAATTTTCACTATACATTTTTCCTTGTATTTCCTAAACTGCTAAACCGATTTACATAATTCTTTCACAAAAAAATGGTTTTAAGTTAAGACCAACCTTTTGACACTAAACTAAACATTATATCTTATCAAACAAAAAATCATGTTTTCAAGTTACGTAATTAGTAGATATGACTTACATTTTTAACTTAAAATTTTTCTTTTCTAATCAGTCTTATTGGAGTCTAACATTAATTTGACGCTAAATTAACATAAAACTAATAAGATTTTAGCAAGATTCTAATGAGAACTTACATAAACTAAACTTTACGTTAATATCACAAGTTTTAAACAAAAATCAACTATAAAACCCGCGCTTACACTTTTACGTACGGCCACTACTTGCACCCTGCTGTCGAGATAGGGTCTCGTCGCCGACAATCTGCGTACCCCCTCGCTAAAACCTACAAACATCTACAAACATCTCTCAGCCAATTCCAACAATTATAGCAATCGTATCAATCCAGTAAATATCGCTACGAAACAAGTTCGACTCCACTCAAGAGCTTCTAATCGATTTGTATCATTACTACAAACGATTTTTTTTACACTACAAACCTCTACCAACACTCTACATTCAATTCAAACGTTTGTAGTAATCGTGTTCATCTTCAAACAGATTTTATCCAGTAAATATCGCTATGAAAAAGTTTTGTGACTTTACTACAAACGAAAGTTTTTCCACTACAAACCTCTACAAACACTTCTCAGTCAATTCGAACGTTTGTAGTAACCGTATTCATCTTCAAACAGATTTTATCCAGTTAATATCGCTATGAAAAAGTTTTACTCAACTCAAGAGCTTCTAGTCGATTTAGATCATTACTACAAACGAAACTTTTTCCACTATAAACCTCTACGAACACTCCTCAGTCAATTCCAACGTTTGTAGTATTCGTACTCATCTTCAAACAGACTTCATCCAGTAAATATCGCAACGAAACAAGTTTGACTTGACTCAAGGGCTTCTAGTCGACTTGTATCTTTACTACAAACGAATTTTTTTCCACTACAAACCTATACGAACTTTCCTCTGTCAATTCGAACGTTTTTAGTAATCGTGATCAACTTCAAACTGATTTTATCCAGTAAACATCGCTATGATAAAGTTTTACTCAACTCAAGAGCTTCTAGTCGATTTAGATCATTACTACAAACGAAACTTTTTCCACTATAAACCTCTACGAACACTCCTCAGTCAATTCCAACGTTTGTAGTATTCGTACTCATCTTCAAACAGACTTCATCCAGTAAATATCGCAACGAAACAAGTTTGACTTGACTCAAGGGCTTCTAGTCGACTTGTATCTTTACTACAAACGAAACTTTTTCCACTACAAACCTCTGCGAACACTCCTCAGTCAATTCGAACGTTTTTAGTATTCGTATTCATCTTCAAACAGACTTCATCCAGTAAATATCGCAACGAAACAAGTTTGACTCAACTCAAGAGCTTCTAATCGACTTGAGACTTTACTACAAACAAAAGTTTTTCCACTACAAACCTCTACAAACACTCCTCAGTCAATTCGAAAGTTTGTAGTAACCGTATTCATCTTCAAACAGATTTTATCCAGTAAATATCGCTATGAAAAAGTTTTACTCAACTCAAGAGCTTCTAGTCGATTTAGATCATTACTACAAACGAAAGTTATTCCACTACAAACCTCTACGAACACTCCTCAGTCAATTCCAACGTTTGTAGTATTCGTATTCATCTTCAAACAGATTTTATCCAGTAAATATCGCTACGAAAAAGTTTTGCTCAACTCAAGAGCTTCTAGTCGATTTAGATCATTACTACAAACGAAAGTTTTTCCACTACAAACCTCTACGAACACTCCTCAGTCAATTTCAACGTTTGTAGTATTCGTATTCATCTTCAAACAGACTTCATCCAGTAAATATCGCAACGAAACAAGTTTGACTTGACTCAAGGGCTTCTAGTCGACTTGTATCTTTACTACAAACGAATTTTTTTCCACTACAAACCTATACGAACTTTCCTCTGTCAATTCGAACGTTTTTAGTAATCGTGATTAACTTCAAACTGATTTTATCCAGTAAACATCGCTATGATAAAGTTTTACTCAACTCAAGAGCTTCTAGTCGATTTAGATCATTACTACAAACGAAACTTTTTCCACTATAAACCTCTACGAACACTCCTCAGTCAATTCCAACGTTTGTAGTATTCGTACTCATCTTCAAACAGACTTCATCCAGTAAATATCGCAACGAAACAAGTTTGACTTGACTCAAGGGCTTCTAGTCGACTTGTATCTTTACTACAAACGAAACTTTTTCCACTACAAACCTCTGCGAACACTCCTCAGTCAATTCGATAGTTTGTAGTAATCGTGTTCATCTTCAAACTTTATTTAGTAAACATCACTCAGAAATAAGTTTGACTCAGATCAAGAGTCTTCTAATCGACTTGTGTCTTTACTACTATCGATTTGGTATTTTTTTGCATTACTAGAAACGAAAATAGTGTTACTACAATCCACTACTAACGTTTATCTTTGAGAAATAGGCGGAAAAAAACGATTTTTTGAATTTCGGGGATGACTTTTTTTTACTATTTTTTTTAAATTTGTTGGTATTACTTTAAACGAAAATAGCTTTACTACAATCCATTTCTAACGTTTATCTATAAGAAACGGCAAGAAAAAATCGATTTTTCGAATTTCAGCGGATGACATTTTTTAACTTTATTTTTTATTTTTTTGGCATTACTACAAACGAAAATACTTTCACTACAATCCACTAATAACGTTTATCTATGAGAATCACCCGAAAAAAAACGATTTTTTTTATTTGGGGGGCTGACATTTTTTTACTATTTATTTTTTATTTTTTTGGCATTACTACAAACGAAAATAGCTTCACTACAGTCCACTACTAACGTTTATCTATGAGAATCACCCGGAAAAAAACGATTTTTCGAATTTGGGGGGCTGACTTTTTTTTACTATTTTTTTTTATTTTTTTGGCATTATTACAAACGAAAATAGCTTCACTACAATCCACTACTAACCGAAATCTGTCGAAAAACCTTAATAAAAACGAATTTTTCAAAAGTCGGGTGCCAAGTTCACACGGGTTACATAACCTCCTTCTTTTTTAGAAGTCAATTAAAACTAGACCTATAACGAGAATTTATTACTAAATATTATTACAAGTATTGGTGTCGATTCTGTTGTGCACAAACTAAACTGAATTTAGGCTATTGCTATCTTTTTCCCTCTAATAAAACGAGAAAGAGACGGACGTAATTTAGAGCTGTCAAATTTAGTTGGAACTAATATTTCCATACAAATGAAGGGTGCACGTAAAAACATGTCGACTAAAAACACGGTGAATCGCAAGGCATAAACTAGTTTGACATCTCTAACTTAGTTCATAGCTATAGCCGTCCTTTTCTCGCACTGCCTTTTAGTAAAAGATGGCAATAGAGTAAATTAAGTTTAGTTTGTGCACAACAGAATTGACACCATTGTCCAAAATCAACTACAGTTGGTCTATTTGAGTTATGCCCGACTAGTCACTGTTCCGATTGGTCACCAAAAACTTTGTCTATAAATACTAGTAGCCCCGGCTCGGCTCGTCACCAAAAGAAAACACAAATGCATATTTTACTAAAATCATGACTTTAGACATGGTTCTGTCCGTCGCTTATCATCTTTTTAGAATTAACAACCATTATACCGTTTATTTTACATAACGGCGAACATGGATACCGTTCAAAGCTTAACCCAAAAACGCTTCCAACAATTTGTCAATATTTCAACCCTACAGACGCTATCGTTCAAGTTATACCAACATGACCTAACTCCCTTTCCAATTTACGTGTAAACGCGGTTATTCGGTTATTTGGTTCATTCGTTCATTCGCCGACACCTAGCCATTCGTCAATGAAGGTAATCATCGGACGTTCACCCCAAGGGGACTGACTGATCAATATTTTCGGTCTTACGTATCGGTTTGACAGTTTTCGATGGGTCATTGGAGTGACAGGTGAATTTGAATACGAAATCTTGTCTGACTGAAGTTTATCTATCTACATAGTACCTATTATAAATAAAACATGAATTTTAATCTATACTAATATTATAAAGAGGTAACCTCCGAGAGGGGGTAATCTCCGGAAGTAATGAACCGATTTCAAAAATTATTTCACCATTAGAAAGCTACATTCACCTTGAGTAACATAGGCTATATTTTATTCCCGTATTCTTACGGGAACGGGAACTACGCAGGTGAAACCGCGGGACGTCCGCTAGTTATCCATAAAAATTGTTCATTTAGTATTCAAATAAATTTGTTTTACAGTGTCTAACCCTGGAAGGCTGGTATCTATAGTCAAGTTAAAGTTATAACTTGAGTTTGTAATTAATCATGCAACCATTTTTATGCAATAGACAAGAATTTGAACGAAGTATTTAGTAGTAAAACTATCAAAATAAAAATTTCTAGAAATCAAAAACTTTTCCATACCACACAAACTGAATCAAAATAATCACACAATAATGAACCATACATACAAAACTTGTGAGGACTATTAATACTAATTACATTTTATCGAAAGTGTTTTAAAAGCTATTAAGTAATTAAATCATTATCCATGATTGCTTTCATTAAAGCCGACTCATCTATTACACTGACCCATTTTAACGCGTAAATAATGCAGTGGGGTAGACAGTAGGTCATGTGGGTACTATTATCATGGACTATTGAATAGACATTGTCATGTTACTAAAAAAAAATACGCAGAGAAAAAGAACTCGATCAAATAAGTTGACTTGCCGAAATTTAACATACCAAAAAAAAAAAAACATTTATTACTTCGTTTTTTCGTCTTTATTGAATTGGAGTTTTTTTAGTGCATCTGCGTAATTTAGAATTAAGAAAGCACATATCGATATCATTGATAAATATAATAAATAACAAAGGGCCCAGTATTGAGCCTTGAGGCACCCCTGATGATAGTATAGGTTGACTTACCTACAGCGGAAATGTTATACTTATTCATACGTCATTAAGACATTATTTTTTCACTATTACGATGTTGGGTCATAGACATAGAGAAAGGTGATCAGTTTGATAAAGTAGCATGCCCTTAAACATAGGTATCTATATCTTCTTAATTATGTAATTCGACGACCCGAATGGAGCTACGGTAGTGAGGCTGCAGCCTTACGTTCTTAGGGTCCCGGGTTCGAATCCCGTTAAGAGCAGATTTTTGTGTGAAGGGCATGGACATATTGTGTTATGTATAATATATGATTGTGTATAATAATAAGTATGTATTTACAAACAAACAATATCTATGTAGTATATCAACTATCTGGTGTCCACGGCACAAGTCTCGTTGCTTAATGTGGCACTAGATGGCGTTGTGTGTAATGGCCAGCGATATGTATTTATTTATTATTTTACTACACATTTTTACTATTTACACGCTGTATAGATTACTAAACTAAATATTTCTTTTCCGAATACATAAGTTTAAGGCTCAGTTCATCCACACGTAGATGTTATTAAATATCCAGCAATGGACTCGATACGTTACGTTGGTCATATAAATTATTCAAATGTTACACGATTCGAACTCGTGTCAATTTCCCAGTAATTGACCTAATCGCCTGAAAACTGTAATCTTGGTAATATGTGATAGGTACTTTTAATAGGCGTATAACTACAGTTGTAAACTGTTCGTTTATGAAGTTAGTTTAATATACTTTTCTTTTATAAGTAGATAATAACAGCTAAATTACCAAATTAAATATAATTAGGTAATTTGATACCTATTCCATTTTTTTCTTTGAGTGACTAGATACCAATATACCGATACCGGCCCCATCTAGTTTAAAAAAATGACGTGAAAAAGTGTTTGTAAAAACCTACTTGCAAAATAAACATCATTTATCATTTATCAATAGTTAACTCCTCCTTGAGTGGACTCTGAAAATTGATTTAAAGTGATGAACTTCTTCCATTCAATCAAAGATTTCCTTTGAGCAGATGACTTATTGCGAGAATAATTTACAGTTTAAAGCTTAAAAATAATAGCTGAACTCACCAAAGTCTACGTTTATTAGTGTCGTCGAGTTGTTGCCGATTTCATTTAACGACATGCACACTGTAGTTTTGAGATAAAAAATACAAAAGCAAGTCAAAGAGCCTTACCTCTCCCCTATACTGTATTATTTCTGTATATAATTATAATAAAGGTGAATATTTACAGTAGGTACTAGTATGTATTTTTATAAGTGCATATAAAGGGTGTAAAACACCTCTTACGAAGCCAAAAGGCACTTTGTTCTCCCCGTCATTGCGATCATTTTTTTGTTCTACACTATACCTGGGAACCTTCTAGTTACGGAGATATTGGGGGTCAAAGTTCCAAATTTTTGACAAGTTTTTTATTTTTAATACAAGTTTTTAATGTAAGATTATTACTTTAAACACCTCCACGACCCCCGTACTGTTCAATCCATCCAAAAGCACAATATTTTGACTACGTTACATTGAGTTCTACCATAAAACATGATTTTTCATGCCAAAAAAAGTCGTTTCCCAGCAATAATTTTTGCGTAAAGTTACCTAGTTTGATGTACAGAATGCTTGGTTGACGGCTTCGTGATGAGGTTGTTTACACCCTGCATTTATATGTATGTAAATTTTTATATATATTTGTTTTAGGTATAATTAAAATTTTCCTGTTTTGTCTTTTCTACACACTGTTTCATATTTCTAATCCAACTTTCCTCTCGCAGGTCTGCTAGGAGAAATTTCTTATGAAATAAGCAGTACCGTTATGCTCAAATTACTTAACAGGACATAATATTAAGACTATGTCTTAATATTAAGACTATGTCTTAATATTATGTAAGTAAGTGTTAAGTATTTTGTGTGTCCATAAATTTAAAATAATCATTGTAGTTAAGGAACACATTGGAAATTACTGGTTTAAATAGAACTACCATAGTTAGAAGAAGACTTTGTTTTCATATTATTAAGATTTTTCCAATTACAACACTTAATTTCCCATGTACCTATATTCTAAACTACAACGAAAATTTTCTTTCAAAATCGTGTAAGTAAACACTTGGGCCGTCCAAGTCTTCGCAAGGGTCCCCATGCCTCGAGGCTGTTGTCACGGAAATTGCATTCTGTACCCGGGACCCCTACAAGGGTTCCTCACTACAACGTGGACCCCAATTCTACAATGGAACTCCTTAAACTAGGAATAGGGTACCCAAGTTATATTTGTCGACTTTAATAGGATTTGCATGTTAAAATGGGTATTTATGTCTGTCTGAAACTTATTGCTTTTGGGTTGTTTATTAATTAAGTCTAAAACATGTTTTTTTTTCAATTATACACTTTAATATTCATGCTGTAATTACTATTTACTGTTATTCAGTTCTTACTCTACAGTTCTACAGTGTAGATTCTTGAGAAGAAATCGAAAAGAAACACTTCAGTTACAAACTTCTTATAAATCCGGTTGAACCACAAAGTCACTGAATCTGGTAAGCTTTCTTTGCTGATTGTACAAAAAAGTAAGTTTGGCCCATCTATTCTATATCTATCTATACATAATATAATAAATCTGTAGAAAAATCGTTTTTGTACATCTAAAATATTTAAAAAAAAAAATTGCCAGGGTGTGAAAGGATAACCAACAGAACTCATTTCCAGCATTTTTGGAATTTTTGTCTGTTTATCTGTTTCGATGATCAAGCATCACGTAACATATACGAAACCAATACAGATAACTTTTATACATAAAAATTGTGCGTATCTTGAGGTATTAGTTAGTTTTTGTTTCATCGTAATCGGTTAATTCTATCAGAAGATACACGAATTTAAAGTGTTCAAGAAGAACTAATCATCAAATGTAAGATGCAGTGACATCTATTGTAGTAAAATGAAACTAATGACTAAAAATGTGCTCACCAGATAACTTTTAAATCGATTGACTAGCTTTATAATAGTAAATTGTAATACAAGGGGCTAAAATTAATTACCCATTATATACGAGGTAGTTTTAATACCGAGGTTTAGCGAGGTAGTAAATAGGTACCAAGTTATAATGGGGTTTTAGCGCCGTGTGCTACACTGTAATTTTTACACTGTATTTTGCAGTGTGAGAAAAATAGTCAATTTAGTCAGATGGACAGACAGACGCACAGGCAGACAGACGGACGCATAGACGCACAGACAGTTGAACAGATAGACGGATAGACAGATGTCCTACAGACAGACGAACAGACAGACAGACAGATGGACGGACAGACAGACAGATGGACAGACAGACGGACAGATGGACAGGCAGACGGACAGACAGACAGACGGACGCATAGACGGACAGACAGTCGAACAGACAGACAGACAGACGGATGGACAGACAGATAAACAGACAGACGGATAGACAGACATATGGACAGACATATGAATTAAAATAAAGAGATGATAACTAATAGGAGCGAAGCATCAATGATAAATGTTGCAAAAACGGGGAAAATTTATTTATTTTGAGAACTTCCGTTGCGAGCGCTGCATAAACGGTTAAAGTTACGCAACAATCAGGTATTAGGGAATTGTTCCTCTTAAAAAGTTCAACATAAAATCCGCGATAGCATATTGTCTATCTTTTAAGGTTGACTCACACTCTCTCTAACCCTCTCTCTCTCTCATGTGACGCAGACGAAGTTGCGCGGGTCAGCTAGTACATATAATAAATCTGTAGAAAAATCATTTTTGTACATCGAAAATATTTCGCAAAAAAATTGCCAGGGTGTGAAAGGATAACCAACAGAACTCATTTCCAGCATTTTTGGAATTTTTGTCTGTTTATCTGTTTGTCTGTTTCGATGATCAAGCATCACGTTAAATTTACGAAACCAATGTAGATAACTTTTATACATAAAAATTGTGCGTATCTTGAGGTATTACTTAGTTTTTGTTTCATCGTAATCGGTTAATTATATCAAAAGATATATGAATTTAAAGTGTTCAAGAAGAAATAATCATCAAATGTAAGATGCAGCGACATCTATTGTACTAAAATGGTTATAATGACAAAAAATATGCTCACCTGATAACTTTTAGGTCAACCGGCTTTAAAAAAGTTATTATAGCTTATGGCACTCTAGATTCGTCTTCATGATGCTGCTTTGAAAATTTACATAGCATAATTTCCGTTCATGATATTTTAGCTGTTTAATATCTTGGTGATAGATGGCGTTGTTCATTTCACTCCATTTTCTGAATCGCGGTGTTAAGATTTTCCGTGAAAGAATGACCCTTGCCCGTGTCAGTTGCCACAAGTTTGGTTTTTTAACCGATGAAACAAAAAGCAGGGAGTTCTCAATTCGACGCGTATTTTTTTTAGGTTTGATTGTATGATCAGTGATCACGCATAACGTTTTACGGAGAAGTCTAATAAGATAAGCATGCTCCTTTTTTTGTGAAAAGCGTCGGTAGGTATATCTCACAGTTGGCCCCATTTAAAATTGAAAAATCGTGTTTGGGTTAATTTCCTGCACCTTTGGTGAGAACTTTCGACCTAGCTGGAGTATGACTATCATCGAGTGTCTAAGGATGAAGACGTAAGGCTGTCGTGGCAAGCCCTTATTTGGAAAAACATAAGTAGGTAGATTAAAGTTAAGTATATTAAATTGTTGCTCACTTGAATAAAAATAAATCCGCGATAGCATAGGTAATAATATGTCTATCTTTTAAGGTTGCCTTACACTCTCTCTAACTCCCACTCAGAGAGAGTGAGAGTTAGCTCTCACATGATTGTGACGCAGACGAAGTTGCGCGGGTCAGCTAGTACAAAATAAATATGGGCCGTAGAATTTATACCCCAAATAATTTCCCAACTCCATACACTCCGTAGTCTCACCAAAAACTTGTCAAGCTCTTAGTTAATGTGATGCATGATTTGTATAACAAACTTAGCGATACGCCATCGATTAGCAGCACACTTGATACTTTGACCGTATTTCATACAAAATAGTTAAGTGGGCCAATCTGGAACCGATAGTAAATTGGACTCAAATAGAGTTCCGGGATATTCTGGTCTGAAGAGGTAACTTTGAGAGGGTAAGGTCACTCCGCCAATATGTTTTTACCTCTCGCAATGAATTAATTGATCAATAATATGTTCTTTTTTGTAGTTAAAAATCTACAAATTATGACGTACCTACCAATACTTATCATACTGCTTGTATAATAATTGATGCCAGTTAAGATCGCAATAGCGGTCATTGCCCTTTCCCTAATATATCTTCCACGAACAAAAACAAATGAACCATGTATCGTTTTTCATTAGAAAAAAGTTTGAAGATCACGATAGATTAGCCTGTTCAAGACTTGAAAAGGCTTATTTCTGGATTTCAAAGTTAATAACTTTAATAAATGTAGGTGGGTCAATGACCGCTATTGCGATCTTAACTGGCAGCAAATATAGAGAGTTGACGAAGGCCATAGAAACGATGGTTGGACTGTTCGAAAGATGATATGGCCAGGAAGGAAGTGTCTGCTGAGATGACGAGGAATAGAGAAGTGTGGAAGAAGAAGATGCTGCGACGACCACAAATGAATTGGGATAAGGGTACGAGAATGATGATGCGTAGCAATACTATAATTTATTATTACTACTACTTTTATTTTTCAGGAAAAGTTAAAATACTTAAAAATAATATATAAATAATAAATAAATAAATATTGCTCTACATTACACACAGCGCTATCTAGTGCTACACTTAGCAACGTGGCTTGTGTCGTGGACACCAGATAGTTGATATACAACATAGATACTTTTTGTTTGTAAATACATATTTATTATACATATAAACGTCCATGAATCGGAAACAAATGTACATGCTCATCACACAAACATTTGCTTCGACTGGGATTCGAAACCGGGACCCTAAGAACATAAGGCAGCCTCACTACCGCTGCGCCATTCGGGTCGTTAAGATGTTAACGCCCGGTTTTTTTTCTAAAATGTACCTAATCTTATATTACTCAAACAAATATAGGCCAATCCTTTCCCTGGCACCCAATCATATAAAAAACGAATAAATGAATAATAAATAACCCATGCAAAGATGACAAAAACGTAAAGGATTTAGAAAAACAATTTTCTACACGGGGAGCCACGATCACTGCTTACCGAAGAATTTCGTGTGACATCGCCATTTTGAAATAAAATTGATTTGCGTCGATAGAAATGTGACAGGATTGGATTTACAGTGAGGAGTATGAGGAATGTGTGCTTTACTGGCTTTTGTGGGATGATTTAGCTTTTATTGTTATATATTTTGTGTTTTATGTCTATTAGCTACTATTTTCGTCAGACTGTTATTGCAAAGTGCATGTAAACTTGGCTCTGAACCAAATGTTGGAACACTAGGGCCATGGGGTCCGAGTGCTCACCTAGTTTTTCGAGAAATCGCCAAACGGTTGGTCGGCTCTTCAGGTGACCAGAGGGTGGGCCTATTTTTCGGCCAAAGAATCAGCATTGCCATTCAACGTGTCAATGCTGCCAGCCTTCTGGGCACTTTTCCTGTTGACAGCGATGTCGACGATTTTACGAGGCCCTGTAACCCTTTTTGATACTTGTAAATATTTTTATTTCTATTAATAGAGTTAGTATGTAAATAATGTAAATATTATCAATCTGTGTTTAATAAAGATTTTAATGTTGGACCAGACACCTAAAGACATAAATTCATGGTCTATTAAAAGGAGAAAAGATCGGGGAGGAGCTCGTGGCTAAATAATAACAGCCGTTTGGGTCGATCGTTAGGTTAAGCCGTGCTTGCCTAGGTTGGTCTGTGGATGGGTGACCACCCATTACATACCGAGTTTCCTCCGTGCCTCGGAAAGCACGTTAAGCAGTTGGTCCCGGCTGTCATTTGTAGATCTTTGACAGTCGTTAGGTAGTCAGAGGCCCCAAAAAAAAAAGTCTGACAACCAGTCTTACCAAAAGGGTATCGTATTACCCGGTACTAACTGGGTTGTGGAGGTCAGATAGGCAGTCGCTCCATGTAAAATACTGGTATTCAGCTGCATCGGGTAAAACTGGAAGCCGACCCCAATATAGTTGGAAAAAGGCTAGGCAGATGATGATTAAAAGGAGAAAAGATGATAACAAAACACGACAAGTCCACGATGATACGTGTCTACTAACATACACAAAATAGAACATAACACCACGCCTGTAATCTCTAAAGGGTGAGACAGAGTAATAGTATACCCACAGCTATGTTTAAGTCCCATGTAATACGCGAGCCAATTGTCATCAATCGTACGCAAATCCAGACTTAAAGGTCCTTCTAACCCTAAAATTAGCAACTCTATTTGTGTTGGTTCAAATTTCGTTTGAAATACTGTTAGAATAAAGTTCTAATCAGCTTGCATTACAAAGCAGTTGTTACGTCAGTCACTGCGGCCGAATAGTGCGAAATGAGTGGTTTTTTGCGATTTACAAAAAATCTATTGATTGAACAAAAAAAAAAAACACTTAAAACAGTTTTATGATCTATTTTATAGTACTTTTTGAATACCAGCGGTTTATTGTTCGATATAGATGTAACTTTGGATTTTTTTTCTATCGAGAAAAGTTTATGGAATCGTTTTTTCGTCACATAGGACGACATTAATCCTCAACTTTACCATATATTTATTTCAAAATGAATGCTGCAGTATTTTAGGCGTAACGGAGGATCATGCTAAGCCATTTGAGGGATATATAGCCCTTAAAGCTGCTCTTTTGTTGATGAAAGGTTTCTAAAAGGTTACTGAAACGCTATTAATATCTTACACCAGGAACCAAGAAATAGTCCCGGATATTGCAAGCATAAAGAACAAAAATTCTACAACCCATGCACTTCATCTCAACATTGCTTTCAGAAAACTGAAGCCACACGATAAAACTGCGGGAACTCGGGAAGTAACCAATAAAAATGCATTTCAAAACCCGAACGTTACGTAGCTAGAGCAGTACAGTCAACAGCACAACGCGCAATACTTGGAGTATTATATCCGCCTTTACTTGTACGGCATAAAAGTCCTGTTAATATGAACAAAAGCGTGTGGTTGATGGTACCAGCGGAAATGGAACTGACTTGGAGATTCCCGACTTGCGGTGCGGAGAAGAATTACTAATTAGCAGGAAATAAACTGCTGGTGGCGGCGTGAGCAGAAGTGGTGGGAATACAGGGAATGTTAGGAGGTTTATATTATAGGGGATGGTGAAGATGTTTATTAAAATTATTATTGTTTAAAAATATTGTGGTAAATCGTATTTAGACGCGAGGTGAGACTTAAATTTCAAAATATAGTCATATGAATTCGCGATACATCATGATTAAATAAAACGTCATATGCACACATTGCACGATTCTTGATCCTATTTTGAAATATGTATAACTAAGTCATAGGTAATTCTCAGCAAGTAGTATGTTATCTGGACTCGTACCCAGATGGTTTAGTAGTCTCTCTAATAATAGTATTTAGACGTGAGCTGAGACTTCAATTTCAAAATTTAATAAATGAATTCGCGAAACATGATAAAAAATTAAATAAAACGTCATAAACACTCATTGCATGATTCTTGATCCTATTTTGAAATATGTAAAACTAAGTCATAGGTAATTCTCAGCAAGTAGTCTGTTATCTGGACTCGTACCCTTCCTCCCGTACCTCGTTTAGTAGTCGCTCTAATAATAGTATTTAGACGTGAGCTGAGACTTCAATTTCAAAATATAATAAATGAATTCGCGAAACATGATAAAAATTAAATAAAATGTCATAAACACTCATTGCATGATTCTTGATCCTATTTTGAAATATGTATAACTAAGTCATAGGTAATTCTCAGCAAGTAGTATGTTATCTGGACTCGTACCCAGATGGTTTAGTAGTCTCTCTAATAATAGTATTTAGACGTGAGCTGAGACTTGAATTTCAAAATATAGTCATATGAATTCGCGATACATGAAGATTAAATAAAACGTCATAACACATTGCACAATTCTTGATCATAGTTTGAAATATGTATAACTAAGTCATAGGTAATTCTCAGCAAGTAGTCTGTTATCTGGACTCGTACCCAGATGGTTTAGTATAGTCTCGCCTTCTATTGCTCAACAATGTACATACAATGTATTTCCCGTAACTAAGTTGCAAGAGATGCTCGATGTAAAGTATGTAGATCTTTATACTCTAGCCTCAGAACTTGTTCAAACTTCTATAGCCGCCGACTATCTACATAGTTTAAATAAATAAATAAATATTGCTGGACATTACACACAGCGTCATCTAGTGTCACACTAAGCAACGAGGCTTTTGTCGTGGACACCAGATAGTTGATATACTACATAGATATTTTTTGTTTGTAAATAAATACTTATTATACATACTCGTATAAACATCCATGACTCGGAAACAAATGTCCATGCTCATCACACAAACATTTGCTTCTACCGGAATTCGAACCCGGGACGCTAAGAACGTAAGGCAGCCTCACTATAACGCTGCGCCATTCGGGTCGTTGAAGTTTCATGGTACTAGTACCTCAGTCTACGTATGTAGTCAATTAGTAGCCCGATCTATCCAGCCGTTCAACTCACTCAAAACACACTGTAGAAGCAAACTCGAGACACGCCAGAGCAAATATTTTGACACACAAGGACTGCAGTTAGGCCGAACTGTGTAGCTTGTGCCAAATTGTGCACGACAGAGTAGGTTAGGATATGTTTTGTCTTGCTACATTGTGTTCTTTATTTATTTATATTGACATGCATGTACCTATCTATTAATTGATTTTATTACCAATGTGAAAGTCTACATAATTTTATATTATTCTACCACTTCATGATAATTATTTTAAAAGCTAAATTGTTGCTAGAAGTAAAGACAATGTAATTAAATATATTTGTACGCCTCTGGGCAAAACATAGAGGACCTACCTATCTGTAACACCATTATTGTAATTTAACCTATGTTTACAAATAAAGCATTCTGATTCTGATTCTGATTCTAATATCATAGTGACATATTATTTTAAACCTAAAATATTAAAAAGTATAAATTGGTACTATTATTTTCACAATACATATTTGTTCCTGAATTTATTTTTATACAAACCTCGGGAAGCCGTCTTCCCGAGATTTAACACAAAACATTAATAACTAGTTATTTTTTAACTTTAGATACTCAATTCTTCAACCAGCAATTTTATATTTTAACAAAACCAGAGACACTCAATTAAAGACTAAACACTACTTCTCAGCTACTATTAAAAAAAAAATATTCGATGCGTTAATAAAATTCAATTTTCCAGTCAAAGTTGGTTCATAACCACTTCGGGAAAGTTCGTGACTTCAGGTGACGTTGTTCCCACAATACTACATACCTCTAGTGATGTGGCTTTGCACAGTTCACACAGTTCGCACTAATTATACCGAGTTATGGAGGCGGTATTCGATGTATGAAAATTATAGTGTGGGGAATCGACTGTAGTCTACACTAGAGCTTGAATCGATTAGTGTTGCCATGCAAGCTGTGGTGTCAATATCGGACTGTTATTAGTGGGTAAGAATGGCTGTGGTATTAATGCTAGGATAATGTTGTATTCGCTGCTCATGTTACTAAAGTATTGCAATTTAGGTTCGACTTTTTGAACTAATATTTTTTTTTACTTTTGTTTAGAGGATCAAAAATTAGGTCCTAAAACCCATATTTAAATTGTAATACCTTTCTTGTCATTAGTTGTTTAGCAAACAATTTGTTTAGTCGATAATCATTTTATGTTGTGCATTTTGGTACTTTTGTTGTAAGTTTCAAGCATCTATGATGCATATTTCGACGATTTTAAGTTGCATTTAATCCGGTTTAAAGGTTGTTAGAATAATGCTTCACATCGTTTACATACCAGCTAAATAAATACCACGTCCATTATCCTTCTCCATAAATATGATAACATTCTCACTGGACATACTTCCAGTGCGTTATTTGATGAAGTTAGTATATTAGTTGTCGCCAGTTTCACCAACAATTTTAGCGTGGTTCACGATATCCACATAAGTATAGCAGTTAATAGTTATTTTAATTATGTGGCATTATTGTGGTCTCTGGTGTAGACATTGAGAAATAGTGTGGAGAGTTTGGCCTTAGCTTAGATGGGTTTTGGGAAAATATTTTAGGAAACAAATAGATAAGAAATATATAACATAAAATCTGGCATCCATTACTACACCCACATTTCGCCAGTTATGAGTTAGTCCCATGTAATAGGGGGCGAGCCTTTATGCCATCAATCGGGCATAAAACCAGACTCCGTAGTTCATCATCATCATTTCAGCCGAAATACGTCCAATGCTGGACATAGGCCTCCCCCAAGTGTCGCCACATTGACCGGTCCCGTGCGACTCGCATCCAGCGGATTCCTGCAACCTTCACCAGGTCATCGGCCCACCTAGTGGGAGGCCTTCCAACGCAACGTCTTCCGGTTCGCGGTCGCCACTCCAGAACTTTTCGGCCCCATCGGCCATCCGTTCTGCGTGCAATGTGCCCTGCCCACTGCCACTTAAGTTTGGCAATTCTTCGGGCTACGTCGGTAACCTCTGTTCTCTTGCGGATGTCTTCATTTCTGATTCGTAGTTACTACTGAGAAATTACGATACAAACTATTATCGATATAGCGTGGTGGTAAAATCTTTTACCGTAAAAGTTATAGGGATTATGGAAGGACACTAATCATTGACGATACAATCGATATTTATTTAAACTTCATGTACAAAAGTGGTAGAACAAGAGTTTTTATTCATTTATTTATATGGCTCTCCAACAACAAATTCACTAAAACACATACAATGAACACTGTAGAATTTTTAGATTAAAGTGAACTTGTCAATTAAACAAGTAAACTATTATAATTTTGCAAGTGTTGTGCACTCCTAGCACAACACTTGCAAAATTATAATAGTTTAACTTACATTACACAAACTAATTAGGTACAAACTAAACTAAACTAAATTATACGCAGATGACAATATAATGTGATAACTAAAACGAAATGCAAACGTGAACAAAATGTAATCATAAAACTATTAATGCTACAAAATTTAACGAAAAATAACATAGGCGGACTTAATGCCACAAGGCATTCTCTACCAGTCAACCTTACCGATATGACTTTCAACCATCAATACATAGTTTGAACCGGTTTGAACAGTATCAATCGATATTGCAGGAATCAAAGTTGGCGTTAATTTTGCTGAGAGTTCGGAGAAGTATGCCAACATAACATTTTTTGATAAACTATTTGCTTTTTTCTCTTCTCTCCACGCAATAAATTCGTCGTATGTAGATATGTAACGACTTTTTGACTTTTCCGGTAAAATGTTCTCCGAAGCATTTTGTGCAATTATACTGAGTTCCGGTGGTGTTAATTCAAAAAAAATAGGGTCGAAAGTACTCATTTTGTGCAACAAACAACTAAACTCGCAAAGAAAATTTCTGGAAAATAGTGCCAACCGTAGAATATAAGCAGAGTTTTTTTTTTCTTCACCCATTTTGGTAGGCAAAGAGAACTAGTCTTCAGTAGATTTTTTTTATTGATATGAAATGAAAATGAAATTTAGTAAGATGAAATGAAATGAAACCTAACCTAACTCATTCAATTAAATCATTAAATCTGATATTGAAACAAATAAGTAGCTTCTTTTTAAAAATATACTTATTTGTATGAATCACAAAAACTCTTTAGTAAAAACTTCATGGTTGGTTTTTCTTTTTAATAGACATTATTTTGACAGTTGGGAAAGAGAACGCACGAGTTCGGGAAAGGTAAAAAAAAGCACTAGTATGTAATAGCCCACATCCCGAACGCTATACGTCCCTGCAATACACCACTTTTTGAGCAACTGTATTAAAAAAACTTATCAATAAACTAGACGTTGCTTGTGACCTTCGTCTGCGTAAAATTATTTTTAAAATATTAATTCTCTACTTGAATCGGATTTTGTTAACAATTTCATGGGTTTGGCATTTTTTTACGGAACCATGACCCTTTTTTACACGCTTTATATTAGCTTCACTTGTATGTTTGTTTGTTTGTATGTTTGTAACCGACTTCTTAGGGCGCGATTTTGACCCACTTTAAACGGCCAGATTTCATTAAAATTTTGCACACCCGTCAAAGACCGATGACAATTCAGTTTTTTTCAGAATTCAACCCCTTAAGGAGGGAAATGGGGTGACAAAGTCTGAAAATCAACATGGTTATTGTTTGTATGGTGTATCGGGTCGGGCGGGTGTATTACAAAAACAACGATTTTAAGATTTAATGTGTAACTGAAATACCATCATCCCCTGTTGGGGTGCAATGGGGTTGAAATGTCTAAAAATCAATATGGGTGTCAATTCCGAGATTATCAGGGGTGCTGATTACGAATATGGCATTTATTTTGAGATCCAGAAGATTTAGATGATTTAGATAAGATGGCGGATTCGACTTCTATACAGGGTTATTGTTGATTTATTGTGATGATTGTGATAACGATGATGATGATTGTAATAATGATGATTGTGATAGTGATAGTGATTGTGATTGTGGTAGCGATAGTGATAGTGATGGTGATTGTGACAGTGATTGTGATTATGATAGTGATGATGATTGTGATGATTATGAAATTTGACTCATATATAGTTTTTTACCTGGATTCATATGTAGGATACTATTTATCTCTCTAATATGAATAAATATGATCCCGTGGGATAGTTACCAAACTTCACGCGGGCCAAGCCGCGGGCAACAGCTAGTATTCTTAATATAACGGTAACCGTGATTTACAAAAAAGCTTCTTATATACATCAAAACAAAATATTCAGGACAGAAAACTCATTTTTTATTTTGCGGAATAACATTTAGTAATTAGCGTAGCCTAGGATCTACAGTCGATAAAGTCATCACTAATCAGCTTTAAATAAGATAAACCTTTCGGAGAGGGAACCTGAGAAACGGCTACCTCATCTAAAGAAGGCAGCAGGCGCCCGATTTCCCCACTTCCCAGATAAGTTACTGACTTAATAAATTATAGTTTAAATTACAGTTTTAAAAATTAAAAAAATACGCTTATATATTAAATAAACCAAACTAAAAAATAGAAAATAAATTTTAATAAATTTGAATTAAGAATAGTGTAAAAAATTCTAACAAAAATAAATGAATAATAGTGTTAATAAGAAAAAAAAGTTTTATTTAAAAAAAAGCGTGGGGTGCATTAATCATGTCATTTTGTTAGTAAATAATTTGTAAATAACAAAAAACACCTCTTAACGAAGCCGAAAAGCACTTGTTTTCCCCGTCATTGCGATCATTTTTTTGTTCTACACCATACCTTCTAGTTACGGAGATATTGAGGGTCAAAGTTCCAACTTTTTGACAAGTTTTTTTTTTAATACAAGTTTTTAATGTAAGATTTTTTATTTATACACCTCCACGACCTCCGTACTATTCAATCCATCCATTAGCACAATGTTTTAATTGCGTTACATTGAGTTCTACCATAAAACATGATTGTTCACCCAAAAAAAAAAAGTCGTTTCCAGCCGTCAGCAATATATTTTGGGTAAAGTTACTTAGTTTGATGTACAGAATGCTTGGTTGACGGCTTCGTGGTGTGTGGGCGCGTTCATTGAGGCTGCGAGCCGCCCATTACTCAATTCAGCCAGCTCTCAATTTCCATAAGGTATAATATAGTGTCCAAGTGGCAGTAGAACACTGACTCCTAAGTCACAGGTTTTCCTAGTTTAGGAGTCAGGGTTTCAGCTTTTGTACGCCTTAAAGATTTTGAACTTTAGCTAGATATTAAGCTTATTGTAAGGATTTGTATCAATAAATTATTATTATTATTATTATTATTACTTGAACGCGCCCCAAAAGGTGGTAGCCGTAAGGCTGGCCCGGGGGTACCGTACGATCTCCCGCGAGGCGGCGAGCCTCCTTGCCGGATTGCCGCCATGGGATCTAGAGGCGATAGTCCTCGCGCGCCTACACGAATGGCGCACGGAGGCACTACGCCGGGGGGAAACTCCGCTGCCGCGACAAATTGTCGCTCAGCGGACAGACTTCCGGCGGGATCACATGGCGACATGGAGAGAGCGACTGTCGCAACCCCGTGCAGGGCACGCCACGATAGTGGCGATAAGTCCCCTCTTTGAGGAGTGGCTTGAGAGACGCCACGGCGTCCTCACCTTCCGCCTGACGCAGGTCCTCACCGGACATGGAGTGTTCGGGAGGTTCCTGCACCGAATCGGGCGGGAGGAAACGCCCGGGGGCTTCCATTGTGAGGATCGACCGGAGGACACGGTGGAACACACGGTGGAGGTGTGCCCCGCGTGGGCGGAGCACCGCCGTGTCCTCGAAGCGGCGATCGGCGGCGGCGACCTCTCGCGTCCGGCCCTGGTGCAAGCCATGATCCGGAGCGAGACGGAATGGGACGCCGTCACCTCCTTCTGCGAAGCAGTAATGCTAGAGAAGGAGGTGGTGGAACGTGAGAGGGAGAGAACCTCTCAAAGTCCCGGCCGCCGCGGGAGACGCCCCGGGCGTCGGGGGCCACCACCACGTGGCCCCCGGCCACCGTAGGCACGGGCCTGTGGACGGTGGGCTATGGGCTAGCTCGCCGTCAGTTCGTCTCATGACGACAGGCCGTGTCGACGGCGCGTTCGTGTTCCACGCGCGCCTCAAAGAGAGTCAGCAAAAAGGAAGGGGTCCGTAAGGACCGATGCCTGCCGGGATTGCGGGACTGTTCGAAAGAGATACCGTGGCCCCGGAACACAAAGGGCGATGAAGGAACATGGATGGGTTTTAGTCAGTAAAAGTCTGACACTCCCTCCTACTCCGCCCAGAGCGGGAGGAGTTATTTGACGATTTCCCATCCGAAAAAAAAAAAAAAAAATTGGTTGCCTGTAAAGTCGGTATACGGGCGAAAGTTTTACGTGACAACGACTTTGAGTGGTAAAATAAACTTTTTATGTCTGTCTCTCTCGCTCTTAGGCGGGACGCGTGCCTCTCACTCGCTCTCATTGTGAGCGCATAACGTGAGCGGAGGAGCGTTACCCAGTTTCTTGAAGTGTCACCCGGCAAACCAATTTATAAGACGTTGTCACGTCAAAACGGCTTCGTGGTGAGGAATTTTACATCCTGTATAGATCAGTAATATAGAGTCCTTAAATCCAATCTTCGTAGAATTTAGAAGTTTCAGTAACTTTAATGAACAACATTAGAAGTTTAATATCAAAAAGATAACCTTTCGGAACAACAAATGAACCAAAAAGATAACCTAAATCACTAATTTAACTGTGTTTTATATCTTAGTGGTAGTACGTATCTATTTCCAGAAAAAACATTAAAAGATAAGCTTGGCTGATCTCCTACTAAATATACAACCATACAACTTCCGATATCTCGTATTATTTATATTTAAAACAACAAACAGCAACAATTTCCGTACGAAACATTTTTTCATGTTAAAAAAATATTCGATTTCACTTAGCTCGCACACTGACTAAGTTAACCGGACCTCTCGAAATACTTCAAACACTCTTAACATAGGGTGTTTAAGGTTGGAAGTCTACTGGAAGGGGGTGTCTTAAGTTGGTGGCAGATCATCCACAAAGATTTTGCAAGCAAAATATGAAGATGAAAGTTGGCTGGTTGGCTGTTTCGTTTTTGCGGAAGTTTCTGAACGAAATTGTCGAAGACAACGTTATTTCGGAAGTGGAAACATGGTGTTTTTCGATGATGGATATGATTAATCACGTAATATGGCGCTCAAGGGGAAACTCTTGATGCTCTGTTGTTTTTGAAAGCGTACATAATATTGGAATACTGTTGTATGTTAGTACAGGAGAAGGTGACAACTTTCTAATGCTGGGAAACGATGAAGTGACGTCATACTGCGTAAAATAACATCACGCTTGTAATCCCGGAAAGGTTAGGCAGAGGTGTACCTAATAGTCTACCCACATTTCGCAAGTTATGTTTAAGTCCCATGTTATTGGGGGCGAACCTATTGCCATCAACCAGGCACAAATCCAGACTCCGTGGCTGCCACTGAGAGTTTCCTGATGGAAAAATCCAATAACACTTTGCCCGACCCGGGAATCGAATTCAGTACCTCATGCTCAGCTGTCCCGCTTCTAACCACAGATCACCGAGGCAGTCTAAACTGATTGTGTTCAAAAGTTTTGTATTGTTTCTGAAAGCGTCATCGTAGCCCGCGAAATTCAAATTTTGTTACGTTTTTTGCAATTTGCAGGCCAGTGCTAGGTTGTATGTTGATTAAAATATTATTCGCGGCTGTAACACGTTTGTAATTACAGAATTATAATCATGAAAATCATCAATACAACCCTGCAAGTTCATAAAGGTCGAGAAATACTAGCCGTGTGGTATCCGGCAGAGTAGAATAGAACCAACCCATTACACTCACGGGTGTCGTATAAGGCGACTAATGTCTGAGGCAGAACACCTTGCGCCTCCGTAGACCAGAGAATGGGCAGCAGTGTTTTCTGTTAGTCTTTCATCACTGCGATCTCCAATCCGCGTGCCAAGCGTGGAGATTACGGCAAATTCCTCCATCATGGGAGAGGCTTATGTCCAGCAGTGGACGTTATGGGCTGTTGTTGTTGTTGTTGTTGTTGTAAGTTCCCACCTTAAATCACAATTCCTTAACTTTCTTCACAAAATTTTTAATTATTTATTTCTAAAAATAACATGAAAACTTAATTATGTTCCGTTCCTATAGTCTACACGCGTATCTAAGTCACAATTTAATTGTTAAAACTACTGAGAACTTTTCAGCAAGTTTTACTACTCTAAACACTACTTTTTTAATTATCTACCTTCACAACAATCAAATTAAAAAATCTCAACCACTTCTAAACAAAATCTTACTAAAAAACTATTTCTTATTAAAACCCCTTCCATCCCTAAGGTATTTATCTAGAGATGTTCGCACCCCACGATCAACATCAGTCGTTCGAGAGCCCTCAAGAGCTGTTACAACCCCCACAGTTCCAAGGAGTTTACCAGATTTTAGAGGGTAGGTAGTTTTTTGTGAGGGCAAACAGTTTATCGAGATTTGTCGAAGCTTACTTACAAGATTTGTAGACAAATGTAGATTTTAGATGAAATATATTTCGGTTTTTATCGTATTGTTTCTGTGTTTTGTTGAAATGTTTGACGGGTTTTATAGTCGTATTGCTTCGTAAATTGTTTTTCTTTGTGTGAGATTATTTTTCTTAAAATTATTTACGTAGGTCGTGACTAAATAATAACAACCGCTTGGATCGATCTTCAGGTTAAGCTGCGTTTGCCTAGGTCGGTCAATGGATGGGTGACCACCCATTACATACCGAATTTCCTCCGTGCCTTGGAAAGCACGTTAAGCCGTTTGTCCCGGCTGTCAATAAATTGTTAGTAGATCTTTGACAGTCGTTAAAGGTAGCCAGTGGCCCTGAAGTCTGACAACCAGTCTTACCAAGGGCTATCGTATTGTCTTTTTTAAACTTTCACGATCAGAACACATTATTTGTTTATCGCGAATTTTACCTTTAATATAAGCCCGACGTTTCGACCGGACCAGCCGTGGTCGCGGGAAGACTGAGGTATTGGAGGTACCGCCACAGCAAAGCGAAGGTGTTTATTCAACTACCCTCATTTTATCTTCTGGGGTATCGTATTACCCAGTACTAACTGGGTTATGGAGGTCAGATAGGCACTCGCTCCATGTAAAATACATTCAACTACATCCATGTAAGGTGTTTACATGGAGATTTCTCAGTAGCAGAGCAAGGTCCGTATTGGTCACGGTTGATGGCATTAGGCTCGCTACCCCTAATTGACGAAATGTATGTGTACTACACGTACTACATGAAAACATCTCTGACTAACCTTTCATGGATAACAGGATTGGCTTATGACTGGTTATTTTCGTAGAGGTATTTACGTAGCTATTTTATGTCAAGTATTGAATACAAACAAATTAAATATAATTATTTCTAAAACATGTTTACGATGATAATGAAAGGAATCTTTTTCTTAAGTAAAACTTCAGGATTCAGGACTTAATTCTGTAACAAAAGGAAATTAGTTTGTTTTTCATGGAAAAATATCTCTTTTTATAAGAGCAACGAACTGTATCTAGACCAGAGAGGTACTAATCCGTCTGCAAAGTAAGCATGGTGATTTGAAAAGGTGATCGAACTGAAGATTTATCATTTTGCAGAATAATCATGTCAATTTGTTAGTAAATAATTTGCCTATTAGTTTGTCATTTGTTTGGGCCTTGTGTGAGACTGCACAAACAGACTCACGATGTCCGCGATTACGCGGAGCCCTAATCAAAATAATATTGTTCAATCGACAAAGTGAAAACACCTATTAGATACACTTACCATCACGTTGGTACCGGTGATGTGACGTAGTCCCTGGTTACGTCTTATCTGGGTGGGGTGTAAGTATAACTGTGGTTTGTGTGGTGTATGTGTAGTTATGTGAGATTACGACGGTAACCAAAGGGCGCCCCACAGCGCGTACCGACGTCTTTCTGGACAAACCTTCCTATCACACACGTGGCACCTTTCACCAATGTCCAACTGAATTTTATCCCGGTTTGCTAACCCAATCGGGGATGTAATAGTCCAGCACTGAATTTAGGAAATTACCGGCGTTCAAATGACACAAAAGCCGGCTACTTAACCAACAAATCACTCGCGGTCAAGACCCAAAATGGCGAGATTTCTCAATTTTCACTCAATTATCAATAAATTATCAAACACCGATCACGATGGCATCGGATTAACGTTAACTCAAAGTTTCCAAACAATAATTACACGAAACAGCGTGTACCAAAATTACAAGCACGGAGCGACCATCTTTCAACCAAAATTGCACTGACAAGAAAACGTCATCGCACCACAGACAACGAAACGTAATCTGTCAAACGTCAAAAAAGGTGCGTTCAGAAACTTGGTGGATGAAACAGGCCTATATACATTTACATTTTTTGTTTACATTCAAATTTTTTCGTATTTTTAGTTTAAGTTATGTTGTATGCATTTGTAGCATAACTGTGCCAAATAAACATATTTTGTTTATTTATTTTCTTTGTAGCATAGGTAACGGCCCAGACTTTCACTTCGTGAGAAAAGTGTGTTGAGGTTACGTGTCGTCTATACTTATATTATAAAGAGGTAATTTGTAAGTTTCTATGTAGGGGTAATCTTCGGAACTCTGATTCCGAAAATTCCATTAAGGAGTAGCTACATTTTGTATGTAGCGGTAATCTTCGAAACTACAGATCCGATTCCGAAAATTCCACTAACGAGTAGGTACTTTTTGTATGTAGCGGTAATCTTCGGAACTACAGATCCGATTCCGAAAATTCCACTAACGAGTAGCTACATTTTGTATGTAGCGGTAATCTTCGGAACTACAGATCCGATTCCGGAAATTCCACTAACGAGTAGCTACATTTTGTATGTAGCGGTAATCTTCGGAACTACAGATCCGATTCCGAAAATTCCACTAACGAGTAGCTACATTTTGTATGTAGCGGTAATCTTCGAAACTACAGATCCGATTCCGAAAATTCCACTAACGAGTAGGTACCTTTTGTATGTAGCGGTAATCTTCGGAACTACAGATCCGATTCCGGAAATTCACAGATCCGATTCCGGAAATTCCACTAACGAGTAGCTACATTTTGTATGTAGCGGTAATCTTCGGAACTACAGATCCGATTCCGAAAATTCCACTAACGGGTAGCTACATTTTGTATGTAGCGGTAATCTTCGGAACTACAGATCCGATTCCGGAAATTCCACTAACGAGTAGCTACATTTTGTATGTAGCGGTAATCTTCGGAACTACAGATCCGATTCCGAAAATTCCACTAACGAGTAGCTACATTTTGTATGTAGCGGTAATCTTCGGAACTACAGATCCGATTCCGGAAATTCCACTAACGAGTAGCTACATTTTGAATGTAGCGGTAATCTTCGGAACTACAGATCTGATTCTGGAAATTCCCTAACGAGTAGTTACATTTTCCCTAAATGTCATAAAAGCTACATTAAAACGTTCCCGTGTGTTAATTTTCGTAAATAGTAGGAGTGAAGCCGCGAGCAAAAGCAAATAGGTTGTAACACAAACTTAGTCCGAAAAACTCTGATTACAAAGCGGACATGTCAGAACACCATTACAAACATTTATAACAGTTGTAACTGAATTAAACTAAGTTTCTTCTGTCGGCAATATTAATCATGCTTATAAAACAGACTAGTATTTGCGTTGTGCGCGAGCTACGCGCAGCTCGCGTGTCGCCGTGTTCTTGAGAAGTATTCCTCACCCTTATAAATTTTGAGAATCCATAAGAATCCTTAAACGAATTGGAAAATCCATTAGATTTTGTAAATTTTATAAAATCTTTTAAATATTTAAAAAAAAAACCATAAGAACCCCTAAAACATTCTAAAAAGCAATAAAAAAAAAAACTAAAAAGCCTAATTTAAAAACTCAGACCTTTTCCCATTAAAAAAAAAACATTACCCTAATGTTTGCTTGTCGTCGCCCCTGAGTTACGCTTCACCCACTCAACCTTCGTTCCGCTACGAAGAACAACCTTCGTTACGCTAACAGAAGTGAAACCGCGAGCAGAAGCTAGTAGGTTGTAACACAAACTTAGGCAGAAAAACTCTGATTACAAAGCGGACATGTCAGAACACCATTAGAAACATTTATTATAGTTGTAACTGAATTAAACTAGGTTTCTTCTGTCGGCAATATTAATCATGCTTATAAAACAGATAATATTACCTCTCCGATATTATAAATAGAGATTCCAGTCTGTGCGGTGTCTCCAAAGTGATCTATGGCGATCCACGGCTATAAATTATAGCCGAGAACATTATTAGGAGATCGTAGACACGCCACTCCTTTGGTGGGAAAGGACGGCCATTTTGTTGATAAATATATTATGTTGCTTGTTATATTCATGATGGTAATACCTAATGTAGTTGGGATAACTATAATATTGTGCCTGAACATTTATATTGGTAACAATTTTCTTATACTGGATGACGTTTTTATCACTTTCCAAAAAAAAATGGGTTTATTAGGTGAACGGAGTAAAAGCTTATGGCATAGGTAGATTTTTTTTCTTTTTTCCACAGCTTAGAAAAAAATTAAACCATCATCAAAAAACGCTACAAGTTTCAAGTAAACTTTTCATATCAGAACGAAGAAAGAGAAAAAAAGAAAAAACAAAGAAAAATATCGCATAGACGCGTATGATTTGAATTTCGTTATTTTTTTCGCAAAAAAAAAAATGCTAAGTGCTACTCCGTTCACCTATTTATTATACTAATTTTTTTTGGAAAGTGATAAAAAAGTCATCCTGTAGTTTTAAGCTAGTTTATTTTATTAACCAAAGCTACACCCATCTCCCTCATGATGGCAATCTACAAGGTGTAAACGGGCCCTTTCGCGAAGCCGTCAGCCAACATTCTGTTCATCAAATTACTTAGTTTTTCTGTGCACAAAAATGTGTATTAGAGTGATATAAGCAAAATAAAAAAGAACTGTTCAGTTCAACGATTCTTGTAATAATGACAATGATTAGTGTGTGTGTGCTGGGAAACGACCTTTTTTCAACCGACTTGCAAAAAGAGGAGGTTCTCAATTCGACTGTTTTTTTTTTTTTTTTGTGTTTGTTACCTCAGAACTTTCGACTGGGTGAACCGATTTTGATGATTATTTTTTCACTTGAAAGCTGGTGCTTCTCGTGTGGTCTCATTTAAATTTTGTTAACATTTGATGCTGATCTTCGGAGATATACAATGGAACTCTTCAAAAATAGACAGCAAATCTGCCGTGAATGTTGCAATCGCTTGGATGTTTATTGTTTATACAACATCATGACGTAACATCACGCCTGTATGCTCTGAGGGGCTACACAGAAGTGTACAATACACCCAGATTTCGACAGTTAGGTATGTTAAGTTGGCGCGATCGTGTTCCGCGCGCGCCTCAAATGACGTAACATCACGCCTGTATGCTCTGAGGGGGTACGCAGATGTGTACAATACACCCAGATTTCGACAGTTAGGTATGTTAATAAGTTGGCGCGTTCGTGTTCCATGCGCGCCAAAAAGAGATGTCAGCAAAAGGGACTGTTCTAAAGAGATACTACGGCCCTGGAACACAAAGGGCTAAGAAGGAACATGGATTGGTTTTAGTCAGTAAAAGTCTGACACTCCCTTCCGCTCCGCCCAGAGCGGGTAATTTGATGATATCCCTTCCGAAAAAAAAGGTAACTATGTTAAGTTCCATATATTGGGGATACGCCTATTACCATGATATGTATTGTTAACAATGTCAAATAAATTCATGGCAAATATTTGTTTTGGAACAACTAAAAATGGAAAAAAAAAAACTTTTTTGCAAAAAATAAAACCGACTTCGAAAACACAAAAAAGTGAAAAATAACTTTAGCTTCAGAAGTCGGTGACAAAAAAACTAAATCAATCAAACAAAGGTCACCGACTTCTGAAGCTAAAGTTATTTTTCACTTTTTTGTGTTTTCGAAGTCGGTTTTATTTTTTGCAAAAAAGTTTTTTATTTTTTGGGATGAATAATCACGGTAGGAACTAAAACTAAACGCACTAAAACATGTAGTTACTTATTATTATGGGGGTTGTGGAGGACGTGGAGGTATTTTAAATAACGTTATAACATTATTTTTATTTTATTTTAGTTTTGAAAAAGTTGAAACTTTTTAGTTACGGAGATATTGTGGGTCAACAATATCTCCGTAACTAAAAGGTTCCCAGGTAAAGTCCACAACAAAAAAAAGATTGCAATGACAAGAAGAACAAGTAACTTTCGGTTCCGTTAAGGGTATTTTCAACCGACTTCCAAAAAGAGGAGGTTCTCAGTTCGACTGTATTTTTTTTTATTTGTGTTTGTTACCTCAGAACTTTCGACTGTGTGAATCGATTTTGATGATTATTTTTTTATTTGAAAGCTGGTGTTTCCCGTGTGGTCCCATTTTGTAAGCATTGGATGCTGATCTATGATGACAAGGGAACTCTTCAAAAATAGACGGCAAATCTGCCGTGAATGTTAAAATCGCTTGGATGTTTATTGTTTATACAATATCATGACGTAACATCACGCCTGTATGCTCTGAGGGGGTACCCAGATGTGTACAATACATCCAGATTTCGACAGTTAGGCACGTTAAGCTGGCGCAATCATGTTCCGTGCGCGCCTCAAATGACGTAACATCACGCCTGTATGCTCTAAGGGGGTACACAGATGTGTACAATACACCCAGATTTCGACAATTAGGTATGTTAAGTTGGCGCGATCGTGTTCCGTGCTCGCCTCAAATGATGTAACATCACGCCTATATGCTCTGAGGGGGTACTGTTCTAAAGAGATACTGCGGCCCTGGAACACAAAGGGCTAAGAAGGAACATGGATGGGTTTTAGTCAGTAAAAGTCTGACACTGCCTTCCGCTCCACCGAAAGCGGGGAGGGTAATTTGATAATTTCCCATCCGAAAACAAAACAAGGTATGTTAAGTTCCATATATTGGGGATACGCCTATTACCATGACACGTATTGTTAACAATGTCAAATAAATTCATGGCAAATATTTGTTTGGGAACAACTAAAAATGGAAAAATTAAAAACTTTTTTGCAAAAAATAAAACCGACTTCAAAAAACACAAAAAAAGTGAAAAATAACTTTAGCTTAGAAGTCGGTGACAAAAAAACTAAATCAAACAAAGGTCACCGACTTCTGAAGCTAAAGTTATTTTTCACTTTTTTTGTGTTTTTTTACACTTATTTTTAGTTGGTCAAGAACTTAGAGACGACTTTAACAACTGCTTAGGACACGCATGATACCATTTGTTTATTTTCCTTTGCCCTCTTAGCTGGTTCAATAGTCTATAATGGAAGAACTGCAGAATGAAATGACCTTGACAGCATTTTACAACAACATTTTTAGAACTATTGTACATAGATGGGTAATAAAAAATGTAATGTCCTGTTTTACGTCATGTTAGGTACTTACTATCATAAAACATGATTCTGATCTCCAGCACCGTAAGGACTATTCTTGCTTGCAGCGCCAGGCTGCTTTAAACAATTTAAAAAAATTCACTTCTTTGGTCCTTTATTTTGCATTCCTATTGGTCGAAAAAGGGTGGTCAAAATCTGTGATCATTAAGCTTTCTATACTAGCGCATAAAACAGTCGGATAAAACAGTCTTTCGTGGTTTTTTCTATACTATAATATTATAAAAAGGTAACATTTGTTTGTAAGTTTGTATATAGGGGGTAATCTCCGGAAGTAATGAACCGATTTCAAAAATTCTTTCACTATTACAAAGCTACATTCACACTGATTAACATAGGCTATATTTCATCCCCGTACTCCCACGGGAACGGGAACTACGCGGGTGAAACCGCGGGACGTCCGCTATCTTTTATAAAATCAATGATGACATTTTGCAATTCTTGTTAGCTGCATTATTAGTTGCTACCATCATTTCAGGACGAATACTATCTTTGTGCAAATGGCGTATAATTAATAATGACCGTATTAGGCTAATACCGGTCAGTTAGACCGTACGCGAGTATAGGTGTTATAAAATTTCGCGCGAGTTTATAATACGAAGGTTAACAGAACCTGAATTTGTTTTGGTGATTTTACACATAGAGATTCATCTAGGGCAGCGCCTGACCTCATCTCATTGCATTATCTACTACCAATAACAATAAACGCAATATCAGCAAAAACATCCCTCATATCAAACTAACCCCCTGTTTCATATAAAAACACAATAAAACTACAAATATCAACCTTGTTAATAAAACTATTATTTCCCATAAACGGTTAGTCTGAATCATCAGTTTATGGTGTCATTAATTTAATGGGTTTACGACGCGTTTACTGAAGTATGAAAACTGTTAACGGGCTGGATTAAAGTAATGTTTATGTGGGTTTAGTTTAGTTTAAATTTATATATTTTTGCAGGCTGGGAACAAGTAACTGTATTTTTTTAAGCTCTTTTTGAGATATTCTTTCTAGCAAGTACAGTTGGATTACGTACTCCCATGAATAGGCTAGTTAGTTTTCAGCATCAATAAATTGCAAACCTATTTAGTCCGTCAGTTAGAGTATTGGAAAATAATGGACACGTATTTTTTGTTTTTGTATTTCAATGAATATTGACAAAGATAAAACGCATCAAAACTCGAGAGTGGGGGCTCGTGACGTCACAACGCAATAAAATTTATAGCACCTCGTGACGTATTGAGAATTTTAAAAGCGGCGTATATTCGTCAATTTTGGTTTACGTAACAAAAGAAAAATACGTGTCAGATATTTTTGGTTAATCTGACGGACTAAGGGCCATGTTCACCAAAAAGATAACAGTCTGATTATCTAAAAACAGCTGTTTAAACACATTTTTGTACATGAAAATGTGTTTTAAACAGCTGTTTTTATATAATCAGACTGATCTTTTCGGTGAACTTGGCCCTCATCTTCCTGCCCTTATCCCATGTCACTCGGGGTCGACGCAACACGTTTTCTTCTTCCATTCTCCTCTGTCAACCGTCACGCAATCATTTACACCTTTTTCCTTCATATCATTCCTCACACAATCCATCCATCTTTTCCTTGGCCTTCCTCTCGCTGTCCATCCATCCACATTTATATTCATCACTCTTTTAGTCACATGCGATTCTTCCCTCCTCATCACATGCCCATACCAAGACAGTCGATTCCCTTTTAACTTTTCTGTAACTGGCGCAACTTTCAAACTTCCTCTAATATACTCATTCCTTATTTTATCCATTCTTGTCACACCACACATCCACCTCAACATTCTCATCTCCGCTACATGCAACCTTTTTTCATCCATCTTCTTCACAGCCCAACATTCCGATCCATACAGTACGACAGGTCTAATCACGGACTTGTATATTTTCCCCTTTAACTTGAGAGGCATCCGTGGGTCGCAAGTTGTTCCAGTGACCTGTCGCCATTTCATCCATCCTGAGTTGATCCGGTGCGTTACGTCACGGTCTACTTCACCATCGCCTTGGACAAGCGACCCGAGGTACCGGAAATCGGAACAGATCGGTATGGGTGTTCCGGCAAGAGTTATGGGCGTAGGACTGGAGAGACCGCCGAAATCACAGAATAGGTATTCTGTTTTGGACCTACTTAATTTCAGGCCAACATTCTCCAATCTTTGCCACCACACCTCCAATCTGTTCTGGACCTCTAGGCCACTCTCGGCAACCAACACAATGTCGTCGGCAAACAGCATACACCAGGGAGCCTCTTCCTGAATGTCCGACGTAAGTGCGTCCATTATCAGCAGGAAGAGGTAGGGGCTTAGAGCCGACCCTTGGTGCAAGCCGACAGCTACATTGAAGCTGCCGGTAGTGCCCACTGTAGACCGGACTTGGGTACTACATCGACTGTACATCGCTCGGATCAACTGCACATACTTCCCAGGCATACCTTTCTCTTTCAGGGCCCACCACAAAACCTCACGAGGTACCCGGTCGTATGCCTTTCCTTTTTTATTTTTTTATTTAATTAGATTTATTTCAGTATGTACAAGCCTATTTCAACCGCTTTTGCTCAGTCCAAAACTCAGAAATTCACAAACAAAAACAAGCAACAAGCATAAACAAAAACAACCGAAAACTAAATGTTCGTTCTACAAATTTCTAACTGATTGCCTAATGGTCGTTTTCACCAACACTAGGCGACAACTAATTCATTGCCTATTGCCCGTTTTCACCAACACTAAGGGACGCCTAACTGAATGCCTAATTCCTGTTTTCACCAACACTAAGCGACACACAATGCTCGTTTTCGTAATCGACAGGTTGTAAAAGAAGTGTGTTACAATTTTGGTGGACACTATCTGTCAGTCGGTCAGATAAGCAGTCGCTCCATGTAAAATACTGTTATTCAGCTCGCATCCGGTTAGACCGGAAGCCAACCCCAACATAGTTGGGAAAAGGCTAGTATCGATAATTATAATTAACATGAGTTCACTTAAGTCATTTAAGCCATGTTGTGACTGTAGCTACATTTAATTTTCATCTTTATTTCTACAATTCAAAAGTACCTGTAACTTGGCCTACTTGAAAAAAATGCTTTGATTTTGGATACTTTTTGCTTAACTACGACCAATTTTATCCCGATAGTATTATATTCCCGTGAGTGTGTAACCTCCACGCAAGAGAAACTGTAAGCATTGGCTAGTAATAATAAACCTGATCAATTAGTTCGCAATCAGCAAACAGAAAACAACAAGATGAAAACATTGCCTGATTAGCTCTCCAGGTGCAATAACAGAAATACTATTGAAAAATCTATACAATCCATGCAAATAAATAAAATTGAAGTGTCTGTTTTTAATATAATAAAAACTGCTCTATACTAAATACAGATGAAAATAAATACGGCACTTGTAACAAAAACTTGTTTTTTTTTTTCTTGTTTGTCTGCCTGTCGGTCTGTCTGACTGTGTAACGGCTGGACAGATTTTGTCAAGACTTTACTGGCAGGTAGCTGATGTTATAAGGTCTAATTTAGGCTACTTTTATTTTAGAAAAACAATTAGGGTGCCGTGCAAAAAAAATAACAACAAAATCCAATTTAAAAAGGGAATCTTTTTAGGGTTCCGTACCCAAAGGGTAAAAACGGAACCCTATTACTAAGACTTCGCTGTCTGTCCGTCCGTCTGTCTGTCACCAGGCTGTATCTCATGAACTGGACAGCTAGACAGTTGAAATTTTCACAGATGATGTATTTCTGTTGCCGCTATAACAACAAATACTAAAAACAGTATAAAATTAATATTTAAGGGGGGCTCCTATACAACAAACGTGATTTTTTTGCCCTTTTTTTGATAATAATGGTACGGAACCCTTCGTGCGCGGCCGACTCCGAGTCCGACTCGCAGTCGGCCGGTTTTTTTATAATAATTTCACGCGAACAAAGCTCGCGGGTAACAGCTAGTATAAAATAAAGTAATTTGTACACAACTAGGTCACAGTTTTCCAATACAGCAATTCTTCCAAATGGTTATATTATCAGTATGCATACGAACAATATTGTAATGGACGGTTAGTAGTTGAAGAACAGAAATGTTACACTTTAATATTAGAGAGTGCATGTGTGTAGTAATTAGTCCGAATTTTGTAATGGGATGATTTGTGTGTTCTGTTTTAGGGTAAAGCAATTCATCATCATCACCCTTAACATATTCCCACTGCTGGGACACAGGCCTCCTCTCTATGAGAGGGAATGGGCTATAATCTACCACGCGGGCCCACTGCGGATTGGTAGATGTCACATGTCTTCGAATTTTTGGTTCTAGCACCCGGTTTCCTCACGATGTTTTCCTTCACCGTTTTGAGAGCAGTGGTGATGAAATAAATTACACAAAGTAATGCGCCTGTCTGGGTTCGAACCCACGACTTATTGTTCGTAAGTCGGGGCCGCCACCGCTGGGCCACCGCTGCTCTCAATTAAAGCAATTAAAATGATGTTATTATTGTTTAGTCTTTTTAGTCACATTAAAATAATATGTTTTAAAAGTTCTCAGGTTTTAAAAGGGGTTAGTATCATTTCGTCTAAAAAAGCAGCTGGTCTAATTAGCAAGTGGTCTAAAAAGTAGCTGGTCTAAGTACAAACTGGTCTAAAGTAAAAATCGTCTAATTAGCAAGCGGTCTAAAAAGCAGCTGGTCTAAGTACAAATTGGTCTAAAGCACAATAGGTCTAATTAGCAAGCAGTCTAAAAAGCAGCTGGTCTAAGTACAAACTTGGTCTAAAGCAAGAACGGTCTAATTAGCAAGTGGTCTGTCCCATGCTGCAATAGTATTCTCTGAATGAGGAGAGGATTCATACTCTCGCTAAATACTGACTTTTAAAAGCGTGTACTGCTTTTTTTCGTGTGTTTATTACGTAACCTGGTGTCAGAGTGTATACAGTGTTTATTGTACCTTTAATCATAGGTATTTATTTCTGTTAATTGGTTCTAAAAAACACTTTCACACGTCACTTCATGTTAAGTTTTAAAACTAGATGGGGAAAAAATTAAAGGTCCCGGACCTTACTTTTATTTTCATCATACTTGTTAGTGATCCTAAGATTTCTACTACTTTTTTATGTTTTTACTCGTGAGAACCTGTAATTGGCTCCTTTTATTCCCGTCTGCCACCACCGGTCCGCCACCACTGGTGGCAGCTGCAACTATTTGTTGCATCTACCACCACTCTGTGTTACGTATCAATTGTTATCCAACTATTATAGCTGTTGGTTCTCCTATTAATATAATTGTAATAAGGATATAGGCTTTATTAATTCTCAGATGCTACAATTTGATAGCGTTTTCTTTGTTTTACGATTTTGTTAAAAAGTACCCACTTGCTATAAGTCCTACGCCGACCTCTCATACTTAATTATTAATAATCACTGAAACACAATAACACTGTAAAACTAAATTGTTTTTTAGTAAAAAGTAACCATGGAGTTTCTTTCCGGTTCTTCTCCATAGGAAGCAACCAACCAGAACCACAATATAAAAATGGACAGTAGCGAAACTAGGCCTAGTTGATGCATTATTTACCTACGCTCCATTGAAGCCATAGGGTTACATCCCTTTTAATGTTGTTGATATTGTTTTTTTTTATTAAAACATTTTTATTCTGTTGTGATCAATCGATCTAATTGATATATATGTCACTAGCTTACAAATACAATTTAAATAGTATCTATGGCGTAGTTATCATACGGCGTCGGTTAATATCAACAAAAGACGATAGTTTAAACACAGAAAACAGTTTATGCGAACCGTACCGCGTTTCAACCCGAAAATGCGTAGGAATACCTAGGAATTAAAAAAACTATAACACGAAAAAATACCTTTATTACTTAAAAAAATATCTTCGTTATTACAAATTATTTACTTAGGTACAGAAAAATACTTTCTTCTTCTACGACACGTTCGAAATTCTATATTATTGAATTTATTGTGTTAAAAATTCAAACAGCCGTATACCGCGCAATACGTTCGTGGCATTTTTAAAAAGATTGGGAATAAAACTTATACATGACCAGTCGTCTCAGCGCGGCACGCGCTACTGAGAGCACCGCGACGTCCGCTCGGGGGCCCCGTCGTTGCGTATGTTTGTGTGAGTGTGCGGTATCGAGCGTAATGTAGGCAGTTTCCCTACTGTCCATTTTTATATTGTGCCAGAACCGTGCACCTATCTTTTGACGTTTTATGTAGGTTTATGTGAAATAAAATATTTTTATTTTAATCTTTATGAACCTCCAGGATGAGTTCCAAAGTCCGTTGAATCTAAGGAGTATAAACCTCAAACAATAACACGCACGAGATATTTGTGTCGTAGCGCGCCTACGCAGATGCGTAGCACGAGCTACGAGCTACGAAAATGAGCTACAGACTGTAACCAAACCATTAAAAAGTACCATAGCGTGCAGAACATAACATTGAATTTTGAACAACTAACAACATATTCTAGGTTCTACAATACAAACTAAAAGTAGAACTGTGTTGTATTCATTCGAACAGTTTTGCTTAAACCTAGTTTCAGTTTCATTGTTAGAAAGTTATTTAGTTTTCAAATGTAGTTTACGCTTTAATAGTATAATATACAACTGTGGGTGATAAATGCATGTAAATGAAACTCCTGGCTGGAATTGTTTTTAAACTTGTTACTTGTTTAAAGGATGTAAACAAACTCTTCACGAAGCCGTCAACCAAGCATTCTGTACATCAAACTAAGTAACCCTACGCAAAAATTATGGTTAGAGTGTACGTAACGGGGTACTGAGAAAAAAGCCGGAAGAGACCCAAAAAAAGTGTTATTTTCGCAAATCGTTTATTTTCTCGATTTTATTGCATAAAACACCTAAATATAAGGCTAAAAGTGTCTTGGTGTATTTTGTCTCCGACTAACCGTTTGTCGTAAAACCGAATGTCGAAGGGATTCCGTTCACTCCAACCACTTAAGTTAGAACTGTGACCAACTACGTCGAAATTGGTCGCAGTGAAGAAATAGTGCCTCGTTTCGTATCGGTCAGGAGGACTCTAAAATAGTTATTTTTATTAAAAAAAGCTATACCTAGCAATTAAGATGCTCTGTGTTCATTGGCAGAAGTTTTTGATCTTTATTATTATCATAATCAAGTTGGTCAAATCACGTCGACACATAAACACAGACTAAACTGATACATATACATCGAGGTGTTTGGTGTATATGATAGCTAGCTATACGACATAGGAACCTATGTCCTTTAATATAAGGTGCCTATTGTTATATACAATTGTATTGAAACTCAGCAGACAGAAAGCGGCTTGCAAATAATGAAAGTTTGCCAACGTCACTGCGTTCGACATACCCTATCACAGTTAAGGGTGAGTTAGCCGCTTAATATTAAATAGATACTACATTTTGCCCGTGGTTTCACCCGCGTGGAGTTCCATAATTGCCCCACGGGGACTAAATACCGGGAAAAAAAGCATTTTTTGTTAATCCAGATTATACAAATTATAATAATATTAATTAAACTTATACTTAATTACTCATTTCTATTATTATTATTTATTCAAAAAGAGTAAAAATAAAGGCATAGCAAAAATCAAGGAAAATTTTGTAAAAGTGTGAGTGTGTGATGACTGTGAGTGTGTGTGTAAGAGTGTGAGTGTGCGTGAGTGTGTATGTTTATATTTGATTGTAAGTGCCAGTTTTTTGTGAGATTGTATTTATGTGTGATGTGTGGATGACAATTGAGTAACACATTGTTATTAGCTATCTGTATGCTAAATTTCATCAAAATCCATTCAATAGTTTTAGTTTAAACATCCATTCATCCATTCTCACAAACTTTCACATTTATAGTATTAAGTAGGATAAGTCTGAACATACTCTCGAATCTGGAGGAGCTCGTGGCTAAATAAGAACAGCCGGTCGGGTCGATCTTCAGGTCAAGCCGCGATTGCATAGATTGGTCCGTGGATGGGTACACATAACTACCTTTTACATACCGAGTTTCCTCCGTGCCTTGAAAGCACGTTAAGCTGTTGGTCCCAGCTGTAATTTTTAGGTCTTTGATAGTCGTTACTGCAGGCAGACAGTGATGGCCCTAAAGTCTGACACCCAGTTTTACCAAGGTGTATCGTTACCCAGTACTAACTGAGTTGTGGAAGTCATATAGCCAGTCGCTCTATGTAAAATAGGGGGTATTCAGCTCCCAACGTTAACGAATTTCATACAAGCCAATATGACGTGAGATCCGCTTCACCGCCCGACCGCGCGGACGAGCGATGTCATGTGAGATTTGCCTAAGACTTATTTTGCTTTGCATAAAGAAATACCAACCACTTCCACAATTGGATCCCATAGATATCCTCCAAGACAACCCATTTCCCATGATAATATTTAAATTCGGCCTTAACCAACAATAATCACCATATTAACCCTAAATATTCCACCATCATCTTCCCTTTAACCCTTCGTCTGCAGTACAGCGGCTAATTAAAGTTGGCAACACACGGCGCGACCGCGACGCTACGGTGTTTGACTACGGCTGCGTTTGTGTCGCACTCTCGCACTTGACACGTGCGACTGGAAACAATGTTTATTCTATTTGGTGGCTTTCTAAAGGAATAATTTGTAGCCCACTGTGTCAATCCCAACACTTACTCTTATTAATTGAAGTGTCTGTTTGTAATTTCAAAATATTGGCTTTTTACTCATCATCATCATCTGCCTAGCCTTTTCCCAACTGTGTTGGGGTCGGCTTCCAGTTTTACCGGATGCAGCTGAATACCAGTATTTTACATGGAGCGACTGCCTATCTGACCTTCACAACCCAGTTAGTACCGGGTAATACGATACCAATTGGTAAGACTGGTTGTCAGACTTTTCGGGCCTCTGACTACCTAACGACTGTCAAAGATCTACAAATGACAGCCGGGACCAACGGCTTAACGTGCTTTCCGAGGCACGGAGGAAACTCGATATGTAATGGGTGGTCACCCATCCACAGACCAACCTAGGCAAGCACGGCTTAACCTAACGATCGACCCAAGCGGCTGTTATTATTTAGCCACGAGCTCCTCCAAAATATTGGCTTTTTACTAAATGTATAATAATGGATAATGTCTGTTCGTTTGTTCCGGCCAATCTCTAAAACAACCGGACCGATTTTGACGGGACCTTAAGGCTGCGTTTCTACCAGAGATAAGCGAGGATGCTTAGCGAGGGATGTCTGTGGAACTAACCAATCACTTAGCTAGAATACCTCAAGCTGTGAAAAAGAAGCGACATTATTGGTTGGTTTCACACACATCCCTCGCTACGCATCCTGCCTCATCTCTGGTGGAAACGCAGCCTTACTGGCAAATAGCTGATGTTTTTAGGGTTCCGTACCCAAGGGGTAAAAACGGAACCCTATTACTAAGACTTCGCTGTCTGTCCGTCCGTCTGTCCGCCTGTCCGTCTGTCTGTCACCAGGCTGTATCTCATGAACCGTGACAGCTAGACAGTTGAAATTTTCACAGATGATGTATTTCTGTTGCCGCTATAACAACAAATACTAAATATAGTTAATGGTACGGAACCCTTCGTGTGCGAGTCCGACTCGCACTTGGCTGGTTTTTTAGGGTTCCGTACCCAAAGGGTAAAAACGGAACCCTATTACTAAGACTTCGCTGTCTGTCCGTCTGTCCGTCCGTCTGTCCGTCTGTCCGTCTGTCTGTCACCAGGCTGTATCTCATGAACCGTGACAGTTAGACAGTTGAAATTTTCACAGATGATGTATTTCTGTTGCCGCTATTACAACAAATCTATACTAATATTTTAAAGAGGAAAACTTTGTTTGTTTGGTTGTTTGTTTGGTCGTAATGAATAGGCTCAAAAACTACTGGACCGATTTAAAAAATTCTTTCACCATTCGAAAGCTACATTATCCACGAGTAACATAGGCTATATTTTATCCCCGTACTCCCACGGGAACGGGAACTACGCGGGTGAAACCGCGGGACGTCCGCTAGTACTAAATATAGTCAATGGCACGGAATCCTTCGTGTGCGAGTCCGACTCGCACTTGGCCGGTTTTTAGGGTTCCGTACCCAAAGAGTAAAAACGGAACCCTATTACTAAGACTTCGCTGTCTGTCCGTCTGTCCCTCTGTCCGTCTGTCCGTCTGTCCATCTGTCCGTCCGTCCGTCTGTCTGGCACCAGGCTATATCTCATGAACCGTGACAGCTAGACAGTTGAAATTTTCACAGATGATGTATTTCTGTTGCCGCTATAACAAAAAATACTAAAAACAGAATAAAATTAATATTTAAGGGGGGCTCCCATACAACAAACGTTATTTTTTTACGTTTTGTCTAATTTTGTATAGATAAGGTACGGAACCCTTCGTGCGCGAGTCCAACTCGCACTTGGCCGGTTTTTTTTACCTTGGACCCATTTTAAGTGAGGTATTCACAGTATTTTTTTCATCGATCTCTAAATGGCCTAAAGTCGTACTGTAAGTAAGCATTTCTCAATAACTAGGCGTCTCGTCTGTTTTAATATCGGAGTAAATAGACATTGTTTCAGATGTTTTTCTTTGCTGCAAAGCAAACCACTTATTTGTAAGACAATTCTAAATTGCATTTAAAATTAATTACGTACCTGTCCAATTGAAACAGTACTGTAATAACTATAGTTGGTGCCAGTTAAGATGAGAATAGCGGTCATTGCCCTTTCCCTAATATCTCTTCGTACGAACCAAAACAAATAAACCATGTATCGTTTTTCATTACAAAAAATGTTGAAGATCACGATAGATGACGATTCCAGACATCAACAGGCTTAGTTTTGGTTTTCAAAGTTAAGAAGTTTAATAAATGTAGGTAGGTCAATTACCTCTATTCTCATCTTAACTGGCACCAACTATAGGCATCTGCCCCAGGCAGATTTAAATCCCCTCACAATAGCATCAATTGAAAACAAACCTGAGTCCTAGAATAATCCAAACAACATTAATATGGCAATCACAAAGTGAATAAAATTAATCACCACGATTGACATTGAAGTTTGGGTCATTAGCAGTATTATTGATGGCTTATAAATTGCATCGGTCTGCATCTGCAATGAGCACAGAGTACAAAGCACATGGAGAGCTAACATAGAAACTTGTTGTGCACATAAATCCTAAACCGTACCATAACTAAATCGCCAACTTATCATACGGGATATGGAATCGACTATTTTATAATTATTTGGATAGTTCTACGTCGTCTGGAATTTTGATTTTCAATGATAACGATTCATACTGTTGATAGGTACTTATAGTTGGTCATGTAAAAGACTACCTCTATCATAATCTAGTAGGTAAATGCCAATTCAACGTCCCGCATATAAATTCCTTTATCGCAATATTAATAACTACTAAATCTAATTGTAAGCATCTGTATCCATCGAACTTTAACGTATAACATTACGCAGTTTCCATAAAAGAAAAACATAATAGTTTCTCCATTGTTTCACTATTCCATGTCGTCGGTATGGGACGTGATTATGAACTCCATTGGTAGATGCTACTTTGTGAATTATACTATAGTTTCACTTGACTTTGTTTGTTAACAAAAGGGGGATAGGTATAAAAACATGTGTATGAGGTTGATTTTTAATAAATAAACGTATGATTGGGATTATTGTATCGCTTGAAATTATTGGTGTGATGGTAATGAAAATATGGTATTATTTATAAAGCACACATAATAAGAGCACGAAAAGTATTTCACAAAGCGCACACTTAGAAAGGGACACCTCTATATCCTTCCAGGTACCTGCTCTTTTCCTGCGTCACCTCAAACTTTTTTTAAACAATCGATATTTTCAACTATCGATATGTCTTTTTTAAACTATCGATATTTTCGCTCTGTGTGCGATTTGTGGAACACTTTTCGTGCTAAAAATGTAGGTTAGTTGCATCGTCTGATAACAGAATATAAATAAATAAATAAATATTGCTGGACATTACTCACAGCGCCATCTAGTGCCACACTAAGCAACGAGGCTTGTGTCGTGGACACCAGATAGTTGATATACTACATATATACTTTTTTGTTTGTAAATACATACTTATTATACATATAAACATCCATGACTCGGAAACAAATGTCCATGCTCATCACACAAACATTTGCTCCGACCGGGATTCGAACCCGGGTCCCTAAGAACTTAAGTCAGCCTCACTACCGCTGCGCCAATCGGGTCGTCAAATAAAAGTTAAATGTTTTGGTGTTGAATCACAATCAGTATTCTCGGAATGTTTGACTTTAATTTGTAGCTAGGTAAATCAATACACATAATACGGATCCAGAATTATATTATTTACTTCACTTATGAGCACCCATCCACAACAACTCATACTAATGAGATTACTCCAACATTTGCGTACCCTATTAAAGGGGTGCACGTATTTGAGAAATTTAAGCGGATTTGTCAAGTTTTCGGCGTCCGGCAGGCTGCTGAAATTATGTGCACCCTTGTTAGGCGAGCTGCGAATGACACCACGTGATGGGCTCTTTGAAAAATTGTTCCCGGACAGAAACATGGAGGAGGGCAAAAAATCAAGGGTTTTGTTTGAGGTGACGGGGTAGTAGGGCTTGTACCGACCGGCGTCATCTGTGAGGATATGTTGTCTCGGCTTTTCGGGAAATATTTAAAATTTTTGCGAGAGGGAATTGGGTTAGTTATTTTTTAAATGTTGGTAAAATTAAAAGTTGTTTAGCTGTTTATACTTCATACAGAATTAAAATGTGAACTTTAAATATAAAGCTTGAATTTCACCGAAATATCCCGTACTGCCTCGTTAGTTTAGTGGTCGTAAGCGCGGCTGTTGTGCATGAGGACCTGGGTTCGATTCCCAGGTCAGGCAAAGTGTCTTAAGTGTGTGTGTGTATTTCAGTCAGAAATTTCTCAGTGTCAGCCACGGAGACCGGATTTTTGCCTGGTTGATAGCAAAAAAAAGAATACTTGTTGAAAATTGATTGGTGAGTTGATTGGTTGAATGATTACATTTTCAATATGTATCAGTAAAACAAAATTGCCAATAATAAATTCAATTCGTAATACTACATTGATTACATACTTGTAAGATACGAAAAATCGCACTTTAAAAGAAATCGGGCAATGTTATTGCGTTTCGTAGCTATGTCTTAAGAGTAGATTGTAATTTATAAGCGACAAGCGATTTTTTATCATTCAAATTTAGAATCAATGAGTTCATCATTAGCACTAAGTGCTCATTTCTGGACACATGGCGTGTCGGGCGGCGCGTCAGGCGGTGCGTCGGGCGGCGCGTTGTGCGGCGCGTTGTGCGGCGCGTCACGCGGCGCGTTGTGCGGTTTTCCGTTTACGGAGAGGCGGTGTGTGCAGCGGTGGTGTCATCTATCATATGTTTGTACATGCGCGCGCACTGCCGCATTGACCGCGGCGGTGCACGCGGCGGGCAACGCTGCATCTCAAGCAAACGCGCGTAAAAACGCCTCTCCGTAAACGCTCTCATACATTGTCATATGTTTGAATTTTAAGCGGGCCGCGCCGCATGACGCGCCGCGCAACGCACCGCGTCTCCGTAAATGAGCCTTTAGTGCTCATTTCTGGACACGCGGCGCGTCAGTCGGTGCGTCGGGCGGCGCGTTGTGCGGCGCGTTGCGCGTTTTTCCGTTTACGGAGAGGTGGTGTGTGCAGCGGCGGTGTCATCTGTCATATGTTTGTATATGCGCGCGCACTGCCGCGTTGACCGCGGTGGTGCACGCGGCGGGCAACGCTGCATCTCAAGCAAAAGCGCGTAAAAACGCCTCTCCGTAAACGCTCTCATACATTGTCATATGTTTGAATGCCATTGAATGCCCGCCACGTGCACTGCCGCGGGCAACGCGGCGGTGCACGCGGCTTCACACGCGTAAATAAAACCATATGGCAGATGACACCGGCCTCTCCATAAACGGAAAAACGCACAACGCACCGCCCGACGTGCCGCGCCTCCGTAAATGAGCACTAATGCCTGGGCCACGAAAATATCGCTAAGGGCGTTATTCGCTACAGGTGTCAAAAATAGATGTGTGATCATTTATACAATATCAACTTTATCCTTGTGTAAAGTAGTTTCAATTTGTTTTCAACATTTTAAACTGAATTTTGAAGCACAGAACATAAAAGCTTTATGCGTTAGCTTTGTGGCCCTCGGGTAAGAGTTTCATATGTTTTTGTCTAGCGGTTCATAAAAGACACCTCTGCAAATTTCATCTGTGTGGCGCTAACAGTCTCGGAGTTAAATGGTTGTGACATACAGACGGACAGACGGACAGGGCGAACCTATAAGTGTTTTGTTTTAGCCTTTTGGTGACGATACCCTTAAAAGCAAAGAAGAACAAAGCAGGAAATATCTCATAACTTAATCCACTTCTAAAAATCTAAGTCGGCCTTTTCAAGGAACCGGGATCAACCTCGAATCGAGATCGTAACTCGATCATATTGTAACATGATTACCGGGGTTCCAAGTACTCTCGATGGAAGCTTTTATCTATAATGGTGTGTTATATTGTGTATCGGGAATGTAGCTATACGGTTTCATTTACTGTACAGATGTAGTGAATACATAAGGTAACATAACGATATTTTTTTAAGTTTACTCCTTAAAAATCATTTCATATACATATAGGAAAATTTTCCTCAGAAAAAATCCGGTGAAATATGATTCAAAATAAGGAGCTGAATGCAAAACATACTCGCGCATCTCATAGCGCTCCCCGTTCATCAGCGCAAAGCATTTACCCTGTCTCAATTGTTAAAATTTTTGTAGATTTTCTAAGCACTGATTGACAAAATTAGGTCTTAACTTTATGAGAGTTCTACCTAACAGGTATAAGAACTGCTATCGGTAACAATTAATGAGTGACTTAAACCATCACCCCAATTTATATTGTGCCGTTTCCGTGGATTTTGAAGGACATTCTTAATCCTTTGCTTCATTTGTTCGGAAAATTCTTGTTAACCACTTAAAATAAACCGAAGAATAGTTTTAAGTCAACACAGTGCAATTGACATGATACCATTTTACTACCTTTCAGTCACTAGCCTTATACTGCTTTTTGTGCAGGTTTTCTCATCTAAGTAAGCTACCTGGCTTTATTAACTTAATCAGCTGCAGGCAAGCTATTCACGCTTGGCATGCTAGCTACAGGCTTTGAGCTGCGGTTGGTTGAGTCTCTTCTAGCGTTGGGCGTACAATACAGCTTGTGTAGCTTATGCTAGTAGTTTGCACTATCATCTTAACATCATAATCATAATGAGGCTATTATTAACACAACACATTAGCTTCACTTGTAACAAACAATGTAATCAAATCTTGGAAGTAAATTTTCACCTACTTCTAATTGTCGTATTGAAATGAAACTTTTTATGTTCATGTAGTTCAGATGACAATACTATAATTTGGTATCTTGGAGCTGATCTGATGAGCAGGAAGGTAGACAGAGGAAGTCTTCATCAGTGGCTACTAGTAAGCTCCTCGAGTTTCGGTTCTTATGAATAGTTTTGATGAGACCAATAGATGATTGCACTTTCTGTTGAGGGTCTGATGATGGAGCCGGCAAGTGGATAGTGGAAATCTAAATAGATAAATAAGGCAAGATAATTTTAAGTGCGTGATAAAAATGTGATGAGTACTTTTTTTTAAACGAATACTTACTCTTAGCTTGACCTCCTTTCACTGAGAGGTACGTGTATTGGTAGATGTCACATGTGTTGAATTTTTAGTTCTAAAATATTAATTTATTCCACGTAGTTTTCCTACATCGATCTAAAAGCAGTGATATATAGCCTGTCAGAGTTCAAACGCAATATAACAATAAAATTATGTTAAATAAGTACGTAGATACTTATGTACTTCATCATCATTTTCAGATATATTGTTCCGGAAAGTACTTTATTGCAGCAAAATAATGTACAAATACTTCGATATCGAATTCAAACGGGAAATTTAACTAACATTAATCTGATTAGTGATAAATTCGCGCTGTAATTAATAAAAGCGCATTACGCAGTACACATGTTTTGTTCGGGTTGAGTACTTATTAATAATCGTGATGATTTATTTGATCATGGAAATGAAATAGATTTTGTGTGAAACTGATAGTAATTTATTAGGGACTAACTAGGAATAAGCCGTGTGGTATCCGGCAGAGTAGAATAGAACCAACCCATTACACTCACGGGTGTCGTATAAGGCGACTAATGTCTGAGGCAGAACACCTTGCGCCTCCGTAGACCAGAGAATGGGCAGCAGCGTTTTCTGTTAGTCTTTCATCACTGCGATCTCCAATCCGCCTGCCAAGCGTGGAGATTACGGCGAATTCCTCCCATCATGGGAGAGGCTTATGTCCAGCAGTGGACGTTGGACATGGGAAGGGCTATAGGCTATTTACGTATTTTCCATCGTAGTGCCTAAACTATTAATCAGTTTTTGATGGCTGTCAATAGGGAATATGCATAAATTCTCTTTTTATTATTTCGATACGGAATGTTAAAATACTATTTAAAAAAATGACAAAAAGCGTAAACAAGACTTAAATCAGCCAAACAACACAAAAGTTATAACCATTTATCTTTTGTTTCTATCTCTTTCTAGATAAACGGAATTTAGTATGGATTTTGTATGTCGATGCAGCGAATGACGTCATTCGCTGTATTGGATCTCTCTGTCTAATCAGCAGTTTCAAATGCTTTTAGCTTAGTATTTTTTATAGATATTAAAGAAATAAGTTCACTTTGCTATTTCTGATTTTACTACACTTTGTTTAGAGTGATAAAAACCGGCCAAGAGCGTGTCGGGCCACGCTCAGTGTAGGGTTCCGTAGTTTCCCGTCCGGCACAATAAGTGTTCCCACTTATGAGTTTAAAGGTGGGTATCCATTATGTAAAAATGCTTGCATATACGAATATACTACAAACTTAGTCCAGAAATTATTTTGTACAACTTTTTGTCTTTGTTGTACAAAAACTGTTGTTTCCATCAAGTTCAAAATAATTTTCCTAGAAAGTCCTTATAAAGTTCTACTTTTCAGATTTTTTTCATATTTTCTAAACATATGGTTCAAAAGTTAGAGGGGGGGGACACACATTGTTTTTTACTTTTGGAGCGATTATTTCCGAAATTATTGACATTATCAAAAAATGATTTTAGGAAACCCCTATTCATTTTTAAATACCTTTCCAACAATATATCACACGTTAGGGTTGAAATTAAAAAAAAATATCACATCCCACTTTACATATACAATAAAACATTTTTTTCCAATTTTTTTTTTACCACTTTGTCGGCGTGATTGATATACATATTGGTACCAATTCCAGCTTTCTAGTGCTAACGGTCACAGAGATTAAGCGAGGACGGACGGACAGACATGGCGAAACTATAAGGGTTCCCTTATTGTAAAAAGTAAAGTATTGTAAAAATTAAAGTATACCCTATTGATTCGTTTGGTTTGGCTACATTTTATTCAGTCGGGTTTTTAGTGGTGGTTTACCACATAAATTGTTGTTCGTCATCTTAATTTGATTTTAATAATTTATGGTTATTTTTTTTTGAATTTTTTGTATTTGTGTTCATTCATTTTATTTTTTAATACTTTTAATGTCACTGTATGGATCATGTTATCTGAATTAAATGAATTTTATTTATTTATTATTTATTTTAATTTCCGATGAAATGAGTGACGTTAACGTATAACCCCGACGATCGTACGTTCGCGCGAATGATCGCTTAGGTTAAGCCAAGGGATAATTCTATCAATAAAGTATCACCAAAGGATGATATTTCACTAACAGTACTAACTTGATAAAAATTTAAAAACAGAAGTAGTTTTAGCCACAATCAACAACACTTTAACCATTGAAGCAAGTATTGTATTTCCTTTAAAATATTTTGTCGTCTTTTAAACTTCGATAGTTTCTCAGGAGATTGACTCATTACTTCTTATTGTGATGCTTAGAAAAACAATGAAAAATATAAGAGAACGTGAAGAATTCCTTTGATTTTCGTTGAAAGTTCAATAGTATCTTCGAATCGGCAGACGTATTCATTTCCTCTAAGCTTCTCATTCGTACGTTGAGAACTGAAATAAACTGTACAGGTGTATATCAGCAGTTTAAATCAATGGCTCAATATTTGCCTGGGTGTGGCGACGATCTACGCAGGATGGCTGGTATTAAGAATTGTAATTATATTAATGTGTGCCCCTTTGAGCGATATTCCCAACCAGAGTCTCCCGTGACCAGAGACCATTCGAAGTTGTCACTCGTTTCCATAGAATATATGCTACATACAACCTCATACGTAAGAGTTGTCGAGGATCTTAGATTCTTTATTATCTTGTGTCTAACCTGGATGTCATAGATTTTTTATGCCGCGAAATGTAGTTGTACTATTAGGAACACCTCTGCTAACCCTAAAGGTATTAAAGATGTGTGTTTCATCTGAAGAATAAATAAATAGCAGTCCGACATAAAATTTTCTGAACAAAAGCGGCGAATCCAAAGGTTCTTCTGATAAAATATTTTGCGATGAATTAAACTGGACCTTCTGCTTTTAGCCTACATTGTACCGGAAGCTGTGAATATTCGGCGCGACGGTTGCAGCGCCCCTGCAGCAGACTGCTACATCCGGTTTCAACTTCCTGCTCTTTCCAAATCACGGTTTTTAGTTCGAAAACGTTCTATTGGTTTTATTTATATTTTCCTTTCAGCAGGATTGCAAAAAGTTGCTTATGCTTGAAACTATTTACCTTGTTGGCGCTATTGTGTTTTAAACTTGAAAGAATGGCTGCAATCACTGTGAAAGTTAAGTTTTCTGTTTCCAGGTTTTACCCAACTACGGCAAAACCAAAAAATAAGATTTTGAATTGATTGATTTTGATTTTTTTTATTTCGAATTAGTATTGTAATTGTTGACATTAGTATTGTAAATTGACATTAGTATTGTATATTGAAATTACTATTGTATATTGACATTAGTATTGTATATTGACATTACTATTGTATATTGTCATTAGTATTGTTTATTGACATTCGTATTGTATATTGACATTAATATTGAGAGACATTGTATTCAGTCTATGTACATTTTATCGACATTTTTATTTTGGTATTGTTTTGATTTTTTTATTTTGATTTTATTGTTATTAATTAATTTTAGTATGCGATTCTTTATAATCGTTTTTTAATTTTTACATTTGTACGCACTCTGGCATAACATAGCGCACTCTTTATCGCCTTGATACCATTATTACTGTACCTATGTTAAACAAATGACTTATGACTTATATGACTTATGACTTAGCAGTCAGTGTATGTATGTTTGTAACATTTTTGTGTGCCACCCCAGCGCCTTAACTACTGAGCCGATTTGCATGAATGAGGAATCAATCGATTTGTTATTACGGTACAGGTCACTTAGGCTACATTTTATATGAACAAAATAAAAATGGCGGATGCTGGATCCAAAAAAGTGGGGGTCACTGATTTTTTTTTGCTAACCTATCGTGTGGGGTGTCAACTGAAAGAGGATACTGACTAAATGTATCATTACAGTACAATATAATCATCATCATCATCATCATTTCAGCCGAAAGACGTCCACTGCTGGACATAGGCCTCCCCCTAAGGAATAAAAATAATTTAATTGTACAATAAAATAAAAAAGTTGAAAACTAAAACCCAAACAGGATACGGTCTATTATCTGTAACATAGGTACATGATATAATATTTAGTAATGACTTTTTAATTTGGTTAAATACGATATGTGTAATTTTTAACTTGCCGTTTTGGGTTTCAGTATTTTGTATTTATTATTTTATTGAAATAGTGACGGTGGTTACCTACATTCTGCAAAATAAAATTACTAAAATTATAAAGCGAATTTTTAGTTCACTATGCGATACCTAAATGATGTACTTACAGCACAATATTATAGAAAGTCAATAACAAAGTTTCAATATCAAAAGGTCCGCGCCACCTGACGTATCGGAGCCAATATCTAAACACCTGGACGCCAATAGTTGTGTATAACATTTACAAACTTAGGTAGCTATGGGGAGAGAGATACACAACTTGTTATTTTTCAATATATTCTAGTTTTTCTTTGATATATCGCGGCTTTCGACACATGACATTCGCTTTTATACTTAGCGTAACAATTTTTTTTAAAAGACTTTCAATATTTTTATCAGGGTACACACACCAAAAAAAGTTTGTGGTCACTTTGCAAAATCGAATTCTTTTTTGTTACGGTAGATAATATTATGATTTCTTCTTCTTTTTAGATTCTTTATTTAAAAATATAGATTTAGAATATGAAACAATAAAACAGAAAAAACACAACAGAGAATTTTTCTTGATAAAGTTCAGTTTAAAAAATTTAATCAGCTTATGTTAGTGATCACAAACTTTTTTTGATGTGTGTACGTCATTGCGACACATTTTTACCGTACGTCACTTTGTCTACCCTCTAGTAAAATTTTAAGTTTTTAAAATAGTATAATAGTAAGTTTTTTTTTAATAAGTAAAATTTCCAAGAATTTAAACAAAATAATCTTAAAGGTTCCTTGTATATTAAATCTGTAAGAGCATTTTATTTTCCATCGCGATGTCACGAGGCAGCTTGACACCCGAGGTGGACGCCCAGCCAATATCAGGTAAGGTAAATGATATTCTGTTAAAGGAGACGAAGGATAGAACATGTTTCACGTAGATATTTTGAGGCTGTTTTGTAGATTGTTTCAAAACATTTTGTACCAACGTGTTAATTTGATTACGATGGTACATTGGTTAAGGGTCACATCCGAGCAAGTACCAATGTGACTTTATAATTCACATGGAGTTCAAAAGTTTACCTTGGACATCACAGACATTGTTGACGTTCAAGGGAAATATAGTCCGGGCCTGTGGACGGTGGGCTATGGGCTAGCTCGTCGTCCGTCGTCCGTCTCATGACGACATGCCGTGTCGACGGCGCGCATTCGTGTTCCACGCGCACCTCAAAGAGAGTCAGCAAAAGGAAGGGAACCCCTTCCTTTTGCTGACTCTCTTTGAGGTGCGCGTGGAACACGAATGCCTGCCGGGGCTGCGGGACTGTTCGAAAGAGATACCGTTGCCCCGGAACACAAAGGGCGATGAAGGAACATGGATGGGTTTTAGTCAGTAAAAGTCTGACACTCCCTCCTGCTCCGCCCAGAGCGGGAGGAGTCATTTCATAATTTCCCATCCAAAAAAAAAATGGAAATAACGTCAGGCTAACTAGATATATTATAATGAACTAGCTGCCCGTCCCGGCTTCGCATCACGGGTCAAATTTTTTATTTTTTCTATTCTATCCTATCTTTCAAGTTGGATCAAACTGCACAGGGTGTGCAAATTTGATTAAAATCAGTTAAGTAGTTTAGGAGTCCATCGCGGACAAACAACGTGACACGTAATTTATATATATTAAGATAGTGAATATATAAGTATGAAGTAACCAATCCACGTTGAGCAAGCGCGGCGATCCATGCATGCTCTTGTAAGTAGACGCCTTTACCCTTTACATAGGCTATACTCCTATAGGCTGGTATTATTAATTTAATTAAAAATTACAGTTATTTCGATGTGGTTTTAAACACTATAGCTTTACTTAAGACACGTCAAAACTATCTTGCCAAAACAACTTAGGTACCCAAACATCTTACCCAAACATTTAACCCATTGAAGTCTTCAAAACTTCAACAACTCAGCTGTCAAAATCATGAATCGATTACACAAAGCCACCTTCAGCTACTATAGCTTGTAAATTAGCAGCTCAAACCGAGGTCAACTAAATAATCGTAGCAACCCTCGTCAATGGTTGCTGCCACTGACAGGTCCTGACTAGAAACTTTGGGGTGTAAACAAGTGTTCCTATACAACTTATTTAGTCCTCGATTGGTGCTTAAAGCGGTAAAGCCGCTTTAAGTTTCGATAGACTTGTAATGAAGTTGGTTAAGCTGGGGAGAATTGAAACTGCTGTGACAGGCGTCGAGGCATACCTACAAGTAGTGATTGGGAGTGGGTTGTAGTGGCGATAGTACTTTGTAAGCAAAAAACGGAATCTGGTACCTATCCTCATGATAGTTTAACAACAATGTTTTATGTATAAATCACGGATTGGTTTCTTTAAAATAAATTATTTATTTCCTAAACAATTTATTTCCTGAATCTCAAACTCAAACTCAAAGCATTTATTTCAATTAGACCATTACGGCACTTTTGAAAGTCAAATATACAAAAAATAAAATCAAAGCTACAGTCCCAGTCACAAGGCATAATAACTTGAGAAAGTACTGTAGTTGCCCATTCCCTAGCGTAGATCTCTATGGAGAAGAATGGGCAAGAAACTCCATGGACACTCTTTTCAAATCAAAATATTGTTACAAAATCTTGGTTACATCATTAATTTTGAGATTATACATATATGTGAGAACGATGTAGAAAGACGTGCACACTAAGAGCATCCAGAGTGAAAGATTAGATTAAAAATGTATAAATAAAGTAATTAAAATGAACCTTGGCAGCTAAGAGATGACCAGTCCCAACTGACAGCGCCCGTTCACAGACATGACGCATGTACCGGCGCCATTCAACTGAACCATATTGAACCACATACATACGCTGCGGCAAGTTATACAGAAGACCGAAGAGTATAACCTGCCTCTGTGTAGCGTTTGTGGACTACGAGAAAGCCTTCGATTCGATCGAGACCTGGGCTGTACGCAGTAGCAGTGCAGTCTCTCCAACGGTGCCAAATCGACTATCGGTACATCGAGGTGTTGAAGTGTTTGTACAAAAACGCCACCATGTCAGTCCGACTTCAAGACCAAGTCTCAGAACCTATCCTCCTGCAGCGAGGTGTGAGACAGGGAGACGTCATATCTCCGAAACTGTTTACTGCTGCACTGGAGGATATCTTCAAGGTTCTGGACTGGAGAGGGCTAGGCATCAACGTCAATGGCGAGTACATCACTCACCTTCGGTTTGCCGACGACATAGTGGTCATGGCTGAGACCATGGAGGACCTCAGTACAATGCTCGATGACCTCAGTAGAGCTTCCGGAAGAGTGGGTCTTAAAATGAACATGGACAAAACCAAGGTCATGTTGAATGCCCATGTCACACCCACTCCTATCAAGATCGGAGACTCTACACTCGAAGTTGTAGACGATTATGTGTACCTGGGACAAACGGTCCAGTTAGGTAGGTCTAACTTCGAGAAAGAGGTCAATCGTCGAATCCGACTCGGCTGGGCAGCGTTCGGAAAGTTGCGCGGTATCTTCTCGTCCAACCTACCGCAGTGTCTCAAGACGAAAGTCTATGACCAGTGTGTGTTGCCAGTGATTACATACGGGACCGAAACGTGGTCGCTTACAATGGGCCTCATCAGAAGGCTTAAAGTCACCCAAAGGGCAATGGAGAGGGCTATGCTCGGAGTTTCCTTGCGCGATCGAATCAGAAATGAAGACATCCGTAAGAGAATCAAGGTTACCGACGTAGCCCGAAGAATTGCCAAACTTAAGTGGCAGTGGGCAGGGCACATTGCTCGCAGAACGGATGGCCGATGGGGCCGAAAAGTTCTGGAGTGGCGACCGCGAACCGGAAGACGTTGCGTTGGAAGGCCTCCCACTAGGTGGACCGATGACCTGGTGAAGGCTGCGGGAATCCGCTGGATGCGAGTCGCACGGGACCGTTCAATGTGGCGACACTTGGGGGAGGCCTATGTCCAGCAGTGGACGTCTTTCGGCTGAAATGATGATGATGATGATGATATTAAAGGGAACTAAATGACCCGACACACCCGCCACCATCAGCGAGACATTTAAGTGAGCATGACATTCTCTCAGTCACCAAGGCATATTCAAGTCAATGAAAGATAAATAAATGTAAATGGTGGCTGAACAGTACAAAGTACTCCCACATGTGCTATGCAATTATATAATACTAAGAACTGGAATCTATACAATGCAAGTATATTTTTACAATCTTCTGCAGCTTCCACAATACATTAACATGGGAATCAATTCTTCATCTTCTTCTTTACGTGTCGATGGACTCAAATAATGCCCGACCAGTACAAACAATTAGTTTGCCCCCCCCACCTATGGTTGTGGAGCAGGACCAGCATTTAGCCAAGCATTTTTATCATCAATGTAATCCCCCAACTTATAATATGCTTGCCTACATAGTGTGCGTTTTATACAAGATTTAAATTTCGTCTCATTCAGTTGAAGAATGTGGGGAGGTATTTTATTGTAACATTTCAAACAGTACCCCATGAAAGATGAATCCACTTTAGCAAGCCTGAAACCTGGCTGAACTAGTTGGTCCCTATTTCTAGTGTTATAGTGGTGTCTGTCCCCTCTCTTACTGAATAAATGCCGATTTTTTCTAACGTACATGATGTTTTCATAGATGTATTGACAAGGTACTGTCATGATATTAATTTCCTTAAACAGTTCTCTTAGAGAATCGCGTCTACGTAATTCATAAATGGCTCTGATGGCTCTTTTCTGCAGAATAAATATAGACTCGATGTCTGCAGCCCGTCCCCATAGTAAAATACCGTATGACATAATACTATGAAAATAACTAAAATAGACCAGCCTCACGGTATCAACATCAGTAAATTGACGGATTTTTCTAACAGCATATGCTGCTGAGCTTAGCCGTCCTGCAAGAGATGTTAGATGAGGACCCCATTGTAACCTTGAGTCGAGCGTGATTCCCAAGAAAACCGTTTTATCGACAAATTCTAGTTTCTCTTGATTCAATATTATGTCACAATCACTACTTTTGACATTTGGTAGAGCAAATCTAATGCATTTAGTTTTTTTCCCATTTAGTACTAAATTATTAGCGGTAAACCAATCGTGGACCTGCAGTAGGGCGTTATTTACGTCATCAAGATTAGTGGCACGTCTGTTTATTTTAAATATTAAAGAAGTATAGTCAGCAAACAACGATAATTCTTACAATATCTCCGTAACTAGAAAATAAAATTCAGAACGAATAAATATGATCGAAATGTCTGGCAAAACAAGTGCCTTTCGGTTTTTACACTCTTTAGGTTAAGTTCAATTGATTTAATTGTTTTTTAAATTGTTCGAACTATTTCTATAATGATCACAGGAGACGAAAGTTTACAGAAATATTAAACTGATAAAAAAAGCCTTCTTCTATTCCCAAGATTAACAAATAAATCTCAAGTAATTCTCCAATCTCGTTATTTTGTCACACACCAAAACCCAGCAATCACACTGAACCACAAAAATATTTCGGCCCCAAAAACCAGATAAGACCAAGCCGAAACGGTCATTGCGTCTCCAAAGAAACTGTTGACGACCCCTAATCCATTGGACAATACAATATATGCCTATATTGCAGCCTTAACACCAATACCGAAAACCCTTTTGTAAAAAAGGAAGAATATATTCTACGAATTTCAGATATATGGAAGTCTGTATGTTTGTGTGGTTAGATTTTTTGGCCAATCATGATAAAGGTAAAGCCGCGCTTGCTTAGGTTGGTCCGTAGATTACATACCGAGTTTCCTCCGTGCCTCGGAAAGGACTGTAAGCAACGGCTTACAGTCCTTTCCGAGGCTAAAGACTGTTAAAGATCTACAAATGACAACCGGAACCAACGGGTTCCGGTTGTCATTTGTAGATCTTTAACAGTCTTTACAGGTAGTGACCCGAAAGTCTGAGAACCAGTCTTAAAAAGGGCATCATATTACCCAGTAGATACTAACTGGGTTGTGGAGGTCAGATAGATTTTCTCCTACATCCGGTTAGACTGGAAGCCGACCCCAACATAGTTGGGAAAAGGCTAGGCAGATAATAAGTACGTTCCCGTATGATAATTTAAATGTTTTTTTGTTTTTGTTGGAGTTAAGAAATGCGCCCGATTGATGGCAATAAACTTGATGGGATTTAAACTAAGTATTTGAATGTAAGTGTTCTTCTGCACCTATTTCTCGTTAGAAAAACAGGCGTAGGTCATATTTTTGTTCTTCTCCGACATCTCCAAAACCGCGAACAAAGCTAGTAAACAAATATATATCCGAAAATTGTGAAATCGCGTTCACAGTAACGCTGTCATTCAATATCCAGTGATATCTCATTTTGCCGCGCGAATAGACCTGAACAGAATAGGTAGGTAGCGATCCTGAGACCCTTAAGATCTGGTTTAAGGTATAGGAGCGTGATTGTGGATGGTAACACAATGGGATGAAGCGAATGAGTAATAAATCGTTCTTTCTTTGGCTATTCTTTTTGTAACTATGGTTTGGGATGGATAAATATTGTGGTGTGGAGGTAAGTTGGTCTTTAAAAAAAACAGGTGGTCATTTTTTCTCATTGTCTGTTGAAATTTTATACAAAAAGTTGGCCCGTTGATTTTTCTTCATAATACCTTGCAACTTAGAATCGGAAATCCAACATCATCTGCCGAGCCCTTTCCAAACTATGTTGCAGTTGTCTTTCACTCTAAATGGGTATAGCCGTAGGTTGGTAGGCCCACCTGAATACGACAAGCCACAATTTCACCACAAACGCCTACAAAAAAAGTTGGGATTCTAAAATTACCTTTTTTTTTTATTTCGTATTATATAGTGCTTGGCATTTTTTGTCACATACTTATTTGTGTCGTTGGCGTACAGGGCACGCGCTTGCTTGTCATGTATATGTGACAGTGACGTTCAAAACGTTAACCCAGTTACTGATTAATATAGATCCCTTGAAAAGACACCTAAAACTGGTACTGGCACTTTGAATCAGAAATCCGAAGAAATGAAGTAAATTTTTCGTTTCGTTAAAAACAATGTTTTTCGATATTCTCCTGAAATTCTAGATGAAAATCTGCCCTCTTTCCACCTTTCCATTTCTTATAATCTTGCACCAAACGCTTATGATCTCGCCAGAGGCACGGTCTCTCCCGGTGGCGAACATTGAATTTTGTGTCGCGACACATTTTGTGAAAATATTACTTCGTCGACACCTATCCTCCTGGTATTATGTTAGCCAGTAATGCCTTTCATAGGTTACAATTATAGAATGCTGGGAAGTTGTCATTGAGAGTTGATAATGAGACGATATGAATGTGAACTCGGCTATCATAGTGCCGATTGTTGTTACGGCCAATGACCTCGACGAATATCTGTCGAGGCTCTCGCTAGGCGGTTCGATCAAGGGCTTAATTTAGAAGGCAGTACTCCTTGACAAGGCTCCCATTCTGAGGAGGTTCCTGTCTCCCAACTATTTTGTACATTTTTTTTTTTTAAATTAACCAATTAAAAAAAAAATGTACAAAATAGTAGTCAACCGACAATGATCAACCGACAATGACGGTAATTTGGTGACTAAGCGAACTTGAAAGAATAAGTGAATTATAAATAATTCTCTTATCCGACAATCATGGCAGCCAATCTCAGTGGTGACGAGCCCTCATCCAATGGATGGATACTGATGCTTATAATACTTACTTGGTTTCAAAGTAAGCAATTTCCTGAAGTTCGACTGTAACGAAAACTATACCTACCAATCAAAGTATTGAATAATTTTCTGAGAATTACTTTCCTATTGTACTTAGACGGTACGCACTCGGTAATATCAAACAGTAAACAGTCGCTATTATAAACGATATTATTATCTACTCCATTTTGTGAGCAAAATAACGTTACTGACACGTTTCATAACGGTATTGAACCCAGTAATGCTATTGACGGGATACGATACGTTATAGGATATAGGGAGCTATAAATTATATGCATGTGATGACCTACTTATTATGTTTTTGATGAGGTACAGAAAAAGATATTTGTGTTTGATAGAAGCAGACAAACGGAGCGGATATAAAAGTTTATAATTATATAGATATTATACAGGGTGTAAACAACCTCATCACGAAGCCGTCAACCAATCATTCTGTACATCAAACTAAATAACTTTACGCAAAAATTACTGCTGGGAAACGACTTTTTTTTGGGGGTGAAAAATCATGTTTTCTGGTAGAACTCAATGTAACGCACCCAAAACATTGTGCTGATGGATGGATTGAATAGTACGGGGGTCGTGGAGGTGTTTAAAGTAAAAATCGTAGGTTCATTAAAAACTTGTGTTTAAAAAAAAAACTAGTCAAAAAGTTGGAACTTTGACCCCCAATATCTCCGTAACTAGAAGGTTCCCAGGTATAGTGTAGAACAAAAAACTGATCGCAATGACGAGGAGAACAAGTGCCTTTCGGCTTCGTTAAGTGGTGTTTTACACCCTTTATAACAAATATCAGCAAAAAGAAACAGTTTTTAGGGTTCCGTACCCAAAGGGTAAAATCCCTATTACTCAGACTCCACTGTCTGTCTGTCTGTCACCAGGCTGTATCTCATGAACCGTCTTAGCTAGACAATTGAAATTTTCACAGATAATGTATTAGTGTTTTTTTTTTTTGTTTTTTGTATTTTAGTCTGTAAGGTATATATCTACTACAACAGCCCATAACGTCCACTGCTGGACACGAGCCTTTCCCATGATGGGAGGAATTTGCCTTAATCTCCACGCTTTGCAAGCGGATTGAAGATCGTAGTGATGAAAGACTAACAGAAAACGCTGCTGCCCATTCTCTGGTCTACGGAGGCTCAAGGTGTTCTGACTCATACATTAGTCGCCTTATACGACACCCGTGAGTGTAATGGGTTGGTTCTATTCTACTCTGTCGGATACCACACGGCTAAGGTAGGTATATAAATTATGTTTATTTTGCAAGTAGGTTTTTACAAACACTTTTACACGTCATTTTTTAAAACTAGATGGGGCCAGTGTTTCGTACCTGACTACTCTGAGAAAAAACAGCCGAAACAAACTCAGAGGTCATAGTCTCTTTTAAAGTCCAGACATGATCTTGCTCAATTCACATGAGGACTATGCAGATATCTATGGGCCAAAGATGCCTGTAAATAAACAAATGTTGTTGTTGTTGTTCTTATTTCTTTCTGTTGCCGCTGTATTATCAACAAAAAATAAAAATAAATTAAAGATGAAAGGGTCTCCCCTACTATGGGGGTACGAAACTCTTCATGCGTGAATCCGAGTCGCACTGGGCCGGTTTTTTTTTTGTTAGCCTCATCTGTCCCACTTCTGGACAAAGTTCTCCCCCGTTCCTCCCACTTTTCTCGATGTTGCGCCTCTTCTCGCCAATTAACGAGAAAACCATCCAAGACGTCCCACCATTTTTCTCCTCGGTCTGCCGCGACCCCGTCTAGCTGTTTCAGGGCTCCAGTTTTGTGATATGCTGGCCCTCAGCGTATATTACCTTATTCATTTTTGCTATGTCAAGAGATGGCTTGAAACACAGGTTTAAATATACCTAGTTCGAGCAGGTCGCTACCAAACACTTGAATTTCACATTATCGTTACTTGCAACTGATGCATGTAATATTTTAATTATAGATTACTTTCTGCACTAATTATACCATTGTTTGCAAATTAATACTGCTGCACCTAAATGTACACTTTTGTAATACTTTTTTTTTAATAAAACTATTCTTCTTCTTAATAAAAGTGCTAGTAGATGCTTAAATCGTGCATATTGCTATTTAAATTATAGTTTCGGTTTATTCTTTCAGGACAAATTACTACCTACTATATAACCATCGGAATTTCGAAACCAACGTCAGAGGAACATGAAATCATAGCAGCTCCGACTGAACTCTCCCAGAACACTAATCCTATGTATCCCTCCGCTAACCTAAGTCTATATGTGTTAGTACGAGTACCTAGGTCACCCTAGGTGTATCGTAGTTGCGACAATAGACTACGCAGTTCAAACGTCACGCCTTATAATCCCCAACGGGTTAGGTAGAGATGTACCTAACAAGTACACCCCATTTCGCCAGTTATGTTTGTCCCATTTAATAGGGGGCGACCCTATTGCCATCAATCGGTCAGAAATCTAGACTCCATGGCTGCTACTGAGAAATTCCTGATGGAAAAACACAATACACAAGCTATAGACTCTTCCTTGTCTGTATATCCTCGAAACTGCAATGTTCGTTAAAACAAACCCCAAACTATTTCCACGTTTACAGGACGTGGTACCGCCTAACAGACGGGATATGACCATTCTTCGAGTCTATTCCGCAAAAACGGCACTCATGCGCAACAGTATCGTCTGTATGGCGCCTACTATATTTAACAAATTGCCTAAATGCTGAAAGGAGCTGAATGGTAAGGCATTCAAACGCCAATTAAAAATGTTTCTTTCGCAAAAGGCGTATTATAGTATCTCCGAATTTCTAGCCGAAAAAGATTTTTCTGTTTGACTTAATTAATAATTTTATCGTTTCTTGACACTAATACTAAATTTATATGAATACGGAATTTTGACATTATCACATTAGATTTTTTTTTTAATTTATAAGGTTTTTAAATTATAAACATTGCATGTACCTATTTTAAGTAATTTTTAATTCATATCTTATTGTTAATTATATTTTTTCTCTCAATGTTATGGAAATATTTGTACGCCGTTACTTACGGCTAAACATTCTGGACTAACCCAAGGTAACATCTTGCATGATCTTGTATGTATATAATGTTTAAACAAATAAAGAAATCTTATCTTATCTTAATAACAATTTGGCCGACCCGGGAATCGAAACCAGGGCCTCATGCTCAGCAGTCGTGCTTGCTACAATTAGACCAACGAAAACAAAACAAAACAAAACAAACAATCCAAACAAAACAATTTCTTTAAAAATATTCAGTATTGTCATAAAAACTGTTTCACACGCAATTACTTTCACATAACAGTACAATAATTTATTAATCATTAATTTTCTATTAAAATCCCCTTGTCCCCGTGAGATAAATCATTAAAAAACCGCCAGAAGTGAGGTTGCATCGTATAAAAAGCCCGTTCTACACTGTCACCTCCAATCCGTTTTCAATTAACGTGTCCAGAGAAGCGTTAACGCCCGGAGTACACTGGCGTACACGCCCCGTGTTAGGGTTAGTTCACATGATGAGACCGGATTTGAATGATGCGAGTTGTGTAAGCCGGGGACTAGGATGGGTTTAGACTGTTGTGTCGTTTGATGCGCGATATATCCGCGAACGGTTTCGAATTCACAGAAAGACCTGGAGGGCTAAAACGGTCACTTTAACAGAATCATATTCATGATAATAATTATATATAATAATAATTACTTTACAATTTCTAAAGTCGTCACAAAATGACATAATTCATAGTATTAACTTCATCTGTGACCATTTTAAGAATTTTAACGTGATTATTTTATTATTATCCTAATGCTACTGCAAAGCGAGTCTGGTACCTGGGACCATTTTAAGATTTTTGACGTGATTCATATTATTATCCTATTCTTCTAAACTGGCCATTTCAGAACCCCTGCCATAGATAGTAGTTGCGTTTATAAAAGCTCAAACTGGGTACTGGTAGGACAGTTGCATTTGGAATTTAATAGCATTCTCATTTCTGCTAAGTGATTTAATGTGTCAATCATGTTTTCTGTATTAGAAAATATAAAGTCTTCTTTTTTTATTCCGTCAGCCACGACTCATGCCATGATAGCCTAGCTATTCGTATTCACAGCATTACCACCGTAAAAGCGAAAAACAAAATGACATTGTAGACAGACTTTTACGGTGCGATGTCAAAGAAAAATAAAAAACAATCAGTTGGCCTTCTTGAAGTAGAGATAACAATGGTCATTCCTACGCATGTTGGAGCTTATTTTACAAAAAAAAATTGTGAAGTCGGTAATCAACTGCGATTAAAAATAGTATTATATTATATTTCGAACAACATTATAAACCTACCCTAACCCATGACACCCGCCCCTTATTCAAATATCTCCCAGACGTGGAAGGATGCTAATTACGTAGACTAGGGTGTCTACAGCCCTATTGAATGATGCTGCCAGTATAATACGGACGGGATTTGACTTAGATTTCATTGTATGTGACTTTGATAAAGTAAAATTTAAGAGATTAATGAGATGTGAGGTAATTATGCAGTTGAGCTGGTATCTGCTTCCGTGGAATGCGTCTGATTAGATTTTTTCATTCAAGAACATTTCAAATCTTGTAAGGCTCAGTTTCTGTCAGAGGCGTCTCTAGCCTATGTAGCGCCCGTGTGCAATCATTACCCTTGCGCTTCCTAGTATGCGCACGGTCAAAATGGAATGGGTACAAAGTACTTACAAGTAACCACAAACTGTCAAATTTCTCCAATAGATAGTAAACTCTATTGTTTGGAGATGAAGAAGAAAGGACCATGAGTCAAATTGGGCTCAGTGTCCAACAGAGTTATGGCATATGCCTTTGTAAAGGATTTTGTTCGTACTTAAATTGTTACTATCGGCACCACCTTCAATTCCATTGCAGAAAAAAGATATGCACCTAAATAGGTTTTGTAAAAAAAGACAATTGGTATTGGCTTTTTGGGCCACTGACTACCTGTAACGACTGTCAAAGATCTACAAATAACAGCCGGGACCAACTGCTTAACGTGCTTTCCGAGGCACGGAGGAAACTCGGTATATAATGAGTGGTCCTGGTCACCCATCCACAGATCAACCTTGCCAAGCACGGCTTAACCTAAAGATCGACCCGAGCGGCTGTTATTATTTTGCCACGAGCTCCTCAAGGAATTAAAACTAGTATTACATGTAAAACAACAAAAACTACAATGTCAAAACAGCATTACTTTGCAGAAATATAGGCTATTTATGGTAGGAGAAAAATATTTATAGCAAAAAACCCCATGGATTATTCACAGAAATGAGTTAATATCTTTATATTTAGTGTTGTACAAGTATGTCCAAAGTGTTCTCATCTCTGTTGGTGGGTGAGCCCAGGCTTCATACATTTTTGCTCATGGTCCTTTGTCGGTTTTGGATACCATGATGTTGACTGTATTTAGAATTATACAGAATGTTCTGGTGTTTACCATGTTTTTTAGATGTTACATCATCAATGTCCAAATTTTGAAATTTCTTCATTCTAATTACGACCTCATAAACATACAAAGTTCAATTTCAATTGGAAACATTTGACAAATTTGGGAAGGCACCGTGTGGGGCTCCGTAGCGAGCAGCGCGCAGCGCCCCCTAGGACACAACGCACAGCCTGCACACTAGGTAAACACGGCCCTGGTTTCTGTAATGAGATATCAAGGTCTTGTCAGAATTAAAATAATGTGTGTGGGAGTGCTCTTATTGGTTGTTGATAATTCCCATAAAACCAGTAAGTCGACTTTTAACAATTTTTCAGCAGATTTCTGTGTCCATATTCATTCTAGGAAACGGATGTCTTCTACGAATCACCCGAACCAGAATACTTAATGCAGCATAAAATTTTACTGTGCTAACTGTATAACAAAAATCACTGCTTATGAAGCATTTTCAGAATAATCCATCACAAAATATTCAAATTGAGTAATGGTTAAGGAGTTTTTTTTTTGTTTCTGTTTTTTATTTGTCCTGAGGGTTAGACAATATGGTGATCGCTTTGAGAAACTTGATTAGTATTACGAATTTCAACAGCATTGAAAACAGCTTTTGTATTATCGTTAACACTTTGTCTAGAGCCATTATAATTATGACTTTTGGCTATAAGTAAGTTCAAACTTCCCCCGAAAATTATAACCAAACCTTCAATACCAACATCACAAAAAGACACCAACACGTATCTCGTTGTTTATTTGTAATAAACAAATAAAACAGAGATCAAAAGCGGAGCAACGTTTGGGCGGCACCAACCTATCCAGTCTCGTTTGGGCGGGTGGAAACCTACCCAGTTTTCTATTAAACGAGGCACGCAAGCGTTAACTTGTGTGAACAACAAACACGCTCGTATTGAAATGTTTCGTGGTATTGTACAAGATGCGATGTTTTGAAAGCGGTTAGGTTGTTAGGATCTGGAGAAAGAGGAGGATCTGGGACGCTAAAGGTTATAGATTGTACACGAGTAGGTTTAAGAAACAAGGTTTTAGATTTTTGTTTTTCGTTTGTTTAGTTCCTATGGGGACTACAGGAGCTAAACGCGAGTTTTATAATGCAAAAAAACATAAGATTCACTGCAATAAACATAACCAGAAAAATATATGATTGTCTTCAGGATATATGCTAGTATGATAGTGTTTGTATGTGTTTGCATAATAAATTTATATTTGTTTATGACCGTGGCATCATTTTGGGCCCTATCAGCGCTGTGTTTTTTTTTTAATGTCACAACATCTTGCTGAGATACGAGCCTTTTGGCCTTGCACAGGACCATTTTGATTGTTTTTTTTATTTTTCTCTGTTTACTTTTTTATATAATTTTGTCATGTCTATTCCATCTTTTTGTTTCTGTTACTGAATACTTTCTTTATTTCTTTCTTTGTTTTGAAAACATACTTAAGTAATACAACTAATTATTATACTCGATAAAAAAAAAAATCACGAACTGCTGGTTTCTTGTTCTGGTTGCCATCAACCGGTCACAAATCCAGACTCCGTGGCTGCTACTGTACCAATTTTTGCTGTTGTATTTTCAACCCTCTATTAATAAAGTCTAAATAAAAGTTAGTTTGATAAAATATATTATAATCGTTTCCAGCTTTTCTTCTCTATCCAAAAGAATATTAGTTCTTTAAAATACTTTGGAATTTTCACATGTTTTCAAAACGATTCTATTGAATGTTAAGTTATATATATATATATATTATATAAGTATATGTATATGTATTAAAAAATATGTGTGATGAATTAGAAAGAAATTTAAGTAATTGTGTTAACAAAAACGACTTACAAAATGTAGACTCCAGACAAGTTTCTCATAATACGTTTTAATATTCCTTTCAACTCAATTCTAAGAAATACTAACAAAAGTCTAAATTTTCTTGGAAAAACGAACCCCACAAAATGCCTCCCCACAATCTAGATTTCAAAACAATATCCAATTCACAGACACTCCAATTGAACCTCTCCAACTCATTCCACAAAGTACACTGGATTCTGAAGAACAAGCATGATTCAAAGTAAACACAGACCTTTTAAATTTTTGTTTAAATATTAAAAAGCGTCTGAGTGTAGGTAAATCTATTTGGCGTTTCGCAACGTTTTAATGCAATTATATCGGGGTCTGCTGCCTAAAAGCTCGCATATAATATTATTACTTTCGTTTTCGCCAGCGAGTTTGAGAGGGCGACACTAAACCAATTATGGGGAGTTTGGACGTAGTTTTTGGTATAACCGGCCTATCACGTTTCAAAGGGTTACGGTTTATATTACGCTTTATAATTTTCTTTTGGTAGGCAGTTGGAAATTGTTACGGCTTCAATTTTTAGTATCTGTTAAATCACACCATTTTTACCAGACTCAGGGTAATGTATGACCCTTTGTGACACTTTAGAGACCAAACGCGTGGACCGATTTTGATGATTCTTAGTTCTTACGTCAATCGATTTGTCTTAATCTTTTTTTTTTTAAGGGATTTTTGTTCACAATTGCGACGATGTCAATCCCATCGTACTTTTACAATGATTAACTTACTTCCTAAACTAATTTAGCTCATAAAAAACCCCAAACCGCATGAACATAATCTTCTATAATATAAAAATGAATCACAAAATGTGTTGGTAAGCGCATAACTCAACAACGCCTGGACCAATGTGACCAATTTTTTTTTTAAATGTTCGTTGGAGTTCAAGGATGGTTTTTACGGCGAGAAAAAGAAAAAAAAAGAAAGGTAGGTAGGTAGTAGGTAGGTAGTAGGTAGGTAGTAGGTAGGTAGTAGGTAGGTAGTAGGTAGGTAGTAGGTAGGTAGTAGGTAGGTAGTAGGTAGGTAGTAGGTAGGTAGTAGGTAGGTAGTAGGTAGGTAGTAGGTAGGTAGTAGGTAGGTAGTAGGTAGGTAGTAGGTAGGTAGTAGGTAGGTAGTAGGTAGGTAGTAGGTAGGTAGTAGGTAGGTAGTAGGTAGGTAGTAGGTAGGTAGTAGGTAGGTAGTAGGTAGGTAGTAGGTAGGTAGTAGGTAGGTAGTAGGTAGGTAGTAGGTAGGTAGTAGGTAGGTAGTAGGTAGGTAGTAGGTAGGTAGTAGGTAGGTAGTAGGTAGGTAGTAGGTAGGTAGTAGGTAGGTAGTAGGTAGGTAGTAGGTAGGTAGTAGGTAGGTAGTAGGTAGGTAGTAGGTAGGTAGTAGGTAGGTAGTAGGTAGGTAGTAGGTAGGTAGTAGGTAGGTAGTAGGTAGGTAGTAGGTAGGTAGTAGGTAGGTAGTAGGTAGGTAGTAGGTAGGTAGTAGGTAGGTAGTAGGTAGGTAGTAGGTAGGTAGTAGGTAGGTAGTAGGTAGGTAGTAGGTAGGTAGTAGGTAGGTAGTAGGTAGGTAGTAGGTAGGTAGTAGGTAGGTAGTAGGTAGGTAGTAGGTAGGTAGTAGGTAGGTAGTAGGTAGGTAGTAGGTAGGTAGTAGGTAGGTAGTAGGTAGGTAGTAGGTAGGTAGTAGGTAGGTAGTAGGTAGGTAGTAGGTAGGTAGTAGGTAGGTAGTAGGTAGGTAGTAGGTAGGTAGGTAGGTAGTAGGTAGGTAGTAGGTAGGTAGTAGGTAGGTAGTAGGTAGGTAGTAGGTAGGTAGTAGGTAGGTAGTAGGTAGGTAGTAGGTAGGTAGTAGGTAGGTAGTAGGTAGGTAGTAGGTAGGTAGTAGGTAGGTAGTAGGTAGGTAGTAGGTAGGTAGTAGGTAGGTAGTAGGTAGGTAGTAGGTAGGTAGTAGGTAGGTAGTAGGTAGGTAGTAGGTAGGTAGTAGGTAGGTAGTAGGTAGGTAGTAGGTAGGTAGTAGGTAGGTAGTAGGAAGGTAGTGGTAGGTAGTAGGTAGGTAGTAGGTAGGTAGTAGGTAGGTAGTAGGTAGGTAGTAGGTAGGTAGTAGGTAGGTAGTAGGTAGGTAGAGTAGGTAGGTAGTAGAGTTAGGTAGTAGGTAGGTAGTAGGTAGGTAGTAGGTAGGTAGTAGGTAGGTAGGTAGGTAGGTAGTAGGTAGGTAGTAGGTAGGTAGTAGGTAGGTAGTAGGTAGGTAGTAGGTAGGTAGTAGGTAGGTAGTAGGTAGGTAGTAGGTAGGTAGGTAGGTAGGTAGGTAGTAGGTAGGTAGTAGGTAGGTAGTAGGTAGGTAGTAGGTAGGTAGTAGGTAGGTAGTAGGTAGGTAGTAGGTAGGTAGTAGGTAGGTAGTAGGTAGGTAGTAGGTAGGTAGTAGGTAGGTAGTAGGTAGGTAGTAGGTAGGTAGTAGGTAGGTAGTAGGTAGGTAGTAGGTAGGTAGTAGGTAGGTAGTAGGTAGGTAGTAGGTAGGTAGTAGGTAGCTTATGTGACGCAGACGAAGTTGCGTGGGTCAGCTAGTATCTAATAAAAAGGTATATACATTTTTTGCTGCTTCAAAGGTAGGCTTAGCTAAAATACCATGGAACACTCCATCCAACATCCATTTCTGACAATTTCATCGCATCGATAACTGCGTTTCTCTTATTAGTATATCGGACACATTCCACCAACACATGCTGTGCATCCTTTATCTTGCCACACACTTCACAGTTTGGAGAGTCGGACTTTCGCATAAGATAAGCAAAGTTGTTTAGTGGAATATGTCCTGACCGCAGTTCTAATCTTGTAATCTACAATATGTCGCTAACAACTGTCACACCCAACTTGTATCTTTAATCCCATAATCATAAGTCTCATTAACAAAAACACACTTCCCTAATTACACGCACAAAGACAATGCAATATTTATCCTGTATCAAACATACAGATGTTCAACGAGAGCATCCAAAAAGTCTTTCCCTGTTCCGACCATTAAGTTAACGTTTCCTATAAATCTTTCGAGAAGGTTCCTCGCCATTCTTTTGTTTTCCTAGGTTGTGGCTCGAGAAAACCGTAAATATTAACTTTGGTGAGTAAGGAGGTCTCTGAGTGGTCAGGTTTTGGTATTGAGGCTCTTCGTCTTTATTAGGGTCTTTCTGGAGCAGTGGTTGATAGGATGGGTTGTGTATTTGCATGTGAGGGATGTGCTTTACGATGTGTTGAAATGATTCCGTGTTCTGGCTTTTTACTTTACGAGATACTTGTGTCGTAGTGAGAAGATATCTGTATATCTTCTCACGGACGGCTTGTTGACGGCTTCGTGAAGCCGTCAACCGAGCATTCTGTACATCAAACTAAGTAACTAGCAAAAAATATTGCTGGGAAACGTTTTTTTTTTTGTGGTGAAAAATCTTATTTTGTGGTAGAACTCAATGTAACGCACTCAAAACATTGTGCTGATGGATGGATTGAATAGTACAGGGGTCGTGGAGGTGTTTAAAAATCTTACAATAAAACTTGTAGGTATTTAAAAAAAAACTTGTCAAAAAGTTGGAACTTTGGCCCCCAATATCTACGTAACTAGAAGGTTCCCAGGTATGATGTAGAACAAAACAAATATCGCAATGACGGGGAGAACAAGTGCCTTTCGGCTTCGTAAAGAGGTTTTTTATACCCTTAGAAGCCAGTCCACAGTAACAAAAATATTCTGAAAGTTCTTCGATAATATTCTTTCTGGTTATGATATTAAATCTGGTGTAATCTCGAAGCTTAGTTAAACAAGGATTTTAGTCACACATTTCGTCGTTGAAGTTCTACCCAGAAACTAGCGGCGTCTCGTCTGTATCTAATTTGATAGAAAATAAATTATAAAATGGTATTGTATCATTACATAGTACAATTATGCAGTTTCAATCTCCTGTAAAGTTGCTATTTTGGACTTTTGTGGCGTTAAAACTTCAACGACGACGTTTTGTATTTGATTGCTACACTCGAACATAACTTTCAGGGAACCTGGAGTCCTAGATATTATGTTGAAGGGGTAGTGGACTGGGACATGTCTATCCAAGGACAGATGACAGCAACGATTGCAAGGGATCTCTTTGGTACACCTATGGAAGTCGAACGACGACCCGAATGGCGCAGCGGTAGTAATGCTGGCTTGCGTTTTTAGGGTCCTGGGTTCGAATACCGGTTGGGGCAAATGTTTGTGTGATGAGCATGTACATTTTTGTTACTGATTCATGGATGTTTATACCTAAAGTATTTACAAAAAAAAAAGTATCTATGTTGTATATCAACTATCTGATGTCCACGACACAAGCCTTCTTGCTTAGTGTGGCAAATGTGGCAATAGATGGCGGTATGTGTTATGTCCAGCGATATTTATTTATTTATTTTATAGAAGTCGCGAGCAGACCAAATGCGGAAAACGTCGACCTGAATATGGAATTTGAACCATTTGGGAGAAGCTTAAGTCCAGCAGGAGAAACCAGATTTGATTGATTCCAGGACAGATTAATTGTTCTTTGTCTAGAAAGAAAGAAAGAAAACATATTTATTTTGCTTAAGCCGCAAGTGTACACAACAAAATCAAAAGAAGAATAAAAGAAAAAAACTTAAAACTACACAATAAAAACTAAAACTAAACAGAAAAAAGAAACGAAATAATATTGTGTGGCTCACGGCTGCGCCAAATAGGCCCAGTTGAGCAAACTGCCGAGCAGCTAGTGCCCGACGCTGGTTTTCAACTGGACCTGGTCTAAGATAGCTTATTTATTAATTTGCTATGCAAACAATAACAGTTATAACTCATTGTAACTGAGACTGTTTTAAGATTCTTTGGGACATTTTGACCACATAGGTGTATGTGTAGTCTGTTTTTATTTACAGAGATCAGGTGACATTTCACAATATTATTGTTATACCATTTAAATAACATTAACATATTTTGATAATATAATAAGGATATATTGATAACTAGCGGACGTCCCGCGGTTTCACTCGCGTAGTTCCCGTTCCCGTGGGAGTACGCGGATAAAATATAACCTATGTTACTCAGGGTAAATGTAGCTTTCTAATGGTGAAAGAATTTTTGAAATCAGTTCATTACTTCCGGAGATTACCCCCTACAAACAAACTTACAAACATACAAACTTACAAACAAATGTTACAAACAAATGTTACAAACAAATGTTACAAACAAATGTTACAAACAAATGTTACCTCTTTATAATATTAGTATAGATAAGTTAGGAATTGTTTATTAGCTTGCTTGAGTTTGATTGTGTAATAGTTGGTATTAGGGTTTTTTGTAGAGAAAATAAGTATTTTCTCTCAACGGGCTACCTATTTATCTATTATTCTAATAGAAAGTATAACTTTGAAGATAAACATCCGATCCATGTAAAATAATGATACTCAGCTGCATCCGGTTAGACCGGAAGCCGACCCCAACATAGTTGGGAAAATATCAAACCGAATCTTCATAATTACGTGCTGCAGTTCTAAAATTATTAGTTTGTGCTTCCCTATTATCTAATTATATAAATTATAGTTATCAGTTGGATATCAGTAACGTAGGACATTACCTACTGATAAAATGACCAAAGCGGTGATAAGTTATTTGAGGTCCCATAAATCAATGAGATAACGATTTTGATAACATCAGCGATATAATATAAAATATGGCATTATCTATAAACGAAACTATCGTTTATAGATAATGCCATATTTTATATTATGAATAATATTTACTGAACTTATTAATAATATTATATTAAATACTGCTAACTACTTGTAAATGAGGCAAGAATACTAAATAAGTAAGTTTATTTGTTTTATAGTGATCACGTTTCCGCCACGAAATATTTAGAAGTTTATTGGAGTTTGGATCTATCTATCTATCTATCATGGGGTTTTGGTTTCCGCACTTAGTCCCTAAAGTGGACCATTGTGCGTGAGCCGTGGTGGCCGTTCATTCCAACCAGCCCACCTCCCTCCAGAAGCAGATTAAACTTCCCGGTCTTCTCAGGGCGTCCGCAAGGGATCTTGGTGTTCCCAGGGTCTCCTCGCGAATCTTGGTAACGCCAGTGCACTCGAGGAGCACATGCGCCACCGTTTCCTCCGCCTCCATGCATGCTCTGCACAGGGGACTGTCAGTGATTCCTAGGGTGTGGAAGTGTTTATTTAGTGAACAGTGTCCAGTGATGGTCCCCGCCACCAGTCGTAGGCTATCTCTGTCCAGGCGCAGAAGGCGCCTGGTCAGCTTTGTGTCCAGAGATGGCATAGCTTCCTTGGATTGCCTACACCCTGGTGCCGAGGTCTACCATTTCTCCGCTTGTATTCGAGTGTGTTCCTTTAACCAGCTTCTTAGTTGCTTGAAAGGAATAGGCACAATGGGCTCGGGTCCGTAGGGTTTTGTGCTGGATCCTCTTCTGGCAAGTTCATCAGCCGCATCGTTCCCAAGTGATCCACTGTGACCTTTGATCCATTGTAGTGTTACCGTGTTATGGTTTAGTACCGTGATTCGTTCTAGGGCATTATGGCATTCTAGTATCAATCTCGACGTTATCTGATTACTCTTTAAGGATTGAAGAACTGAGGCACTGTCGGATAGTATTCGAATATTGGTATCCGTAACCTCCCTGGCCTCTATGGCGTGTGCCGCTTGGATGATACCCACACACTCTGCTTGGTAAACAGAGGAGTACTCCAAGGGGTTTGGCTATTTTAATGTTTAGGTCGTCGGAGAACACCCCGAAACCTGTCCCGTCGTCGGTTTTTGAACCATCAGTGTAGATTCTTAGCTCTTTCGTACCTGAGTAGTCATACAACTCCGCTGTGAGCTCTATGTTGTAGTGTTTTTGAAAGCAGTGGGTCTTCAGGATTCTGTCGCTGGGTGATGCCATCATGGGGTGTTCTTTGATAGCATCTTCTCTGATGCGTGTGTGTTTAATTCTGGAATCGTTACTTAGGGTGCCAGATACTTCGAGTCTGAAAGTCGCTATGGCCGCCTCCTCTCTTACTACGAGGTGTAGAGGTGGTAGCCCCAGCATCGCCTGTAAGGCAGCAGTGGGGGAAGTTCTCATGCTGCCGGTGATTGCTACGCAGGCAAATCTTTGTAGTTTCTCGAGATCCTTTTGGGTCGTACTTAGGTTGGTCCTGGGCCACCAAACTAAAGAGCCGTATGTAATGATTGGTCGGATAACTGTGGTGTATAGCCAGTAGGTGATTTTGGGGCTTATGCCCCAATTTCTCCCGAGGAGTCTCTTACATTGCCATAGGGCTATACTGGCTTTTGTGATGATGTATTCGGTGTGTTTTGCCCAGTTCAGCTGCTTGTCCAAAAAAATACCCAGGTATTTGGTTTCAGTCGATAGGCTTAGGGTTGTCCCAAAGAAGCTTGGTAATTGTAACGTTGCCAGCTTCCTTTTCTTTGTGAAGAGGACGAGTTCGGTTTTGGTAGGGTTCACTGCTAGTCTGTATTCCTTGCACCAGTCTTCTACTATCCTTAGGGCTTGGCGCATAAGGTTGCATAGTGTGTTTTCGTGTGTGCCGTTTATTATTATGGTCAGATCATCGGCATAGCCCACCGTGTAGTAGCCTCTGCTGTTGAGACGTTTGATGAGGCTGTCTACTACGAGGTTCCATAGTAGTGGCGAGAGGACGCCACCTTGGGGGCAGCCCTTCGCCACTATTGCTCTGGTGGTGTCGTTTACCGTAACTTGTACGGCTCTTAGTCGGAGCATGTTTGTGATCCATCCTCGTAGGGTCGAGTCCACACCGTGTTCCTCAAGGGCTGGGTTGATGCTATGGAAGACGGTTTTGTCAAAAGCGCCTTCTATGTCAATGAAGACGGCTAGTGAGGAGCATTTGTGGTCCACTGCACATTCGATCTTGGAGATCACACTGTGCAGCGCGGATTCTGTTGATTTTCCTGAGGAATACGCGTGTTGTTGTTTGTGGAGCGGTCGCTCCCGAAGAGGTCCGTCCCGAATGTGTCGATCACAGAGCCTCTCGAGGGTTTTCAGTAGGAAAGATGTTAGGCTTATTGGTCTGTACGCTTTAGGTTGTGTATAATCTGGTTTGCCTGGTTTAGGGATGAAAATTACTTTCACCTCTCGCCATGCAAGTGGTATGTATTTCTGTGCTATACAGGCTCGGTAGATGGCGGTCAGCCACGGCGTTAGGACGTCTACTCCCCATTGTAGCAGGGCGGGGAAAATTTCGTCTAAGCCTGAGGATTTATATGGTTTAAAAGTCTTTATTGCCCATTTTATTCTCTCTGCGGTTACTATGGTGCGGGCTCTGGCCCAGTCTTGATCATTTGGTGTGTGCGTTGGCTCACTTGCCCAGGTTCTGTCCTCAGAGAGATTGCAGTCTGGGAAGTGGGTTTCCAAAAGGATTTTACTTGTTTCGTGGTCCGACTTGGTGTAAGTGTTATCTGAGGTTTTCAGCGACCCGAGGGTGCGATCCTGATCGGTAAATAGGATCTTTCTCACACGCGCGGCTTCGCTGTTCGATTCAATTTCTTCGCAGAACTTCCGCCAGGCGGCCCTGCTGGCATTCCTGACTTGTTTTTTGAAGGTGTATTGTGTTTTCTTGTATGAGTCCCAATCTTCTGGTAGTCTGGAGTTTTTGGCTCTGTTGAATTGTTTGCGCATGGTATGCCTGAGCTTACTAAGTTCCGCATTCCACCAGGAGTTACCCTTGCTCTTGGTGCTTGGATCTTTTAATTTGCAGCAGGCGTGGTAGGCTTCAATTATAAATTCTGAGAGTTTTGTCACGGTTTCTTCAAGTTGTTTGGGGTCTGTTAGAGCTTTGGGCGTTTGGTGCTGCGTTAGTAGGGAGGCCAACAGCCGTTTGTAGCCGGGTACATTGGTACGGCGTGGGTTGCGTCTAGGATCAGGTTTTTTAAAACTAGCTACTAATGAGAAGCGAATCCTTCTATGGTCAGAGCAGGAAGGCTCGTTGGATACGTGCCAGTCAGAGATGAGTTTTGCCGCGTTTTCCGAAGCCAGCGTTAGGTCAATGATCGTTTGTCCGCGGGATGTGACCCAAGTGGGTTCCGAGCCGCGGTTTGCGATGTTAAGGTTAGTGGAGAACAAATATGTGCATAGTACCTCACCTCTATTGTTGGCTTTGGTGCAACCCCAAAGCGGGTGATGGGCGTTCGAGTCCGTGCAGATGACCAGGTCCAGGTTGGCATCTTCACAATACCTTACCAGGTCAGCCATACCTTTTGGTGGGCAGTCTTCATCCTCGCCTGGCATGTATACCGAGGCCAGGACGATATCAGGTGCATCGCCGTCGGTTTTGATCCTGACGGCTGTTAGATCTCTGGAACATAATTGCGTGAGTGTGGCGGTGGGAAAATCTTTGGGTATATAGGCACAGGTTCGTGGTTTATCTGTGCCCTGTGTGTCGAGGATCAGCTTACCTCCAATGTTACCAAGGCCGCATATTCTGTTATTACGGATCCAAGGCTCTTGGATGAGTGCAATGGTTCGGGGTTCCATCTCCAGTGCCCTGCGCAGGCAAGCAGTAGCCGTCTGGCTATGCTGGAGGTTGGTCTGGATGATATTTAGGGGACGGGATGTGGGAGGCAGGTGGGTGGAATTAGGGAGAGATGGATCCATCGGATGATTCTCCCCTGTCCTCCAGCCCGTGCTGGTCTTCATTTGGTGCCGGTGACGATGAGAGCAGCTGCTCCGTCCACCCTGGTGGTGAGGATGGCATCCTCACAGCGTCAGCATCAGCCATCGCCGTTCTGGCCATCTCCTCCTCCAGTTGCGTCATCGTCAGGTCAAGTTCAGTCGGTGCCGGTTTCGTCCGTTCAGTGTCATTGTCAGTCTGGGTGTCGGAGGGATGGGTTTTGGGGAAAAAGCGCACGTATATCGACCCAAGTAGGTACGATATCCGTCGCTCCCTCCCCAAGACCTTTTCGGCCTCGTCCGGTGGGATACCCAGGGTCAGATAAGTCCCGTAGTTATCCCCACCGACCGATGTCGCCCTGTACAGGGACCATCTACCGATGGCGTACCAGGGGTTCTGGCAGGTCAATATTGTCTGGAGCAGCTCTATTTCCCCATTGTACCTGGGTACAAAGAGCGCTGCTCGAACCCGGGTTGGTACGTCGGACTGTCTCATGACTGTCAGTGTCAAGTCGGTGTTCGGCAGTCTTATCTTAGGCACGTTCTGGGTCAGCCAAGTCAGGGCGTTGTCGTCCTCGCACCACATGTGCACCGTGCCATCCGCTACCCTTGGGTAACCGCGGAAGGCTGGGACTTTGGTGGGGTCGGTTCGACACGTGTCTACTATCAAGTCTTCAAGGCTGAGCTTGATGTGCTCTCCTTCGTCAGTCGTCATGTCTCGGGATGAAGGCGAGAGGCAGATCGCTACGGCGAGTCGCGCAGGGATATCCTTTGTGGCCCGCGCGTAGGTTCTCTGCTCCCCTTGAGCAGGCTGGGTTCTAATACGCTTGGCGTCCCCCTGGAGCGTACTCGGCGAAGCCGTGTCGTCCGGGCGCTCCCTCTTCGCCGCTCCCTGGCCACTTGGACCGGGTTGCGGTTCTGAGGGGCTTGGCACAGCCTTTTGTGCCAGGGATAGCCGGCGCAGGAACCCAGCCCGCTTGCCTCGCTTCTGTCTGGTTCGGTGTCGGTCTACGGTCATCTCGTCGCGGTTCCGGTCGTTTCCTCCGGATGGTCCTGGTGCGGGCAGGAGCTTTTCGCTCTGGGTTTCCCCTTCGCGTGCTGTTCCTTGCCCGCTCGTTTCCGCGTCCGACTGCTGTTCGCGCAGGGTTTCCCCTTCGCGTGTCTGTAGCCGGTCGCGTACTCCCTTACAACTAACCGTTTGTGCTTCGCGCAGGCTATTGCCTTCGCGTATCTTGCGCAAACGGTTGTTGAGTTCTCTCTCTCTGTTCCGGATCTTTCCGCGCTTTGTTTTCAGCAAACGTACTTCGTCCACAGAGATGAAGCCAGAACCATCAGATTCCGCTTCCTTTCCCGTCCCGAGAGAGCTTATGTCTTTCAGCCTTGCCTCGATCTTCTCGCGCTGGAGTGCCAGCGCGCGGAGTTCGCTGCTAAGGCTGGAGAGTCGAGCTTTGTCACTGTCATTGTCAGGATTGTTCGTTACACTGTTCCGAACGATGCTCTGTTGCCAGGCCCTCGTGGAAGGTGTAACAGTCGTCAGAGTAGTTGACGCAGAAGTCGTAGTCGTCTTAGAGTCGGTAGGCGCAGAAGGCGCAGCCATTGTTGTGTTGGTTGGCGGTATTGGCGCGTGATCCGCAGCCAGAGTTGTCGGCGCTAAAGCGGCCAGCCGCGCAGAAGGCGCGGCGCTATTAAGCAGATTGGTGCCCCCCCCCCAGATTACGGTGGGGGCAGACCGACGAGTCGGTGTGGGATTCCCCGGCATTGCCGGGACCCACCTGGGGAATATTATTTTTTCCTCTCTGCGACATGGTTGTAGGCTGTGTGGGCTTTTTTGGAGTTGAGGTTACCCGTCCTCAAGGACCGAAGGGAGAGAAAGGAAAAGGAGGGAAGGACTGGGCGTAGGATCATAGGAGTGGGGTGTGGGATTACCCTAGGCCTGGGATTTTGGCTTTCGGGAAAGTGCGAGATAAAGCGCCCGGGGGTTTTTGTTGCGTCTATTTCTTATGGAATTAGACCAAGAACAGGGTGGCAACCTCGTGAAGGTGAATCCCCCAGACTTGCCTTGAGGATCTACACGACCGTAGCGCTCCCCCTCAAGACCCCGCCACCCTACCGCCTCTGAGGGAGGCAGTAGGGTAGGCCTGCATCTATACTACCAAGCAAAGCTAAAGCAAAGCATGTCGTTGTGCAACCGTGAAAGCATAAATACAGACCCCCCCCTTGGAGTTTGGATTTACGCCCGATTAATGGATATAGGCTCGCACCCTATTAAATAAAATACTTCTGCCTAAATATCCCATTTCTTAAATACATAGAAAGATGTAGCGTTCACAATATGCATGACTAATTTAATCCCTTGTTCGCTTTAGGACAGATTCACCTTAGGACAGATTCGCTTAACGACAGTTTCGCCTTAGGACAGATTCGCTTTACGTCAGAAGTACAGTGAAGTCCATTATCTATAACGAGTAGTTCACTGTACTTATTAATATAGCAATAAACACGTAACAAAAATGCTAATTACCTACTTCTTACATTTTAATCAGCTTGTCACAACAATCCTACTATCTTACTAATATTATAAATGCGAAATTTTGTGAGGATGGATAGATAGATATTTGTTACTCTTTCACGCTCTTTCAAGTAAGATCCCGTCAAATCCCGTGGGTCAATAGGGAATTATGTTATATGCATTTTTTTATTTTTTATTTCGATACGGAATTTTAAATTACTATAAAAGTAATGACAAAAAGTGAGTTGATGAGTTTCCTCCGTGCCTCGGAAAGCACGTTAAGCCGTTGGTCCCGGCTGTCATTTGTAGATCTTTGACAGTCGTTAGGTAGTCAGAGGCCCAAAAAGTCTGACAACCAGTCTGACCAAGGGGTATCGTATTACCCGGTACTAACTGGGTTGTGGAGGTCAGATAGGCAGTCGCTCCATGTAAAATACTGGTATTCAGCTGCATCCGGTTAGACTGGAAGCCGACCCCAACAAAGTTGGGAAAAGGCTAGGCAGATGATGATGATGATGATAAAAGTAATGACAAAAAGCGAAAACAAGACATAAATTGGCCAAACAACACAAAAGTTATAACCTTTTAAACTTGTGTTTCTATCTCTTTCTAGATAAACGGAATTTAGTACGGATTTTGTACGTCGAAGCAGCGAATGACATCATGCGCTGTATTGGATCTCTCTGTCTAAAAAGCAGTTTCAAATGCATAAACTTAGTATTTTTTATAGATATTAAAAAAATAATTTCACTTTGCTATTTCTGATGTTAATACGCTTTGTTTAGAGTGCTAAAAAATTCATGCATATACCCTATAATCGAACTCCACGCGAGCGAAGCCGCGGGCATAACCTAGTCCTCAATTATATTAATTTATGCCGGTTGCATAACATTAGTTACGAGTTACATTTGGTATGTGAACGTCAGTGAAAGTTGGACACGTGTAAGTTTATAAATAACTACTCGTGTGTACAGTTGTTGACTGGTCGATAAATAGCGCTGCATTGACATCGTTTCCGTGGTGTAGCGGTTATCACATCTGCCTAACACGCAGAAGGCCCCCGGTTCGATCCCGGGCGGAAACATAGCTTTTTGTAATTTGAATATTTTCAAGAATGGAGTAAAATATTAGTTTTTGTCCTTTATGAAATCTTTTGTCAAGATCTTTTGTCTTTTCTTGTTTGTATTTTGTCCTATTACAAGGGACTAAAATATAACTGACGTAATGTGGGTGCACTATTGGGTACACCTCTGTCTTAACCTTTCGGGATTACAGGCGTGATGTTATGTTAAGACCAAAGAACATAAACACATAAAGAAATCAGAATTAATTATCAGAGTAATATTTAATTAAAGTGATGTTTATCACTATGCATTCATTTGCCTAGCCTTTTTCCCAACTATGTTGGGGTCGTCTTCCAGTTTTACCGGATGCAGCTGAATACCAGTATTTTAAATGGAGCGACTGCCTATTTGACCTCCACAACCCAGTTAGTACCGGGTAATACGATACTCCTTGGTAAGACTGGTTGTCAGACTTTTCGGGCCTGTGACTACCTAACGACTGTCAAAGATCTACAAATGACAGCCGGGACCAACGGCTTAACGTGCTTTTCGAGGCACGGAGGAAACTCGGTATGTAATGGGAGGTCACCCATCCACAGACCAACCTAGGCAAGCACGGCTTAACTTAACGATCGTCCCGAGCGGCTGCTATTATTTAGCCACGGGCTCCTCACTGTTTATCACTACCTATGCAAACATGGTAAATTCTTGATTCATAGTCCCTGCGCACCACGCTTAATACTCTTTTTTTTTTATTTATTAAATCTCTTACACAAAAACAAGTTATTTTATACAGTTTTTTACTCGTCAAACTTTACAGTTTGATGGCGAGAAGCGCTCGTTTAAAAAATACTTAAATACTTACTTATAAGTACGATACCTACCTACTGCCTTCGTCGATATTCCAATTTTCACTTCTTCTGCCTAACCCTTTTTCAATTTAATTTGATGTTGCTTAAACTCTAACTTATCGCCGGACATGTAGGTAGATAATATTTTAAGAGCTCCTGTCATCGGACATCCAAAACTCAATTACATGATGTAGGGGGGTGACTTTTGGGCTGTATTTTAAAATCATGTCGCTGAAAAGCAACTGATGAACTGGTTAGCTTGAAATTATGAACTTTGATTTTGAGTATCGTACAAATAAAAAGCACACAATTTTTACCATTTAGTTTTTTTTTTTTACATCGGTTTTCAAAAAAATTCAAACCGACTTCTGGAAAATTACTCTACTTTAGTAAGTCGGTAACTTGTTTGTTTCATTGTCTTTTTTGGCTACCGACTTCTGAAAGTAAGATTGAATGTTTTTTTTAAGTCGGTTATTAAAACGAGTTGAATGCCAATAACCCTGTACAATGGATTGGATACAGAATGGTTTCTAGAAACCTGGAAATAGCTTTAAAACCGTTTCGTATTTTTTTTTTTTCAACTTTCAACTGTATTGTCATAACTTCAGAAGATTATCGGTAGTACTCTATGCATAGAATAATAAATCCATGTATAATCCAAAAAAAAAATGGCTTTTCCGTAATCGTTAACAGCAATATACGGAATATTGCTGTTAGAACGTCACTTAAACTTGGTTCAAGCATAAATCCTCTCTACTTTTTACCGACAGGTAGAAAAGTATAACCCCAACTTTTCAGCAGAGTAAAATACATAAATACAGTTACCTGAAAAGTATTTTTCCAGCTCCAATAAGCAATAAATACATACCAAAGAGGTCTGCATAGCCAATCAAGCATCAAAGCAAACAAATTTCTCCAAATTGGGGTTCGCAACTACAATATGGAAAATCTATCGAAGCGGAAGGGACAGATGGAAATAGGCGGAAATACTCGAGTATAGCCGAGAATAGCCGAAGTTTGACTTGTTTATTTTTTGACGGTACATTACGTTTTGTGCGTAGTATATAAATATTTGTGATTGAAAATCGGTTGGTCAAGTTCTGAAGGATTTTGGAGTTAGTTTAATTGTTTATTGGCTTATGTTTATTGATATTCTTTGGCATTGTGGAAAGAGGTGGTTTAAAAGTTTTGTTTCAGGTTCGTAAAGTAATTTCAACACACTATGTACACGTGAAACTTCTAGTACAACCCGGTCACATTATCTCGAGACCTGTCGTCGATGAAGTCACGTCGCGTCGGCGGCGCTCTGATATGGTGCGCAAAACAAGTATCCTCTAGTAGGATATTATTTTAAACAATAAGATTTCCAACAAAACAAATATTGTGTTAATTAATTTAATGTAGGTAATATTATTGTAGTGATATGATTAAAATTGTGGGAGGTTCGCATTCAAGCGAGGTCTCGAGATAATGTGACCGGGTTGTAGGTAATAGTGCTAAGCAGGCCGTCCACCAAACTACTTATCATTGAATACCATTACATATTCATAGCATCACGCTTGTTATCAGAGGTGTACCCAATAGTACCCCCATCTTTTGCCAGTTATGTGTAAGTCCCATGTAATAGAAGCGAGCCTATTGACATCAACCGGCCACAATTCCAGACTCCGTGGCTGCTCTTGAGAAATTCCTGATGGAATAGTCCAATAACAATTTGCCTAACCCGGGAATCAAACCCAGCACTTCATTTATTTATTTTATAAAAGGTAGCTTCACAGCTGACAGTACATTAACATAAAAAAAAAAAATCGAACATTACGCCAATTACGAAGTACACAGAAAAAAACATTTGATTAGCTGAGAGTGACTCGAATTAAATTGGCATTTTAATTTGTGGTGCCTGCATGTGTGCGTGTGGGTAACTGTACGGTGTCTGTGAATGTTTGTGATGATGTGTGTGTCTATATACTTATGAATAACTGGCACTAGTGGCTTCATGCTCAGCAGTAGTGATTAACAAGGCAATCATCTACACTAATATTATAAAAAGGAAAGATTTGTATGTTTGTAATGAATAAACTCAAAAACTTCTCGACCGATTTTAAAAATTCTTTCACCATTAGAAAGCCACGTCCTTACTGAGTAACATAGGCTATATTTTATCCCCGTAATCTCACGGAAACGGGAACTACGCGGGTGAAACCGCGTGACGTTTGCTAGTTATCATTAAAATGACCAGTGTGCTAAGTTTTTTACTAAAATTCAAGTAATGTGTCGACCGCGTAAACCGAGTTTACGTTACCATTTACGTCGTCGGTAATGACAATAGAATGCCTCTATGAAAATGAGGTCCGTTTGGAGCACATCGCTAACGTTTGCATGCTATCGCGAGTGCAAGTTATAATTTTGACAGTTTTGACAGCTCGAATACGAAACGCGAGCGTGAAAAGTTTTCACTTAAGATTTTGTGGTGAGAGCATCATGAGAGTGGTGAAATAACAAAGTAATTTAATTTAATTTCGTATTGTGAATGAAACTTACCATGGAATCTCGTATTATTTCGTTTGGACAATGTTTGAGACCGCAAAAGCACAAGATAAGCTTATTATAACGCCACAAAAAAGTAAACACGGTTACGTAAACAAAGATAGAAACACCACCACAAACCACTCGGGCATTATAAGATCATTTGCCTAAATCTCCATGCCTAAAAAGTAACAAACTTAGTTTTACAAACTTCACAGATGGATCAAGGTCACTCACTACACACCAAAAGACATAAATTACACTAACTGCTCCATTTATGTCACCAGCATTTCAAATTGGGACGGGCTAGTCTTTATTTTTAACAATAATATTCAAAACTAACACAAACTTTCGTAAACACAAACAAAACTAATGACCATTGACCACAGATAAGTAATGTCGTCTAACTTCGTTCTATAACCACCACTAATTGAATAGGCAGTCGCTTATATTATGAACACAAAATACGAATGTCAACTTATTTTGGCCGGTTATTAATGTACGCAACACAAGTTACGGTGAATTAACGCGAAAACGAATGAATGTATTCTAGGATCTCACACTCGCAAGTTAACGATTGTCGATGCGGCACTCACACTACCTAGTTTTGACATATTACGCTAGATGGCGCTACCCCAGCGCCATACAAATTTGCCTAAACGTTAACGCGCTCGAATGTGGTGAACGAAAATAACAAATCTCGCACTAAGCACTCAGTTTCACCTCGGTATCTGTTCTTTATGGTTGACGAAACGGGAATCAAAGTATGAAGATTAAATTAACTACGAAAGAGGACTTTTTTTTTCACTTGTTTTGCACGTCTTTTCTTTAGTTGGCGAAACGGGAAGTTACCAAACGGGTTGTACCCCATTTTGGGGTCTTTTAAACATAACAAAAAAACGAAAAACCAGTCCCATACAACCCATAAACTTCATTACCTACCAAAAAGTGATTTCACACACAATAAAACCAAAAACACTAAACGCCCTAAAACAATGGAGAACCGTCCTAATTACCCCTCCTAGCTTACCCGGGAAAACAAAACCTAGGAAGCTCTCGCAAACGACTTTTTTATTAACCCGTAAGGGGAAATAAACAAGGACTTATCCGACTTATACACATCACCACGCAATTAGCTGCCCACAAAACTTCGTGGAAATAGCCTCTAAAATGAGGCAGTTGACCTACTGACCCCACGGTCACCAGTTATACTCTATGACAGATGTTTTCACGGCAGAAATTGCTACAGGACACGCATGCACGCGAATCACTAATAAATTGTCCAGTTCACATTAAAAAAATTCAGTTGTCACAGTTGAAAAAAGTTCGAAAAAATAAACAAGGGAAATATACAGTGGGTGTTTTTTTTAGTTGGTTGGTTGCTAAGCTGTGGTTGTTTTTAAAGGAATGACCTTGCATTGCGTGACAAAAGGAAATTGTACTCAACCACCGAAAATAACTTAATTAAAAGGGTAAGATATCGAGTTACTTCCTTAGTATTTATACTCACACACAATTATTTACTCGTATTTTGTTTTTTGTTTTCCCACGGGTGGTAATAAATTAAGTTTTTGTATCGCGTATACGTTTTTCCTTAAAATAAGCGTCGGTAGGGGTTCCCTTTGAAGGTTTTCCTTATTGAGTAGGTAGTTAGAAATTCAAACGATATTAACACGAGGGATGTTATTATCATGGCACATTCCGTGAAGCCCGCTGGGATTTGTGTCTGAATCACGTCTTAGGAATGACTATAATAATAATTATGGCGAACTTTTGTTTAAATTAGGCTAACGCATTATAACTAAGTATCTACCTAACCTTTTCCCAACTATGTCGTCAGCAACTGCCTATCTGACCTCCACAACCCGGCTAGTACTGCGGTTAATACGATACCGTCTGGCACAGATAATATAACTTCCCTCTGGTAAGACTGGTTTTCAATCCTTCGGGTCACTGACTACCTATAACGACTGTCAAAGATATACAAATAACAGCCGAGACCAACGGCTTATCGTACTTTCCGAGGCACGGAGGAACCCATCCACGGACCAACCTAGGCAACCTAAAGATTGACCCGAGCGGCTGTTATTATTTAGCCATGAGCTCCCCACTAATGCCGGGGTTGCGGGACTGTTCGAAAGAGATACCGTGGCCCCGGAACACAAAGGGCGATGAAGGAACATGGATGGGTTTTAGTCAGTAAAAGTCTGACACTCCCTCCTGCTCCGCCCAGAGCGGGAGGAGTTATTTGATGATTTCCCATCCGAAAAAAAAAAAAGCTCCCCACTAATACCTACTATCATCATCTTCCTGCCCTTATCCCATGTTACTTGTGGTCGGCGCAACACGTTTTTTTCTTCCATTCTCCTCTGTCAACCGTCACACAATCATTTACACCTTTTTCCCTCATATCATTCCTCACACAATCCATCCATCGTTTCCTTGGTCTTCCTCTCCCTCTCCATCCATCCACATTTATATTCATCACTCTTTTAGTCACATGCGATTCTTCCCTCCTCATCACATGCCCATACCAAGACAGTCGATTCCCTTTCAACTTTTCTGTGACTGCGCAACTTTCAAACTTCTTCTAATATACTCATTTCTTATTTTATCCATTCTTGTCACACCACACATCCACCTCAACATTCTCATCTCCACTACATGCAATCTTTTTTCATCCATCTTGTTCACAGCCCAACATTCCGATCCATAGTACAGTACTCCTCACTAATACTAAGCAACACTAATCCCCAAATATTATTGAAATATTGGAATTTCAGCTCTCCGTGTTAAGCCGAGCTTTGAAAATCCGAGTCTAAATCCATTTATGTGCAGGCATGAGAATCAGCAATTTTCAATGAGCACAATTTTCTACCCCTCCAAGCTTTGTATATAACAAACATTTATATAGGTAGTACGACATATACCACAAACACAATGCTAAACCTCAAAAAACGTCAACCACTACAAATAATAAAAGCCGGACCACATGTCCTATCTCACACATTGCACCCCATCTTGGGGTTTCTTTATTGATAAAAATGTTGCCTATCGAAGCATTTTGGGGCTGAATGCAACGATTGCAACCAGCTGATATGGAAGTTGGTATTTTGATTTTTTCCACTTGAATTGAGGGGGGGCGATGATAACGGGTGGAAAAAGTGATGAACGAGAAGCGATTATCGGGAAATTACCTACAGCTACTAAAGCAGTTGAATAGATTCCACGTCTTTAACTATGAGATAACTCAACAATGTCAAAAGATTTTTTTTTGCGTTATCTGAAAAAATCTGCTGTTCCTTCCATTTCCATAAAAACCGACATACGTATTGCACTTTTGTAGGAAAGTGCTGTTTTTTTAAATCATCGTCATCGTCAGCCTATTAATGTTCCCACTGCTGGGACACAGGCCTCCTCTCTATGAGAGGGAATGGCCTATAATTCACCACGCGGGCCCAGTGCGGATTGGTAGATGTCACAATGTCTTCGAATTTTTTGGTTCTAGGACATGCCGGTTTCCTCACGATGTTTTCCTTCACCGTTTTGAGAGCAGTGGTGATGAAATAAATTACACAAAGTAATGGGCCTGTCTGGGTTCGAACCAACGACTTACTGTTCGTAAGTCGGGGCCGCCACCACTGGGCCACCGCTGCTCTCGCTGTTTTTTAAAATACCAATTACCAATTAAAACCTTCTATGTTGGGGTGTTCGGAATTAGATGCCGAATATGAGGTAGGTTTTTATGCGTCGATGTTCCTTACACCGTTCTATTCTACAACATTGGGACCATGTCGTGGAGCACATGCCACTCGCACCCTCAGAAAGGCGCCCAGCAGTCAGAACAGTATAGGGTACTTTTGATTATTCTATTTTATAACTAGGTTGTTGACTCCTACAGCAGCTTTAGTGACTACTGCTGTCCCTGCGACGAACAAATGTTTTTTCTTTCTTTCTTTTCTTTCTTTTCTTTCTTTTCTTTCTTTTCTTTCTTTTCTTTCTTTTCTTTCTTTTCTTTCTTTTCTTTCTTTTCTTTCTTTTCTTTCTTTTCTTTCTTTTCTTTCTTTTCTCTCTTTTCTTTCTTTTCTCTCTTTTCTTTCTATCTTTTCTTTCTTTCTTTTCTTTCTTTCTTTTCTTTCTTTCTTTCTTTCTTTTCTTTCTTTCTTTTCTTTATTTTCTTTACTGACCAGATAAACAATCAACGCTACCACTTTTTTTTGTACCAAACCCTAAGTCGAATTTTCATAAGCCAAAGGAAACAGCCGGAAATTTTATGTTCGATTCGATGTCCAATAAATAGCTTGTTAGAAATCAGCCCTATTTGACGAGTGGTATGTCACAGGGTGCGTTTGGGGCGGTTTTACTGCGAAGGGGCTGTAAAACGATTGGGAAAATAGTTGCAGAAAGGAAATTGGTTGGTAATAGAAAGTTTTAGAAGAAAATCGAATAAAGCGCTTTTATTTTGGTATTAATCAAGGCTAAAGTCTGCGTGTGCAAAACTCAGAAATTCATAGCAAAAAAAGAAACAAATTGTGTGTGCAGGGAGCTCCACCTTTGACACCCAGACGTACCTATTTAAATTATTTGAGATAACGCTAAGGCTGCTCTACCTGCTTATTAACCGGCTTTAAAAAAAAGGCGGTTATCAATTTATTCTTATTTCCAAGAACCACCATTCAATGATGTAAGAAAAAGAATATTTTTCGAATACGATATTGAAATTCATGACCACTTGTTTTCGAGCTTTTGTTTTTGTTTACGCAAAATGGTACTGTGCCCTGTTTATCAAAACTCACAAGTCTACACGTTCACAAGTTACACTTTACAAGGAAGTTTTTACAAGACCGTGTAAGTTACGTTTATCAAAAAAAATCTACAGGGCTTGTAAAATTGAACACTTGTAGGTTCTACTTGTAAGTTCTAAAATCAAATATGTATGCCGCATTCTTTTCCCACCCTACTTAAACGCATGTCTGAATTGTCATTGTCTGTGTCTAATATAGATGGGACATTAAAAAAAAGTAGGAGCGACAAAGTATTCCCTCTAAAAATTACGGTTTTACAACTGATTCGCGACAAAAAGACATTTTATTTTTTGCAAACAAAGCTTAGCTATTAGCTAGCTGGTTTAGCTTACCTTAGCTTTGCTTAGCGTGTATTTTCTAGCAAATAAACATTTTTATTTGATTTGAAAAAAAAAAAGAAGAGGAAGAATATTTTATTTATTGATTTATTTAGTACTTGGAGGAATTACAGCTACTAAAAACAGAAAAATAACGAAACCATAGTCACCAGAAAGAACTACCTTAGTCACTAATTTTAATTACTTACATGTCGGTCGCTTGGTCTGGTTCCCGCTGGAAAAGATTACACCCATGTCCTAGATACATTTTACTCTTTAAAAATGTATTGCGGTACCACGCGGTACTAAGCACGCCACTTGTAAGATGGAATGGAGAGTCGCCGGACACTCTTAGGATTTGCTATGATTTTCTACAAATTGTAACTTAACAAGGGACTTCTGATGAACAAAATGACGACTACAAGTGTAAAAATATACTTGTGAAATAAATAATGACCCCTGTAACTTGTAATTTACACGTGTAGTTTTGATAAACACTTAATTGTAATAATTATTTTTTTTTACAGGAAAATCGCTTGTAATACAAGGCTTGTAAGTTTTGATAAACAGGGCACGGTCTAATGTTAGTGAAACAGATAATTAATGTCTGTGCCATAACCTACCCAGTTAATTTTTGGACGATTCTTAAAAAAATCTCTGATAATATTTTATCTTACAGACATAGTGTAGGTAAGTACGAATGGCTTTCTAATATTTTTCCAGAATAATGCAAAAGTCCTTCAGAAAACAGAAGAAAAATCTACAGAACACTGCAGATGAAAGGATAAAAGACTAGCACTAACCACCTATCTTTTCACAACGTTAACGAGCGAGGCCGCGAGCGCTGCTAATACCGTAATTGAATTTTATGCTCAATAACCAGCTCTTGAACGAGGTTTAGCTTCATTACTACTGCTATTAACTCTTTATTAGCTAGGTAGAGATGTTAACGGTGTTATAACTTATATTTTATTGCAAGTTTAGGTACCTAGAGATTAATGAATTACAGCCAATTACGAGTATAGTTCGGTTCAAACTTAATGGCGGCTCGGAAGTTAGCTGCAAGTGACGGTCTGCGCATTATACAGACAAAACGATGCATCATCTGTGCCCCGTTGATACCTAAAATGGTTGTCTGCACAGCTTTACATAAGATAATCCGAATCGCCATAAAGTTTAAAGCGTTATTCCTGCGCAGCTCGTCACTCGCAGCTAACTTCCGAGCCGCCATTAAGTTTGAACCGAACTATACTGATGTTTCTATTTCGGTGACAGATTGAACATCCAGTTTTAATTTCATGGGACTTACGGATACGGAAATGGGATTTGAATAAGTATTTACATCACGCCTGTAATCGCCCGAGGGTTAGATAGAGGTGTACCTAATGACACCCACATTTCACCAGTTATGTTTAAGTCCCATGTAATGGGGAGCGTATCAACCTAGGTTAAGCCGTGCTTACCTAGGTAGGTCCGTGGTTGGGTGACCACCCATTACATAGGTACTAAGTTTCCTCCGTGCCTCGGAAAGCACGTTATGCCGTTGTTCTCGGCTGTCATTTGTTTATTTGGCTGATCTTTGTTAGTTGTTATAGGTAATCAGTGCCCCGAAAGTCTGACAACCAATCTTACCAAGGGTTATCGTATTACCCAGTACTAACTGGGTTGTGGAGGTAAGATAGGCTGTCGCTCCATGTAAAATACTGGTATTCAGCTGCATCCAGTTAGACTGGAAGCCGACCCCAACATAGTTTTGAAAAAGCTAAGCAGATGATGATGGTACGAAAGCTGTGAACACATACTAAGGCCCATCTTTAACCAGCCTTTTACAGTACCCACATAATCTTTTTTTTTCTTTGCCGGGGTGGAAATGTGTTATCTTCCCACACTCGCACCGGGGATCAAGGGAACTAGTGCGTCTTCCTTAGCCACGGCTAACCCACATAATCTTAAACCAACCTATTAATTTCAACACGACCCCATCACTTTCCGATCATCGTAAAAATATCAATAGAGCACTAAGGCCGCCATTAACCGGGTTAGCGCCCGGACGTAAATCAGTTGAAGGTCGTACAACATACGACCGGGTTGATACATCGCCGATACAGCCGGGTTCGTGATTTGTGTGGTAACTGCTTCAGGGCAAAGATGAGGAGGCAGAAGGGACGGTTCGTTGAAGCGAGGTTGTTCTTTCAGAAGCTGTTGGATACTACTGATAGTAATAAACTAATAATTTAATAATAATAAGCAGAGAGCACCGGTGGCCCAGTGGTGGCGGCCCGACTTACGAACAGGAAGTCGTTGGTTCGACTCGCGCATTTCTTTGTGTAATTTATTTTATCACCACTGCTCTCAAAACGGTGAAGGAAAACATCGTGAGGAAACCGGCATGTCCTAGAACCAAAAAATTCGAAGACGTGACATCTACTAATTCGTACTGGGCCCGCGTGGTTGATTATAGCCCATTCCCTCTCATTGAGAGGAGGCCTGTGTCCCAGCAGTGGGAACATTATAGGCTGATGATGATGAATCCCAAAACCAAACTGGGTTTTCATCTGTAACTTGGCTCCCAAACTGGGTTTTCATCTGTAACTTGGGAGACAGTGTTTCTCCATCAAAAAGTAATTATGTATGTCATAGCCTCATAGGTAACCAAAAATATATAGCGAAAAAAGAAGAGAAATATAACAAAAAGCAATTTCCAGTGTCGTATAAGGCGACTAATGTCTGAGGCAGAACACCTTGCGCCTCCGTAGACCAGAGAATGGACAGCAACATTTTCTGTTAGTCTTTCATCACTGCGATCTCCAATCCGCCTGCCAAGCGTGCAATGGAGATTACGGCAAATTCCTCCCACCATGGGAGAGGCTTATGTCCAGCAGTGGACGTTATGGGCTGTTGTTGTTGTTGAATTTCCAGAATCGTAAACATACATAATATAAAAGTCCCAAACTCTGCCAGATGATGGGTTGACTTAATTTAAATTGTCAGCGACACGCTAATAAGAAGCAAGGTTGTTCATCTGTACCTCCAAATCAACAACTTTGCTTCTTCTTAGCGCTTCTTCAGTCTTAGAAGATGATCAGTTGGCATGTATGGGTAAAAATGTTAGGATGTAACTGCTATCAAAAATTCAGGATATGCTGTATATCACTGAATAAAAAAACTGAACTGAACCATATTCTACCCTATTCCCATATCTTACGAAGGATCAAAATCACTTGCTCATTTGTTCTAGCTAGATGAATATGCTTCCATAACATAGGTACAGGGTTCTACCCCATCAACGCATAAACGAATACCACGTATTCAGTTCAACATTACGACCATCCGAAAAAAATCTACGTGGGGGAGATATTTATTCAACAGTAATTTAAAAAAATATCTGCTCTTCCATACATTTTGACCGTATGTGGTAGCACTTTTGTAGAAAACAGCAGAAGCAAAGATGAGACTGTTTTGTACCACAATTAAAGCAAAACAATAAGTTATATCATAGGACCAGGACAGGACCATCATACCCTTCTATATTTTTCATCATGGTTGCGCTTTGCGGAATAAACATATAATATTTTAATTTTAATTTGTGAGCGCAACTTATGGTTGCGCTTCGAGGAATAATTTAGTTGCGCTAAGTTGGTTGCGTTTAAAAATAGGTGCGCTCTGAGGAATACCTCGGACAAACGTGCCTCGGAAAGCACGTTAAGCAGTTGGTCCCGGCTGTCATTTGTGATCTTTGACAGTCGTTACAGGTAGTCGGGGCCCAAAAAGTCTGACAACCAGTCTTACCAAGGGGTATCGTTTTACCCTGTACTAACTGGGTTGTGGAGGTCAGATATGCAGTCGCTCCATGTAATATACTGGTATTCAGCTGCATCCGGTTAGACTGGAAGCCGACCCCAATAAAACTTGGGAAAAGGCTATAGTCTGCGCCAGATAAGTAAGAAATAAAGGTCATTAACCCGCATACAATTATTCAAATACATCATTCCGAAAACAGAATAATGACATAAACTTGTCCCGAAACTACCTTTATCGTGATCCTTGACCTTTGATCCTTTCTAGTATTAAAAAACAATTCATAATGTATTGTCGGGGTACCTACGCAGAGAAATTAACGAAAGAGCAATGACCTTTAATTCCTACTTTTCTGGCGCAGACTATAGACAGATGATAAGGATAAACAAAGACCAACTTCCAAGGTCATATGCTATGTATTATATTATGTACGTTCATTTAAAAGAGAGCAGCTGACACAAGAAAAGTTTCTAAGCTAGGGCTTCAAAGTTAGGTTAGGTTAAATAAATATTTCAAACAAAACCTTTTACGTAATGGATGTTCTTTGACCTCAGTGGGTATTCCCAAAATGTCGAACGTCGTAAAATAATATCATTCTATATTTCTTCCTTATCTTAGAAACGTTCTAGGAATTGATTCTGGTAGAATTTCCCTGAGGGCAATCATTGGCGGATATCTACTTATGGAAGTAACAATCGGGTTGTGACTTGTGTGTATCCTTTAGATATCTTTGTAATCGTTTTTTTTTTTGGTTTGTAATAAATTATTTGAAGCGATGACTGAGAAGTTTATTTTTACAGTTTTAAATATATTAAAAACAGACCATTTTCGCAGCTAAGAGCTCACAGCACGTCATCTAAGTACACAAAACTTTACCAAATCACTTACATCCTAACTGCACTTTTTAATCTGAACGGTATTTGTGTTAGTAGGTTTTTACAAGAGGGACTTCTCAGTAGCAACCACGGTGTTGATTTGAGCCCGGTTGATGGCAATAGGCCCACCCCCTATTACATGGGAATAAATAACTTAACTGGCGAAATGTGAGCGATGGTACTATTAGCTACCTACACCTCTGCTTCACCCTTCGGGAATTTTACGGTTGATGTGATGTTACCTTATGTTATGTATTTGTACTGATTATGTACTGTGTTGAAAGATAAAATCTGCGACTTCTCTTCCTATCATAACAACCCTAAAAGGTCTTAGTTCCACTACAAATATTTTAAATCCACTATCCAGTAAAATGCGATGGCTCTATTTGACAGTTGAATTCAATAGCTCACTTATTCAAAAAAATAAATATAGTCTACTCTATAGTCTCCGCCAGATAAGTAAGAATTAAATAAAGGTCATTATCATTTATTCAAATAATTATTTCCGAAAACAGAAATAATGACATAAACTTGTCGCGAAACGACCTTTATCGTGATCCTTGACTTTTTCTAGTAATAAAAAACGATTCATAATGGTATTGTCGGGATACCTAATCCCGACAATACCATTATGTCGTATCGTTTTTTATTAACAGAGTAATTTAGGAAAGAACAATGACCTTTAATTCTTACTCATTTCGTGGAGACTACGTATATAGTCATACCAAAATGTAGTAAGAAAGTACCCACACAACTTCGTGATCTTTGACCCGCACTTTACTTTTAAACGTGGTTTAATGGTGGCAACTCAATTTATGTTTATGCTCCAGTCACTAAGGAAAATCTATACATATTTATCCACACAATTTTATTGCACTAGCTGACGCCCGCGCCTTTCGTCCGCGTGAAATTATTATAGGTATCAGCTATCTGCCAGTAAAAGTCCCGTCAAAATAGGTCCAGCACTTTCGGAGATTAGCCGGAACAAACAGACAGACAAAATTTAAAATATATTTTGAAATTACGAACAGACCCTTAAATTTTATTTATTTGTATAGATTGTCATGAATATAAATGCGTCTAGAGCTCAGTGAAGCAAGACTAAAATATGTTCGACCGACATTGAAGAATGAAGAAGTTAAAATCCTCTATTTTTTTTTTTGTGAAGAGAAAAGTAAATGAGCTACTTCGAATATTTATTTATTTATTTATCTAAGGACAACCAACAAAGCTTACACCAAAAATACATGTTTAAGAACTCATGTTGAATTTCGTCATTGGTTGTCATCGTGGCTGATAGTCACCGTAATTCATTTTGACCGACGCTTTCGTATCGATACTTAAATTATTTCGATTATGTAAGCATAGTGGACAACAAATTGATGACAACTGAGTTTTGAAGTGGCTTTCGTGAAAGACGTAACACCGTACCCGGGCTGTTAGTCACCGTAAAGTGATATCCACTCAGTGCGATACGTAATATGAATATTTTGATATTCTCGATTGTCAACAAAGTTCGGTGTACAACCGAAGCTTGATAGTCACTGGATATCAGATAGATACGTAATAGGCCTACTGATCTATCTAATTAAAAATCCGCTTTGCGCTGCATTTTCTGGCTGTTTCTGTATTTATACATACACCAATTATTGGATAGCGTGGAACTTCCTGAAGTTTGCAATAGTCCTACTTTAGATGGCCTATGTATTAGCTTTTGGGCCACATCATGCACATCATGAGAGTTTCAGAAGGATATGGTAGGCTGGCGATTGGTCGTTATTGCAACATGGGCGAGGTCTTCTTTCTGCAGTGAACAGCGTTTTAGAATTATTGTTATCTATAGGTAATTGACAACCGACTAGGAGGACAGACGATCTCGTGAAAAGTGGCTGGAAGAAACTGAATAGCCATGACACAAAACCGCCAAAAAGGAAACGTTTGGAAGAGAGACGCTCAGCATTGAGTGCCCAAGGGTTGAAGAAGATGAAGAAGAACATAGGTAATTGTACCCTAGAACATGAAATAAAGACTTTCCACAAAGAAGGAAGTTATTACACTCGTAAAGTACCAACCTACTTTCTTTCTTTTTTTTTTAACCGACTTCCAAAAAGGAGGAGGTTCTCAATTCGATCGGTATTTTTTTTTTTTTTTTTTTTTTTTTTATTAAGCAATAATTTCGAAACAATCTTAAAAGTTATGATCAAAACTTCAAGAACGAAATTCAACCAAGAGATTTTTCAACATTAACATTTAAAAACAGGCCATTTTATTCAGTTTTCCAGGCCGTTACGAATCGCTCCCAAATCACGTAGAAGGCTTCAAACAAAAATATGTGAGCATCATGTATCAAATAAAATGATGGCCGATTCCGATTCGGAATCACGCCACGGATATTTATTTGAGAAATAAGATATATTTACGACACTATTTGGTTTTGTTTTGTTGAATGTTTTTCTGGGTAATGGTGAGATTTGATCATTGATCGGTAGGAGAATAAAAAGATAAAACTGCTGCTTTGATAATCGATTCTATTGCCATTGGTTTAGACCTCAAATGTCAACCTACTCGGATCATGAACCTGCTAGCCACATAAAAAAAACCGGCCAAGAGCGTGTCGGGTCACGCTCAGTGTAGGGTTCCGTAGTTTCCCGTCCGTCACAATAAGTGTTCCCACTTATGAGTTTAAAGGTGGGTATCCATTATGTAAAAATGCTTGCATATACGAATATACTACAAGCTTAGTCCAGAAATTATTTTGTACAACTTTTTGTCTTTTTTGTACAAAAACTGTTGTTTCCATCAAGTTCAAAATAATTTTCCTAGAAAGTCCTTATAAAGTTCTACTTTTCAGATTTTTTTCATATTTTCTAAACTTATGGTTCAAAAGTTAGAGGGGGGGGGACACATTGTTTTTTACTTTTGGAGCGATTATTTCCGAAATTATTGACATTATCAAAAAATGATTTTAGGAAACCCCTATTCATTTTTAAATACCTTTCCAACAATATATCACACGTTAGGGTTGAAATTAAAAAAAAAATCACTTCCCACTTTACATATAGGGGGGCTACCCTAATAAAACATTTTTTTCCAATTTTTATTTTACCACTTTGTCGGCGTGATTGATATACATATTGGTACCAAATTTGAGCTTTCTAGTGCTAACGGTCACAGAGATTAAGCGAGGACGGACGGACAGACATGGCGAAATTATAAGGGTTCCTAGTTGACTACGGAACCCTAAAAACCGTTCGGTAGGTATCAAAAACACCACTGTAGTCTACAAGGCTATTTTAATTAGCTAGCGAAACTGTACAGACGTGATAGCATTATCTACAGCCTCTACAGGCAGTGGCGTGCCAGTGGCCGACAATACGGAAAACCCATAACGCCAGCAGACTGTTTAGAAACCCTAACATCATGAAGAGTAGCAGGTTAAAAGGGCAAGCTAAGCTTGTAGGCTTGGATGAAAGTACCGCCACTTTCAAGTAGGAGGAACCTACTCGTTGGTTGTAAATGGGGTTGGCCGGTGAAAGCTGAAAGCACATGGCGCTAGCATAGTTTGTTCCCAATCTGACCAATGAGGTCAAGCCATTTTGAAATATAAAATTACATTACCAGATTTTCTACCAATGACAACAAACTATGCCAGCGCCATTCGTTCCACAGTTGCCATCGCCATGAGAACTAGTAGGTAGAGATTTGAGTCGGTAAGCATCAGTCAGTAAGGGAGACGATACCAATTTTGTAGTACGTATCCATTTGTCCTGAAGGGAAAGTGAATCCCATTACCTATATTACTTATCTTACTTCACCCCGTTATAAAATTGCCTGTACCTTACCTTACCTGTTACCTTAAGACCCAGGTTCGTAACAATTAAACTGAGTCGTAACTTGCGTTCTTTGACAACTACCTATAATTATTGTTAAGCTTTTGTCTAAGATCTATTTAAGTTTACAGTGATCATAATCCTCTCTCGCCGCCATAGTCGATTTAAGACAGTGGACCAAGTAGCTAGCTACGAATATAACACAGATAAGGCCAATTTGAAATGATGGATATGTAGATACTTATGTAGGTGCATAAGTATCTACATATCCATCATATCAAATTGGCCTTATTGTGACAGATCATGCAGCCATTGGCCCCCTGCTGGCTGGTCGCCGACGACGTCAATTTATATTGCTAAACGGAATCGCTCTTAGGAGGGGACGTCGTGAGTAGTTTACATAGTTGGCGGAATATCTAACTTTATTACTACTACATGATACTTCCATTATAGTGGATGCTTTATGTATATACCTATGTACTTACCTACATTTTAGTCTACATAAGTAAGTAGTTAGGTATCAAAGATTTTGCTTAAAAAACGTGGGTAGGTACTTATGTAGAGAGCGAACTTTGAAGTTAACGATAGTACCTTTAGGTAGCAATTTTTACGGCTATCCATTCTCTAAAGTTTTGTAGTGTTTAAATTTAAACTAAATAGAAAAAACAAATAACAGATTCGGCTGTCGTTTGTTGTAGGTATGACTAAGGGTATTATTATGTCGCAGAGATCAAGCTATATTTTATGAAGTGTAGCTCTAACATTAGGCACTTAATATTTTTTTCAATACACTTCCTCGAAAACTGGTCCTTAACGCACTACGATTAGCTACAACATGCAATGTATTTCACACGCGTGCGATTTTTTCCACTTTCCCGCACGTGTGCGGGAATGAAAATTGCCACTGATAACTATACCTATACTTAGTCCAAATTGGTTCAATGCCTATAGTCTGAGGTGAATGTTTTTTTTTTTAATTTTTGCAAAGCACTACGCGTCTTTACGGCATAAATATCTTTTGAATATTCAAATTGTGTTTATAAATAGAATATCATAGATAAACATTGATGTATTAAAAGCAGCAATGTAGATAAACATGATTATTTAAAACTAATAGTTACTTTTATACACAAATTAACATTTATTTGTGTTCTGAATTAAAAAATATTAAATAAATCTATTTTTTATATTAGGCTGTTTAACGGCTTCATACCATTGCCTCTCTTTCAACCTGGCGAGACCAAAGCGCGAAAAAAAAAGAAAATTTAAATCATAGTTTCATAGTTCGTGACAAAAATATTATTCGTTATTTTATTTTATTTCTTTAGAAGTGTATTGAAAAACGTCGTTTGATACACGTGGACATTTGTTATTGTAATTCTCGGCTCAAAAACAAAATTCCGCCTCGATTACAATAACAAACTTTCTCCACTTGTATCAAAATGTACTATTTTTTTGTAAAAAAGTCTGGTAGAAAAATTATTTGTTTCCCACAACGTAATAGACAACAGACGCCAGCAGTGCCAGCACATCAAGCGACCCGAAATTGTTCCCAATCAACCTTGAACCTAATACTTTGGCGATAAAGTTAAAAATCTATTTAATAAATTTGACAGATTGTAGTAGCTTGATGTGCCAGCTTATCTGTATCTGTACCTTCCCCCCTCACAAATTCACAAATTATAAATTACCTTGGGACAAACCCCAAAATGAACGCCTGCTCTTTTCACTAGTGCCATCTACCAATCTAAATATGATTTACTCAACAAATAATAAGGACACGTTCTACTAGATGGCGCTGCATGTCCTCGCCATGAGTCTACGAAAGTATAAAATTCTTTTTGTTAAGATCCAAGTTCATTTTTGTGCTGCAGGTAAGCATTGTTTTTTAATAAGAGAGATAAAAATAAATAAAATCAAATCAGTTTTAGATGGCACTTATGGTTTTTAGACGTTTTTCGCAACGTCAAATTAAAACAAATTCTGAACGAATTAGTAATACCAGTACCAGAATTAAATCTCCTTGTTTTGTTAAGTTCTCAGTCTCACTGAAACCGGTGCTTAGTGAGTGCGAGATTGTTTATAGTCAAAACCCATAAAAGAACTCATGTTAGGTAATAGACAAAAATAAGTCTAACTGAACAAAAAAATATTTCTAAACATTTACCTGCATCGCACATGAAAGAGATTTGCATTCCCCATAGGAAGGAAAAATATTATAAGTCTGGCAACATAGTTGTGACGTTAGTAAACTTCCTCCAGCCAGTATTGATCGATTTTATTTGCAAAATTATTTACACAAACACTTGTCGCTTCTCGGTTCACACATGCATCAATATTGAGGCAACGCGGCAGTATTTATCTTATCAAACGGTTATTAAATAAATAAAACAATCAGTTGTAAAAAACGTGAAAGTTCGTAATTTTGTTGTTATTGTGCGCCAGTGCTTAATTTTATAAATTTGGTTCGAATTTTAAATGATGGATAAAAAAATCGTTTTTGTTGTATTTGCCACGCTTGGCTGCGTTTTATTAACATCGGCTTTAGAAGTCGATACTTACGATTTTCTGATGCCCAACGTTTATCCACACAAGGTAAGTTCTCACTTAATCAATTTAATTAAAATTAACCCAATTTTAATACTTTTTTAAAGAATGTTTGTGTAAACATCGTAGTTATTTTTTTCTATCTTATTTTAACTCAAACATTTACTTAGGTATTTCACATAATTATCATTAGTTTTTGTTGAAAATATAAGTATTTTGTAAATCTAATTTAATATTTCATATAGTTTTGGATGAGAATGAAAAATTGAAAACAAAATTTCATATGTTTTTGCTTTAATTCATAAGTCGAACAATTTTACAGAGAGTATGTCTGAGAGTTATGTGCCAACATGGATAAAAAAGAATCATTATTTATAGACACAATAATGATTAAATTATTCCAGATCAGAAGATCCATCCCTATGACAATCCTCTGACCTCTGAGCTGTCTCATAAACAGAATAACATACATTTTGTCAAACCTACATCAAAATTTAACAAGAAACAAATGAATTTCCACACAGAACAAAAATGATTCATAATCTTTGCATTCATTTGTTTCTTGTAAAATTCACTAAAATTGAGAGGAGAAAGTTGTTAGTAATGTTTCTTATATAACAACAAATAACATCTCATCCTTTCACTGTTAATGGTATATTATTACAACAAAAAATATTCTTATCACTCAGTAAATCATGTATAATCAGAAGATGTGTGTGTACCAGACTAACAATTGAATAAACAGGTTTGTTAGCTTTTAAATACTGTTTTTGATCTTATGGCTCATCATCGATCACCAATACAAAGCATGATAATAAGCCGTGCCACAATTATTTATTTGTAGGATTTAACGGGCTGCAATTAATGACTCTTTTAGTATGCGTATTATCCAAAATCATCTTCAGAATAATTATTTCTGTTTGTGAGGAGTATTTGACATTTGATTTAAAAGGTCATATAAGTACCTGCTAACTCAACCACAGATATTATGACTCATCTATTCACCAATACTTGAATCTAAGCTAAGCCACCAAAAAAGTTGTAAAATGACTCTAAATAAAATAGCATGTGTGTAGCATAGAGTTTCTATTTCATCATCATCATCATCAGCCTATTAATGTTCCCACTGCTGGGACACAGGTCCCCTCTCTGTGAGAGGGAATGGGCTATAATCCACCACGCGGGCCCAGTGCGGATTGGTAGATGTCACATGTCTTCGAATTTTTTGGTTCTAGGACATGTCGGTTTCCTCACGATGTTTTACTTCACTGTTTTGAGAGCAGTGGTGATGAAATAAATTACACAAAGTAATGCGCCTGGTCTGGGTTCGAATCCACGACTTTCTGTTCGTAAGTCGAGACCGCCACCACTGGGCCTCCACTGCTCATCACTGGGCCACCACTGCTCATCCATTTCTATTTACAAACACTAAAATTAAATGGGAATGGTTGGCATTATATTTCATTCCAAATACCTTTTTCTTCGTGAATGTTGAAATCAAAGGTAAATTACCTATTATTGGAATGTTTTTCCATAAGCTAAGTAAGCTATCGTCTTATGGAATGTATTTAGTTTTCTGTATCAAAGTATTGTAATAAGATTGACTGATCTCTAACTTGCAAAATGTTGCAACCTTTGACAGTTATCACAGGCCATGATACTCGGAAGGAGTATAGTACATCCTAGTAACTTGGTTTTTAGGTCACGTGGGCTGTTTCCCTGTCAATGACTGGTATTGAGCTGCATCTGATTAAACTGGAAGTCTACTCCAACATAGTTGGGAAGAGGCTACACAGGCGATGAACCTACAAACAGCGTTTTTTTTTTTTTTTTTGGTTAATAAAAAGCAATTCTAATACAGAGGTGTTGCTTAATTCTAAACTCGCGTTTGATGGCGAGAGGCGCTCTTTTACATCATAATTAACCACCTTAATTACTTAACTAATACTTTTAAATGTCTTTAATACTGTTATGTTTAAATCTTAAACAATGTAGCCTACATTGTATAAGATTTAAACATAACAGTACCTACATTATGTAGGTATTTAGTTCTGTTTGCTATCCTGTATAAAGTTTTTTAATTTTGTTTGTAATATATATACCTGTACGACTCCCATTGGGGCTTACAATGTTGATCAACGTTATGAAAATTAGGCAACAGTTCAATATCAAATAAATTTTGATAAATTGTATTGGATGGAACCAATATTAGCCTTATCTTGAATTGAAAGCCTCATTTGTTGATAAGAAAAGGTCAATAATGTGCGTAGGTTGTTCTAAGTGCCTACTTGAAAATTAGTCAATATGGCATGGTTGCAATCAGACAGCTAATATCAACAAGATTGCTTAGTTAGGGCACGCCACAATTGTGGCGATAAGTCCCCTCTTTGAGGAGTGGCTTGAGAGACGCCACGGCGTCCTCACCTTCCGCCTGACGCAGGTCCTCACCTGGACACGGTGTTTTCGGGAGGTTCCTGCACCGAATCGGGCGGGAGGAAACGCCTGGGTGTTTCCACTGCGAGGATCGACCGGAGGACACGGTGGAGGTGTGCCCCGCGTAGGCGGAGCACCGCCGTGTCCTCGAAGCGGCGATTGGCGGCGGTGACCTCTCGCGTCCGGCCCTGGTGCAAGCCATGGTCCGGAGCGGGACGAAATGGGACGCCGTCACCTCCTTCTGCGAAGCAGTAATGCTAGAGAAGGAGGTGGCGGAGCGTGAGAGGTAGTGAACCTCTCAACGTCCCAGCCGTCGTGGGAAAAGCCCCGGGCGTCGGGGGCCACCATGTGGCCCCCGGCCACCGTAGGCGCGGTTCGTGTTCCACGCGCGCCTCAAAGAGAGTCAGCAATAGGAAGGGGTCCGCAAGGGCCGATGCCTGCCGGGGTTGCGGGATTATCGAAAGAGATACCGTGGCCCCGGAACACAAAGGGCGATGAAGGAACATGGATGGGTTTTAGTCAGTAAAAGTCTGACATTCCCTCCTGCTCCGCCCAGAGCGGGAGGAGTCATTTGATAATATCCCATCCGAAAAAAAAACAAAAAAAAGGCTTTTTACGCGACAGCGCAAGAGCATGCTGGAACAAGCATAGAAATCCAGAAAACCGGCCAAGTGCGAGTTGGACTCGAACATGAAGGGTTCCGTACCATCGTAGTAGGGGAGCCCCCCTTTAATGTTTTAATTTTATATTTATTATTTTGTTGTAAAATTTCAACTGGCTATCTATTACGGAGCATGAGATAGAGCCTTCTTTAGACGTGGATGAGATGGGGTGGACGGACGGACAGCAGAGGCTTAGTAATAAGGTCCCGTTGGTTATCCTACGAGTACGGGTAAGGAACCCTTTAAAAGGGAGTTAGTTACCCAGCTGTAGTCCTGCGACTCCTGCGAGCTTCATACGGTACATTTGTTATTCTCCTAGGCCCTACTTCATCTATATCATCGATTTGAAAAATAATATTTCATTTCTGAACTAACGAGATTTTGCATGGTACCATTTATATGGTTTTTTGCCCTTGACTTCCTAGAGCTTGTTTCAAGTGTGTGTTGTTTTGCCATAAGTTTCGTTTGCTGCATATTCGAGGTTCCAAGGGAATCCGTGTTGAATCAGCGCCTAATCTCAAGGTCAAATCTTGTAGCAAATTGCGACGTCCGTTATCCGTAGTCAGTACTAAATATTAACAACAACTTGATATGTTAGAAGGTCGGGTGTTAGGTCTGAACTGCTGAATTATTAACCATTCTGCAGACATCGGCAAAATTGCGCATCAGCAGATACTCACCAGCCTTTTTAGGGTTCCGTAGTCAACTAGGAACCCTTATAGTTTCGCCATGTCTGTCCGTCCGTCCGTCTGTCCGTCCGTCCGTCTGTCCGTCCTCGCTTAATCTGACCGTTACCACTAGAAAGCTGAAAATTAGTACCAATATGTAGGTATATCAATCACGCCGGCAAAGTGGTAAAATAAAAATTGGAGAAAAATGTTTTATTAGGGTAAGCCCCCCCCTATAACTATGTAAAGTGGGAAGTGATTTTTTTTTAAATTTCAACCCTAACGTGTGATATATTGTTAGAAAGGTATTTAAAAATGAATAGGGGTTTCTGAAAATATTTTTTGATAATGTCAATAATTTCGGAAATAATCGCTCCAAAAGTAAAAAACAATGTGTCCCCCCCCCTCTAACTTTTGAACCATAAGTTTAGAAAATATGAAAAAAATCTGAAAAGTAGAACTTTATAAGGATTTTCTAGGAAAATAATTTTGAATTTGATGGAAACAACAGTTTTTGTACAAAAAAGACAAAAAGTTGTACAAAATAATTTCTGGACTACGAGTATGTTTGTAGTATATTCGTATATGCAAGCATTTTTACATAGTGGATTAAAACTTACGTACCTTTAAACTCATAAGTGGGAACACTTATTGTGACGGACGGGAAACTACGGAACCCAACACTGAGCGTGGCCCGACACGCTCTTGGCCGGTTTTTCTTTTGCGTTTAGACTGCGTAGGTGTAGGTAGGTAGGTACCTAGGTCTGTATGTTTGTAATTTTTGTGGCGGTTTTGTGGGTAGGTACTTACCTACCTGCCAACTATTTGAATCACAAAGAAACGTGTAAGTATTGGGTACGAGTATTAACGTAATTAATCAGCCTGTTACAGTTAAAGTTCAGATATGTTTCGGGTTCAATTCCAGCCGAAACTGGTACCATGGGCTACACACCATGGGCTATGGCTGGTAACAGGACCTACAGGTCCTGTTCGGTTTCGGTCGGTCCTGTATCCGCTGAAAACATTACGCATACCAACGAACGCCGCTAAACATAAATAAACTAAGTAATAAATTAAAAATTCCAGAACGGGACGATCTAACGCTCCTTGGCTTAACTTTGGACAATAATCTAACCTGGAAAAAACATATTGAAAATTTAAAGACTAAACTATCGAGATTCATATACGCACTAAGCAAATTAAAAAGCAACACAAACTATGAGACCGCGCTCTCAGCATACTATGCATATGCTTATGCATGGTTTAACTATGGCATAATATTGTGGGGCGATAGTACAAACTTTAATGACATATTCATCATGCAAAAGAAGTGTATACGCATCCTTATGAATATTAAACCATGGGAAAGTTGTAAACCACATTTCATAAAAAATAAAATAATAACGTTACCCTCCCTTTATATATTACAAATAGCTACCTTCGTCCAAAAACACAGGAATTACTTTATATCAAACATAGAAGCAAACCAAAACTATAACCGAAGAAATAAAAACAAGTTGATTACACCGACACCAAAATTAAAAATAAGTACTTAATGAAAAATAGTCCCAACTATAGAATTGCAACAATTTATAATAATTTACCTAAATACATAAAAGATGAGGAGAATACAAATTCATTCTATAATAAACTAAGATTACCTACTTTTAATAGAGAAATGTTATTACACGGTAGACCAATTCATGACGGATAAAACTTTATAGGTGTACGTACCTACACAATTTACGAATCTTTTTCTGTGAGATCCGGTCTGGTCAAGACATAATATTGTTTAGTTTAGTGACATTTTTATATTTTATTGTAAAATGACAACATAATTCAATTTAATCAATTGCGATATTGACATGACATGATTGTAATTATTACATATTCCTTATTATTGTTATTATTTTGTTCCATTTAATTTGACTTGTATTTGTGACCTTGTTATGTAGCACTTGCGTCACCTTAAACTCTGAAGAGCATGACTAATACAAAGAGCCCTATTGTGTCGTACTTGCGCCACGTTGAAATCTGAAGACCATGACTAATACAAAGCACCCGTTGTCGCCGGCACCGTCGCCATCTCAACATTTTCGATTGCGTGGACCACTCTTGATTCTCACATCGAACAATTGTCACGCGTCCTAGTTTTATCGACTTAATTGTAATATTTTTTATTAATTAAATAGCTTTAAGCAAATTATATCGGTTTCCTTTTACATCCTCCTGCAGCCGAACGTAATTGGCGCAGTCGAGGTAGGATACTCGCGGTCGGTTTCGCGTAAAAACAAAGATTTACGCAATCAAATCATCATCGATATCAATCATCGTTAAGCCGCTCGTACGGCTATCCAGTCGTTCCAGAGTATCCAGAATCTACACGTCGTGCTGTATCGAGGAATCCAGACATTGATTACGTAAAGGGGCTGATATAATGTTCATGTAAGTACATTAGATTATTTCTAGTGACCGCTTATCCTAGCCCGTACTAATATAACTTTCCAAAATTTTCTTTCTACGAAAATCCAGGAATACTAGAATAGTTAGAAGTAGTAGTAGAGAAATAGTGATAGACTCTAGAAGAGATTTTAATTTAGATATATTATTAAACGAGGATACAGAATCGTTTTCTGGAAAAATGTCTTTAGATTTAGATATCATTTATAAAGCATTACGGTTGGTACCCGACTTTGACGGGAACCCGAATGTGTTGACTAGGTTTATTAATTTGTGTGATCATTTAGTTAAAGAATATTATAATGTGCAAGGTGGTTCCGAGTTAATTAACTCTGCACTTATTAATGGCATATTAAATAAAATTGTAGGGTCTGCTGCTCGCTTAATCAACTCAAATGGTATAGCAAGTGATTGGCATGGCATCCGTAAAGCATTAATAAATAATTTTGCTGACCATAGAGACGAGACCGCTCTTTATAGCGATTTATCTCTTTTAACACAGGGCTCTAACACTCCGCAAGAGTTCTATGAGCGTTGTCAGAATCTTTTTGCTACAATAATGACGTATGTTTCCTTACACGACACCTTAAAAACTACCATAGACGCTAAAAGAGATTTATATAAGAAATTAACGCTCCAGGCGTTTGTGCGCGGATTAAAAGATCCTGTAGGATCACGTGTGCGTTGTATGCGCCCTCAAAGTATAGAACAAGCACTAGAGTTTGTTCATGAAGAAACGAATACCATATATCTGCAAAATCGTAATGACCGTTTTTTACCTGATAACAGAATTAATCCTCCACCCAATAATTATTTCAAGAGTCGGGAGATGCATTTCAGTGATTGTTATAATGATCCTTCGTTCAATGATTACCTTGCCGATTACGATGGATCTTATTACAATTACTATGAATTCCCAGAAAACGTGTACTATCAATTTCAACCATCCCCTCAAGAACGTGTAGAATATTCCCAACCTTCCGAAAGCATAAAAGAGGACGCCAAAAGAATCAAAGGAGCAGGATTTTCAGAAAACTCCGAAATCCGACAAATTAAAGTAGAAATTAATCTCCAAACTCAACGGTACCTTCCATATGTTCAAATAGCGTCACCCCCTCTTAAGCTTTTAATAGATACAGGTGCGAACCAGTCATTTCTATGTCCTAATGCTGTCGAAAAATACTTTAGTGATTTTCCATTAACTTATTCTCCATTTGAAGTCCACAGTGTTCATGCTAAAACTAGAAACGACTATTCAATTACTTTACCTATTTTTAATGAATTTAATGATACGAGTACAGTTTCATTTGATATTTATAAGTTCCACGATTACTTTGATGGATTAATTGGCACCGATCTATTAGAAAAATGGGAAGCTACAATAGATTATAAAAATAAATTATTCACAACTAAGTTCGCTTCAAACCCTATTAGAATCTATGATTCACGTAATACTAATTTATATGAGAATATTATTCCAGCAGGTTCATCTAAGTTAATAAAGATTCCGATTAACGTTCGCGATGGAGATGCTTATATTCCTGAACAATCTATTTCAAATTGTATCATACGTGAATGCCTTACTACGGTTAAACAGAGTAGGGGTATATTAGAAGTACAGAATCCAAGTAAAAATGATATAATCTTTTCAATGGATCATGCAGTGCCTGCAGAAGTTCATAATGTCGAGTGCACGCGCACTAAACAGCAAAAGCAACGTGAAAAAGACGTGCTATCGCGCCTTCGTACTGACCATTTAAATGAAGAGGAACGCATTAACCTAGAATCATTGTGCTCGCAATATGCAGACGTATTTTATATTGAAGGTGAACAATTAACATTCACAAATAAAATCAAACATTCAATTAAAACCACAGATGAAGCTCCAGTCTATACAAAGAGTTATAGATATCCATATATTCATAGACAGGAAGTACAAGAACAGATAGGTAAAATGTTAGAACAAGGTATAATAAGACCTTCAAATTCTGCTTGGAGTTCTCCTATTTGGGTGGTAGGTAAGAAAGCTGACGCATCAGGAAAGGCGAAGTGGCGTATTGTAGTAGATTTCAGGAAACTTAATGAGAAAACTATAGATGATAAATACCCAATCCCCAATATAGCTGATGTCTTAGACAAATTAGGTAACTGCCAGTATTTTACTACGCTAGACCTAGCTAGTGGATTTTATCAAGTTGAAATGGACCCCCAAGATATTACAAAAACAGCATTCAATGTAGAACACGGGCATTTTGAATTTCTAAGAATGCCCATGGGACTAAAAAATAGTCCATCCACATTTCAAAGAGTAATGGATAACGTGTTGCGAGAACTCCAGAATACCATTTGTCTAGTATACCTAGATGATATAATAGTTTTTAGTACATCATTGCAAGAGCACATAGTCAACCTAGAAAAAGTTTTTAAAAGATTACGCGAGTCTAACTTTAAAATACAAATGGACAAATCCGAGTTCCTTAAATTAGAAACAGCTTATCTAGGGCATATTATAGGCAAAGATGGAATAAAGCCCAATCCAGATAAAATTTCAGCAATACAAAAATATCCCTTACCTAAAACCCCTACAGAAATTAAGAGATTTTTAGGACTTCTTGGTTATTATAGAAAATTTATTCCCGATTTTGCTAAAATAACCAAACCTTTGACTCAGAGCTTAAAGAAAGGCTGTAAAATTACACTTGATCAAAATTATGTCGAATGCTTTGAAAAATGTAAGACCCTTCTGGTCAATGATCCAATTCTTCAATACCCTGACTTTAAAAAAGAATTTATACTCACTACGGACGCTTCGAATTTGGCAATTGGAGCAGTTCTTTCACAAGGGTCTATTGGCTCTGAAAAACCCATAGCTTATGCCTCGCGTACGCTCAACTCTAGTGAAATAAATTATAGCACTATTGAAAAGGAGTTATTGGCTATAGTCTGGGCAACCAAGTATTTCAGGCCATATTTATTTGGACGTAAATTTAAAATAGTGACTGACCACCGTCCTTTACAATGGGTAATGAGTATTAAAGAGCCGAATTCCCGTTTAACCCGTTGGAGATTACGGCTAAGTGAATTTGATTTTACAGTTGTCTATAAGCAAGGAAAGCATAACACTAATGCAGATGCTTTATCACGAATAGAAATTCATCATGAAGAGGCTAGTTCGTTAGTAGTTAACACGTCACAAGGTGCACCTTCAGACTCAGATTCTAGAACTGAAAGCGCGGATTCTAGAACTTTGAGCGCCCATAGTGATTTAGAAAGTCCCATATTAGAAATCCCTATTTCCGACGACCCCCTTAATAAGTTTAATCAACAAATTTATCTAAATGTTGTAGGAGATATAAAAAGCAAGCCTAGTGTTTCTAAACCATTTGAAACACATACTAAAACTGTCATACAAATTTCAAAATCTTGTTTAGAACAAGACATAATTAGCGCAATTAAAGAATACGTTAATCCAAAAGTAAAGACAGGTATTTTAATAAATCCTACATTAGAAATGTATTCTATAATACCTTTAATTCAAAAATATTTTAAAAATTCTGCAATGAAATTAGTACTCACCAAAACCGAAGTAGAAAATGTTAAAGATTATTTCAAGCAACAGGAAATTATAAAGAAATATCATGAAGGCAAAACCAATCATAGAGGCATTAACGAGTGTTATCTAGCATTATCACATAGATATTATTGGCCAAATATGAAAGAGCATGTAACGAAGTATATCAATGAATGTCAAATATGCGGACAAGCTAAGTATGATCGCAATCCAGTTAGACCTAGGTTACAAATTGTACCTCCACCTAGAAAGCCTTTTGAGGTTGTACATTTGGATCTACTTAGTATCGAAATGAATAAGTATCTTATAATTATAGATGCGTTCTCTAAGTATGGTCAAGCATACTTCTTGAGAGATGCTACAGCTATTAGTGTCGTACAAGCTTTACTAAAGTTTTTTACTCATCACGGAGTGCCTTTAACTATTGTAACAGACAATGGTCCGGAATTCAACAATCAAATATTTTCCGAATTTACTAGATTGCACAAAGTTCAACATCATAAAACCTGTCCTAATACACCCAATGAAAATGGAATGGTAGAACGAGTTAATTCTACACTGTTAGAACATTTGCGTATATTAAAATTAGAACAGCGAAGAGAATCAATTGCTAATCTTATAACTTATGCTATATTGGCATATAACAGCTCAATACACAGTTTTACAAAATGTAGGCCAATCGATATAATTACCGGTCATTTTGATCCCCGGGATCCTTTTGATATAAATCTATCAGAACATCTTTTGCAACAATATATCCAGGAACACCGAAGACGAATGTCAAAAGTATACGATATTCTCAACGACACTTCACTTCATCGCCGCACTGAAATTACTGAAAATGTTAATAAAAATCGTGAACCCGAAGAAAATTACGAACCAGAGCAACAAGTTTTTATTAGGAATCCTTTATCCCATAGGCAAAAGTTAGCAGCTCGATATACTCAAGATACGGTATTAGCGGATTTGCCTATTCATATCTATACCAAAAAGAAAAGAGGCACCGTGCCTAAATCACGCCTAAAACGGGTGCCTAATAGTGCTCGTTTGTTACAAGATACTGAAAATAATACTAGTCCTGACCCTGGCCCCAGCGGATGAGATAACGCTAGATAGTCTTAACGATGGACCAGGTATTTACCCTTCAACTTGGAATGCAGAAGAATAATTTCACATTTCTCTCAATTCTTTCCTTTCTACAAATTATAAACCTCCATGATATGCGTTATAGCTTAGAGATGGTTAACGAGCAATTGCAAAATCTTACGACAGAATTGAGTAATATGTCGCGACTTTTCTATGAACACCACGTTAAATATCCTGGATACTAAGTTAGAAGAAATATCGGAACAGTTAGAAACACTTGAGGTAAAGCGTGTTAAAAGAAGTCTCATAGATGGTCTTGGTTCAATAATAAAGAGCATTTCAGGTAATTTATATAATAATTTTTACTGATTCACTAAAATACGATAATGCCATTGCAATCTTGCAGAATGAAAATAATTTTGTTGCTGAAATGAATCACCAAATGAGTTTAAGTAAGCAGTGGGTTTCACGTAGTTCAAACATTACAGTAGAAAACCAAACTAAAATCGAGAAAATTATCAAATCCATTTTAACCAACAATAGTAGATATGAAACAGATACCAATTAATATGCTCATTTCGCACAGTTACTAAGAACTTGACAAATTTCAAAATTTATTGGTATTTATTAAGGTTAGAAGTATTCATTATTCTATATTAAACTATGCTATGTAAGGACATGATAAATAGGTTATGTATGTTATATAATAAGGATCAGTTTCTAGATATATTTTGACATAATTAGACTAGGATATTATTACAATGAGAATAAAATAGTGATAGTTATAAAATTTCCGATGCTTTATCCTACTAACTATATCCTATATAAATTGTCCTTGGCTCCTAATCATGACAATAAGGTCCTAATTACAGCTTATCCTTTCTTAGCGGTTCACGAAAAAGATCTATTGTACATAGAGACAGAATGTCCGAAGTATAGTCACGGTCACCTTTGCGAAATGATTTAAGTCACCACCATGGCAAACAATCGGACTGTATCCAGCAGCTTTTATTTCAACAGAAATTAATGAATCCTGTAATTTAACATCAGTCAACCTGTCTTCTGAAGCTATGGAGCAGCTAGACGACCAACATTTTACCAATTATAAAGGAAAATTTGGATAATGTACCAAATAAAACTATAAAACCAGATAAGTACCATTGACATTGGGAGTTTGCATTCAAGTAACTCTGAAATCACTCTACAAGAATCTGTAACGCTACAGTCGTCGAACACAGAAGCTATATACCACACTACCATACCGGTATACATTCTACTATCCGGTGCATGTGTACTCATTATCATCGTTATACTTCGTCGTCGCAGATTGAACCAACTACAGAAAGCCACTGATGAAATCGATATTAAGGATAAGAAAGCCTGCAACACCGAGGTTAATCCAGCTTCGCCATCGACACTATTTTCGACTAGAGTTTTCAAATAGTTGTCGATCTCGTGGAGGGAGATGTTATGTAGCACTTGCGTCACCTTAAACTCTGAAGAGCATGACTAATACAAAGAGCCCTATTGTGTCGTACTTGCGCCACGTTGAAATCTGAAGACCATGATTAATACAAAGCACCCGTTGTCGCCGGCACCGTCGCCATCTCAACATTTTCGATTGCGTGGACCACTCTTGATTCTCACATCGAACAATTGTCACGCGTCCTAGTTTTATCGACTTAATTGTAATATTTTTTATTAATTAAATAGCTTTAAGCAAATTATATCGGTTTCCTTTTACATCCTCCTGCAGCCGAACGTAATTACCTTATGTGTATTATTATATAGTGTTTATTACTGCTACCTGGACATCATGACGACTTTTGGACATATTTTAAGTGAAATGTGATCTGTTGTGTTTTGACGGGTTTTGACTCAATTTGTTTATTATATTGACTCAACAGCAACCAACATTGTACTTTGCGGTGCCCTGACGGGGTTCATGTGCGGAAACCGACAATAATAATTATTGTGAAATGTGTGATGTGCATGAGAGCAAATAAATAAATAAATACTTAAATAAATAAATAAAATCCTGTTACGGTCGGACACTAATTAAGTAGATACAGACAGAATCGACAGTCCAATGGAACAGTGTCCTTTACCCAATTTTTTATAGGACCTCTCTTGCGGAATCTCAGACCAAATAAAAAACGGAATTCGCAAAGGGGATAAATACAAACACTAAAACACTAATTAAAACACTGAAGTTCTGACGAGAACCACCAGTTACCTATTACGAGTTATTGAAAATGAAAGCCCTATCAGGATCAATAACTTCCAATCGTTGATAACATTGAACATTGATTGGAGCATTCCGCTGGGGCTATTTATAGACTCGACCTGGTTTTATCCAGTATCCGATCGAGGCTGTGAGGGAAAAAAAAACAAGTAGCTATTGTGTAGCTTTAGTTCCATCGAAATATTTACATTCGGATATTCATGTTTAGAATAAGTATTATTTATTTTTAAATCTGTCTGTTCTATTATGATCCAACATAAGTATAAGTACCTAGGTACGGTCCGGAAAGGTCCCTTAATTAAAAAAAAACCAGAACTACTTACTTACCTAATAGTTTAATGATCTACAGAAGTCCAATATAGTCATGTATTGTAGGTACCTATTAGGTAGGTACACAGGCCATAATTAAGTACCTACTTACCTATTAATTTTATATTCCGTTCCTTCACCCGGATTAAAACTAGTGCTATACTTATATCGCGCTATAGACCTTACCTTTCAATAACCTTATGAAACTTTTGGTTCCTTCTTAGCAAAATTAAGCTACATTAGCGACAGCCGGGACCAACAGCTTAACGTGCTTTCCAAGACATGGAGGAAACCCGGTATGTATTTGGTTGTCACCCATCCACAGACCAACCTAGGCAGGCACGGCTTAACCTAAAGATCGACCCGAGCGGCTATTATTTAGCCACCGGCTCTTCCCCTTATAAGGTGCCCCTCTTATGCATTGTAATAGAGTTCAAAATTGTTCGACCGTAATACTCTGTAATACTTACTTCAAAAAACCAGATAAATTTAGTAAAGATCCTCTGCTAATAGGTAGGGAGGGACCTTTTTGTTTTATTGTGGGGAAATCCTTATTAATACTCTTTGACTCGGGAAAACGGACTTCTGCTTTTTATTAGGTAAGTAGGTACTTCGAGACGCGGGCGCGGAAGATCCCCGTACATTTGCATCAGCGGGATCCGTTACCAAGTGCAGCTGATCCAACGACCGCACCTTTACCCGCATGTCAAACCAAATCAATAATTTTGGGGACAAAAAACATGTCCGTGAAAGTAGGATTCTATTAGTAAACAGTTTACGTACAAATTGTTGTCATTAGGTACCTACCTATGTACTCGTATCTACGCGGTTTAGCTTAGCAACAATGGAATTCCAAACACTGAACGTGTAAATGGTAGATTATTATGATTCTCTAACTATCTGTTCCCGCGACCTTCGTCCGTGTGAAATTATTCTAAAAGTATTATTACTTAATTTCTTATTTGAATCGGATTTTGTTAACAATTTCAGGTTTTTTTGCACAAAACACTAATTTCAGCTATCTGCCAGTAAAAGTTCCGTCAAAATCGGTCTAGCCGTTTCGGAGATAAGCCGGAAAAAACAGACAGACATACAAAAAAAAAAAATACCGTAAGTATAGGTATACTATCATATGCATTCAGTAAAAAGTTGTTACTTATGTAAGTAATTTAGAAATTACAAACAGACACTTCAATTTTATTTAAGTATTTGTATAGATGTTGTATCATGTATAACATGTTCTTTATTTATATTTTTATTTAATACAGAAAGGGGTTTGCTTTTGTTACTCGACATCTAAAAGTTTCAGTCGCATTTCATTCTCGGAAACATGCGCAACATCCAGATTTGACCTCTTATTATTTTTAACGGAGCAAACCGCATCCCACTTGCATTCTCTAAAGGTCATTGTGTACCCTTAGCTCATTTCTATTTTGCTGTACTGTACCTTACCTACTTCTGTTTATGTTTGAGTATGCATTATGTTACAATATTAGCGTTACTTACTCGAATAAGAAGGAAAAATGCTGTTTAAGTGTTTATATTGTTCGTTCTGGTAATTCCAACGGGTTATTTACATATTAACAAACAATATGAGCTAAGTATATGTTATCTTAACTGGGTTTGTAGATGAGTGGGATGATAAAAATGTGATGAAACCATTGTCCGTTGATTGTTATATAGTTCTAGACATATATACTAATTAACCCTAGAAGCCATTCTACGTAAATTTGACGTATACCGCGGCGAAATTTCTCTGTCTCTTTCACGTTTACTGTCGGATCGCCGCTAACTTCTGAACCAACTCAGTAGCCATTGAGACCTCGCAGGACACAGTTGCGTTATCTCGGTAAGTGCCGCCATTTTGTTGTAATAGAGAGGTTGCACGTCATTTTGACGTATAAGTAATTGGGCTTTGTGTAACTTTTGAAATTGTTTCTAATTTTTTTATTTTTGTGATTTATTTGAGTTAATCGTATTGTTTCGATACATTTTTCATATAATATTAATATTTTCAGGTTGAATACAAAATGAAGTCCCGTCATCGGCTAAACCAGGACGAAATAGCTACAATTTTAGAAAATGATGACGATTATTCTCCGCTGGATTTGGACTCCGAGGAAGAAGATCGTGTAGTTGAAGATGATGTCTGAAAAATACTAGTGATGAGCCAGAACCAAAGAAACGACGTTATTGTGGATTTTGTTCATATAAAAAAAGGCGAATGACCAAAGCGCAGTGTTGCAAATGCAAAAAGGCTATATGTGGAGAACACAATATTGATGTTTGTCAAGACTGTATATAAAGACTGTTTTTTTCTAAGAGACTTATAAAGTATTATTACAAGTTGATTTAATTTTATAAAACATTTAAAACTAGTTGTTTTTTTTATAATTACATAATTTTAAGAAAAAGTGTTAGAGGCTTGATTGTTTTGTTGATTTTTTTCTAAGATTTGATTAAAGTGCCATAATTGTATTAATAAAGAGTATTTTTAACTTAAAATGTATTTTATTTATTAATTAAAACTTCAATTATGATAACTCATGCAAAAATATAGTTCATTAACAGAAAAAAATAGAAAAACTCTGAAGTTTTATTTTTACACGTCATTTTTACGTATGATTGGGCTTTATAGCTAGTTAAATATGATTGGGCTTCTAGGGTTAACCTATTTAGCACGTAAGTTCAACATACGTGATACGAGCTAGCTAGTTTTCTTCGAGTGGAGATGTTTCAGGGCCAGATGTTAATTTAATCCCACTTCTGATGATGAAAATAATACTGTTACGAGCTGGGTATGGGATAAATTTAAAACTAACCGATTAAACAAAAAATAACTCAATCACAAACACACTACTGATCACTATTCGCTTAGATATCGCACTTCTAGTTCACTTCGATTCGCTTCGTTGTGTAGCCAAAATCAGACTGACTGCGACCGATCCTTCGAGATAGATCCACGACTTTCTCGAACCTTCACAGTCCCATGATTGTAAACACAATCCTTCGAGAAGGTTTCAGAACTTACTCGAATATTCTAGACAGTTCCATAGTGGAGTATTGCCCTTAGAGAAACTTCCACAACTTTCTCGAATTAGGAATTTCTATAGTAGAACATTCTAGACTCGAATCGTCTAAACATTCGAGACTCGCTAATAATCTAGAATGTTCTTGTACGACGTAACATTACTAAGCCATGTATTTTTGTTCCAGGATGAACTCTACCTATGCACACCCATCAGGATTTCCCCCCACAGCAACTACTACGTAGGTTTGTATCTGATTTATTTAAAAATTATATCAAAGGCTGTATGATGTACCTACGCGAAGTGGCAGAATAATTAAACCAAGCACCTAAAGCTTTGATAGCCTAAAAGATCCTTGTTAGTGTCCACAAGGATCTAGGTTCTAGCAAACAAGCAAGCTCTTCTCAAAATTGGCGTGGTCATTCGCACACATTCCGCTTACCATATATACCTGAAAGTCTTTAAGCAGAATCCGGTCTCACAAGCTGTTCCCAACAAGATAAAATATTGTTCGCGGTTGTAAGACGTATGTAGTTACAGAATTTTAATCATCAAAATCATCAAAACAACCCTCTAACTTCATATATAAGTCGAGGAACGATTTTTTCAAGGTCAAAGTCATTGCTAGACCTTTATGAACTTGGAGGGTTGTATTGATGATTTTGATGATTATAATTCTGTAACTACATACGTCTTACAATCGCGAACAATATTTTAATCAACATACATCCTAGCACTGGTCGGCAAATTGCAAAAAACGTAAGAAAATTTGAATTTCGCCGGCTACCCTGACGCTTTCACCTTAAGGCTGATGCTCCAAGGTAGCCCGCAAAATTCAAATTTTATTACGTTTTTTGCAATTTGCGGGCCAGTGCTAGGTTGTTCGCGATTGTAAGACGTATGTAGTTACAGAATTATAGTCATCATCAAAATCATCAATACAACCAACAAAGAAGGTGACAAACTCGTCAAATTCTGGGCCGACTCAATTTAGACACGAGAAAGGCTCGTTCTAGAAAAACGAAGAAACTTGGGCATTTTATTTTCAGAACTACGAACCGAATCGGTCATAGCTGTTCGTGATTGTGCTTGTTTACGAAGGAATTCCCCGAGCTTCTTCGCAATTTATAAGCTTATCATCCAATATCATGTTTATGTACAAGACTCCCACGACACTGAGCTTCTATCTTACTGCTAAAAGTTTCTAAAAATAACTTGTGTCGCACGTTTAAAAGGCTTTGTCTACCAATTTTGGTAAACGTACCGATTTATTCCATTTTGTATCTAAAATTAGATCATAATCATGTTAATGTCCCAAAAAGCTCAGAATAAGCTCTTCTGTAACGATCGCCTAAAAGTTTTGCGTTGTGGTCTGGTACTTCCCAAAACTCATTTCTGAAGAGACATTTTTCTTTTACCTACCATACAATTTTTTGAGGTCCGTTTGTGTTTGTTTCCCTACTGTTGTCCCTTATAATTCGTCTTTTTTATTTAAAAAATCAGCTGCTGCCTTTGGAAACCTGTAATTGCTTTCCAAATTAATTTCTCACCCAGCCTGGGCAGGCTGTCTGTGCATACAGTTAGCTTGCTGGTTCCCTACTTCGGCTGGCTATTCCAGAGATTACTTCTTAAAAGATCAATTAGGGTGGCCAAAAAGACCGGTTGGTGTCTTCTATGCTTCAAAACATGCAGTCTTAGGCCCGGTTTCCACCAAAGCGGAGACGAGCGGAGCGGAGATGTTCGGAAACCCACCAATCATATTATGTACTTAGTTGAAATCTACATCAGGTCTATCCTGTGATTGTTTGAAGCTTGCAAGTGCAAGCTCCACCAAAGCGGAGACGGGCGGAGCGGAGAGAAGTCTCTCCGCTCCGCCCGTCTCCGCTTTGGTGGAAACCGGGTCTTAGTGACCTATTATGCACTACTACCAACGACGGCACCAAATTTCGGCACAACCAAACACTTGCCAACGTCACAGAAAAAAAAGAAGACTGGCTTTTTGTATCACATCACGGCTTGAGTTTATCCACGGTTCGTGCGGGATATATGTGGTTAGCCGTGTGGTATCCGGCAGAGTAGAATAGAACCAACTCATTACACTCACGGGTGTCGTACCTATAAGGAGACTAATGTCTGAGGCAGAACACCTTGCGCCTCCGTAGACCTGTGAATGGGCAGCAGCGTTTTCTGTTAGTCTTTCATCACTGCGGTCTCCAATCCGCCTGCCAAGCGTGGAGATTACGGAAAATTCCTCCCATCATGGGAGAGACTTATGTCCAGCAGTGGACGTTATGGGCTGTTGTAGTAGTAGTATGTGGGGAGACTCCTAGAGACGTTGACTTTACTAACATAAATGCTTGTTTCAGTGGGATTTGAACCGAATGCTACTATGCATACTGCTCATCATATGCTGCTGTATGGATGTTCGGAGCCGGGGTCTAACGAATCTGTTTGGTAAGTAGAAAAGTTATAGACTAAACCTGAATGGACATTTTTCTTTACTTGCCACTCATCTTAATCAGTTTGTAATGTTCCCACTACTGGGACACAGACCAGACAGGCTTCTTTTTCGCGAGTGGAACTGGCCCTGCCTTGGGACATGGAGAAACTCCTGTGGTTGATTGATTGTGATGGTGCTGGCTCTACATGCTTTGTAATTACTCCATGCTTTGTATTTAGGCAGTTTTTTTGGGTTTTTTTTAGGTTTTCTCTATATAGATCATAAAACTATTAAGTAGTTCTAATCGTTTTAAAATTATGGGACCTTTCCAGACCGTACGTATAGGTTACAACTTTATAGGTAGGTACATACTTATGGATCATAGAACAGACATAGATTTGAAGATAAATAATATTCTAAACATTAATATCCGAACGTAAATTAGGTACCTAAGTACTTCGATGGAACTAAAGCTATTACAAATTTAGCTAAGTATGTTGATATTTGCCCTCACAGCCTCGATCGGATACTGGATAAAACCAGGTCGAGTCTATAAATAGCCCCAGCGGAATGCTCCAATCAATGTTCAATGTTATCAACGATTGGAAGTTATTGATCCTGATTGGGCTTTCATTTTCAATAACTCGTAATCACTGGTGGTTCTCGTCAGAGCTTCTGTGTTTTACTTAGAGTTTAAGTAGGTATTTCATGTTGTGGACCGACCAACCTTTTTATAATATAAATATTATAAAAAAGTTAAAAGGTTAAAAAAATAAGAAATACATGCCAATACTAAAGTATTGGCATGTATTTCTTATTTTTTTAAGTACTTAGGTACCTTTTTTAGGGTTCCGTAGTCAACTAGGAACTCTTATAGTTTCGCCATGTCTGTCCGTCCGTCCGTCCGTCCGTCCTCGCTTAATCTCTGTGACCGTTAGCACTAGAAAGCTGAAATTTGGTACCAATATGTATATCAATCACGCCGACAAAGTGGTAAAATAAAAATTGGAAAAAAATGTTTTATTAGGGTAGCCCCCCTATATGTAAAGTGGGAAGTGATTTTTTTTTAATTTCAACCCTAACGTGTGATATATTGTTGGAAAGGTATTTAAAAATGAATAGGGGTTTCCTAAAATAATTTTTTGATAATGATTGACATTATCAAAAAATTATTTTAGGAAACCCCAGAAATTTCGGAAATAATCGCTCCAAAAGTAAAAAACAATGTGTGTGTCCCCCCTCTAACTTTTGAACCATAAGTTTAGAAAATATGAAAAAAATCTGAAAGTAGAACTTTATAAGGACTTTCTAGGAAAATCATTTTGAACTTGATGGAAACAACAGTTTTTGTACAAAAAAGACAAAAAGTTGTTAGTACAAAATAATTTCTGGACTAAGTTTGTAGTATAGGTATTCGTATATATGCAAGCATTTTTACATAATGGATACCCACCTTTAAACTCATAAGTGGGAACTGGGAACACTTATTGTGACGGACGTGAAACTACGGAACCCTACACTGAGCGTGGCCCGACATCGCTCTTGGCCGGTTTTTTAGACTAAGTAGGTACCTTAGTAGGTACCTTGGTAGTTTTTTAGACTAAGTACCTACCTACCTACTTCATATTTTCTAAATGAGATGTTTTAGTTTCTTTAGGAAACGAAACAAAACAAAAACACACACTATTAAAATTAATTTGATTGATTAGAAGAACTAAATTTACTTACCCAGCCACAAGTACACGACGATAAGGAAACATCGAAATAAATTGCAATAAACGGGTAAACACGTGCACGGGCTCAACACGTGTATGGCATACCTAAAGATTTAATTTCCTCTTATCCTTATCCTATTTTACTTGGGATCGACGCTTCTTACATTCACCCCATTGAAATAATAAAAAATTAAAAAAAACTCGGTGATAATGTAGCTAAGCTATCCATTGCTGAAATATTTTTTTATATCGGTAGGTACTTACATAGAATAGAATAGAATAGAATAGATAGAAATAGAATCGGCACGATTCTTGAGCGCTGACCTTCACCTGCGCAAAAGTGAGTTATTGGGTCCCTTTGGTGGTATGAAGTGGGGCGCGTATAGGTGCACGATGCGCAAAGCGATCCCCACTCTTCCGCCGAGCGCTCAAGAACCGTGCCGGTATCTGTACCTCAAATGGCTTAGCATGATCCTCCGTTACGCCTAAAATACTGCAGCATTAATTTAAAAATAAATATACTTATGGTAAAGTTGAGGATTAATGTTAGGTATTATGTTTGGCCAATGATATTTAATTAAACAGATATGTTATGAGCGCGCAATGAGAGGTTTTCTTTTTGAGGTATTAAAAAAAACTTAGTTTCCAAGAACTCTATAGATGGCGTTGAACTTACTATGATAGTTGGTGCCAAAGCCAAAACGCTTGGAAAAAAAAACATTGTGTCACGTCACATACTCTCGTTGACTTAAAACCTAGTTTTCTCGCGCTTTGTTAAAATCAGTTTTTTTAGGTTCCATTCCTTGCATTATCATACTAACTCCTAGCGCCATCTATCCAGCGAACTATTGAAGAGCTAAGTAGTAGATTGTATCATAAGGGAGCAAAATAATATTTTTACGGCGAGGGCGCTTTTTTGAATCCAGAGCGAAGTGAGGGATTCTAGAGTAGAATCCCGAGCGTAGCGAGGGATTCTTTAATAGAATCCTGAACGTAGCGAGGGATTCAAAGTACGTCGCCCGAGCCAAAAATATATTTTGCGCCCGAGTGATACACTCTACTTTTCATCACCCACTATGAGAAAATAAAAGGCGCCTCATAATTTTAACGGACTTCAAAAAGAAGAGAAGGAAGGATCTCAATTCTACTGTTTTTTTTTAATGTATTTACACCGATTACGCTGATATTAATGAGCCGATTGACGTGATTATTCTTTAGTTTGATGCGGAATAGTTGCCATTTGGTCCTATAAAAATTTAACATAGTTTGGCCCAGTAGTTTTCATTTTATGAACATTTTTACTTCAGTCGTGTGGTCTAATTTCAACATGTAAAATAAATGCATATCTAATATTTGGATAGGATATTACAACTAAAAATGGAAAAATAAAAAAAACTTTTTTGCAGAATATAAAACCGACTTCACAAAACACAAAAACGTTAAAAATAACTTTTGCTTCAGAAGTCGGTGACAAAAAAAAACTAAATGAATCAAACAAAAGTCACCGACTTCTGAAGATCTAAAGTTATTTTTCACTTTATTGTTTTTTATTCACTGTCACTTGAAGAACGAATTTTTCAAAACAAAACCATGAATTTCTAACAATTCATGAAAATTGACGAAAACGCGGTCTGTAGTTCGCGCGTTTTTTTTTTAATCAGCCAGCGCGGCGGCGCGGCGGGCGCGACTATGGGCCGTCGTACCAGCCAGTCTGTATTCAAACAATATTTGCGTTCGATTTCTTTCGGCGCTGAACACTAAGATGTTCCAAATTCAAAAAGTGCGCCGCAAAGATAATTGCGGCGCACTTATAAAGAGGAATAAAAACTCATTACTGCCCGCTAAAAGTTTATTATAGAAAACACCACCTTTGGGTGCACTTAAAGGCGAACCAAGTTGTCCTTTTCGAATAGGTGGGATGAAAAAGAAAATCCCTCATCGTGAAGACTCGAAAACGCGCCAATTGGCCTGTTTTTCCTTTATTCTGCGTCACTGCGTGTACGTGAGCTGGCTCTCCTCCGCGGAACATTTTTTTCGGTGGTTTTGTAGGTGTAAGTATAACATATCTGTTTGTAAGAATAACATTGTGTTTGGCGAAAACACGATTTCATAAAATTTTCTCGATACAAAAAAATCCCAAAGTTACCTCCAAATTGAACAATAAACCGCTGGTATTCAAAAAGTACTTCAAATTAGATCATGAAACTTTGCATACTAACTGAACTAACTTTAAAGCAGGTCTTATGTTTTTTTAGTTTTTCCAAAAGACGAAAATTTGATTTTATAACGAATAATAACCACTCATTTCGCACTATTCGGCCGCAGTGACTGACGTAACAACCGCTTTGTAGTGCAAGCTGATTAGAACGTTATTGTAACAGTATTACAAACGAAGTTTGAACCACCACAAATAGAGTTCCTAATCTGTGGTAGTAAAGGCATACAGCTATGTCCAGCAGTGGACTGCTGTAGGCTGATGATAATAAAAAGAGGTTAGGTACTAATTCGACTCGTATCAATGTAATATTGTTGGAATTGCACACTGTTCGTATATTTTAGTGTATGTGGTCTTCCTAAACCCCGCCTGCCTTCGAAGCAAGAGCGAATACCTAGGCATCTTTTGGGCACGCTCGTTCCATCTTAGACCTTACCTATCCATCGCTTTCCATCAGGCGTGATTGAGGTCAAGAGCAGGCCCCAATGACGTATTATATATCGTCGTATCCTACGAATAGTGCCCTAACGAACATAAGGGCTTTCTTTTTTTATTGCATAATTCAATTCTGCTCGTCATACCACAGATAACCAGTTTAACAAAACAATTAAAAACCGCACAGGTTATCAAATAATTAGGTTTTCTAAAAAGCCACAATTTTAAGCACTACGTTTTCAACGAAGAAAAAAGCCACAACCGCCGTCGCGCCTTCGTTCTACGCGAGTAGTGGGGGTGCGGGGACGCGGCGCGTTCGTCTTAGCGCCGCTCGGCTAGTATTCGGCGGAACGCGGAGATTGTTAGTTGCGGCGAGCGTAAACTAATTTTTAAATAAAAAACTTTTAAGTCATTTTAATTACTTATTCATTTCCAATAAAGGGTACATAGAAAAAAACCCTCATGGTGATTGTGGCCGTTTTCTATGGAATGACTAAATTGCGTATGTATAGTAGAGACGAAGCCCTAATTACGTTTGTGTCTTTCTTCTACATCTTCTAGGATTTAAGGGACAAAATGCGGTATAAACTATAAAGATAATTTATTGAAAATAATGCTAACCAAACCATAAAATACCAATACACATTATATTAAACCACCAATACATATTTTGTCACATTTAATTTAATTAAACACAAAAAAGTGTCTCCTGAAAAGTAGCTATTATGCAGTTACGCCCCTATTCGTAGGATACGACGATATACACACGTCATGAACCAACATCGCGGCGCTTAAAAACGGCGAAAATACTAGAACTACTTATAAGCGTGAAGAAAGAGAAAGAAAATATGACACCGAACGGCGGGATGCCTGTTGCGAGAGGGAGATAAATATACATCTTCAGTCACGTCACAGGATTTATTAAATTATAAACAAACGTAGCGTCGCGCGACAGGTTGGTGCGTAACTAAGCGCGATGTGGCCAATTGGCTTCATTTCATGTTGTCATTTTAGAGTGCGGACAACGTATCTATAGTTTATATATCATTGGCAGGCCCAATATTTAATACTTAAAAATTAAATTCATTCATTCAATTCAAATTCATTCTTCTCGTTGGTCTGTGTCAATGTCATCTAATCACTCTTTTATAATTTGGTTGATTCCATTGAAGTAGACAAAAGCCTGTGTCCTTCCGGTCATGTCAATTCAAAAAGCCTGATCAGAAAACTGCTTACCCACTTTTCAAATAGGTAGGCGATAAGTAACCGAAACACATAGCAATATTCTTCCTTGCTTTTACGGTAGTTCTCACACGATAACATAGGTAGTTAATACTTACCTCATAGGTACTAACTAGGTGGTGGGTGACATAACACAACACCATGAAAGTAGGTACTTAGGTATAGTACCTATGGTAGTTTATAAGTTTATGTTCCTACATGCCGATATGATATCCGCGGCAGTAACCTTTATTATTCGTCGTGTGATGACGTCACTAAATCAAATTAAGTTTAGACGCAGCCATGTGATACGAAATCGATGAATAGTTGATACAACGCAACGTCACCTTTTGTGCGTAATTCCGATCTGGTAGGTAATTGTTCATTTTACGTAGGTAGGATGTGTGTAAGAGAAAATTTTGTTGTTTTGTCTATAATTTCATAGTAAATTATATGTACTTAGGTAATTAGGACTAGTTCAACACTATTTGCAAAGAATTTGCGTAAAATAGCTTACTTTAACTCTGAAGCTTCTTCTGTACGTTTCAAAGAAACAATAATTTAGATATTGATTCAGTTGATCCCACAAAAAATCCAACTGGATGGATAAACTTGATAATTTCCTATTTTACCTCCTGCACTCACTGGTACATTCCCGAGACCGGAAACTTGAAGAAAATTAAGTATTATCATTTATAATTTTTAAATGCTTCGGGACTCCGGAGTACTAGAATTCTCGAAACTAAGAATACTGTATTTGAAGAAACCTATACAGATGGTTACCACGTACTCAGTACATCATTGTGAACTCCAAATATAAATTTTTCATCAGTACTTACCTAATCTAAAAAAAAAAAAAAACAGTCGTGTCACTCTTTGGGGACTGCCGATAGAAGTGAAAACAAAAAGTACACAAGCCCCTCCCCAGTCGTAGCACTGGTTATGCCCCGCGCATGCTTATGAGGTGCTACGCCGTAGCGGATCGCCTACGAGTGCTACGAAGCGTGACCGCACGTTACGTCAAGTGACGATGAGTTAAATATTTGAGGTATTCCATGAAGCACACCCAAACGAAGCACACCCAGACGAAGCACACCTAAAGTATTCCACTTAGCACACCCGTAGGTGGGCTTCAAATAAAAATTTAAAAATAATAATTTCCTATTCCACGAAGCACACCTACGAATATCACTCGCATAGTGCGGGGACTAAGAAATAAAAATGTCGATAGGAGAAAATATTTATTATTTAAAAGACTAACTAGTTTGTGAGACTTTACTATCCTTGTTTACGTTTGTTCCCGTTCAGTTACACCATAAGAAGAAGAAGACAAACTACCAGGATCCCAGAATCATGAAGAAGTATTTTCTACATTGCATACTGCATGATAATCGAAATGTACATGGATTGATTATGAGATCCCTATTAAAAATATATAATACCACCTTTATGGTTCTGGCCTCCTGGTAGTTGGTAGATAAATAAAAAATTAAAACCAATGAACCCGTGCCAAATTATGCAATCACTCGTTACCCGTGGTCCCGGTGGGATATGATATGCTATTATTATGGATTTGTATTTTCTATCGATACGTTCAGAAGTCCAGGAAACAATCCCTAATGCTATGGAACCACGGGTAATTAAAATTACCCATGGACCCGGTAATGGGTCAACCCACCGGGACCACGGGTAACCACACTAACCACCCAATGTAAGTAAGCCATTACACCCTTTTTTAATACACCACCACAAGGCATTACCGTTTTTATAAATCTTGTGTTTACTATATTGTTTGTTATTATACACTAACACTTGTCTCCTTCCGGCCAAGTACGTAATTAATAGATGGGTTAAAATTTCTACTACTTGGACCTGCCATCGTCTCCATTATTATGTTTGAATAAATTGCACGAAAAACAGAAAATAATAACAATAACAAGACCGGTGGAAACGTTCGGCTAAATTCGGGTTGGCTCGGGAATTCAGTGGCGGGCGCACGCGTTGACTATTAGCGCATCATGTATACGTCTTATCTATGGGATTTATATATGAACACTATGAAAATTACAAGTACTGTATCACATTAATATAATGATACTGAAAGATGTTAGATATTTAAGTTAGTCTTTTAAATAATAAATATTTTCTCCTATCGACATTTTTATTTCTTAGTCCCCACACTATGCGAGTAATATTCGTAGGTGTGCTTCGTGGAATAGGAAATTAATTATTTTAAATTTTTATTTGAAGCCCACCTACGGGTGTGCTAAGTGGAATACTTTAGGTGTGCTTCGTCTGGGTGTGCTTCGCTTGGGTGTGCTTCATGGAATACCTCAAATATTTTTCCTTCACCCAAAAAGTGCTCAACGCGCCTAAAGAAGTTTTCACTTCAAAATCAGCTGTTCCATTATACATTTTGACCGCGTAAAAAAACAGCTTTTTTTTATTAAGGTCAAGGTGGCGAAGTCCGGCATAATTTATGGCAAATTGGGTTTGATGAACCCCCCTGCCTGATTTTTTTACCTAATTGTATGTTTTGCATATTAATGATGATTATAGATTCCTTATTTATCAGTTACTTTTACAAACATCAATGTAACTAATGCCAATATGAAAATAACCGCGTTTTTTTAAAGGTAGATATTAGACGGTCTTTCCCGAGTAATTGGGGCAAGTCCGTCATATGCATGATTTGTTTGTAATTTGATAGATATTTGCAGCAGTCATATTCAGTAAATATTCGAAAATAAAAGTTAATCAAATCCATGCTTTAAGTTCTATGAAATAAGGTAGCAATCACAATCTACAGCGGTAAAATCATGAAGTGGGGTAAGTCCGGTATATTTGCAAGTGCAGGGATTGTCAACATTATGATCAGTATTTTTTTTATTAATTAAATTTGAATATTCTGACTGTAGGTTAAATGTAAGTATGTTTGTTAGGTGAAATGCAATTTGAACTTTAATACGTTTTGGTATTTAGATGATACAAACCAGATCCAGAAGGTATTTCACCCAGCGCCAATTACGTAAAAATAATAACGCTGACTTTGTCACCGGGTCATGGTGACCCAAAGTTTATCAGCATTTTTCAAAATGTTATGTAATGATATGAGGCTAATTTAATGATCATGTTTTAGTTTGTGTTACTGTTTATTGGGAAAAATAACAAAAATGCAAAAATATTCATAAAATCGACTTTTATTCATTTTTCTCAGAAAAAAAAATGTAAAATCAACTTTGAAAACACAACTTGAGTAATTATTTAAATTTTAGTATAGAAAACTTACTAAAATAACAAAACAAAAATCTAATTCACTAATAGAGAGATCATACACACATAGGAGCTTCAATTATACATATAGGTAATTAAACTTCAGTTTCCTCATACCTAGCCATGGAACTGCTACAATTTTCGCAGTATGGGATGTAATCAGGGCATATTATGTATATCTGGCAAGCATTGCAAGTGTGGCTAGTTTTCTTATCCTTTTTTGAAGGACACACCTGACATCTCCTACAAGCCCCAGGAACTTGCCGGGGAGGTTCATCAGAGGATGCTTCCGCGAAATCTGCGATTCTATTGTACAGCGCATGTTCCATCCTTTCCTTTGAAGCAACGTTGGTGTAGTTCCAATTGAAGGGTCAAGAGATCAACAACATCTGACGAATCCAAGTTTGATGAGTCCAAGTTTACATTTGTGTCGCTTGCATTTTATACTGTCCCAATACCTACTTTGGCTGCACTCTGGTACGTGATCTTCTTCTTCGTTGTTTGAAGCTTCATACATTTCATTGTAGGAGTCCGATTCCTCTAAGATCTCTAATATTCTTTCAGAGCGGTTTGTGAAAGACATATTTGCTAAAATCCTAAAAACAAACAAAAAAAAAAAGATCAATAAAACGCTTAAACCAAAAAAGGTTAACAACATCTGCTTTGGGGCAAGATCGGCACATGACGGCCTTTCCCTAAATTACTAGACAGTCTTACCCCACTATTGAATTATTAGGTTTAGATTTTATCACAACTAATATTTCTGTAAATATAGATTTAAATTCGATTTGAATATAATAGAACAATTAAAAGTAATACAAGCTAGACACTACAATATGTAAAAATCTGTTGATATTCACATTTCACGTTAGGTAAAACGTCGACACACCTAACTCGTGTTTCAACTTTTCAGCTACTAAAAATTTGTGAGACCGATTTTTGATATTAAACTCAACACAGCGTCATCTATAATTTAAAGGTAGGACCAAATAGTGACTCTGTTTTACCGACCGAGCTACCAACGTCGTAGCTAGGGAATGCAATCCGGACTATCCGTAATCCGAAAATCCGGATATCCGTACATTTTAACTCGAATTCCAAATCCGGATTTTAAAATCGAATCCGGATTTTATGAATTATAAGAAATTGTAATTTGGAGACTAAATTATCGCGTGAATATTCGTGCCGCCTCTGGGAAATAAGTCTATTTGTCTTTATTTTTGATCTCCAGAGTTTCTTTTAATTTGTACCTATTATTTATTTTACTAACGTTACTCTGCACGCGAGTCACAGACTGATTATTTTAATAATAAGAATATTAGGGCTACAACATGAGAGGCCCGTAAACTGTTGACGGCATATCGAATGCATCACAAATGTATAAATGACTTATGACTATCATTATCACCCACGTTCTTTGGTTATGAGATTGTATATTCCGCGGAAGTGGGGTCGAGGCTTTTTAAACGCTAGGACTCTCCCCACTCGCAAGATATGCAGTATCAGGACTCTCAGGGAATATTTCCTAGAAATCGACATGAGATTGGATCGAGATGTGGTCGCGATGGACAAGGGCCTCACCCCGCTCTCTTTGACTAAAGAGAACTTGCGCAAATTTGTAGTGAGTAAGGAGCTTCACGGACGCTCTTTCCGGGCTCTGCATGGGCCCGATGTAGACCTATCAACGTCTGTAGCGTATCTACGTTCCGGGGACCTATTCGGAGAAACAGAAGGTTTTGTCTATGCAATTACGGATGAAGTTAAGATGACGAAGAGTTATTGTGAAGGACGGCACGGTTGACATATGTCGGGCATGCCATTCCATAGACACAACCTTGTAGCCAGGATTATCCATCAGCAACTTACTCTAAAAAACAAACTTGTGGAATCGGAGGTGCCGTATTATATAGGTTTGTGCCCGACCAGTTCTCGAAAATGGTAGTATCACATTGTACTAGGATCAATCCATCATCACTGTCAGGACTATTGTTGCAAATATGCCTGATATAGTGGTGGTGGAACGATCAGAGCGACGCGCAATGATTGTTGACATACCGGTCCCGCAAGATGAGAACCTCGTGAAAGCCGAGAAATATAAGTAAATAAAGTATCTTGGCTTGGCTCGCGAGGTTGCCGACATGTGGGATGTGGACTCGGCGATCATTGTGCTGATAGTCGTATCAGCAGATGGCTTAATTGCCAAGAGCCTCAATCAATACCTGACGAGGCTCTCTTTAGGCGGCTTGATTCAGAAGCGGTACTCCTAGACACGGCTCGTATTGTGCGGAGGTTCCTCTCTCTGGAGTCCTGACCGCTGCGCCGCGCCGGTAGCTTGGACCCTATTCCCGAAACCAGTGGGCTACTATTTTCATATATTTTTTAACGTTTTTTTAATATTATTTTGAATGTTCAAAAAAGTAAAACATATGTATAGAAATAAATAAAAGGAATTAGAATATTATGGCTATAACACCAAAATTATGGCATTTAATTTGTATAATTTCAAATAACAAAAAAAACAGTTAAAATAATAGTATTTTGTTAAATTAAAAAATCATACCTAATTATGTTTTTTTTTTTTTTGTTTTTATTTTAACCCATTTACACAAATATAAGGAAAGTCATATTAATAAACTAATGGGTACAATGGTAGATTTCTTTATTTTTATGAAAAATCCGTAAAATCCGGATAATCCGGATTGGACCAACAATCCGTTCTTAAAAATCCGGATTTTAAAACAGAGCGGATTTGCATTCCCTAGTCGTAGCTATTCAAAAACAGCTTAGAAAGACGTTGTATGGTGTTCCCCCGTAGACGAACTTCCCCACCTTGACCCGCAAAAATATTTCTATGTGGGGTTGTCATTATGGTTATGTTCCGATCAAGAATCTTACACATCATCACACATAAACTCACGCCTTTAGCCATGGGGTTAGGCAGACAGATCCTTAAAACAATACTCCTTTCACCTCATCCACGTTCATCAGACATCATTCTATTGTTAATAATTACGTGTATTTTTTTATAGGAGCTGTGGTGAGATGCAGAGTAATGAGATAGACAAGTTGTATACCACGGCCAGCCCGTGCCGCTCCGGGTCTCAGGTAAGGGTCATACATTTTGTATTATTCACTAGCTGACCCGCGCAACTTCGTCTGCGTCACATAATGTAGCTTATAGCTGTTCCCCGCGGTTTCACCCTCGCTGCTCAGCACCTGTTGGTCGTAGCGTGATGTTATATAGCCTATAGCCTTCCTCAAGAAATGGACTATCCAACACTAAAAGAATTTTCCAATTCCAACCAGTAGTCCCTGAGATTAGCGCGTTCAAACAAACAAACAAACTCTTCAGCTTTATAATATTAGTATAGATAGTATAGATTACAAGGAAAGGGGATGGAATTATGCAAACTCCAAATGAATTCCGTACTTTTCAACACTATTATAAAGAGGAAAGAGTTGTATTTTTGTGTGTATGTTTGTAATGAATAAACTCAAAAACTACTGCGCCGATTTAAAAAAATCATTCACAATTAGAAAGCTACATTCACTCTGAGTAACATAAGCTATATTTCATTCCCGTACTCCCACGGGAACGGGAACTACGCGGGTGAAACCGCGTGACGTCCGCTAGTACATAATAGATTGCGTAAGGCAAGTTATGTAAGATTCTGTAAGTTTTGTACGGTTTCTTTCTGAAACACGTGAATAATTTCGATTGGACGTGTGACTACAGTCAATGGTGATTGCAAAGGTACCGCAGTTTGTTTACTAGGTCTTACTGAGTTATCGCCTTATTAAAGTGGAATGTAAAAAATAATATGTCACGGTATTCGCGTTAAATAGGTTTTAATAATTCACGATGTTACGTTAAATAGAAACTGCTATTCACAATTTATTTCTAAGCATTTTATATAAAACTTGTTTTCATATAGGTGAACTTTATAAATAAACAATGACATATTTACTAATATTATCATAAACGGGTAAAATTTTGTTGTTAGTTTGTATGTAGGGGGTAATCTTCGGAACTAAAGATCTAATTCTAAAAATTCTTTTACTGGCAGAAAGCTATGTTATTCGTGGTTGCTATAGGCTATAAATTAAATTTATATTATGCATAAGTAGCTGAGCTATCACAATTTTGGCGGATGAAGTCGCGAGCGATGTGCTAGTTAGTATATTCATTTTTCAGGGGTAAGCAAGTAATAAAGCCCGGGAAATTGCTTTACAACATGTTAAAAGACATGTGCAACTTATGAGTGCCAGGTGTGTAGGAAACATACAAATAAAATAGGTAAGTACTTATCTTCTTCCGTACACGTGTCGAAATGTGAAAGTTACGAGATGGGCCGGAGCCGCCTGAAAAGCTCTAAGCTGGTGGACTATTTGTGTGCGCTAGACAGCGGGCCTAAAATGGCTACTTTAGCTGAATCACAATTATGAATACTTAACGTTAAAAAAATTAAATTCTTAAAATGGACTTAAAACAATAATCATAAAGTCCATTTCAAGAATTTAATTTTTTTATCGTGAACTAAGATTCTGCTAAAGCAGCCATTTTAGACCCCCAGGTATGACTCCTCGTGTCAAGTCGTGTCCGTCATTAGTTTTTCATCCATTGGATGCAAATTGAGCGCGAAACAGTGCCAATCGTCGTCTCAGCGTATCTCAAATAATAGGAACCCAAATAATTAAGTACTGACTAAAAATATATTTTTTACGTCACAAGTATTCTGCTGATAAACTCAGTTAATAACAACACGGTGGAACCGGGAATTACCCCGCCTCGTGGTCAATGGTCATAGGTCACGCTTGTAGGTAAGTACCTATAATCAATCTTGGCAGTTTTATTCTCGATAATTGGGTAACACCCAATAGTCATTATTATTTGATTAAGTGGAGTATAATTGTATGATTAAGAATTATAATAAGAAATTGTTTACTTAGGTCTGTTTTACATTGTGTGTAGCATTTAGGTACTGTAGATAGGGAGAGGGACCTAAATATAGTTAAAAAAAAGAAAATGTATTTGAGTTCATAAATTAGCGTCTCCGATGCCTAGTTAGCGTAGTTCCCGTTCCCGTGGGAGTACGGGGATAAAATATAGCCTATGTTACTCGCTGATAGTGTAGCTATCCATTGCTAAAAGATTTTTTCAAATCGGTCCTGCAGTTTTTAAGTTTAAGTATTCGTTACTTACATACAAAAATAAAAAATATAAATCTTTCCTCTTTATAATATTAGTATACTTAGATGTGATAAAATAGCAGAATATGAACATAAGTAAGTACGTAAAATCGTTTTCCTGGAAATTTACAGATAAGCCTTCTCAATTCAAGTGTAGGTATGTTTTCCATAATGGGCTTTCATCGTATTTTCCACAAGGCCGTAACGTAGGCGTTTTATCAATTACCTACATTACGTAGACATCGATCAGAATTTCTACGGCTTAGTGCTCATGGCTTCATGAGTAATCTTTTCAGTTATCTTCGTATTAAACCATCCCTCTTCTATCCAATATAACTTATGATCAAATTCATGAGGTGCTCATGCCTGGTCTGTCAGAAATTTCTTAACAGCAGCCCGCAGTCTGGATGTGTGCCAAATTCTTGGTAATTTCATAATCTACCTAGCCTTTTCCTTTCCCAACTATGTTTGGGTCGGCTTCCAGACTAACCGGATGCAGCGGAATACCTATATTTTACATGGAGTGAGTGACTGACAGGTCAGTCACTCACTCCATGTACCAAAGGGTACCGTATTAACCAGTAATCAGGTTACTGGTTAATACGGTACCTTTTGGTAAGGCCGGTAAGACTGCTTGTCAGACCTGATTCTTAAGATTCTTGAGAGGGGAGGGGGGGCGGGTTTCGACTTTACCCCTTTCCCCATAAACTCCTCTTGTAATGAATGAGCCCCCTTTAATATAATAAGAACCGTTTTGAAAGCGTCTGCTACTTGTTTAGACCCTCTGGTATATATCCAGTAAGGCTATTACGTATCTTTTCGATCTCCAGTGACTATCAAGCTTCGGTTGTTCACCGAACTTTGATGACAACCGCGAATGTCAAAATATTGGTATTACGTACAGTCACGAACACCAATATGTATACACTTTCCTAAATTTAAAAGCAATTTTCGCGAGAAATAACGATTACTTATAACTTGAATATAGGATCTTTTTCATAAAAATATAAGTTACAGAATACTATGTTCGTAACACCATGAAATTTCAGTCAGAACAGTACGAGAAACTTCTGAAAGTTGTTAAGTGTTTATATATTGGTGCTCGTGACTGTACCTATTAGGTACACAGAGTCGATATCACTTTACGGTGATTAGCAGCCCGGGTACGGTGTAACGTCTTTCACGAAAGCAACTTCAGACTCAGATGTCATCAATTTGATGTCCACTATGCTTACATGATCGCAATATCAGAAGAATCGATACGAAAGCGTCTGTCAAAACGAGTTACGGTGACTATCAGCCACGATGGGCACCGATGACGTCATATTTGATCGCGACTGGTCATACATAATACGAAACTAACCTTTTGACAGTTATTTGATGGACACTGAGCCCAGTTACTATCATTTCGAGCTATTAACAGAGATACGTAGGTAATAGGCTTACGGGTCGACTAAAAGACCGGTTATCTATCGACGGCATGTAAAGCGAAGTCAGAGGCCCATGGGCGGCATAAAAACTCTGACACCAGGTTAGGATCCTGCCTGATCGTGTGGTTGGTATGTGTGTTGGTAACAATAGCAACGTAGCACATTGCTACGCGGAGAACAATCTTTTGCTACGGCGTAGAGGCAGTGTTGCGTTTGCCACGGCGTAGAGGCAGTGTTGCGTTTGCTACGGCGTAAAGGCAGTGTTGCGTTTACTAAGGCGTAGAGGCAGTGTTGTATATACACGCACAATAAAGAAAGAACACCAATAATAATAATCTCCCTATCGTTTCAGATCGTATACGCCTGGGCTCGAGATGCACCCAGTCTTCACCTACCCAAGGACGTCGGCTTCCTTATAGGCAGGGATTCACCCATCAAGTACTTGGTCCTGCAAGTTCATTACATGCATCGCTTCCCAGGTAAATAAATAAAATAAATGTAACTTAGCTTATTTCGTGTTATTATGAGTGTGGAGGTATTGCACAAATGAAAAGACACTCTTCTTAAGCCTGTCACTGATAGGCCCCGTTCCCATTAAGTTGTAACGATTAATTTATTCAAATTCAAATTCAAAATTGTTTATTTGTGACACATAGGTAAAAATAAAAGGTACATGGTGTTATCAAATAAAAATATGTCTCACTATGTGTTGCCTTGCAAGGCGTACAAATAATGTTTACACTTATGTAGTGTAAGGTAGTTTTTATGTGTATAAAAACTGAAATTTAAAAGCTAAAACTAACGTTATTAGAGCTAATTACCTACCTAATATGAAATCTTTAATAAAATATACATAAGTAGAACAAACAAAAACAATTTTAAACTATACAACATTAAAAAATAAAATAAAACAATCGAACTAAAGCTACTAAAAGTAATAGGTATAAACATAAAATAAAAACAGTAATTATCATTTTTCTTCCAGGTATTCATTGACCGAATAATAGGCTTTTTGAATTAAGAATTTATAGAGTGTTTTTTTGAATGTATTTAAATCTCTTGATGCTCTTATTGATTTAGGTATTTTATTAAATATTTTTGGTGCCATTCCTAGAAAACTTTTTGAGTAAAGGGCTGTTTGATGGGATTTAGACTTTAGTGCACCTTGTTGGCGTTTAGAGGATACGGTTTCAAATTGGTTAGGGTTATTTTTAATATATATGGCAACTTCATAAATGTAAAGGGACGGGAGTGTTAGTAATTTTAGATTAATAAAAAATGGTTTGCAACTGTCGGTGTTTTGGATCATGCATATTGCACGAACACATTTTTTTTGGGCTTTAAAGACCGCTTCCCTATCTGTACTATTACCCCAGAATATTACTCCATATCGTAGTGTTGTGGAGACATATGCATATCGTTGGTTTTTAATTGGCAAAAGTAGTAGACGACAGTAATCGCGTCGTCGTATATGTGAACAATACACAAGCCACGACGAAAGTACACGATTACCTGTCGTCACGAGAAAGTGGGACTACGACCATAGTGTGTGACGTTTCGTATGTCAAATTTTTGAACTTGAATAATGAATGCCATCGTCAAGACGGTGCTGTCTGTGACACTGTTATTGTTACATTACTACTACTACATCAGCCCATAACGTCCACTGCTGGACATAAGCCTCTCCCATGAGGAATTTGCCGTAATCTACGCTTGGCAGGCGGATTGGAGATCGCAGTGATGACAGACTAACAGAAAACGCTGCTGCCCATTCTCAGGTCTACGGAGGCGCAAGGTGTTCTGCCTCAGACATTAGTCGCCTTATACGACACCCGTGAGTGTTATGGGTTGGTTCTATTCTACTCTGCCGGATACCACACGGCTAATTACATTGATTGATGATTGTTACATTATATGTACCAAAACATGGTATTGATAGTCACCACTTGTCATTCAATAACATTTTTGTAAACAACATTGAATTATAAATAAACAATCAATGTTATATCAACATCACCATATGTTGGTAAAACATTGTTTGTCAATATTGGGAGATTGACTCTTGTGGCTAAATAATAACAATCGTACGGGGGTCGATCTAAAAGGTTAAGCAACACTTACCGAGGTTGGCCCGTGGATGGGTGACCATTCGTTACATACAGAATTCCCGGCGGGCCTAGTAAAGCACTTTGATAGAGAGATATTTGACAGTCGTTACAGATAGTCAGAAGGCTAAAACTCTGACAACCAGTCTTACCGAGGGAATTCACTAAGAATCTTTTATTTTGACATTACAAACATAAACTTATTTTTTATTTATTTGTATAAAGGGTGTAAAACACCTCTTAACGAAGCCGAAACACTTGTTCTCCCCGTCATTGCGATATTTTTTTTGTTCTACATTATACCTGGGAACCTTCTAGTTACGGAGATATTGGGGATCAAAGTTCCAACTTTTTGACATTTTTTTTTTTAATACAAGTTTTTAATACAAGCTTTTTACTTTAAACACCTCCACGACCCCCGTACTATTTAATCCATCCATCAGCACAATGTTTTGAGTGCGTTACATTGAGTTCTACCACAAAACATGATTTTACACCCCAAAAAAAAAGTCGATCCCAGCAATAATATTTGCGTAAAGTTACTTAGTTTGATGTACAGAATGCTTGGTTGACGGCTACGTGATGAGGTCTCTTACACCCTGTATACGTATATATAACATAGATCGTTATTGTCGAACGTTTTGTTTTATGGTACCTATAAGAGGAAAATGGATTGTTAATAACATAATTATACATTACATTTACACATAGAATAATAGAAGAATATATGCTAGTCTATAGCATAGCATATACATATACACTGTCTATAAAACCATAGATCCTATGCTATTCAGTGTTGACAAAACAGCTCTGGTGCTGTTGTTAACTTAATTAAAATATGAAAGTGTTTCCTCTGTCACGGTAGAGGAAGGAAGTTAACTATTAGCAAAAGACAGCTCATATATAAGTCACTGTAAACAAATACTTATTGAACTGACCTCAAAAAACTGGGATAAGGGCAAGGAGACGATGATGTATCATCTGCCTAGTATTTTTCCAAATATGTTGGGGTCAGCTTCCAGTCTAACCGGATGCAGCTGAATACCAGTAATTAACACGGAGCGACTGCCTATCTGACCTCCACAACCCAGTTAGTACTGGGTTATGATACCCCTTGGTATTGTCTGAATTACCAGTATATTACATGGAGTGACTGCCTATCTGACCTCCACAACCCAGTTAGTTACTGGGTAATACGATACCCATTGGTAAGACTGGTTGTCAGATTTTTTGGGCCACTGACTACCTGTAGTAACGACTGTCAAAGATCTACAAATGACAGCCGGGACCAACTGTTTAACGTGCTTTCCGAGGCACGGAGGAAACTCGGTATATGGGTGGTCACCCATCCACAGACCAACCTAGGCAAGCACGGCTCAACCTAAAGATCTATCCGAGTAGCTGTTATTATTTAGCCACGAGCTCCTCATATAATATAGTATAGTTGTAGTATACGAGTATCAACTATCTGGTGTCCACGACACAAGCCTTGTTGATTAGTGTGGCACTAGATGGCGCTGTGTGTAAACTCCAGCGATATTTATATTATTTATTATATTAACAGTGCCCAAGATCCTTCTCAGTGCTCATGGTGCTGCTATTTGAACAGTTTCACCTAGGAAGGGACGATGGTTTCAAATGAATTTATTAACGTTGTATCAATTTGTTTTCAGAGGGCGTGCTCGACAACTCTGGCGTTTTCCTCAAATACACGAAACAAAGGTAAATATGTATAATATCCTATACAAGTATATTTTACATTGTAAACAATACATGTCATAATAAAAGGCTTATCCTCAATGAAATTGTAATTAACATACTTACCGAACTGTCGAAATGTGGGTGTACTGTAATACCTCTGCGCTCAGAGCAACACCATAACATAACATCACGCCTGTATAGGCGTGATGTTATGTTATGGTGTTGTGTAAACAATAAACATCCAAGCGATTGCAGCAATCACGACAAATTTGTTTTCTATTATTGTAGAGTTCCATTGTATATCTCCGAAGATCAGCATCAGATCTTCACCAAATCAAGGGACCACCTCAGGAGCATACTCTTTCAAATTAAAAAAGAATTTTGAGAATCGGTCCACAAATGGAGAAATCGGTGAACATACATTTTAAAAAATACATACAGTCGAACAGTTGGAAAAACACCAACCTCCTCAACAAGCTGGCTTTGGATCAGACCTCTCCACTACCGACCATCCGCACGCAATTAATCAAATAGTAGAAAAAATATCAAGAGTTCAATATTCCAATCTGTCTTGCCTTTATCGACTACTCGAAAGCCTTCGATAGCTTGACACACAATGCCATATTTGACGCTCTCAAGAACCAAAAAGTTGATCGCACCTACATCAGCCTACTACGTAAAGTGTATCTAAACAGCACCGCTTCAATTAAGTTACAAACAGCCGGACCATCATTCTCCATAGAAAAAGGCGTAAAGCAAGGAGACCCGCTTTCGCCTAAGCTCCTTAATAGCGCTCTTGAAGAAGTGTTCAAGAAGCTAACGGCTAGTTGGGAGAGAAGCGGTATTGAAATCGGTGGGGCGCGGTTAACAAACCTTCGCTTCGCTGACGACATTAATAATAATAATAAGCCTTTATTTCCCAAAATAATAGTTATACATAATTCCAAAAAAACAGTTTTCATGCACATAACAATACCAATTCTTATTAAATATTAAATTGTATACATATTATTTCATGATTTCATTTCAGTATAAATAATTATTATATTCAATGCATTATTTAATTTTATTTTATTTAATTAATCATAATATTCAACATTTAATCCGATTTTTCAATTATTTAAATTATGTTTTTGAATGATATTCCAATAACACATTTGTAACGTGATTATAATTATATTTAATTAGATTTTCGGAATACTTTGTTAAATTATTGATACATGTATATCATTGGGCTACCCATTTCTGGGCGTAGGCCTCCTCCAACTCTTTCCAGTGCTGTCTATCTTGTGCTTGGCGAGTCCATGTAGATCCGACTACTTGGTAAATATCGTCACTCCAGCGTCGTCTAGGTCGGCCGCGTGGGCGTTTGGCTTCATAGGGATACCAATGTAGTATCCTTTCACTCCATCTATTATCGGTAACTCTAGCTGTATGTCCAGCCCATCGCCATTTCAGTCTGCTTGCTAGCTCGACGGCGTCTGTTACCTTTGTTATGGATCTAATATATGTGTTTTTCTTCCTATCCTTTAGCTTTATACCCAACATACTTCGTTCTGCAGCTCTTTGGAACACGTTGATCTTTTGTACGATGTCTTTTGTAAACGACCAAGTTTGACATCCGTACAGTAGTGTCGGCATAACAACGGAGTCCATCGCTTTTCTTTTTAGATGCATTGGCAATTTACTTTTAAATATTTCCTTCAGCGACCAGTATTTATTCCAAGCTTTCTTTATGCGGCGTTCTACTTCACGAGATGTTTGGTTTAGGAATGATATATTTTGTCCTAGGTATACATACTCATCCACATAGCATATAGAATGAGATTCAGTTTGGATTGGTGTTTTTTTGCTATTCGTCATGGCAAATGTCTTCTGTGTGTTCATTTGTAGCCCACACTTTCTACTCTCTATGTCTAGGGTATTTAACATATATTCTAAGTCCTTGTGATTTTCAGATATTAAAACAATATCGTCAGCGAAGCGTAAGTTACTAAGATATTCGCCGTTCAAGTTGATGCCTTTATTTTCCCAGTCTAATTGTCTGAAGATATATTCCAATAGAGCAGTAAATAAATTAGGTGAGATCGGATCGCCCTGTTTCACGCCTCTTCGGATATCAAATGGCTCTCCTTTGCCTTCCAGCTTAACCACCGCTTTGCTGTTTTTATAGATCTCTTTCAGTATCTCTATGTATCGGTTTTCGACTCCCTGCGTCTGCAGTGCTAACCACAAAGGTTCGTGTTGTATGGAATCAAACGCTTTGCAGTAGTCTATAAACGCTACATAGAGTTTCTTGCCATATTCAGAATATTTCTCGATAAGTTGTGTCAAGGTGAAGATGTGGTCTATGGTTGAGTATGTTCTTCTGAAGCCGGCTTGTTCTCGGGGTTGGTTGCTGTCTAACATCCTTGAGATTCGATTTAATAGTACTTTGGCAAACACTTTGTATACTGTTTGTTGTAAACTTATTGGTCTGTAATTTCCTAACTCTGTGGGATCGCCTTTTTTGTATAATAGAGTTATAATCGATATTCCCCATTCTTTTAATTCTGACGACATTGCCATATGTTAAATCAACTCAGTAATGCAAGCCTTGAGGTTGGATTGAAGATGAACATGTCAAAGACCAAACTAATGTCAAACACCATTAAGCATAGGATCAGAGTGAATGGTGAAGAATTGCAATATGTCCATGAATACATCTACTTGGGCCAGTTAGTTTCTTCCAGTCCAGGCAAGACAAGGAAATCACTAAACGAACCGAAAATGCCTGGAAGAGCTACTGGTCCATGAAGGAGCTTATGAAGGGAAACCTTCCGTTGTCACTAAAGCGAAAAATCATGGACATGTGCATTCTTCCCATTTTGACCTATGGATCCCAGACTTGGTCTTTGACAAATAATCAAAAGTCCAAACTCAAGGTTTGCCAGCGTGCAATGGAGCGCAGCATTCTAGGAGTCAAACTAACCGACCGTGTACGCAACACCACACTGCGCTCCAAAACACAAAATACTGACGTTGCTCAAAAAGCCGCTAAGCTGAAGTGGGACTGGACTGGCCACGTCTGCCGCATGCCCAATGAGCTGTGGGCCAAAATAGCCACTTACTGGAGCCCTGATACAGCCAGAAGGCGTCGCCGTAGACCTCGTAAAAGATGGCGGGACGAGCTGGATAAAACCAACGACCAGTGGTCCATATTAGCCCTGGATAGAAAATACTGGAAGTCATGGGGAGAGGCCTTTGCCCAGCAGTGGGATGACGCAGGCTAACAGTATCAGTATACAGTCGAACGTAGAACCCAATGGGGGAGAAATCGGTGAACATACATTTAAAAAATACATACAGTCGAACATAGACCCCCTTTTTTGAAGTCGGGTAATAAAATTCATTACACAACAAAGTTACACTTCAAAGAAAAAGTTATTTACATACATTTTCATTTTTTTATCACATCACATTTAAAAAAATCTTGTTGTTGAACCCTAAATACCTAATTAAGTATGCCAATATAATTAGGTGTTTAGATTTCAACAAGCATAAGTAAGTTTCATACTAGTTAAGTAAATTAGTGGAACAGCTAACAATGAGTGGTTAACACGCAAGAGCATCGTTTGAGGGTCAGGCTTATACTTGTAATGCTATAATAGACGCCTTCCGGTACCGTACAACAATATTATGAGCGTACTATCAAGAATTCTTTGTAGTTTTAGTTCTAAGTACTGTTTTAAGATTTCACGGTTTAAAACTAAACTCATAGTGTCACTTACGGGATATCTTCCGTCATTATTATTCCCGTAAGTAACAATATAAGTTAAGTTCTAAGTAATTATAATTAATGTTTTCGTTGCCACCTTTATTTTCATAAAGTTCTCCGAGTACTGTAAACAAATAACAACAAACACAGCAACATTTAATTAATTTAGCAATAAAAAGCTGCGCTTACCTAGGTTAGGTCTGTGGATGGGTGACCTGCACCCATTACATACCGATACCTGCCGTGCCTCGAAAAACCCGTTAAGTCGTTGGTCCCGGCTGTCATTTGTAGATCTTTAACAGTCGTTACAGGTAGTCAGTGGCCTGAAAGTCTGACAACCTATTTTGGCAAGGGGTATTACCCAGTATTACCCAGTATAGTAGTATTACCCAGTGCTATCTGGGTTGTGGAGGTCAAATAGGCAGTCGCTCTCATGTAAAATACTGGTATTCAGCTGCATCCGGTTAGACTGGAAGCCGACCCCAACATAGTTGGGAAAAGGCAGATGATGACTCTTTCCTACAAGAGACTAAAACGTAATTGGAGAATTGTGGATGCGCCGCATATTCGTCCAACTTTCGTAGGCTAATTAAAAAAAATATGTATCATCGTCATCATTTCAGCCGAAAGACGTCCACTGCTGGACATAGGCCTCTCCCAAGTGTCAAATGACCTTTCGATCAAGACTCACATCCAATGGATTCCCGCAACCTTCACCAGGTCATCAGTCCACCTAGTGGGAGGCCTTCCAACGCAATCATATATTATTCTTTATTATTAATGTATTATATTATAATTTTCTAGCATGCCCCGTCAAGCTGGAGTGATTCTGCTCGGCACCAGCGGCGTCATCCCACCACACCACGTTGAGCACATGGAGACGGCTTGCACCATCAACGAGTACAAAGTCATACATCCCTTCGCATTCCGCACTCACACACATGCTTTAGGTAAGTAGTCTAAAATCTGCTCTCAAAACGGTGTAGGAAAACATCGTGAGGAAACCGGCCATGTCCTAGAACCAAAAATTCGATGACACGTGACATCTACCAAACCGCACTGGGCCTGCGTGGGTCCATTCCCTCTTATAGAGGAGGCCTGTGTCCCAGCAGTGGGAACATTATAGGATTATGCATATTATTAACCTATATGTTATGCGAAAGCAGCCATTTTAGGAACCCAGTCGAGGATAGTACCTGTGAAAGGACTGCAGAACGTAGACATGAACTGCAAAATCCCGCTATAGCATGCCAAGCCATGTATTTATTTAGTTAACTATCAAGCACAAAGTACAGAGGCGGACTTAATGCCATAAGCATTTACTAAGGGACATATGTCCCGCCACCAATGTTGCTAACTCGGTTGGGCAATGTTGACCAACGTCGCCAGATTATAGTTTATCGACCTTATTGGTAACTACATATATTTTGGAGCCGTTTGGGTTTAATTTCTAGGACCGCGGGGTCCGAGGACCCCACGGTCCTAGAAATCCCCACGGCTCACCAAAAGGCTGTGAAGCCTTTTCAAAGAAATTTCAAAACGCTTAGTTGACACTTCCAGTGACCCAAGGGTTGGCTTTTACCTTGGCCAAAGGCTTAGCCTTGTCATACGCGTGGCAACGCCACTGGTCTCTTGGGGAGATTACCAGTTGACAGCGTTGAGAAACAATTTTTTGACGCCATTTTTTTAGTTTATTGATTTTTATAAATTTATAAATGTATATAATATTGTAATAATAAATAAGATACGATGTTATTAAACCATTTTTCATAATTTTCGATGTCGTGCGACGTTGCCCGTCTTTTTTTTTTTCTCCTACATCCTCGAATGGTTAACGTTGACAAATTATGTGTCGCTATGATATCGGGCTATGTTCCCTACGGCGTTACTCGGCACATAAAAGTCATGTCATGGGAAAAAAAAAGTGAGCCGTCACGGGACGCCTGGCAGATTTGAAACATGGAAACCATTTTGTACAAGTAATAGGCCTTAAAAATGTCAAAAAGTCACGAGATTGTAATCCAGCGCTGTGCCCCGAGACCAGCTGGCTTGTTGTGAACCGTGGCGATCGATCTTATGCTGCTTCAACAGGTCGGTAATGTTCGAGATTGTTTAGGCCGGGTTGACAACTTGACAGTTGGCGACGCGTCGCCACGGCATGCGTCGCTACGCCATTTTTTGGTTTTACCCGCGCCTATAGATGTTTCTCATCAAAAAATATCTATTAGACAAAATAAGTCTTAACATAAATGCATGACAACTCCTTTTTGCCTGCCTCTTGCAACACTCATTTAAATAATAAAATTACAGGTAGACTGGTAACCGGTTACGTGGTCCGCCAAGCCGAGGACCGTGACGTATGGACTCTCCTCGGCAAGAAGAACCCTCAGCTTCCACAGATGTTCTATCCTGTAGCGAGCACCTTGCCTATTGAGAAGGATGATGTGTTAGCGGCACGGTGCATCATGAATAACACTAATGATCATCCTGTGAAGATTGGGTATGTATTTATTTATTTGTATAAAGGATTTAAAAATACTTATAACGAAGCCGAAAGGCACTGATTCTCCCCGTCATTGTTATATTTTTGTTCAGGATCATACCTGGGTCCCTTCTAGTTACGGAGATTAGAAAAAACTTGAAAAAATTAGAAACTATTGGAGGTCAAGTTTCTAGTTTTTTTTTTTTTAAATACTACTTTTTAAGGTTTAATTACTTCTATGACCCGTTTACTATTCAAAGCAACTATCAGCACTAAGTTTTGAGTTCGTTACATTAAGTTTTACCGTAAAACGTGATTTTTCACGCCAAAAAAAAAACCGTCTCCCAGAAAAAAAAATTGCGTAGGGTTACTTAGTTTGATGAACTATGGGGGTCTTTTCCGCCTGACCAGTTTAATTTTTTTTCGCTTAAATCATGCAGAGGCGCCGAGCCACGCTCCCTTAATAGTCTAAGATCCCTTGAAGAACGACCTTCACCGAGCTGGTTATTGGATGAAAAGTGTTTTATTTCAAATTAAATATGTCAAAAAATATATTGCAAATGGGTTGTCTAAAAAATTTCAGTCCAGAATGTGATTAATTATCAATTTATTTTTTAAATATATTTTTTAACTTTTCTCTGGTTTGCTTAATAGACAAATTCCATACCAATTGAAAGTATGAAGCCTATAGAATATATTCAAACGTTAGGTTGACCGGTTAACCTAACGTTTGCATATTCTATAGGCTATAGAATATGAAAAAGTTATGCAGCCTATAGAATGTGCAAATGTTAGGTTAACCTAACGTTTGCATATTTTACAGGTTTCATACTTTCGATTGGTATGGAATTCGTCTATTAGCCAAACCAGTGAAATGTTGAAAAAAAAAAAAAAAAAAAAAATATTCTGTACTGAAATTTTTTAGACAACCCGTTTGCAATATATTTTTTGACATATTTAATTTGAAATAAAACACTTTTCATCCAATAACCAGCTCGGTGAAGGTCGTTCTTAAAGGGATCTTATACTATAAAGTTTGTTATTAGGAAAGCGTCAACTTTGGCGCGCAAAATAACAAGAACTCTCGATTGGCGTGCGTCGTCAGTGCGCTCGGCCGATTCGGTATCTTTTCATTCATTATTTCTATACAAAGTCAACGGGGCGGGGCTAGAGAGCGTTTCTATGTTGCGAGTGCAAGCAAAAATTAGCTTAGCGGTGGTCAGGCGGGAGTGTCCTCGATAGCACCTACATAATGCTTAATTGACGGCTTCGTGATGAGGTTGTTTACACCTGTATAGTGTATATCTCAGTAGCAAAATATCAAAACAAACCAATTTTTATTAAAGGTTTTTACGTACGGTATTTTTTTTTAATCAGGATCCAATGAGAAAAACAATTCTCACTAGATCCATCATGGATCTGGCCAATGGATCTTCTGAGAATGATCACATTTTATGAACCAATTTTTTTTTTCAGTTTTTTTTTTTTGTCATCTGACTAGAAGTTAGAGGGAACACATTTTTATGACTTTAGAAGGGAATATCTAATCAACCATTGACTTAAGAAAAAAAGTATTTGAAAAAAAGTATACCCCAATATCTCTGTAAAAGGTTCCCAGTTATGGTGTAGATAAAAAAAAACGATTGTGACAATGACGGGGCGCATTTTATGAACCAAACTTTTTTCAGTTTTTTTTTTTCATCTGACTAGAAATTAGAGGGACGGGGACACATTTTTATGACTTTAGAAGGGAATATCTAATCAACCATTGACTTAAGAACAAAAGTATTTGAAAAAAAGTATACCCCAATATCTCTGTAAAAGGTTCCCAGTTATGGTGTAGATAAAAAAAAAACGATTGTGACAATGACAAGGCGCATTTTATGAACCAAATTTTTTTCAGTTTTTTTTTTTTTTACAGAAAACCAATGATATTATATAGTAAAAAGAGGTAGATATCGCACTACCACGCACAAATTGTTGAGGACAAAGTGACACAATTTTGTGCACTTTGATAGCTAGCTATCTCTTTCTATCTTATACGTTCCGTATTATCTATCGCTGTCGTAGTTTTAAATTACTCGCAACGATATCTGAACGCCATTCAGTATGAACATGGCGTATCTTCTTTATAATATCATTGATGAAAACCTAATTTAATTTTGCTGTTGATTGTAAATTGACCTATGAATATTGGCTACATTTTAACAACTTCAATAATAGGAGGTTTATCGTTCGGGTTCGGGATTTAACCTTGTAAACCCCGAATTTAATTACAGCGTGGGTTTTCAGTACTCAGGTTTTTTTGTTGTAGTATTATACCAGACAAATAGTTGTTTAATATTCTAATAGAATCCGTATTCTAACAAACTATTTCTTCAAATTACAGGGCAACAAACAAAGATGAGATGTGCAACTTCTATCTCATGTACTGGGTTGAGAACGACACACCATTGGACCAGAAGTACTGCTTCTCTGCAGGCCCCCCCTACTACTACTGGAACAGAGCCCGCGAGAACCTCGGCAACATTCCAATGCGCGAAATTTGAATTCCATTGACGGATTACTACGAAGATTTGGATCAAGAGAAGCTTGAAATACGGTAATGGATAATGAGATTAGAAATTCTGTCCTTAATATTTTACGTGTATAATAATTTTGGTTTCTACTACCTGAGTATAGCGTTCATGTAGAAAATTAAAAGCAACCTTATATCAAATAATTTAAAGATCACTGTCGTTTTCTCAGTGAATATCAGAAATAATTCAATTTAATAGGCACACTTATGTCTTGACAATTGACTGTCATGTTCTATGGTCAAAATGTGATCTATTATCTTTATTACCTATTTATTTAGTTTGACAATTCAACGCATAAATGTAATCATTATCAAGTACCTAATGTGATCTAAAATTATTAATGATAAATCTTTGTTTGTAATAATTATTTTGTGAGCTCAAAATATTAAGGCAGCTATAAAAATATTTATTTAAATCGATAGATTAAACTAGAATTGTTTGTCACCCTTTCCAGTTTATTATTGTAAAAATTATCGCTTTTACTTTGTAAAAAAATGGGTGAATTTAGTTTTTTTCTTACTGGTTTTTCAATCGTAGGGTAAAGAGTTGTACCACGGGTCGGCGGTGGTAAAATTATGCTGAAATTACAAGATCTGAAATATAACGAATACATTCCATATTCAAGACTAATTTAAAACATTATTTACATTGATTTTAGGTTTAAATATTTTTATTTTTTAATAATTGCGTGAAGGAAACTGAGGTACGATCTGAGTAGATAATCTTTGATAAAAATTATAATAATAAAACAAAATGGCGAAATTAGACATGAGGACAATTATATCATTTTTATTAGAATTGGTTAGTAGCTCAAATTATGAAAACCATAAATTAATCTCTCAAAAAATATTTCTTGAGCTGGAAAGGGTCTATTTTAAAACTACAATTAGTACTATTTTACCATATACATTATAATATTGATGTTATCTAAACTTAACTTGTATTTTTAGTTATAAATGTATTAGATATGACATAATATATACATTTATATTTATGTATTTTAACTTAAAAGATCTGGGTGTCTAATATTAGTGTAACAAAAATATGTATATTTACCTATTACTATACTTCTAGTCACAATCAGTATGAAAGACTTGAATTCTATCGTAATATTTAAGGTCTTTATAGAAATTATCTATATTTCTACAAAACTGATAAATTAAGCACGAATACAGGTCTTAGCAAGGATTTTAAGTTAATTTTTGGCAACATGATTAACTCAAAAAACAAATTATTTGGTGTTGCAACTACAAATATTATATTTGTTGGCAACATTGAAAATTAGCTCCCTATTTTGAATAGCTGGTGCGTTTAAAAATGTTAATAAGAGTGTTAAGCTAGAAACACACTTAAGCCGGAAACACACTTACGTGTCGGGGCGTGGCGTGGCGTTTGCTGTCGCGACGGTGACTGTGCACACTAATGTGTCGTGTCGTGGCGTGCTCTGGCGTTATTTCTATTGAACCTTTGCAGCGTTCAAACGTGCATAATGTTTTCTTCGGATTCGAATAGTGATTTTGATGAAGACTTACAATTTCTCTTGGCAATTAAACTTCTTGAGTACAAAAAACAGAAATAAAAGTACTGGGTTCACCCCATAAACAGAGGGAGACAGCAAAAAGGTGAATTTTATCGTCTTGTTAAAGAACTAGAGAGTGACGAAGAGAAATTTCGTCAGTACTTTAGAAGGAACAAAGCACAATATGAGGAAGTCCATTAAATTCACTGATTGGCGGAGACATAAAAACACACACCACACATACATGTACTAAATTTATTTTTTTATTACACTTTGTATCATATAAAACTTTTCGTTGATGTACGAATTCAATAAGCTCGTCAGCCATTTTTCACACGCAGCAAACACTTAGTGCAAACAGCTGTCCGCTCGCGCCTCGAGTCATGTGGTGTAGAAACACATTTGCGTGTTGTGTCGTGTCGCGCCATAACCCGCACCACCGCTCTGGGGGAATGGGCGGCGAGCAGTCAGCGCCACGCCAGAGCGCGCCACGACACGACACGACCTACAAATGTGTCTCTAACCATACTAAATGTATGAAACCGATATGCTTCTGGCGCGCTACGCCACGCCACGCCACGTAAGTGTGTTTCCGGCATAACTCCCACGTTTGGGCTTGCGGTGAAAGCGCTTCTCCTGAACGTAAGGTGTTGGGTTCCATTCCCAGATCAGACAAAGTGTAATTCGGTTTCTCGATCAGGAATGTCTCAGTAGCAACCCGGAATTTCTCTCCTCCTATTACATGGATTTCAACTTAGCTGGTGAACTGCTTCACCTGTCAGAGATTGCAGGCTTGACGTTTTGTATGTTTATGTTGTGCTTTAACAGATAATAATTAATATATTTTATAATAATTTATACGAAACTATTTTTACACGCATTCAAATTTTAATTGATAAAGTTGTCAAAATAAAAATACAACAGATGAATTTATATTTCATGCAAAAAAAACTGTACTAAATAATATTATTTATTGTAAATAGTAAGACCTACTTACAGTATTCCTAAGTATATCCAACTGAATACTAACTTAAATAATATTGGTGTTGATGTGTAACAAACAATCTCGGCTTCGAATAACGGACTTCTGACAGATTGCATGCAGTTGATATCAATTTTAAACAATAATTTTGAGGAGGTATAGTCTTACCAAGGGGTATCGTATTACCCGGCACTAACTGGGTTATGGAGGTCAGATAGGCAGTCGTTCCATGTAAAATACTGGAATTCAACTACATCCGGTTAGACTGGAAGCCGACCCCAATAAAATTGGGAAAAGGCTAGGCAGATGATGGAATTTTGAGGAGGTATGCACATAGGACCAGTAATACCCAGTTACTGTTACTAGGTAATGAGTCACACCAACGTTTTGAGGGTTCCGTACCCAAAGGGTAAAAACGGAACCCTATTACTAAGACTTCGCTGTCTGTCCGTCTGTCTGTCACCAGGTGAGATACAGTCTCATGATCCGTGTCAGCTAGACAGTTGAAATTTTCACAGATGATGTATTTCTGTTGCCGCTATAACAACAAATACTAAAAACAGAATAAAATTAATATTTAAGGGGCCTCCCATACAACAAACGTGATTTTTTTGCCCTTTTTTGATAATAATGGTGTACGGAACCCTTCGTGCGCGAGTCCGACTCGCACTTGGCCGGTTTTTTGTTATAAGCATGACTAAAATATTGGTAACTCGAGAAAAAAGAATCTGTTTTTTTTTTCCTATCTTCAAAACTGAGCGAGATATTAAACGTTAAATAAAGTACGGCCTACCGTGGCAAAATCCGACTAACGTGTGACGTCACGCTGCGATTATCATGTCCGATTGCGGGTGATGCGGAGTGTTTACGTTCATAAACGTTAGCGAAAATTTGTTTTCAATAAATTTAAAACAGCGGTGTAACTTTACACACTGTAACTTTGGAACGACTGTCAAAGATCTATTAATAGTCGGGACCAACGGCATAACGTGCTTTGCGACGCACGGACTAGTCTCGTTTTGTAATAAATCAAGACTGCTCAACTTATTTTGTAGGTGTGCCAAAATTTAATTTCAGTCATTGCATATACTAACTTTTGTGAACCAATTTTTGATGACTACTGTGGCTGTAAAGATGATTTCATAATTAAAATAAGTAAAGTAATTTCTAGCTAGATATTGGCTTCCTGAGAATAAGTACAAAAAAAAGGAGCATATTTTTTTCTGTTTTGAAATCCTGAAATCTGTTTTCAAAAGACTTGACTATGACCACTGTAGGCGGGCCAATTCAAATGTGTTGGCGGGCCATATTGTGGCCAATTTCTGACGAGTACTGTGGCTGTATATATGATTTCATAATTAAAATAAGTAATTTCTAGCTAAATATTGGCTTCCTGAGAATAGGTTCATAAGAAAGAAGCATTTATTTTTTCTTTTTTGAAATCCTGAAATATGTTTTCAAAAGACTATGACCACTATAGGCGGGCCAATTCAAATGCGTTGACCGGCCAATGTGGCCCGCGGGCCTGGGGTTGGGCAGCCTTGTAATAAATGATCACCCATCTCAAAAACTACTGCACGATTTTCATGCTGGTTTGGTTGCAATCTATGACTTACGTACATAACAATAAGATTGAATATCAAGTGCATGCAATTGACTTTGTAAATATCATAGGTTTAGTGTTACTTAATGAAACTCACTTGTTCAGGTGCTTTTGTAAAGTGTTTGTGTTTGACAAAAGTCTCTGAATGACTATTATTTGTCTATTATTATTATTTTTCGACTAGAATTTTTTTTGGTGAACTTCCTCGTTGGTCTAGCGGTCGCAAGCGTGACTTCTGAGCATAAGGTCCTGGGTTCGATTCCCGGGTCGGGCAAATTGTTATTGTGTTTTTCTATCAGTAGTTTCAGCAGCCTGTCTGGATCTGTGGCCAAGTTGATGGTAATAGGCTCGCCCCCTGTTACATGGGACTTAAACAGAACTGGCGAAATGTGGGTGTACTTATTTGGTACAACTCTGCATGTCCCTTTGGGGATTACAAGGCGTAATATTATGTTAATCCTGTGTTTGTACTTATTTTAAGGTCGCACTGTTGCATCGCACGTTTGAAATATATTAGCATATTTTTTTTTTTCGATAGAATATTTTTTTAGTACCAATATCAATAATTTGACATTATTTTTTATTTATTTTTTCCACATTTATGATGAATTAAAATTTTAACGACCTTATACAATGTATTTTTATTTTATTTTTGTAAGTTACGTCTATGACAGTTATTTTTTATGTAAAAAACTCAAATATCTTTTTATAGTCTTTGAGAATGTTAGGCTTTTAAGTATATAATGAATACATATTATACATAGACTGTTGGATGAAGAATAAAAGGGCTTTGGTATAAAACTGAAGCACAAAAAAAATGTGATGGATATCATAATAATATAATAAAAATAATGTATATTTAATGGATTGTAGTAACTTAAAAAGGTACGCGTTTAATGACATTTTTTCGTTATATAAAAAGTGCCTCCCGAAAATGATTCAGCCATATTTTTTTTCTTCTTTTAATTACTTGGCAGATTTTTTTGCACAAAATTTGGTAGAACATTATAAGTAGTATATATAATTGTTTCTTATTCAATGTTTCTATTAGATTTAAGTAAGAATATAAAAAAATGAGAATTATTATCGTAAAATGTGTAATGCTATTGATTTTCTTCTCGTTGTACCTAAACTCCTGATTGTCAAAGTTTTCTTTGCTTTGAAGGGCATTTTAAAAATAGCTGGTTTAAACATTCCAATATTGAAAATAATAAGAGTGGATTTTTGCGGAGATAAAATATCAGGAAAGTTGATGATTTTAACGATTTTTTTCTGTAATAAAAATGCTCTTTATAGCAAAACATAATTATTATTGATGTACGTGTTAAACACGATGGTCCCGTTTAAATGTAAGTTATTCTATTAGAATAATTAATAATATTAAATGTTATATCATATCTCTGTGTTATGTATGCTGCAAGCGTTTATCGTTAAGATTGGAGGAGAATGTACGATTTGAAGGTTAGAAAAATATGTTTTCTTAATAATTTATTGAATTGCCAACTGTGAGCGCGAGACGTATCAAAATGTTACCAAGGTAAAGTAAAAAATAAACGTGCATTTTTTCCAATCTTAGCACCTCTATTCCTATAAGAAACTGCACGCAACGTACACATACATTGACAGTTAAAAACGTTGATTTCTTATAATATTCATTTATTCTCGGGCAACTTTGGCCCATAGATATCGTTCTGGAACCAAAAGCCATAAACTCGGATCATCGAACTCGAAACGATTGGGACTGCTTTTTTTAAATAACTAAAAAAAAGTGTTTTTTTTTTCAAAAAACACCAAAAAAAATATTTATAAAGTCGCGAAAAATTAAATTCATAATATTTTTTTGTTTTTAGTTGACCTACCCAACTGTTAAGTAATATGTGCTACACAGATATTCGATTCGGCGGTATTTTGTTGAACAACCAACACGAACTCTAAACATATTCGGGTTTTATTCGGCTCGTCCCGATCTACAAGCTTCGACCCGTAAATCACCTTGCTCAATCATGTTCGGGTCAGCTCGGCAAAATTCGGGAAAAGCCATTCGATTTTCAAAACCGAAAAATTGGGCCGACCCAAACACATTGCACCTCTGATCAAAACCGTCAATGAAAATTTGTTGCGTGCTTTTTCCTAAACTATACTCTATTAGTAGGCCTATTAAGTGTCTATTGAAATGAAATTTTAATTCCAGTATTGTATTTATATCTGTTTAGACACGGCTTAAGCCTGAATCGATGTGCCCTGGATTCGTATGTGTGAACCTCAATTATAATGAGGTATATAACTTATTCGAAAAGTGCAAAATAAAAACTATTATATTTTATGTTTTGGTGTTTTATTTTTTAACTTTTCTTACTGAGTATGATGTTACTCAGTAACTTGTGGCGGCCAGAGATGCAGTCCCTGGGTTCAATTCCCGGGTCGGGAAAAGTATTATTGGGTTTTTCCATCAGGTATTTCTCAGTAACAGCCACGGAGTCTGGGATTTGTGCCCGGTTGATGGCAATAGGCTCGCCCCCTATTACATGCGACATAAGCATAACGGGACGAAATATGGGTGTACTATTAGCACAGCTATTAGGTACAACTCTGCCTAACCTTCGGGGGTTACAGACGTGATGTTTTGTTTACGTCACTTGAAGCTACCTGTTTGCCTGAACTTGCATTCTAACCATCTTGACTCACGTGGGTCTTACAATCAGGAAGTGAGTCCTGATTGTAAGACCCACGTGAGTCAAGAGATTAGCTTCCTTATATTTCTCCTCCACTTGGCTTTTTGCTTGAGAACTGATTCCGTTCTGATTTTTTACTGATTTTTTTTCTGATTTCTGGTTTTTTTCTGATTCTGATTCTTTTGCTTTTCTGATTTGCGTGACTGATTCTAGTCACCCTTTGTACGAGTAGTCTTCATCTGTCCACTGGTATCATAAACTAGTTTCGTTTAACGCAGATCGGTCGACCAAGCTATTTGGTTTACATTATATCATGCAAAATCCATTGTAAACCAAATAGCTTTGTCAACCGTACCTCGGAATTTCCAAAAATAATTTAGGGACGGCTCACACAAAACACTATGCGAGATGCTACGCAATATATGAATGCGACAAAAAAAATAAAGTCGTCGTAGTGGCGCCAATAGAGGGCGCTATCGAGTCCACAACAAATGACACATATAAACCGACGATCGCGATTGCTTTGGTAAGGACACTTGTGTTGGTGGTATTAGGTACTGTCCGTTGAGAGCATTATACGCTTAGGTACCTCCTTTGATAACTTTAAATGCCTTTATTAGTTAGGTAAGATTTACCAGAAAGGGCTATTTTCATACCCTAAGTTTTTTTTAGCTGACCCATGTTGTGTCCGCGAAAAAGATGGCGGCGGACACCTTGGATAGCTTTCTTGTTAATTGGAGAGAAGCGCAACATCGAGAAAAGTAGTCGAAATAGGGATAGACCATGCAGGAGTGGGACAGTGAAGGCCAACAAAAAAAATATACAGGTGACTTTTTATTTAGGGTATAATTAGGTGAACGAAGTAGAAGCGAAGGCATACTTAGTTTTATTTTTTCAAAAAAATAATAAATAAAAAAAACGAAATTCAAATCATTTGCGTATTGCGTATGATTTGAATATCGATATTTTTTATTTTATTTTACAAAAACCGGCCAAGTGCGAGTCGGACTCGCGCACGAAGGGTTCCGTACCATTATTTAAAATTAGGACAAAACTGCAAAAAAATCACGTTTGTTGTATGGGAGCCCCCCTTAAATATTGATTTAATTCTGTTTTTAGTATTTGTTGTTATAGCGGCAACAGAAATACATCATCTGTGAAAATTTCAACTGTCTAGCTGTCACGGTTCATGAGATACAGCCTGGTGACAGACAGACGGACAGACAGCGAAGTCTTAGTAATAGGGTTCCGTTTTTACCCTTTGGGTACGGAACCCTAAAAATTATCTTTCTTTGTTCTAATATTAAAAGTTTACTTAAAATTTGTAGCGTTTTTTGATGATAGATCAATTTTTTTCTAAGCTGTGGAAAAAAGAAAAAAAAACACTAGGTGTGCCGTAAGCTTCTACCCCGTTCACCTAATATTCCCATTTTTTTTGGAAAGTGATACAAGTCATCCGGTAGGTATATAGGGGTGAGGTGAGGGGGGTATTGGGTACAAAGAAGGTACTTACATACGTCCCTCCTACTTTGTCCTTTAATTACAGTCCAAGAGGTCCATTTTGCACACTTGACTTGGTATTGTCGGACCGGATGCGTTCTATTTCTATTTATTATTTCTTGACGTTCATTAAGGAACACCTACTACATCCTCTCATCGTAGTTACACTATAATAATGACAGGAAATCCGGCCGGTCTGGAGGAAAATGCTTTAATTTTCACCGTCGCAAGAGCTACAAGTGTATGCCCTTAGAAAGAAATGAACAGAAGGATCATTATAACGTATCAAAATCATCCTACAAAGTACTATAGCTGGTGAACATACGAGAAACTCGTGGCTGAATAATAACAGGCAGCTCGGGTCGATCTACAGGCTAAGCCGCGCTTGCCTGGGTTGGTCCGTGGATAAGTTTCCTCCGTACCTTAGAAAGCACGTTAAGCCATTGGTCCCGGCTGTTAATTGTAGATCTTTGACAGTCGTTAAAGATAGTCAGTGTCCCGAAAGTCTGACAACCAGTCTTACCAAGGGGTATCGTATTAACTGATGTAAATGGGTTACGGAGATCAGATAGGCAGTCGCTCTATGTAAAATACACAGTTAGCTGCATCCGGTTAGACTGGAAGCCGACCCCAAGATAGTCGGGCAATGGTTAGATATGCAGATGAGCTATTGCACAGGCCTCTACTCTGTGATAGGGAGTAAACCGTTATCCACTACGCGGGCCCATCATTGCGGACTGGTGAATGTCACAATGTCTTCGAATATTTCGTTCTAGGATATTATAAGTACCGGTTTTCTCTAGATGCATAACATAAATATTTAGAGAACTTGTTAAATGTAGAAATAAATCCACAATTGTATTAAAGCGGGGTGTGAAGAACTCATGAATGTTCAATAGATGGCTATACCTAAATAATTCCTAGTATTGGACGACCGTTTACATTAACAGTAGGTAGTAGTCCATACTCCATACTACGAATTTCTAGTAAAAGTAGATCTGGATTTCAAACGGTCGGCTCAACGCAAAGAGATGAAATTCCTAAATTGCTAACACGTCGTGCAAACTGGATCTTCTTGCACTCACCTATACCACCCGCCTACACAAGGGTGCGGCACTGAGGTAAGTACAGACAGGGAGGGGGCGAGAGGGGGAAGTCCGCACGTTTTCTCCACATCTGGCGAGTTCCCCCGCCGAGGCAGCGCGTGGGTCCTTAATGTGCTACCGAAGAGATTTGTCTGTAAAGTAGGTTAGTGTGCGTTGGGGGCTCAGTTCTGCGGTTTACCTTGAACTCGGTTTTGGGGTTGGCTTTTTGCTCGGCTACTTGTGTGCGTTGTGTGGTATGTAGCTTTCTGATTAAACGACTCTGTGACAATCAACTGGCCCGAAATTGAAATAAAGAAATGTTTTGAGTTTTAATCTTTGGTCCACCTGTGGAATGTAGGTACCTAAATCATTATCATCTCATCTGCCTAGCCTTTCCCCAACTATGGTGGGGTTGGCTTTCAATCTAACCGGATGCATATGAATACCAGTATTTTACATGAAGAGACTACCTCCACAACCCAGTTAGTACCGGGTAATACGATACACCTTGTAAAACTGGTTGGCAGACTTTTTCAGCCACTGACTACCTGGCCGCTCAGGTCGAACGTTATGTTAAGCCGTGCTTGCCTAGCTTGGTCTGTGGATGGGTGACCACCCATTACATACCGAGTTTCCTCCGTGCCTCGGAAAGCACGTTAAGCCGTTGGTCCCGCCTGTCATTTGTAGATCTTTGACAGTCGTTAGGTAGTCAGAGGTCTAAAAAGTCAGACAACCAGGCAGTCTTACCAAGGGGTATCGTATTACCCTGTACTAACTGGGTTGTGGAGGTCAGATAGGCAGTCGCTCCATGTAAGATACTGGTGTTCAGCTGCATCCGGTAAAACTGGCAGTTGACCCCAACATAATTGAGAAAAGGCTAGGGAGATTCAAATACATTATTATGTACTTCTCTTCTTCTATATATTATATGTTATGTACTTCTAGTACATAATTGTCCAGGCTGCTAAGTAGGTAATGAAATGATGCCGATTTTCCAACGTCGCATTATTATTATTTACTACTACCTACTTAAAAATGCCAAAGTTTGTGAGGATGGATGAATGTATAGATGGACCGATGGATGGCTGGATGTTTGTTACTTTTTCACACACAAACTACTGAACAGATTTGGATGACATATGGCACATAGATATTTAATTGTGCGATCCTAAAGGACAATTATCGAGCTCCAAGTGGGCAAAAGTGCTAGCATAAGCTAGGCATCTTAATTATTTTATTATGATAGTGTGTTGTTGACCGAAGTTCTTCTCGAATTCTCCCAAGCCCCTAAAGAGTTCAGTGACATCCCTACACCTAGAATAAGTAGTTATAAACAACTCTTTCATGGATCCCTAAGGGATCTAGTTGGAAGAAGACCATATCTTATACCCTTGGCTAGTCAGGGCAGAAATCCATCTTGGATGTAGACACTTGTGTTTTGTCGCAAGCATCGTTATTCCAACCGATTTTTTTCGTAAGAAAGAGCTAACGACAAAATCGCAAACTTTCGATCGCTAAGATCGAAAGTTTGCGATTTTGTCGTTAGCTCTATGTCGAGACTAGGTTTACCCGGGCAATGAATTGGTAACTATAAGTATTACTTACATTAGTCATTAGTGGGCCTAGCTAGTGAGTTTCCATCACTGAAAAAACGTTTTTAAACTGTCATGGTCAATCCTCATCATCCCGTTTCTAGTGTTACCTATTCACGATCAAGTCAACATTCTCCTGCCCTTATTCCAATATATTTGGGGTCGGCACTGCATATATTCTTCTTCCCACCACACCACCACAACAGCCCATAACGTCCACTGTTGGACATAAGCCTCTCCCATAAGGGGAGGAATTTGCCGTAATCTCCACGCTTGGCAGGCGGATTGGAGATCGCAGTGATGCAAGACTAACAGAAAACGCTGCTGCCCATTCTCTGGTCTACGGAGGCGCAAGGTGTTCTGCCTCAGACATTAGTCGCCTTATACGACACCCGTGAGTGTAATGGGTTGGTTCTATTCTACTCTGCCGGATACCACACGGCTTATTCTTCTTCCATACTTCTATATTACTCGTCATCTCAGCAGTCACTTCATTTCGAGCCATATCATCCTTAACACCAGTCCATCCATTGTTTCTTTGGTCTTTCTCTACTCTTATAGCTATCCGCATTCATACTAAAAATTCCCCTCACATTTTACTCATTACTCCACTTCACATGTCCAGGCCACGATAACCGATTATCACGCAACATTTCAGTCCCTGGCGCCACTTTTAGACTTCTTCTTACGTACTTATTCGCGTTCAAGTGAACTTCAATTTAAAAATCATTTTGTTTTTCATTTTTGTTATCAGAAGGTGCTAATTTAGCTTCAGTTACCTATGTTATATAACCACGTTCCGACGTTCACACCGCGCGAATATCCCGCTGCCAGGCTGTAAGCCTTCAGTTAACAATCAGTTACTAATTTTATTATTTATTTTTTTTCGGATGGGAAATCATCAAATAACTCCTCCCGCTCTGGGCGGAGCAGGAGGGAGTGTCAGACTTTTACTGACTAAAACCCGTCCATGTTCCTTCATCGCCCTTTGTGTTCCGGGGCCACGGTATCTCTTTCGAACTGTCCCGCAACCCCGGACACAATAGGCCTTACATAAGATTGAATCCCTTACACAAGCAATGGATCGTGCGTCAGTAAATTAAATAACTACTTACGACTACCTGCTTAAGTTTTACGCAACCATATGTATGTGGGTGTAAAGTAAGTACTTAGCTAGCTACATACGCCCTGCTTAGCTACGTACGTTGTTATGGGGACACGCCTGCGGAAGTCCGTAAAGAAGAGTTACGAGACATCACTCTGTTTCAGTGTTTCTAGTTGTTACTAGTATGTATGACTTAACTATATGCTGTTGGTTACAATCTTGGAGGTGTGAAGAAAAAATTGTAAACAATTGTTGCAGAAACTAAAGGAGACACAGGGGCAGAGCAGCAGGCAGCAGCAGGGGCAGGAGCAGGGGCAGGGGAGGGGGGATGGAGGCAGTTTCGAGTTTGGACAGCTAAAAGAGTGGATAAGACCAAAAACACGATGGATGGACTGTGTGAAAGATGATGTAGCTAGAAAGGGGCTGACAAAATAATGAAATGAACGAATAAAAGAGACGTATGGAAGAAAACGACATGCTGCGCCGACACGAAATAAATTGGGAAATGGGCAAAATAATGATGTTGGGTCACAGAAACCAATAAATTATTTTCAATATTTAAAATGCCACTTAAGCATCAGTCACTAAAGATAGTAAGATGGATGAAGTGGAAATTACAGATTTTCCTACTCCTCCGCTATACTTTTCTGATTAATTTCGTTGCGGGATCCAAGACAGTTAAATTCATTCTCTGGGACTTCGTCGAGCTTCATTGTCTCGGCGCTTTTCTGGTGGTCGCCACTGTTGATTCTGGCTTTCAGGAGTTACAGTGGTTGGGAACAGTGTGGCGGGCTTGTCCCAAAAAAAAAAAAAAAAAAGATAGTAAGATGGAATACCTACTTACAAAATAAGAAATGTCGTTTTGGAAAAAAACGGAAGAAACAATTCCTGCTGGGGTAACGTTTTTCCAGTAGGAAAATTCTAAACGAATGATCGGAGAGAGAAACATTTTGCAATAATTGTGCCAAAATGTGCCCCCAAAAGTAAAATCTGTGCCCCTTCAGGTTTTCTACATACAATGAGAGGTCTTATCTCTAGAAAAAAACTTTTTGTAGACTAACTTGGGTTGAATTAAACCTAAGTGCCAACTGACTGGCTTAAAACTTCGGAGAGTTCTTTCGAGTGGTTATACAATGATAAGGAAAAGTATCAAAAAGGACACTAGCAAAAGATCCTTGGAAGGACGGTAATGTGTTCAAAATCAATGGTATAAAGAAGAAAACTGGATCGGAAGTTCTTGTCTCCATATACAAACATGGGATGCAGTACCAAACAGCCAGCAGCAGCCAGCAGGATTTAAAACCGTTTATTCCTTTTTCAATGAATCTTGGAAACCCTTTCATTAGTCGCTTGACTTTTTAGGTGTTTTATGAGATGGAAAAAATAATGGATATAGTCTGTACGACTGGTTTTAAACAATAATGCCTGCAGTGATTTCACAATCAAGGAAAACCGTCGTTAAAAATTTACATTCTCCATTTAAATCAGCCCTTTTCCCTCCTACCGGCAACATATTACTAGATATATGCATATAGCTACCTACCCTTACTTGTTTCACAAGACATCGCGTGTTCGCTGACGGGAGGGAGGTCGCGTGGCACCACATGCTGATCATAATTGGCTTCGCAAGGATTATGTGAGAAAGTGTTGTAGCGAAGGCGATCGTGCTCAGTGACGTCATACAGCGAAGGTGATTACGTGAACTTCAGTTTAGGTTCAGGATTTGTGGGTCAATGTGCTGTGGTAGTGAATGGGCTGTGTTTGTTAGTACATATTAGTTAGTTCAATTGCGGTGAGTACTACTGAAGTTCTAGACTATGTTTGCGCGAGACGCGTTTGTCTTTTCCATTTTCACACACTGAAAGCAGAAAAATACCATGACTCATTTGCTCCCAAAGTATAATATTGCACAGTACCGATGCAATTTGCATGTATTACAACGTACGAAAAGTTTATCTTAGGTTTGATCAATCAAACTCAGATAGAAATATGCAGTGAATCTTCAGTTTTGCATCAGAAACTCACAGGATTCGAACCCCCAACCTCATGATTGAAAGGTTTGTGAATTGTCACAAACCTTTAAACCACATCAACATTCCCGCACACAATAAGAGAATTCTTTAACAAATATCACCTACCTCACCCACGCATTATTCCTGAAATTTAATTTGTAACACCACGTGTTTGATTCGTCTCGTTTCAATGCTGTCACTTTCAGCCGAAGCAATTTCACGTTTCCCGAATATTTTTGGATTTCTCAAAGGTTAAACCCGTATTTCATTTAAGGGCTCCAACGACTGTATAAATGCTTTTAAAAGGATATCCGGGCCGCTAGTTGAGATTTTGGACGAATTTTGCAGAGTTGTCATGCGGGCGTAGAGTACCCAAAATACGTTTTTGATTTTTTCAGGCTGTAATTGCTTAAAAGACATTACTTAAAGGGTAAAGAAGGTCAGAGGCGTATTTACAGGGGTTCAGTTTTATCGCTGCTACCTTCGATTTTGTAATGAACTTCGACCCTCACAGGGTCAAACTCTGCTTTGTGAAAACTTTCAGAAACATTTTCTAAGAAAGGGATTTCCCCTCTAAGCAACTAAATCTTCTTAATTACCATTATTAATGGCTGGACTTGCGGTATGGGGTTATTCACCAACTGGACACGAGAGGCTGAACACACATGTGTCCAGTTGGTGAAACTTACAATTAGTATCACTTATTATTTCGTCATCTGGACACGCCATAATTTTTACGCGTGTCCACATAGTGAAACTTAAATTAAATCACTTTTATGTTTTCGCCAACTGGACACACGTCTGCATTTTATCTGAATTCATGAGGAAGTACAGTCACGCAGATTGATTTTCTGTATACCAATTGTGCCGAACGGGCGTGATCCGCTGAAGGCGTGGATGTATAACGGTGTACCTAGCGGTCTGCCTATACCCTTTCTACACCGGGCGCACGCATACACTATACTTCGCTCTCAGACGGCGCTGACGTCCTACACCTATAGGGAAGGGGGGTTTACTGGGAAATAATACACTGATAAACTTTCATAACTATTCAGGAAGCGATTCGGAGCTTCAGGACTTTTCGCGCACAACTTTTTCACTGTTTTTCTTCATAATATATTTGCCGTACTGACGACTACAATTCTTAGAAATGTTGTGTTTACTAAGGTACTCCGGAACTTTACTGTAACGAGAACCCTGATTCGCTTCCTGATTTTGGAAAATTTTAATGAAAATTTTGATTATCGATACATGCACCTTTTCGGAAAATTACAATTTTGTGCTTATATCTAAGAACATTATATACATGATATGACTTCTACATAAAGTTATTTATGTACAAACATTAAAATCACAATAATCTTTATTGTAATTAGGAAATTATTTCCAAAAAACCAGACAACTTTTCCAACAGTGGCTGGTTGAAGGATCTTCCAGGCTGAATTACACGAAAACTGTTGCTGTGACTGTACGTAAGTATATATGGGCGCAAAAACCATCATTTGATTTTAATTTTAAGTTAGTTTGTAATTTGAGGGTAGTTTCGTTTTTATTTTGACTTATGTAGGTTTATTGTAGGGTAGTGAGTTTTCTATTTGACATGTGTTGAATTACTGAACTAATATTTGTATTTCCGTCTATTTAATTTAAAAAGTAATCGTAACTTCCGTTTGCTTCAATAATAAGGATTATGTTTGATTTATGTAAAATGTTGTGAATGTAATGTTACTTCTGTTTATTTTAATAGGAGTTTATTTTGATATGTTCTCTAGAATCATTTAAGAGTCTAGTTTAGAGCGAAGATTATTAAGTAGTTATAATTTGATCTCTCCCGCCTTTATTGTTATTTTTATTCTACCTATCACTACCAACCTCGGTTTGGATTTCTGGGTATAAAAGCTGTTGTAATGTGAATGAAAGGACATTCTTGTTTTACCTCATGGAATAAACACTCTGAACTGGAGTAAGGTATTTTCTTTAATCTGGTGCTTATATTTCCTACTGTTTATTATTTGCTGAGTAATAATTGTGTAACTGTGTGTATATATTGGTGCAAACCAATATGTTGTGTAACTCTCAACGACGACGGCCATGTTGTCGCCGACAGCAGCGGTGGGATCCAACTTGCTCCTACTGAAGTCTTCTGGATCCCGGGTCCGCAAACCTGTGCGGACCGCCCAGCCAGACCCAAGTTTCTCCATGGAAGAAGTAATGAGTGGTGATGTTAATCACGAAGCAAGCTACAAACAAGCGCCGTGGCTGCAGCGCTGTCTGCCACACCGGTGCCATCTATCGATTAACGCCATTCGATTCTGATGTGCGCCCCCACGACGTGAGGGGCTGTTGTGCCAATATCGATCAAACTATTGCGACTATTTGCATATCACTGCCAGGCAATACTGCAGCTGAAAGGAAGAGCGAAGACGAGGGCAGATACGTGGGCCCTGCAATCCATCACCTGGGAGCAGGTTAAGCAAGACCTGATCCAGACGTTCGGCGAGGAGTTCCGGTTTGCTGACGACGCCCAACGGTGGCGCGACTACACGTCCGAGCAGGTGATCAGCTATGCCACCACGGGGTGGACGCTGTTCTAGATGATGCAGCCGGATGCCACTGATGCAGAGGTAATTGATTATTTCATCACTGCTATCTCTTTTGTGAAATGTTAATTGTCACGCCTGACTGTTTGCCCAAACCTGTCTCAGTTCTTAAAACATTTCGTAAACGTAATCGAAATGTAATGAAATCTAATATTACCTACATACAAAAATCATAACGAACAGCCTTGGCTTTCGGAATGATTCTTTAGGTCGTTCAAAGCCAATTTGTTTTAGTTGCAATAGACAACATTAGTTAATGCCATAAAAAACGGGTATTCCGAGAAACCCTGTTTTCGTAAAAATGTAGGTCAACTAATTAAAACTACGTATTTTTTTTTGTTGCCATATAAATCGTTGCATGACAACAGTTAAAATTCCGGCGCAGATTGTTCTTTAGTAAGAAAAAGTTTTTATGGTTCGATTCCAGGCAAAAGAAAGAATATTGCTTTCAACGGAATAGGCAGTGTGAATCTCACGTGTTCCGAGAGTATCTCGACCATTGTTGAGTGAGATCGATTAAGTTTGAAATTGCAACTTTTCGTGGTAGAAGATAAACAAACCCAGTTTAATATTTTAATTGGCTATGATTTAGTTCTAGGTACATCGAGAAATATGATTATTAATGAGTGGTCATAAAATGAAATGCCGTCCTTAATGACCTTACCATAAAATTGTTCCATGTAGGCCCTACAGACTGTCGCCAATGGAACGCAACAATCAGAGATCGTGTATCCTCATTAAGCAGTACTATTTCATTAGTTATGCAATATGGAACCGACCGACTATGCGTTGACTTCCGGGAGTTGAATTCAAACATAGTTAACTTTCCATTACCAATTTTTATTCTTTATTGCACACAAAATCAACCATGTGACCACCAACCATGGCCTTGTTACCATGCGTGGTGTGTTGGCCATTAATTGCTGATCAGATTGATAGATTTCTTGTGGCTAATATTAACAGCCACTCGGGTCGATCTTTAGGTTAAACCGTGCTTGTCTAAGTTGGTCTGTGGATGGGTGACCATTTCATACCGAGTTTGCACGTTAAAGCACGTTAAGCAGTTGGTCCGACTGTCATTTGAAGATCTTTGTCAGTCATTACAGGTAGTTCGTAGCCCAAAAAACTCTGACAAACCAGTCTTACAAAAAGGTATTGCTTTACCCAGTACTTACAGGATTGTGAAGGTCAGATAGGCAGTCACTTCATGTAAAATACTGGTATTCAGTCGCATCCGGTTCGACTGAAAGCCGACTCCAACATACTTGGGAAAAAGCCAGGCAGATGATAATTTTGATAAATTAGGTAAAGCGCGAGGAAAACCAATTTTGTACTCTGCATTAGTTATGATTACTAATGGTCTTCATTTTTATATTTTCATGATCAATGACGGCCGGGGAGCTATTGGCGTGATGCTGAAAGCTGTGACATCTGCGGGTTGCCGGCTTGATTCAACAAGGGCTATGACGACGTGCTGACGACTCTGGTACTGAAAAGCAGCCTTTGGGACAGCTTCGAAGCCATGCCGTGGATAAAACTGAGCAGTAGTACGAAATAACTAATGTCGGTAAGGCCTTTGTAGGCTTGCTTTAATATTTTAGTATCTGAAAAGTCAGACTTGAAAGATCCTAGAGAAAACTACTGTAAATTATTTAAACTTATATAATTTGACAAATTATTGTCTTTGAAAGTTAAGCTTGGGTTAAGCTTAGCTGTTAATTAAATTAATGAGATGATGAAATTGAAGTTTGTTACATATCTAAAATTGGTTTGTGAATATATTTATGAAGTTTGGATTATAAATAGCTTTCATATTAATATTTTAGTTGGTCATTCTAGTTCTCATCACTCTTATAAGACTTTATGTAGTATGTTGCTTGACTCAGACTTGAGCTCATTTTGTCTATATCAATTATGAATACCGTTAGATAATTATGTAAATTAAGGATGGACGAGCGATCATTTCGGTACAAATTAAGATTTGACAAAAGCAAAGCTTAAAACAAATCCTTTGAAAAAGGGGAATTTTGTCCCAATCTAAACTTGGTCCTAAATTTGAAGGTCCTTTGAAAGTTCTTCGAGGTTTTGCCTGATAAAAAGCTACAAACTAAAGCATAGTTAATTTGAAGGATTGTTGTGAAAAGATCGCATGTCATGATTTCTTGAGACCAGCACCTCTGGCTCAAAATGATCCATCTATGGATGTCAATTAAAATGTCCTGACCGTATGGGCGGATGATTTATCATCTTAAAATGTCTGTATTAACTGCTCCACCTTTCCCACCTATTACGCTGGCTGGCCACCATGCGTATCCTTTTTCCCGGTCTTAGACGGCTAAATCCAAGGCGGGTGATGCCATGAGCAAAGACTATGGCTAGATCCAAGGCGGGTAATGCCGTGTTAGGGGGGCTATATCCCAGGCGGATGATGCCATGAAGTATGGCTAGATCCAAAGCGGGTGATGCCGTGTAAACAATTGTATGTTATTTTATTTTTAGTTCATGAAAATCACTTTGTTGAAATTTTCGAAATAACATTGTATTAGCAACTCCACCTTTCCCACCTATTACGCTGACTGATCACCATGCGTATCCTTTTTCCCGGTCTTAGACGGCTAAATCCTAGGCGGGTGATGCCATGAGCTTGACTATGGCTAGATCCAAGGCGGGTAATGCCGTGTTAGGGGGGCTATATCCCAGGCGGGTGATGTCATGAAGTATGGCTAGATCCAAAGCGGGTGATGCCGTGTAAATAATTGTATGTCATTATATGTTTAGTTTATGAAAACAGTTTGTTAAGATTATCGAAATAATAATTATTGTATTAGCTAGTCCACCTTTCCCACCTATTACGCTGACTAATCACCATGCGTATCCTTTATCCCGGTCTTAGACGGCTAAATCCTAGGCGGGTGATGCCATGAGCTTAGACTATGGCTAGATCCAAGGCGGGTAATGCCGTGTTAGGGGGCTAAACTCTGGATGGGTGATGCCGTGTTATTAAGGCTTAAACCCTTGGTGGTTGATGCCGTTTATGTAAAATATTTTTAGCGCAGAGAGCGCGCTTAATCAGAATGGCCGTATGGGCGCAAAAACCATCATTTGATTTTAATTTTAAGTTAGTTTGTAATTTGAGGGTAGTTTCGTTTTTATTTTGACTTATGTAGGTTTATTGTAGGGTAGTGAGTTTTCTATTTGACATGTGTTGAATTACTGAACTAATATTTGTATTTCCGTCTATTTAATTTAAAAAGTAATCGTAACTTCCGTTTGCTTCAATAATAAGGATTATGTTTGATTTATGTAAAATGTTGTGAATGTAATGTTACTTCTGTTTATTTTAATAGGAGTTTATTTTGATATGTTCTCTAGAATCATTTAAGAGTCTAGTTTAGAGCGAAGATTATTAAGTAGTTATAATTTGATCTCTCCCGCCTTTATTGTTATTTTTATTCTACCTATCACTACCAACCTCGGTTTGGATTTCTGGGTATAAAAGCTGTTGTAATGTGAATGAAAGGACATTCTTGTTTTACCTCATGGAATAAACACTCTGAACTGGAGTAAGGTATTTTCTTTAATCTGGTGCTTATATTTCCTACTGTTTATTATTTGCTGAGTAATAATTGTGTAACTGTGTGTATATATTGGTGCAAACCAATATGTTGTGTAACTCTCAACGACGACGGCCATGTTGTCGCCGACATATATAATTGCCATATACTAGACGAGTACATGGCCTATCGAAAACTGTTACTTATTTTGTCGTGTCTGTATTTTTCAGCATGTAACGATCCTTTAACTGTTATTCTGTTAGACCAAATTTTCCTATTACTGACGAATATAGCTGCGCTAGATTGTCATACTCTCATCAAAGTGGTTTTCCTAAAGTGCTAAGTTATTAAAACAGACTATATCCATGCCTAGGTCGCAACCTATATAGGCTACCTGGATCTTACTAAAATACTAAATTAAACTATAAACTCCACATGCGAGTTTATATGAGTCTAGCGCTTGTAAATTACTGATTTTTACTATTCTAATACAGTTACTTACTACTTGTCACTATATTGCCCATACACTGACTACACTGTTTTACTATAACAAAAACACTATATGCTGATTAGGTGACGTTCGTCGCGAACAACAATCATGTTCGGCCAGATTCCACTGTTGGGAACAGGTGATTTTGTATGTCAATGTAAAATATTCACTATTTCTGATATGATTATTTTTTTATTCAGAAATTGTCATAATCACCCGTTCCCTACAGTGGAACGTGGCTGAACATGATTGTGGTACAGAATATCAATCTGCGTGACTGTACTTTCTCAGGAATTTAGATAAAATGCGAACGTGTGTCCAGTTGGCGAAAACATAAAAGTGATTTAATTTATGTTTCACTATGTTGACACGCGTAAAAATTTTGGCGTGTCCAGATGACGAAATAATAAGTGATACTAATTATGAGTTTCACTAACTGGACACACGAGTGTCCAGTCTTTCGTGTCCAGTTGGTGAATAACCCGCGGTATGGTAGAAGTCAGGCGACCAATGATTTTTAATAACACAGCAATATGTCCTGTAACTTAAATTATTGCAGTTTGTTGTAATTTTCTGTTTTATAGTGTGGAAAATCAAAACCTTATCTTACCTGAGGTATGCCTTACAGTTTGTTTAGTCCACATTTTAATAACAATATTTATCATCATCATTATTTCAGCTGAAAGATGTCCACTGCTGGACTTAGGTCTCCTCCAAGTGTCGCAACCTTCACCAGGTCACCGGTCTGCCTAGTGAGAGGCCTTTCAACTCCAGAACCTTTAGGACCCATCGGCTATCCGTTCTGTAACAATATTCACACCCCCCATATTCATATCACTATACGAGTATCTACAATTTTACTTACTTCCCTACCTTTGAACTTCTGTCCTGAATAATTCAATCACCGCTCAATACTTTCTAACACATGAAATCTATACTTAAAACTAACTTCTAAAAGCAGTTTTCTATTTAAATATTCAGTGTTATAAGTAGGTTTCCGTGTTGCTACGGAAATAGTCAATGAAGAAAGGTTGACCGGAATGAATTACTAGTAGATTATTGGATTATTCGTGGGGTAGGTTAGTGCTGAAATTGTTTCACGTAGTTGGTAGCATGGGATTACGTGGTGAGCGGGTTCTATTGTTTCTTTATTCATTGTTTCGAATTCTGGTACTATTGTATTGTGGGGGATTCATGTTTCAGTTAATGATGTATTTTAGCTTGTGGCTAAACAAAAACAGGAGGATAGGTGATATGAAGTTGAACCGTTGGTCCCGGCTGCTATTTGCAGATCTTTAGGAGTCGTTAGAGGTAGTCAGTGTCCCGAAAGTCTGACAATCCGTCTTGCCAAGGGGTATTATTACCCGGTACTAACTGGGTTGTGGAGGTCAGATAGGCAGTCGTTTTATGTAAAATACTGATATTCAGCTGCATCCGCTAACACTGGAAGCTGTTCCCAACATATTTGGGAATAGGCTAGGCATCTGTCTAGCCATCATCTGATGATGTACATATATTTTATGCTTCGTTGGTCTAGAGGTCACAAGCGCTACTACTACTACTAGCATGGGGCCCTTAGTTTGATTCCCGGGTTGAGTTTTATCATTTGATCAACTCATTAAACCTCATTCCTGAACTGTCGGCTTCATAATTGCTATGAAGTACTTGATACTAGCTTAAGTCCGGGGCTTCGCCCGCATCAAGATCAAAAAGTGTTAATCCAGGTTATAAACTATCTGTGTGCTAAATTTCATCTAAATCCGTTTAGTAGTTTTTGCATGAAGGAGTAACAAACATACACACATACATACACAGACAAATAAAAAAAATCGCATTTATAATATTAGTGTGATTTTCACACTGTCAGCTTTTACATTGAACATTTACGAGTTTAATTGATGAAATTCATCCACCTTTTCTTTCAGTACAAAATTCAACTTACCATAAAACTTAACAAGTCTCGGGTAAAGGGTATCGATTGCAGTTACTTTGTGTGTGAATCAAATATGTAAGACGATCAGAGCCGCTCGTTATATGCATGTCACTCGCGGCTGCCACTGTGTGACATGACCAGTGACGTCACACAACACTGGATAAGCGAGAAGCGATTTCGAAAGTATTGAGTTTTTAGGGATCCAACAATCAGCAGTGGTGGCCCAGTGGTGGCGGCCCCGACTCACGAACAGTAAGTCGTGGGTTCGAACCCAGACAGGCGCATTACTTTGTGTAATTTATTTCATCACCACTGCTCTCAAAACGGTGAAGGAAAACATCGTGAGGAAACCGGCATGTCCTAGAACCAAAAATTCGAAGACATGTGACATCTACCAATCCGCACTGGGCCCGCGTGGTGGATTATAGCTCATTTCCTCTCATAGAGAGGCCTGTGTCCCAGCAGTGGGAACATTATTAGGCTGATGATGATGATGATGAGGGATCCAACATATCATCATGCCCGTAATCCTCAAAGGATTAGGCAGAAGTGTAGGTACCTATAAGTACACCCACATTTTGCCAGTTATGTTTAAGTCCCATGTAATAGTGCGGCTCAAATCCAGACTCCGTGGGTGCTATTGAAAAATTCTAGATGGAAAATACCCAATAAAAAATTTCCCGACCCGGGAATCGAACCCAGGACCTCATGCTCAGCAGTCTTACTTGCGACCTCTAAACGAGGCATTTAAGACACATACTAGTATCACCATACAGGGTAGTAAACTTAGAATTTTCAAAATAAACGCTTGTCGCTTCAGCTTACGATTTACACCTAAATTCGAACGTATAATTAACTAGTCGTCCTGAAGATTTGAACTAATAATTTAACATTAGTACGCAAGAATCGTTAATGAGTATCGATAAAGAAGAGTTTCTAGTGTTACTTAATAATGAGGAATTTTTCAGTGCCTTTAAGGAACTAACTAGATGGCGCTGATCAACCTTGGGAATAATAAAATGGCTCGTTTTCATGTCCACAGAGCCTTAACTAAGTACGGAGGAACCTTATCTCGACTCGACGCACCAGGAGTCGCTGATCAACCTTGGGAATAATAAAATGGCTCGTTTTCATGTCCACAGAGCCTTAACTAAGTACGGAGGAACCTTATCTCGACTCGACGCACCAGGAGTTTAGACGTAACGCAAAAATACTCATAAGAACAATAATAACAGAAACTATGCAAAAACTTGTAGTTCAGTTCAGTAATGCAAAAGAACAGTAGACTTTTTAGGTTATTAAAAATGTTTGACAGAAAAAAGGTTCTTTACAGTTCTCACTTTATATACAACAATGAATGAGAGGTTTTCCTTTTGAGGTTTTAAAAAAAAACTTAGTTTCCAAGAACTCTATAGATGGCGTTGAAGTTACTATGCCAGAGCCAAAACGCTTGAAAAAAAACCATTGTGTCACGTCACATACTCTCGTTGACTGACACTTTCATTTGCTTAACCTTCCGAATATAACCAACATTTCTCGCGCTTTGTTAAAATCAGTTTTTTTAGGTTCCGTTCCTTGCATTATCATACTTACACCTAGCGCCATCTATCCAGCGATTAGGGAAGAGCTAAAAAGAAAATCCCTCTACAATGAGTTTGACATGTGTTTATGAGTTTTTTTTTGCCCTGCTATTTTTTTTTATCATAGACCTATACTAAAGTTTCATTCAAAATCATGGAGTTAGCAAGGCAGGTACTTATTACGTAATATAAAAAAAAACCTAAACTTAACCCTACAACTACAACATCCAAATTTAATTAAATGAACCACAACATGGGTCATGGGTGACCCCAAAATAAAAAAAATGATTACTTACAAAATATTAAACTTTAATAAATTTAAACAATTATTACAAGGTTTTTTGGATATTAATGGAATGCTTAAGGGAAAAAAAATTAGTATAAATCTGAAAATCTAGATACATTGGTGACAAATAGGTAACCTGTGTTGTGCACATATATTTTTGGAGCACTTAACACTGTTCTCTCTGCCTTTCCTATCTTTGGCTCTAGTGCATAAATAGCAGCGGGAACTTGAAGTTGATTGAGCTTGGGCTACCTAGGTACCTTCTAACTCGGTTTTTGCGTCGCGTGCGATACCTTTAGGACCAGGTTGATTTATCACGATGTTTCTACTTGCAGTGCGTGTATTAGGAACAGTGAACGGAGTTCTTCGCCAAGTATAACCATTTTTGCCCATACAAAAATCAGACAGAAGAACATCATCATCATCTGATCCAGATTAAACATCAAACAAATTATCTTCATCGGAGTGTACGGATATATGTTCATTTTCTGCAGTTTCAGATCCATCTTCGTCCGAAGAACTGGAGGTTTCACCTTCATATTCCTCCAAAAGTTGCTCAATTTCATTACTTTCAAGGGCTCGTGACGTTGAGGCCATATTGAAAGACTATTCGTCAAATAAACGTGAAATCACACAACAGTTAATCACAAAAAAATAGTTTCGATAACCACAACACGGGTCGCGGGCGACCCCAAACTGCAATATCTTCGAACCTAATGAGCGTGCGCACCCCGCCATGCGTCACGGGCCACTGATTACCAATTACGGAAGGTACCTAGACGCACAGTATTGTAGGTGCAAAACTCGCTAAATTAAAATAAAAATACGTGTGCGTGGGGTCACCCATGACCCAATGTTGTGGTTCTAGGGTTAAAATGTCACAGGATATCCGTGATTATTAATCATTTTGTGCTCCCGATATTTCGACGTTGTTGCAAGCGCCGTGATCGCGGGTTGAGTTTAGTTAAAAACCATGAGAGCTTAAAACAGTGTTTATAAAAATACTTCTTATGAAACAAAGGCCCTACTCTCTAACGTCCGTCCGTCCGTCCGTCTCTATCCGTCTCTCTCACTCGCACTCATCTGCATACGTGCGTAACAGAGACGGATAGAGATGGACGGACGGACGGACGTTAGAGAGTAGGACCTCTGAAGGGAAAAAGAGGCTTTATTCTCAGCCTCAACTACAGGTACCTACGTACCAACATATATACTTTTTTTTATGTAATGCCTTTAAAGGGTTCAAACAACCCGCATTTAAAAATAGCAACGCAACAATGAACTGTAGATTAGTTTTTTTGTACGATTTCTCTTTTTTGTTCGTTTTAAAACTGCGAAGAAACTGATTATAAAACTTCGGCAGCGACGTAACAGGGAAGCTGTACATATACGTAGCTATGGATGTGTTTTTTTTTTATTATTCTGTTACAGGTCGCGGCACGTAACTATAGCGCTGACCGTTATTGCGCAGAAGTAAAAAGAAGAATGTCTTAGGGAGTGTGTTGCGCCGATTGGCTCTCCAGTCGTAAAACATGCGCAGTTATCCCCTCCACGTTTCGTTCAGCGCTAGTTATGTACCGCGACCTATACCTTGTAACTGCTGAGTCTAAGCTAGAAGGGAAAATTGTTACTTCAGTTTTATTTTGCTTGCATAACGGGCACTAAACATTTTTTTTACAGCCTACATCCTGTCCCACTGTTGGGTTAAGGCCTCCCCTTTCTGCTTCCATACCTCACTATCCTGTGCTGGCCATTAGCCCCGCAAACAGAATCATTCCCACTAGTACTACTACACAGTACTACGGTAGAACTAGTGATCAGATCGTCACGTCACCTTCGCCGCTGTCGACCTCGACAGCGCTGTCCGTCCTCAGAAGTGAACACAGGTAAAATTAATGTAACATAACGGATATATTCCCTAAAGGACAATAGTACCTACACCGACACCTTCGAGCCCATGTCATCAACATGGAAACAATTCAGACTCCTGGTTACTACTGAGCAAATCTCTATTTAAAACTGGCATAGAACGAGCACCTGATGCGTCGCCATGATGTTGAGGTGTACAGGGCTGTGCTCCACCAGGTCCTAGTTGTGGAATGAGAGGCTCGTGCAACGAAACACAGGCACACCACTTTTCGGCGATAAGACCCGTGACGAAGAAGTGGCTTAAGAGACGGCATGGCGCCCTCGTTTTCCGTCTGACACAGGTACTCTCCGGGCATGCGTGCTTCGATAAGCACCTGTGCCGTATGATTCGGGAACCGCCGCCCTGTTCACCACTGTGGAGACTGCTCCGAAGTCAACACAGAACTTATTAATAGTACATTGTTACCCTAGGGGTGAAAGTAACTTATTTAGTCCCGAGACGGGGTTTGGTGCCTGAGCGAAGCGAGGGCGCTAATAGTTCGAGGGACTAAATAAGTCTTTAATCCCGAGGTAAACACTGTGCTTTTCATTACGAATACAAGGAAAGTAAAAAAAAAACATACAACTCGAAAAAACAAATGAAGATCGGAATTCGGATTGCCACTTTCCCGCCTATTTTGCTTTTTTTTTCTGTGGCCGGCCAGCTATTCAGCCATTACCTACTTTTCATTTTCATCATCGAAAAACGGTAAATATTTTTCCCAAATCTATGTTATTTTAAAGAAATAGTTGAAACTTAATCATAATAAAGTTATTTAAAAAATATATGTATATTCTTTAATTAATAGTTAACTTTGTGTTATTTCAATTTTACATCGTGGCTGTATAGAAAGTTGGAACATGGTTCAATAGAAAGTGAACCATTTCTTTTTTTATAATTTGACAGCTGTCAGTTGAAAACGATTCTCCCTAGGGTTGAAAAGTATTACTTTCAACCCGCTCCTCAGGCAACTTCAGACCTACTTTCAGAGTATGAGTAATGAAAAAGTTATTTAGGGGAGATGTAGGTAATCGGAGTCAGTTGGCAATGGTGGTCACCACAAAATAACAATATCCGATCGCGAGCAAGTGATACCAGAATACCTACGCGCAAGCTTTACGTCATTCCCGTGCGCGGGCGGGGACTCAGTTAGTTCGCGCGACGCGCTGGTGAGAAACAGATGTATGAAGATTTCGCGCCATTTTGATCTAATTTTTCGAGTAGATACATTCGAAGGTAAGTCTTAAATTAGTACATCTTTTTTTCTGTACGTGTGATATGTAATAATCGTAACATTTTAGATTGCAATTCAAAACCCAGATTTTTGTTGTATCTTCAACTTTTTTGCCAGGATTTTTTTTTCTCTTTCTCGCCCATGTAGGTAATCGTAGTCAGGTGACTCCTAGTGACCCTCATTGCCCACATTACCTAACTTCGATGAAACAATGTATTTTTGTTTGTAGATGCCGAAAGTACGACTTAGGAAGACAGTTAAAGCTGCCGACTGCACTGGGTGGGACTCTGCTCGCAATTATGTGAGCGATATGTATTGATCACCATTGTCCACAATGCTGATCACCATTGCCAACCGATGCTGACAATGGTGATCAATCGTACTTTTTTTTTTTATCAATATTTTTCCAGAATTGCTAAGCCAAAGTGATTAAAGTTGATCTCAATTGATAGTTAAATAAGTAAAGTTTATTATAAGAGCAAAACAATAAATAGTTGATTTAGATAATATGGTTTTATTTCTATTCTCGCTTAAGTGATCCTCATTACCTACATCTCCCCTAAGACCCTATCCAGTGCTTTCCTAACAACAATATATGTCCAACACGTCCATGTATGTATTTTGTAAATAAATAAGGTAATAAACATAGATAGAGCAGCGCTGGATATGTCCTTGCGGCGTTCTATCCGCGAGGCCTATGTCCATCATTAGGCGTCTGATGGCTGAAATAATGATGATGATAAAGGTAAAAATATAGACGGGCGGGGGCGGCATTTTTCAGTTTTTGCCCTGCCTCGAAAAAAATCAAGATCCGGAGCTGGCCATACCTAGGGGCTCTTACCGAGAACCTAATGAACACAAAAACAATTTATAGAAATAACGAACCAACAGAATAGCTTGACTCAAGAAAATACTCCTGGCGGATGTTACAGCTATGTCCGGTAAAACGGATGATGATAAAGTGAAAGGCAAAAATAAATAAACAATGTAGCTAGAAAATTACTTATATTTGAATATAAGTAACTAATTAACGGATGTCGCCGGTGCGTGTAGCCTTAATTCGAGATGTAGTTCTGACAAATTGACGTCACTGAGTCTCTTTATTATTTCTCTTGTTCATTGTGTTTGTATGTATTTCCAGCAATATTGATATTACAGCTACCTACTTATCTAAAATCATTATGTTATGTTTTTTTTTGTGTGTGTTGTTAATCATTGTATTGTTGTATTATGTTCGTACACGCTAATCTCCGAAACTAGCCAACCGATTGCAATGAAATTTTGTGATTGTGTATGTTTGTTTCTATTTATGTCCGTTTTGGACCTGATATATGGCGCTGTGTGAAGCAGGGCCCAACCCTGAGATGAAACTCCGAACTATGCTAGGCCAGCATAAGTAGAGAGGCTAAGTTACACTGGAAGTCGACCTTATCTAACATAGTCGGGAAAAATAAATAATTCAAAAAAAAACCCGACTGCGTAAAAAATAACTAATAACTTTAAATAAAAACTGAAAAGAAAAAAACAAGTTCAGGAAACAGGATATTTTGACTGCAACAGTTGGGACCCATATTGGATGTAATGATTTTAGTCTAGATTATTTAAAGTTTGTGATTTAAAAGTTACTTGTTATTTTTTAACGCAGTCGGGTTTTTAATTTTTAAATGTTTTTATTTTTTTTATTTTACACTTTCTAGTTACTTAGTTATACCATTTTAAAATCCCAATGATGAGCCCTTTATCGAGCCGTTCAGAGTCTGCCAAATATTTGAATTTGGCGCCAAAAATCCGCCATTTTGATTTTGATTTTATTTTAGATATACCCAGTGTCACTCTCACAGTAAATACAAATCTAACGACATCTCTCAAGCTAAAATCCATCGAGTTGTACATCCCACAGAGCGTGCCAAACAATTATACAAACATACATACATACTCTCGAAAAACATAACCCTCCTTCTGGCGCAGTCGGGTAAAAAGGCAGGCGCAGGCAGATGATGAGGAATTAAATAAATAAAGCGCCATTTAACTGTCAGAGTCCAGTACGTTTTAGAGAATTTAATCACGAAGTCCTGACGTCACGTTATCCATCTCTCGCTTTAAAGGGTGCTCTAAAAGTTCGTATTTTGAATGTTTTCTGTTTTCCCGGTAGTTATGAAATGCGTGGGTTCTACATTTCCATGTGCAGTGGAAAAAGTTTTAGATTAAAGGTTATGAAATGTTTTATTATACATAGCTCTTTTATGTATAATAAAACATTTCACAATTGACGTGAAAATGCTTGTGTTTAAAGAATAACTTTTTTTTCTTAGCTTGTCATGTGTCCCACATCTCTAAAATTATAAACCTGAAGAGTTTGTTTGGTTGAACGCGCTAATCTCAGGAACTTGTGGTTGGAATTGAAAAATTCTTTTTGTGTTTGGATAGTCCATTTATCGAAGAATTGTATAGGCTACATCATGCCACCAATAGGAGCGGAGCATAAATGAATAATAAACAACAGACGACTCGTCGTCGTCGTCGACTTGTCGTTTCCTCGGAAACGACAAGTTATCGACGGTTTTCACGATCAAGAAAACGTATCTACAATAGACATAAAGAGGGGCAACGTGGGAGTAAAGGACCCATCACAAAGCCTTCAACCATGCATTTTAAACTAACAATAAACTAAAAAAAACAACGTTTTGTTGTAAAAAATCACGGTTTACGGTACCGTTACGCAATGTAACGCATTACATTGTGCTGATACATATGTCTGATACCGTAAAATTGTAAATACCGTTAGATTATAATCTATCTCGCGAGATTGTAAACTCTCGAAAGATTGCATATACACATACTTAAGCTTCAGAATGTGAGAACTCTAAGACCACGTCCTAACTAAAGCAAACACAATTGTCTTGTTCATATGTCACTCATGTGTTCAAAAAATCGGAAGACCCTTCGGCGCGACCACGAGTTCAAATTCGCCGAAAAATAAGGACGCGAGAGAGGCTTGTTCGCGCGATGATTGCCTTAGTTAAGACTTGATGGAATTTTGCTATCTCCACCGTCATCATCTGCCTAGCCTTTTCCGAACTATATTGGGGTCGGCTTCCAGTTTTACCGCATGCAGCTGAATACCAGTATTTTACATGGAGCGACTGCCTATCTGACCTCGACAACCCAGTTAGTACCGGGTAATACGATACCCCTTGGTAAAACTGGTTGTCAGACTTATTGGGCCTCTGACTACCTAACAACTGTCAAAGATCTACAAATGACAGCCGGGACCAACGGCTTAACGTGCTTTCCGAGGCACGGAGGAAACTCGGTATGTAATGGGTGGTCAGTGTGGTCACCCATCCACAGACCAACCTAGGCAAGCACGGCTTAACCTAAAGATCGACCCGAGCGGCAGTTATTATTTAGCCACGAGCTCCTCACCCTCATCTCCACCGTATTATACATAAACAATCTGGCGAAACGAGGGTCTGCTATTAGGTTCACCTCTGCCTAACCGAAAGGTTACCGGGGACTACGGGCGTGATATTATGTTATCTACAACAACAGCCCATAACGTCCACTGCTGGACACAAGCCTCTCCCATGATGGGAGGAATTTGCCGTAATCTCCACGCTTGGCAGGCGGATTGGAGAACGCAGTAATGAAAGACTAACAGAAAACGCTGCTGCCCATTCTCTGGTCTACGGAGGCGCAAGGTGTTCTGCCTCAGACATTAGTCGCCTTATACGACACCCGTGAGTGTAATGGGTTGGTTCTATTCTACTCTGCCGGATACCACACGGCATTTATGCTATCTATGTTTCGTTGAAATAATCTTACATAACTGGCATTCAGCAGCTCATACGTCCACGCGTTTCCAGCCATTGTTTTCAGTATTATTTTCACGGGCAGCACATTGGGGGCAGTTTTCAGGTAAACAAAAGCGGTTTCAAACAAGAATAAACACCTCATATGCATGTGACGTAGACTCGTGCCTGTACGCATGTCCTGACGTCAGTGGTTACCACCCTTAGAACAAGGGAGGTGGGAGAATGTACGGGCAGGAAAAATACAGTCTTTGTTTTGTTTTTGTTTATTTTATTGTTTTAGGGTTGCTTTATGATAAAGCGGCTTAATTGAATTTGTTTAGGGCGTATGACGTTATAATTTTCAGTAAAAAATCTTGTAAGGTAGGAAATTAAGTAAGGATTTGAAATTCTTTATCTATTTTAGACATATCTCATTTACTATACTACAGCTAACTTCCATAAAATCTACGTCATCAAAACCACCGTCATGAAAATTCAATCTTCAACCTGGAAAATCAATCCTTCTGAAAACCTCAAACAGGCCACAATCCAAAGCCGAAAGATATCAAAGGTACTCACGAAACGACACGCGTCGATCAGCTGGTACCTAAGTTCAAGGTTCCCCGGGTCAATGCTGCGCGGCGCGGGGTGGGCGAGGGGGGGAGAGGCGAGGAAAGCGTGGGCGTTACCATGGCAACCGGCCTACGCCACCCCCCGGCCCAGGTAGTCAATCAATTACGGTGAGAACACATTTCTTGTACATAATGACGCCCATAGCATGATATATTGCAGTTCTTTTCAGTAAGATCATAATTAGTTTAACATAACAGTATTAATAAATATTAGCGGGATGTGAATAAACAGCCTCAAAGAGATTCGTTCAAAAGAGGTCCGTTCTCAATCGAATCAATTAAAAAAAAAACTAATCTTTTCGTGCCGCTGGACAGTCATTTGTTTTCAACCGTCATTTTTTTTTTCAAATTTTTATAATTCTCGTTTCTGTACTAAAGACTTATGTTTCTGACTTGCGACATAGCTCACGCCGGGGTCGAGTAGATACCTACGTACGTCCGGCGCTCCCCGGGCAGACAACCCCGCTAACTGGCTTATCTTTTGACTACGACATGCGCCGTAACTCATGCCGAAGTACACACAGGTTGTAAACAGACTCTTCACGGAACCAAGCATTCTGTACATCAAACTAAGTAACCCTACGCAAGAATTATTGCTGGGATTTTTTTTTTCGGGGTGAAAAAACACGTTTTACATATTACGTAACGCACTCAAAGCATTGTGCTGGTGGATGGATGGAATAGTGTGGGGGTTGAGGTGTTTAAAGTAAAGATTTTACATCAAAACATGTACCTTTTGAAAAAAAACTTGTGAAAAAAGTTGGAACTTTGACCCCAATATCTCCGTAACTAGAAGGTTCCCAGGTATGGTCTAGAATGAGAAAATGATCGCAATGATGGGAAGAACAAGTGCCTTTCAGCTTCGTTAAGAGTCTTTTTAAACCCTTTTTATATACAGGTAGACACAAACGATTACCAGGATCATTCTGAACCCTCCCCACACAAAATACTTACATACATTTTAACCGTGTTGTGGTATTGCACTCTTGTAGGCTACAGCAGATTTTTTTTTAAAATTCCCGATGAAAATGTGTTGTGGCCCGTTCAGAATGATGTTCTGAGTACGTACGTGGTGCGTCGATATTTCTTTCACCTTGTGTAGTATTTTGATAAGTCATATTGTGTTTAAATGTTACGGGTAGGCAGAAACCTGAAAGTATGTCGACCAAGCCGGTATCGTTCAAAGGATTTTGACATGACATTTCTATTCAACAAATCAGGAGATACGAGTACAGAGTTAGTGACCAAATTCATGTATTTATGTGTTCAAACCGTAGTCAAGAAATGTATGCATTTGATAACATATTTTAAGGTAACTGGTGGAGTGACACAGACGACGAACTATAAATCCGAACTTTCGCTCATCTCGTCTAGTTAAAACTCCTTGTTTTATTCAATGACGTATTATATATAGACACGTCATGAACCAACATCGCGGCGCTTAAAAACGGCAAAAATACTAGAACTATGAACTTATGAACGGCGGGATGCCTGTTGCGAGAGGGAGATAAATATACATCTTCAGTCACGTCACAGGATTTATTAAATTATAAACAAACGTAGCGTCGCGCGACAGGTTGGTGCGTAACTAAGCGCGATGTGGCCAATTGGCTTCATTTCATGTTGTCATTTTACGTGCTGTCAGTTTGTGCGGACAACGTATCTATAGTTTATATATCATTGGTTTTATTACAACAGTCATGTGCTGCAAAGTCATGTTCCTGCTAGGTCGAATAAAACCTTTGTAGTCTTCAAAATTGACATATCGGAAGGCCGACATTCTTTTGTTTTTCCGAGGGCCAGAAATACAGCTGCCATTCGTTGCTTTCATCTTCTATAAGAGTTTTAATCTAAAATTGCCTTTGAAAGTATTTTTGAAGGGCCTATATACACGTGCGGTCTCTCTTGATGACGATTCAACCGACTGGCCTCAGTCATTGAGTAAGTTTAGCTTTTAATACATGTTGGTACTAACAGTGCTTAAGGTTAAGTAATGATTAATGATTTACTACATAATTATTTTAAAGGTTTGCACCATGTTTAGCAAAATGGTGACCAATCGATGATAAAATGATGATAGTGATGAGTGGTTAAATTTATCAATTGAAATAAGGCTCTATTAATTCAATAAACTTAAAAATAATTGTAACAGAGCACTGACATTGCCCACAAACAATTTCCTCAAAGTCGTAAGCGCCTACGTGATGTCGTAGAGCTCGTAAATTCTCGTAGCAAGTTACCGCCTTAAATTCGTAGCACCTGCTACAACCCTGCTACGAATTCGGACTGACTACGACATATCAAAATAAAGAAATTAATTATCTTGTACCTACTTTTTCTAACAAGGGTACATCCTCGGTACATCGTTCGGTGTAATAAATACCATTTGATTCTCCGAGTAATTAGTGAAATTAACGTAGTAATTATTTATCAGTCTCCACCGTAGCGTTTCTCAGAAGTTAAGGTCCGTTTTGTTGAATTAATTGGTTTGCGCATTCGTTAACAACGGGATAGGATGTAATTTGTGTTAATTGTTTTGGATATTTGAGCTGTGTTAATTGTGTGGTGTACCTGGAAATTTGGGTAACGCCCACTCTTTTCATCTCTCAAAATATCATGAATGAATTGAGAAAATGTTGGGAGCCAAGTGATCTGTAGGCAATGAGTGCCTTATTATTAATCCTTTCTGTCTGTATACCACAGGAATGGTTTGAAGTTCAAACGAACAAAGCGCTTTACTTCCACATTTATTGTACGAAACGACATTCTGTGGAATTAGCTGTCAGCTTGCCTGTTTCTCGATTATTAGGCCTTAATTCTTTTCGCGCTGACGGTCGGTCGCACACGGTCGGTCGCGTACGAGTATACATTGTGTTCTACATAGCACCATACTGCGACGCTGACGTCAGCGTCGACCGACAGGCGCATTTTGTCCTCGCTGACGTCACGACCGACCGTAAGTGACCGACCGTCAGCGCGACAAGAATTCAAGCCTTATAATCTACAAAGACACTACTTGTAGATCTCTTCACAGTTCGAGTGAATTAGTTTTTCCTAGGCAAGCGTTCTCCACTCTAATCATCGTCATCGCTTTACATCAGTCGAGTTGTGGCCAAACGCAAGCCTTTTGAGTATTAAAAAAAAAAGGTAACAGACTATCACCACGGCCGCGCAATTGTGGCAAATAAAATATAGTCGTCATTGGTCGAAATTTTTCTATCTCTTATCTTGAACTGTTTATAATTTTGATAACAGAAATATCCTAACTATAATATTATAAATGCGAAAGTAAGTTTGTTAGTTACCTTTTCATGCCTAAACCACAGAAACAATCACCCTGACATTTTGAATAATACGTTGTCAAGTATACAGAAACGGACATAGGGTACCTTTCCATCAAAAAAAGTACTGTTCCCGAGGAAAACAACAATAACGTTCTTATTATAATAGATGGCGCCACCTGTCTTTCGAATCATGATTAAATTATAATATAATAATAGAAACTTTAGTAGTGTGTAAAGAAGTAAGTGTGTGTGTGTGTGTGTGGTAGTGTGTCTTTAGTGTGTGTGTGTAGTGTTTAATTGTCAAATTATAAATTAACGCAAGCGAAGCCGCGGCCGAAAGCTAGTGTGTACATGTTTGAATTTGTGCTCTGACGCGCTTAACACCAGGCTATTTCTTTTTATGAATCAGTAACGTCTACTGCTCCTTTTTCATCCACTTTTCTATTAATTACCCATCCTTACACAACATACCTACACATTACATGACAACAGTATATAACCCTTATATTCCTACATACATAAAAGTATATAACCGCATCGAAGGCCCAGGCTCTCACGCGCAGTGAGCATTATCGATGACCCATGAAGTTTCAGGCCGTGGCTCTCCTATAGGCACTTGAAATGCTATTTATACTAACTCTTCTTATATTTTATGGTGTATGGATTTTTTGCGTATAAAAAGGTGATGAAAATGTGTGGGAGGAATGAGTTGTTGTTGTGAAAAAAGGGGTCCTATAATTAACCAAACTCTAAGTTTTTAATGCCATAAAGGAAATTGTGAAATAGATTGAGACAGTACGCCAAAATACACAACAAGGTCAAGTGATCAAGGACTAAATTACCCATGATGAGTTGTTTCAAGATATTTTCTATGACTACTAAAGTGATTTTTCAATGATACGAGTAGCTGTTATACATGTTATGGATTTCTAGAGATTTCTTTTCTGCATTACAATTTAATATCTACGCTTTAAAAAAATTACCAACAAATTTTTCTAAGCCTGCCAAAATTTTTTTCAAAATTCATCGCAATTCATCCCAAAAACTCATTCATTTAAATGAAAAAAATTGCCATAACCCTATCTAAAGTCACCTTTCCATCTTCAACAACCATGACGGTGCAAAAAATACATATAAATTTATAAAATCAGTAAAAACAGTATCAGTTACTCCTCACATCGGTAATGGCGGAGGACTGCCTCTGAATATTTGAGGGCAATCACTCCGAGTGCCTTCATTTCAATTTAATCGCGTCAATATTTTATTTGAAAGAGACACGGAAGGTTCGAGAAGATTTGTCGTGTGATTGACTTTTAGATAGGTTAGGAGGTACTTTCTTTGTGATTTTATTTATTACGAATTGACTTTTTTTGTGGAACGTGTAAATGGTTAAATAATAACAGCGGCACGGTACAAACGGCGGCTAAGCTACGCTTGTCGAGGGCGGTTCGTGGATATATTACCATTTATTACATTATCTCCATAGTACGCTCTCGTATGGTTGGAGCTCGTGGCTAAATAATAACAGCCGCTCGGGTCGAACTTCAGGTTAAGCCGCGCTTGCCTAGGTTGGTCCGTGGATAGCGTACCGAGTTCTCTCTAAGCCTCGGAAAGCACGATAAGCTTTGGGTTACAGCTGTCATTTGTAGATCTTTGACAGTCGTTACAGGTAGTCGGTGGCCCGAAAGTCTAACATCCAGTCTTACCAAGAGGTATATTACCCAGTGGCTGGGTTTTGGAGGTCAGATACGCAGTCACTCCATGTTTTGGCGACACCTTGTTTAGATAAAGAACGTTTCCTTATTTCAAGCATAATTAAAATATCCGATTTATTTTTCCGCAGTCGAACAATTTTTCTCATTCAAGTATTAGTATAATAAAGTATTAAGATTCACTTTAATTGAATCTATTCAATAGGTGCGGACAACCAGTCTAACATCATCCGTATTAGAACGTTCCCACTGCTGGGACACGGGTCTCTTTATGGTGAGAGAGAATGGGCCGTATTCCCTACGTGGATCCGATGCAACAATATAATTGTTGGTTGCAAATTTCTATTGACATCACTGTTTCACGTTAATCCATGTAAGAGCATCTATAAAAGGCATGTAGCGAAGCCGAAAAGCACTGGTTCTCACCGTCATTGCGATCATTTTTTTGTTCTAGACCATACCTGGGAACCTTCTAGTTACAGAGATATCGGAGGTTCCTACTTTTCACAAGTATTTTAATACGTTTATAAATAAGTAAGATTTTTACTTTAAGAGTACTTTTTGAGCAGCGGTGGCCCAGGAGCAGCGGTGGCCCAGTGGTGGTGGCCCCGACTTACGAACAGTAAGTCGTGGGTTCGAACCCAGGCAGGCGCATTGCTTTGTGTAATTTATTTCATCACCACTGCTCTCAAAACGGTGAAGGAAAACATCGTGAGGAAACCGGCATGTCCTAGAACCAAAAATTCGAAGACATGTGACATCTACCAATTCGCACTGGGCCCGCATGGTGGATTATAGCGCATTCCCTCTCATTGAGAGGAGGCCGTGTCCCAGCAGTGGGAACATTATAGGCTGATGATGATGATGATGAAGATTTTTACTCTAAACACCTCCACGACCCCCGCACTATTGAATCCATCCATCAGTACAATGTTTTGTGTGCGATACATTGAGTCCTACCGTAAAACGTGATTTTCACCCCAAAAAAAAAAGTAATTTGATGCAATAATGCTTGCTTGACGGTTTCGTTGAGGGTCTTGTTTCAACCTGTATAAACACCTCAAAAAAAAAACCTTATTGAAATTATAAATCACTAAGAAGAGCTTTGAAACCTGTCCGTTTAATTTCTACGTACAAAGGGAGCTCTATGCGTCAAACCAATTCCATTAGCAATTTCCGGGAAACTGCAATAATGCCTGTATGTGAGGATATTGTGGTTTGGTAAATGTCAATCTGTATTATTGGGTAGTATAGTGTGTAATACAGATAGTACTGGAAACTGATATTGATTCTCAATTAAATGCAATCAAGTCAAATGAAGTCAGATATCTTTTATCTTGCACAACAACATAATTATACAGATAAACCTTCTTCTTGAATTAATATTTTTATTGCTGAAAACTGCATTAAAATCCGATGCGTAGTTTAAAAGATCTAAGCGTACAAACAGCGGGAGCGACATTGTTTTATACTCTGTAAAGATATCCGTCCTTTAGACTTGCTCACATCCGTCCCTATCTCTGTCCCTACATAGGGTCAGATGGGAAAAGGAGTGTCATCGTCCCCTATAGACGTCTGGCAGTTTTTGTATCGGAAATTAAAAAAAATCGCGGTGTGCCAATTTGATCATATCCAAATTTATTATAAATTTTTTAGGAACCAGGAACAGGCCTTTTTTTGACTAAACACCAAGCGTGGAGTCTGATTTAAGTATTTTATTAAAGAAATACTTAAACAATGACTCCCGTTTCATACACAAGACAAAGTGATGACTTGAATAAAAGTAATTATTTAAGATACAATTTTCATTCTAAATATAGTTTAGAGGTAGTTGCTTGAAGTAAGAACTGTCAAAGGTTAGAATTCTTAGCTTTGCTTTCTTTGACGCTTCTTATAACTTCGTTTAAATTCTTGTCTATTGCATAAAATATTACTTAAACTCAAAGTAATTACTTTTAATTACTTTAATTTGACTATAATATCTGTATATTTAAGGTGTTTCTTTCATGCACTGTAGTATTCGAAATTCAAGATTTAAATAAGTTCTAAATTTCAATTAAGGCGACTACAGGAGTTAAATTAGCAACTCTATTTGTGGTGGTTCAAACTTCGTTTGAAATACTGTTAGAATAAAGTTCTAATCAGCTTGCACTACAAAGTGGTTGTTACGTCAGCCACTGCGGGCCAAATAGTACGAAATGAGTGTTTTTTTGCGATTTACAAAAAATCTATTGATTGGACTAAAACAGTAAAACATTATAATGCTAATATGTTGCTTGTAGAATTATTTGCCAAAAAATCAGAATGATCGCATGTATTTAGTATGGATTTTACTCGATAAAATATTTTTTTAGAGATAAGTTCGTGATTTTTTTTTATCGAATAAAATTTGTTGTATTATGTTTTCAAAACACTATCGTACTAGCATGTGTCCTGAAGAATATCATATATTTTTCTGGTTTTATTTATTGCAGTGAATCATATTTTGCATTATAAAACTCGCGTTTAGCTCCTGTAGTCGCCTTAAACAATTCAGGTAAACTTTTGGGTGCGGAACCCTAATTAATCAATCTGAATAAATCGATACTGACTGCCTCATTGGTCTTGTGGTCCCAGCCACGACTGCTGAGCATGTGGTTTAAATTGGGCAAAGTTTCCATCAGGAATTTGTCAGTAGCAGCCATGGAGTCTGTGGCTCGCCCACTATTACACCCATGGACCCACCATGGGTGTACCCAACTCCTGACCTAAGTCAGATTTTTAAGGTTAGATCGTCCGCGGCTGTTTTGTCATAGGTACACACTACACAAAGACACCTACTTACATGAAAAATTAGGTAGTGTAGTGTGTGGGGCAAACAGCCGAAAATGAACCTGCTTCATAGGTAGGTAATTAAATAAATAAAAGTATATTTGAATATGCATTTTAATTTTATTTAAATTGTTTAATTCGAATTCTACTATAAAAGTAACTTTCGAAGATCTTCAGCAATACGGTTTATGACGTCTTCCGTGAAAAAACCGCCCATACTGTTTACAAGTTTTTAAAAAACTATGAAATAATAACAGAATGAAATTAATTTAAAAAAAAATTTGGACGAAAATATTTACAATTTTTTTTTGAAAAGATACCGAATCGGCCGAGCGCATTGACGACGCACGCCAAACGAGAGTTATTGTAATTTTGCGCGCCAAAGTTGACGCTTTCCTAATAGGCCCAAACTTTTAGGGGGCGTGGCTCGGCGCCTCCGCATGATTCAAGCGAAAATATTTTAAAATGGTCAGGCGGAAAAGACCCCGATAGTACAAGCTGTTACATTAGACCGTTGACGTGGGTTCACACTTGCTCAAGTTTTTCTTCCACGTGTTTGTCAGGTTTCAGATTACCTAACTAGTGTGTTAATTAAGAACAGAGTAAATCAGTACCGTAAGTTTGAAGACGTCATTTGTCGTATTCACGGGATTGCTGTATAATATTGTTACGTAGATACATAGAGCAGCGGTGGCCCAGTGGTGGCGGACCCGACTTACGAACAGTAAGTCGTGGGTTCGAACCCAGGCAGGCACATTACTTTGTGTATTTCATCACCACTGCTCTCAAAACGGTGAAGGAAAACATCGTGAGGAAACCGGCATGTCCTAGAACCAAAAATTCGAAGACATGTGACATCTAACAATCCGCACTGGGCCCGTGTGGTGGATTATAGCCCATTCCCTCTCATAGAGAGGAGGCCTGTGTCCCAGCAGTGGGAACATTAATAGGCTAATGATGATGATGATACATAAGCATCATAGCTAAAATGTTGCGTACCTATGATGTATGCTTATTGTCAGCATAATAAATATAATTGGCCAAAAACGAATCGTGTTACGTAAGTATATTTTTACATTTTCCAAAAGTCTAGCGGACATTTGGAGCTTAATACGATAACTAGATCACAAAACACGCTTAGAACTTCAGTGACTAATAAGCATTGAATAGGTACTTTAATCAGAAATTTGTTTTTTTTTCTTCAGTAATATTTGTATGTGATTATTTTGTATATTGACGTTATTGGTGTACCGCCACCCAACGACAGTCTACAGGGTCCACTACACTTCAACCAACTTATCTAGGCAAGCGACAAAACACAAAACTAAAATAAATGTACCAAGTTTGACATATTGATGAAAATTTTCTTGACAAGCAACGCCACTTAGATCTGCACACTTAAGTGTGCAGATCTAAGTGGCGTTGCTTGTGGGTAAAGTGACCACTTTGAAGTGGTCACTTTAAATAAAATGAAAAAGCCTTTTATTTCTTGCATACATTTTTACAATTTTCGTTTTTTATAAGGTGGTTAGTTTACATTTTGCTTATCCTAGTGTTAGTTTTTATTATTATTTATTCGTTAAGTTGTGCAAGAACCCCGTCTTCACAGGTGAAGGCCTCCTCCAAAGATAGCGTGTAGTGTGGTAAAGTGGTATACATACATGTAATATACTGGTTTCTTTGTTATTATGCACCTCTTTACACATAAAATAATTAGATTATGCATAAAAAACTCAGGTCATAAACCCCCACTTACGAAGCGCCACTCGTGTTCGCTCGGTAATCTTCGGCAGCCGACAAAGACGCCGCCGGCGCCGGCGCACCTGAACCTCTTGACTCATAAGTGGTCCATTTGAAACGTGAATGAGACGGTGTTATCGTGAAATATGCTGTGGCTTTAAACGAGGTTACATGAATATTATTATTAAGAAAACAGAAGTACTAATAAGTAATGTTTTAGTCAAATAATCCTAGGAATAACTTTGACAAATTATTTACTAGATCCATTTTCTTTGACGCTTTTATTTGCATTAAGGCCCTTCTAACCCTAAAATTAGCAACTCTATTTGTAGTGGTTCAAACTTCGTTTGAAATACTGTTAGAATAAAGTTCTAATCAGCTTGCACTACAAAGCGGTTGTTACGTCAGTCAATGCGGCCGAATGGTGCGAAATGAGTGGTTTTTTGCGGTTTACAAAAAATCTATTGATTGAACTAAAAAAATAAAACACATAAGACCTGCTTTACAGTTAGTTCAGTTTGTATGCAAAGTTTCATGATCTAATTTGAAGTACTTTTTGAATACCAGCGGTTTATTGTTCGATTTGGAGGTAACTTTGGAATTTTTTTCTATCGAGAAAAGTTTATGGAATCGTGTTTTCGTCACACATAGTACCTACCTAGCCTTAATCCTCAACTGTACTATATATTTATTTCAAAATTAATGCTGCATTATTTTAGGCGTAACGGAGGAGTGCCATTTGTTTGAGTCATGTTAGGCCCTTAAAATGACAAAAAAAAAAATCCATCATCAACATCTGCTCTAAACCTTTTCCAAACAATGCTGTGGTCTGCTTCCAATCTACATAGAGCAACAGCCTATCAGGCGTGCTTAACCCATTTTGTAACAAACTACTCCTCGGCTTTGATTGGTTGTCAGACTCACCAAATAGCCGTAACAACTCATAGATGATGATTGATGATTGAGCACCACACCCAGACATGAGCAAGCCTGACCCGGACAAGCCGGATATACCAGGGGGCACTATTTTGTTAGGAAAGACATGCTCTGGGATGGGAAAGGAAGCCCGACCAACCGCAGCCAGTCGGGCACAATCAGCCGACTATGCAGCCTAGAGCCAATATAGGAATAGTGGTAAAGACAGGTTCAATCCATAGGAATGAGCATTGGTGTTTTGACCTTCATTTGATTGGTCTCTTCTATCATTGGAGAATCATGTTTGTTTCTGGTGGTTACGATTCCATTCGATTTTGACACGGCTTATATTTTGTCAGTAATATTTGTTTCACTATCAGTAAATGTTTCGCTAAGGTGATAATTATATTTCCTGGGTAGCTGATTTTTTTCTATCTCCTGCTAACTGAATCCATTCTTCTTTGCTCTTATTGGAATATTCCATGTCTTGTTAGAGTGGCTCGTTCCATGTATATATTGGTCTTCCTACTTTTAACCGTTTCGCCTTGTATCTAATCGCTGCGTGTAGTAAGTGAGGCTCTGGTTGTTGGAGGATCTGCCCGTAGTAGCATAAATGATAAATGATGTTTTTTTTTGCAAGTAGGTTTTTACAAAGACTTTTACACGTCATTTTTTAAAACTAGATGGGGCCGGTGTTTCGTACCTGACTACTCTGAGAAGAAACAGCCGAAACAAACTCAGAGGTCATAGTCTCTTTTAAAGTCCAGACAATCTTGCTCAATTCACATGAGGACTATGCAGATTAGTGTCTGATATGGTCTTTTGAAGAAAGAACCATACAGTTTTGAGTGGACCTGTCCAGTCAGTGCAAGCATTTGTCAGTTAACATGTAGCTCGACTTATAACCCAAGGAGCTCAACGAAACGACGAACAATACCAAAGAAAGGACATTTGGGTAGGTCGCTTAGAGTACTCAAACTGTCAGACAGTTGTGGGAAAAAATAAACAAAAAATATAAATGTGACCCACATGGTCCCCACATTCACAATAATGATATAAAATTCATAACAAGTTCTATTCAAAAATAATGTAAATAAAAATCACAAAAATCATTAAAAGGTACAATGATGATAAAAAAAAACTAAAATACTTAACAAAAATAAGTATTCATGTCAAATCAGTAAATGTCAAATAAAAAAATAATAAAATACATGTCAAAACATTACATGTCAGAGTGTATAAACAATAATAAAATACATGTCAAAACATTAAATGTCAGAGTGTATAAAAAAAGGAAAAGAAAAAATAAAAAAAGGAATAAATAATAAACAAGCGAAGTCCGAAGCTTCGACATTCACAGAGCAAATTTCATTGGAGCAGCTTAATCCCAAGCCTTTTTATCTTCGAGATAGTGATTAACATGATAGTAGGCTTTCAGGCACAGCTTCCGTTTTATAAACGATTTGAATTTATTTAGGCTTAGTGCTTGAATTTGGCTCGGAAGTTTATTGTAAAAACGTATACATTGGCATCTGAACGTACCCCCTATTTTTTTGAGCCTCGTTGCAGGAACAACAAATTTGTGTTTGTTCCTCGTATTTATGTTGTGGATATCACTGTATTTTTTAAACAAATTAATATTTTTGTGTGCGTACAAAAGGTTTTCATAAATAAACTGAGAAGGGACAGTAAGAACATTAATCTCTTTAAATTTTTCTCTGAGGGAGTATCTGGGACTTAATTTATAAATTGAACGAATTGCCCTTTTTTGCAAAACAAATATTGTCTGAATATCGGCGGCATTGCCCCACAAGAGAATACCGTACGACATCACGCTATGGAAATAACTAAAGTAAACTAAACGGGCTGTCTCTAAATCAGTTAACTCACGAATCCTTCTAACGGCGTATGCTGCAGAGCTAAGTTTTTTTGACAATTTGTCTATATGCGGGCCCCACTGAAGCTTGGCATCCAAAGTTATGCCTAGGAACACTGTGCTATCTTCCGGTTTCAACTCTTCATCCTTAATTAGTACAGTAGTTTTCACTTGTCTTACATGGGGTATCGTAAATTTAATACATTTAGTTTTTTTTTCTCATTTAGGAGTAGATTATTAACATTAAACCAATTAACGACTTTTGCCAGGGCGCTATTAACATCATCCGTAACTAACTGCTGACGTTTGAGTTTAAATAAAAGAGAAGAAGAGAGATAGCCGTAGGCATTTAATTATTTTGGTACCTAATTGTTTTTCTCATAAGAATTTCGCGTGTTTTTTGTTCGGGGGGTTTCGCGTACTCTTTATCATTTATCTTTAAGAATGGGTCTTTCGTTTCTTCTGAGTTTCGATCGGATTGCCTTTGTGAGTGCCGCTACTTTAAGACAGTAAGTCATTGCAGGTTCTATGACCATATTATAGATAAAACGCGCGATATTCCACTCCATTTACGAGTTTTTAATGAAGTATATTAAAAATAGCCGTAACAAAACAACTCATAGAATAGGAAAACATTAATTCAGTGGGTATTGCTGCTTAGATGACAAAAATGTTTTCGAATACATCATTCTCCTTATCACAATTAATTTGGGGTTGCCGCAGTATGTCTTCTTCTTCCATACTACTCTATTATTCGCCATCTTATCACCTCTTTTCTCGCCATATCATCTTTCCAGTCTATCTATCGTTGTTATGGTCTGCCTCTACTCTTATACTCATCCACATTCATACTCAAAACTTTCCTTATTCCTCCACATCCCATGCCTATAATAATGTTTTCGAACACTAAGCCTAAGTAAATATTGAAAACCAAAACCTAGTCTTATAAACGTGCAGTTGAATAAAGGGCAAGATTTACAAATTATTATTAAGGCTGGAGTCTTGCAAAATTCACTCGCTGCGAATTATTTGCGCAACAAAGTTTTTTTTTTTTAAACAAACGGATGAAATAACACGAAATATTATTATTGCACATAAGTAACCATAATATAAGTAACAGCTAGTTATTTTTTTAAGTTCATTTAAGTGGATTATGTTAGGTAAATCAAGCGCTAGATACAGGTCTTTCGTGACCAACATCATTTCGAGTTGTGTTTGCGCGCTTAGTTTATGGCAATAAAGAATTAATTTACAAATCTGTTCAGCGCATAATGACAACATACTCGTCTTCAAAATGCGCTGATTAGTTTTTTGTAATTATCTTTCATTTTCTTAATTCAGAGGTCACAATTTCATCAAAATTCTCTGTTTTAAATCAAATACAATAAAAATTGCACCTAAATCACCTTACTCTAACAATAATAATAATCTCAAAAGACCTACAAAAAAAGAGTTTATAAACAAGAATTGCAAGGGATTTCTTGTAGGTCTTTTGAGATTATTATTATTGTTAAAGTAAGGTGATTTAGGTGCAATTTTTTTTTGTATTTGATTTATTGAACTCTTGGCATCAAAATAATTTAATTATTACATACTTACGATGCATAGTTTTTATGAAACAACCCGTTTATTAAGAGATAAAAACAGAGAATGTTGATGAAATTGTGACCTCTGAATTAAGAAAATGAACGATAATTAGAAAAAAATAATCAGCGCATTTTGAAGACGAGTATGTTGAGGTCATTATGCGCTAAACAGATTTGTAAATTAAGGTGATATGTTGAAAAACACGTGTTTTTTCTATTTCGTGTAACTTGTTGAGTATGTGGAATACGGATTTAACATTTTGGTATATGCTTTCTGATTCTTTGGTCGAGTATCGTGTAAAAGGAATACACGATTAAATGAATTTTTCTCGATGCAAAAAAATTGCAAAGTTATATCTAATTTTTTACTTTTTTCGACATCATGGCGTAACGTTTAAGGATTATTCAATGAAATTTACTTTAAAACGTAGATAATTATTGTATCAAACTTTACTCAAAGTAGTTTTAAATTTAATTCTTTATTTTGTTAAAAAAAAGAGTATATTCCTTTTGGCACAAACGTCGTTTTACTCCGAGCGCACGCACATTATAGCCATCTCTCTTCTTTTGCGTTTCAAAAGTAATTGCATCACTTTCGCTCGCTTAGTAGAGCAGTCGCCCGGTGCGAGGTATCGATGTAGGCCCTGTTTATTGCCATAAACTAAGCGCGCAAACACAACTCGAAATGTTGTTGGGCACGAAAGACCTGTATCTAACGCTTGATTTACCTAACATAATCCACTTAAATTAACTTAAAAAAAATAACCAGCTATTACTTATATTATGGTTACTTATGTGCAATAATAATATTTCGTGTTATTTGATCCGTTTGTTTAAAAAAAATATATACTTTGTTGCGCAAATAATTCGCAGCGAGTGAATTTTGCAAGACTCCAGCCTTAAGAGTCAAACGAGCGTACTTTTGTGAATCGCGTAAATTCGGTTTCATCCATAGTTGGACTAATTTTACGTCGCCGCGTGACACAACCCAGACTTCTCTTAAGAAAATTTGGCGTAATTTACGCGACTCATAACTCATATACGTTCGTTTGGTCTCACCTAAAGACTAGACATTATTAATATTCAGATTTATTAATCAGCTAAGTCATTATTTTGGAATTCCTTTAAAAAAATAATAAGACAAGAAGTAACCAATCAAAATACGATTCGACAACACAATCCTTTATAAATAAATCTCTTAAAAGGATAGAGAAGAGGTTTTTAAAGATTCAGTTATGCTTAAGTACATCAAACAAGGCATAACTGAATGCGTGTGGGCGGCCCTTAAACGGCTTAGGGTTTTATCCAAAGAGTATTCCGTTACCAGTGTAAGAAATATTTGAGGTCTTTGTATTTGTGCCTACTTAAAGATAGTTTGTTATGTTTGATTTTAGTTTTATAACTACATACAAATATATTTGTAACTAGCTGACGTCCCGCGGATTCACCCGCGTAGTTCCCGTTCCCGTGGAAGTACGGGAATAAAATATAGCCTATAGCACTCACGAATAATGTAGCTTTTTACCAGTGAAACAATTTTTAAAATTGGTTCATTACTTCCGGAGATTACCCCCTACATACAAACTTTCAAACATACAAACTTACAAACAAATGTTACCTCTTTATAATAATAGTATAGATATACGTATAGATGTAGCTCAATGATTGTACAAAGAAAAGCACGTGGAAAAAATGTTTATTTCTTATTTGAACCTGTGTATTTTCGTATATACTTAGTCGAATTTCCTAAAAAAATTGCCTGAAAATGTGTTTCCATTTCTGTATTTTAGTTAAAATTCCAAAAGAAGAACAAACAAGAACTGGTGGTGGTAATGATTATAAATATTCATGTTTTGCTCAAAAATCTTCTCATAATAATAGATACTTTGTTATGTAAACCTTATATTTAATCATGGTGGTTTCTGTAGCCAGAATAATTAGGTGCCGTCTCTATGGACTCTATTATAGTGTAAGAGCACGTCTGCACAGTACGGGAAGTATGAGTACACTAAAAAGGACCCGTACTGTGTACACCGCCTTAGCGTTGATCACTGACCAATAGCAGTTAAAAAATTGTGTGAGTGAGATAGCGCTCTACTAACTCGTCTCCGTGAATACACTATAATTGCGGTTTATTCACTACGACGAAAAAAATAAAAAAAACCCGTAGAAATGGCGCCATAAGAATGAAAATTTCTGATGGATTGATCAACTTTTTAGGCAAATAAAACTACAAGTTATAATTATTTATCAAAATAAATAAAAAACGGCCGCACAAAATGGAACAACACGTTTCTACTTACCAATAATAAAACTTCCCAAAAGTATTTAAGTCTCGTTAAATTACCTAATACGATTCGGCGAATTATAAAAAAGGGAGCTTTACAAACAATGGAAAATGAATTCGGCCAATTTTTCAATTCAAAGTTAAAGGTCCGATTCAGTAGGTAGATTGAATTGCTCGGACTGTTACTAACTAACTTTGGTTGGAAAGTTACTTCATTAATGAACTGTTCAGTAACTCTGTTAGTTAGAAACGTAGGGACTTTCTAATTGTTATATTTCTATAGTTACTTTTTCACAGAAATGATACATAGCTGTTTGTCTCTCTTCTCTAGAATCAATGATCTTGAAATCAATGAAACAACTAAATGACAATATTATATTTTTAGGGATCCACACGTCCAAATGAAACACGGTATGTAGGGCATCTCGCAGTTCAGTCTCTGAGACTGGCTACTGCTTAACCGGGCTAGTCCTGTGGATGCCTTGAATGTAAGGCCTCCAGCCAGGGGCATAACTTAAAGCTAAGCGACCGCGCCTAAAGGCACCCCCTGTGGGGTACGAACCTCGGCTTAGGGCATCGCTGGGGGGCAGCAAGAGGACGGCTGGATCTGAGTTATTATTAATTAGGGGCTAATTTAAAATTACTGGCTCAGCATCGCGGGCTGGCTCGAGCAAGGGTCGGGGGGGGGGGGGGTCGCATTTAGCCGGTTTTTTGTCAGGATTTATGTGGCACAAGATGTGGGTCCGGTTCCGAGGTCAGGAAAAGTGAAAACCTGGAGCCTGCATTTTCACCCGGAGTGCTGCAAAAGGCTCGCCCCCTAGTAATGTTAATTAGATAAATGGCAAAATATGGGTGTACTTATAAGGCACATCAGCTCTGCCTATCCCTTTGAGGATTACAGGCGTGTTAAAAATGCAACACTACACAACGAACTAATAAATAAACGACGAAGGAAGCAACCCCCATTGAATTTTTCAAAACAAATGCAGTCACTGACATTAAAAGAATATCCAAGTAGGGGAGACCGGGGCGCGACTTAACAAAATTTATATTTTCAGTTGTAGCTTCAAAACGCCTAAACATTTTGAAATGATTTTTGTGTCAAATGGTGTCCAAACTATTCAGTAACCATATCGTTAGTTTTAATTTGACAAGAAATTGGTACCTTTTTAAAAAAGTCGATTTTACTCAGAAAAGTCAGAAATTAATACTTACCCCGCGATCGGGGCTACAATTAACGGTTCCGAGGTAAGTATTAACAAAAGGGGCAACAATTAACACTGTAAGATTTTCCTCTATAAATAAAGAAAACGCAAAAATACAATGACATTTTTTTATGCAATGCAATAAACATTAGGCTTAGACAATATAGCACTTTGTCCCTGCAACAGCGATATAAGTTTATAGAGAAAGAAACCCAAACAAAACCTCTCTATAAAATAACAAAAAATTCTTATAAACAGTTACATTTACTGTTGAAGGAAATGCTAGTTTTCAATAATCACAATGTTCACTTATTGGAACAATAATTAACATTATGCTTAAAAATTGTAACACTCCGTTAAACAATAATATTTCAGCTATATCAATGAATAGACACAAAAACTCAAACAAAACCTCTTCGTAGAAGAAAAAAAAATCAACAAATCTTTAAATAATTTATAATTATTTTCTGTCATTATTATCAGTCTTCTTAGTACTTTCATCAAACTTATGAGTGTTATCAAATAACAATATTTGTATAATATAATAACAATAATCACCTTAAATGAGGTAGCTTAGAGCCTTCCACGATTCTGGCAAGTTCGGGATTTTGTAAAAAACGGCACACTGGCGGTCATTTTTTTTTACTTCCGCAGGAAGTTTCCGTTTTTTTTTACTCGAAATAAATACTGGAGCACTCAGAAGAAAATATTAACCGGGTCTTTTTGAAGCCTACTTCTACTGAAACTCCTGCTTTCTTCATTTTCACAAAATTGAACAGCAAAACGTGAAATTCTGAGGCTACTTCTCTGTAGTTCCTCTTCTTGTCCATTATTTCTAAAGCAGCTGATTCGTAGGTCGCCAGCGAAGTCATGCCTCAAGTAGTTTTCCACTTGTAATTCCTCATGTTGTAACGTTTAAGATAAATAAATAATTAGGTACCGTGTTGAATAACAGCTCTTTAAAGTTAGGACAGATGGACGGACAGACGGACGGACAGCGTAGGCTTAGTAATAGGTTCCTGTTGGGCACCCTTCTGGTACGGAACCAAAAGTGAATCCAAAGGTATATACTGTTAATACTAACCCCACATATGGGGTAAGAATTAACATGTTAATACTAGCCCCGTATGTTTTGTTAATTTTAGCCTCATAGGTACCTTTTCAATAAAAAAAATAATAATTACGAAATAGTGTACATTTAGCGTTAATAAAGTTATGTAACATTATTAAGAATAAAACAAGCTACGGGGAAAAAAATAAAAATAAAGTCAAAATCAAATATACAACACGTAAATCAAAAAACAGTAAAGTGAAAAAAGTTCGTTACCTGGCCAAAATAGACGCACAACACAGAACTCACATCCACAGCGCACTGAGCTGGACTTATGGGTTTCAACCTGTAGACTGCTGTTATAGGGACAAATTTTAGGAACCACTAGTGACGTGCTGTTTATAGTTTTTTAGATATTCGCTTGTTAATACTTACCTCTGTTAATTGAAGCCCCGGCCTCCCCTACACTCAATGGCACGATAATAGGGTATACGCATGATTTTTTTTATCACTAAAAACAAATTTGGAGTGATAAAAAAAATCATGCATAAGTACTTAATAACATCAGAAACAGCAAAGTGAAATTATTTTTAGGGTTCCGTACCCAAAGGGTAAAAACGGAACCCTATTACTAAGACTTCGCTGTCTGTCCGTCTGTCTGTCACCAGGCTGTATCTCATGAACCGTGACAGCTAGACAGTTGAAATTTTCACAGATGATGTATTTCTGTTGCCGCTATACCAACAAATACTATATATAGTCAATGGTACGGAAACCTTCGTGTGCGAGTCCGACTCGCACTTGGCCGGTTTTTTTTAATATTTATAAAAATTACTAAGTTATAAGCATTTGAAACTGCTTATTAGACAGAGAGATCCGATAAAGCGCAGGACGTCATTCTCTGCATCGACGTACAAAATTCATACTAAATTCCGTTTATCTAAAAAGAGATAGAAACAAAAGTTTAAATGGTTATAACTTTTGTGTTGTTTGGCCGATTTATGTCTTGTTTTCGCTTTTTGTCATTATTTTTATAGTACTTTAACATTCCGTATCTAAATAAAAAAAATATGCATATTCCCTATTGCAACACTTGAACAACAAAGTCCCTCCTTACTGGTGCAGAATAAAGGGATGTCTAAGTGAAATTGTTTCTTGTGCGTGAAGTCGTCTGTACAAAAGGCATCGATGTCGTGGTTTCACAGCATTTTTTATGTAAATGACGTGTTATTACTGCGATTAAACCCCTTTGTCCAACGGAACTGTCTGGGAAGCGTTCGTTCGGTTTAAGTGACATCCTTGGTCGTTTGTGTAGCTTTTATTATTTATGTGACAGCTCTGTTTTGTAACGGCTTTTATGCGGCGGAATATTAGGTAGTTGAATATTTGACTTGAGATCTTTAGATATAATCCTTTATGTAGGTAAAACATTGTTGTGGTTAAGTTTCTAATTAGCCAAATTGCTTATACTACTACTCGTAAATTGATGCATGCAACTTTTTCATAATACTAAAGTGCCTGTAACTGGCCTAATTGAAATAAATGCTTTGATTTTGAATGATTTGATTTTTTATAGTAGGCTGTTCAAAATCAAAATAGATGAAGTTGGTTCCGACATCCGACTACTCTAAAAATAAATATCGAACAAGAGGTCACAGATTTTTTTTAGTCCAGGCGTTGTCTTGATCAAGTAGATTGACAAGTTAGATTCCAATGCAAAAACAAGAAATATTACACGTTGCGAATAACCCTAGTTCTGTACAAATAACACCAAACTAATATTCGTTCCTTTATGAGATAAATAATATATAGTATTCCAAAATCGAACTCCCACGCTACGGCTCAAGAATTTCTCAAACGCTTTGTACCTGCACGCTTCTTTACCCCTGATAAATCCTAGTTCAGCCTTGGTAAAGCGTTCCCAATTCAAACACCTGAAAAGATCAAGGAATTTGTGATAGGAAATATTGTTTTTTTTTTCTTGCAAAAGGAGAGGTCATATTTTGTTTCGTGCCAATGCAAAAAGTTGGCATAAAAAAAGATGGTGGACAGGGACATGACGCAAAAAGAGCACGTCGTGACATACGCGGTGTTGTCGTCACAGTGGGTGAATTGAAGTTATCGTTAAGAGGGCCCGTCCCGGCCCGCCTTTCATCAACGCGAGCATGGTCGAAAAGCTTGTTGTTTCATCTAGAGCCACAGCGGTGGTGCTCGTATTCTTTCAACTCCCATGTCTTACCTAGCCCCGAATCCGCACTACTTGCCTCCCGCGTACCTCATAAAGCCTAACGCGGGGACTTTGAACGAAAAATATTGTTCGAAAATTTATAAAACTTGTTCCAGGAAATACGTGTTTTTGAATTAGTCTTACAAGTATGTGAAATAAATATTTGTTATTTAGAATCTCCACTAAATTTGCAAGGCTTCTATCAGGATGCTTTCTTTACTTTTACATTTATAAGTACATTATGAACGGCCAAAGTTGAGGTAAAAGTTGATAAAACCAGCAATTTTTGGAGGCTTATACTGAATTTGTTTCTAAAAATTTTTATTTTCTGCTTCGATAGAAGCCTAGTTATAGTCCACAAGATACCTATTAGTTCAAAAAAATCAAAGATGTATGTCTAACAACGGCATAATCACGCACGAGCTATAGTCAAAATTTTCGCGAAAAGTATGGCGGGTTGGCCGCTCTTAAGACAGCTGCCTTCTCATGGTAAGCAATGATGCAGTCATCGAGCACATACCCCAATAGAGCGGTAATGTCGAGCCATCCGCCTCCGCAACTAAAAGTGATTTGTCATAGATGTGTTTGTGAACAGTGAGAGCGAGAGAGAGAGAGTGTTATTTGACCTTGGGTCAGCCAATCAGAGTGTAGTCAACGCAATGTGAGAAGCTGTGAGTTAGCGGAATTGTTTTCAAACAAAATAAGTAACATTTTCTGCTTTTTTGGGGTATGTGATCGATGGATGCAGTCAACGATGGTGCCCGCTTAAACAGAATTCTTGAATGAATAACTTTTCCGTCAAGAATTGGAGACACCTCAGGACATACCTAGAGCTACCGGGAAATTCAGCACCCCTAGCCAATTTGACAATCTACAATCGTTAACGCTAGTAGAAAACTATTCAAATGAATGGGAATGACATCATCTCAACGTTAAATCACGTGACCAACACAAACGAATAGAAAATTCGTAGACAAGTTTACATCGTTCAAAATGATAGAATAGAATGTTATCGTTTCTACAATGTTGATCGCTAAACTCTTGGGTAGGTACGCTCGCTATAGACTAAAGTGTAGGTTTTTTCTACAGACAATAAAGAACGAGCGATCGACTCAGTCGTGTCAACTTGGCTACCAATTTAGCGCTTTCTACAATCGCTTACGCCGAGTCGTTTACGATAGTAGAAAGAGAATCGATACGTAACGTTTGTAACTTGGCTAGGGGTGCAGGCTACGTTAAAAGTTCCTTTCCATAGCGATACTCACAATTAAGATACTAAATATAGTTAAACTATGAAGTTTTCTTGAAAAAAATTGCGCCATTTTTGGTTTTTTGATACAAGTCTGAAAACAATCGCGAACAGCGCTCCCTTATCAATGTCATTCAATCGCCAACAAAATATTGTAGCTACATAATTAAATGAGGGGTTTTCTTTTTGAGGTATTAAAAAAACTTAGTTTCCAAGATCTCTGCCTCTCCGACGCCAAGCGCGCGGATTTGCAAATACCGTAACCGCTCACATGCAAAAATTTTTGCAAGTTTTCAAAACATTTTCTGCCCGTTCCGATAAAAACACCTGTAGCTCAAAAACTACAAGTCCTAGAGCAATTACAAAAATACTGTTGTCAAGCTGATTAGATAAGGAATCTACTTATCTAGAAATCAAAATGAAATACTTTAATTATATACTCCAAGTCATAATGTATAGCAAAAAATAGTTACAAAAACTGATATTTCGCTAGAAATATCAGTTTTCTCTTAGTTTTTTATCCATTTTAACATTAAAGAAATAAACTAGACTATATTTCCTTTCCAACAAGACCACAATCTCATTTATAGCTCAATAGCATCATATCTAAATATACTTATGAAACTAGATACTCACTGTTTGTTTACATCTGGGAACTAATTTTTGGCAGCCGGTGTTGGATGAAAAAACACACAAACCCACATGTTTTTTGGTGTAGATAGTTGAACAATCTAATCACCTCACTAATTAAGCACTGCTTTTCCCATTTCACACACGTTTTAGTCACTAAATCACGTATTTCTTCACACAACACAATCACTATAGGTACATATAATAACTACTTTTTCACGGGCGAAATATTGCAACTTCGAGATTCCAAAACGAATTTACGTTGACAAAATAATGAAGCACGGTTCTCAAGGATAATTTTGATATATAATAGTATCAGCTACCATTAAAAATACCAGAGTTATCAACGACATTTGCTGCGAAGGGAAATTCGAGTGTTCACCGTCTGTCAAATGAAAGTTTTTTTTTTTTTCGGCAAATTGTCTATGGAGTAGTGTTGCGATGTTCGATTTTATTATTGAGGAATTTAGTAACGAATTGAACACAGAGGTATAAGCTCTAGAGGAGACAGTTTTAGACGGTTTTTAATGCAGTTTTTTGGGAGGCGGGTGCGCGTAGTAATATCGTGACAGATAGCGTTTATGTATAGGACAGCGATATACAATGTGTGACAGATAGCATGACGTATGAACTGACTATGATAGTTGGTGCCAAAGCCAAAACGCTTGAAAAAAAATCATTGCGTCACGTCACAATCATACGTTCGTTGACTGACACTTTCGTTTGCTTTACTTTCCGAATTTATCCTAATTTTTTCGCGCTTTGTTAAAATAAGTTTTTTTAGATTCCGTTCCTTGCATTATCATACTAAATTCAGCGCCATCTATCCAGCGACTAGGGAAGAGCTAAAAAGAAAATCCCTCATTCGGTTTTTGACAGGTATTTTTTTTTATTTTGCAGATTTGGCTTTAAGCAACTTGTTTTCCAAATCAATTTTTAATTAGTTTCCAAACTTTTTCTCGTGATGACGTTACAGATGAGGCTGAAGATTTTGTTGTACATATTTGATGTTTATTGCTACGTAATAGAAACTTCAAACTTGACACTTGTCAAATACACCGTAAAGTAGCCTCAATCAGCTCAACATTTGGAGGAAATTTGAAAATTAAATTCAAACGGTTTCAAAAAGGGTTTCAAGTATTTTTGTTAAAATCAACATCCAACTGTCATGATTTTCAAAAATATTATGTAGGGTTTCAAAGATTTAAATAATTCGTTTTATATTTGAGAAATGACAACACTGCCTAGCCGTCAATGTTGAAGCGGGAAGGGGTAGTTTATAAAACATGACACTCGACCGAGAGAGCTCTGTTCATTGGGAGAAATTGTGGTGTTAAGACTAACAGTCGAATCTATGTCTGATAAGTGTTGTAATTAATGCATTTTGTATAAAACGTGAAGTAATGTAGAATTGTGTAATACCAAATAATTTGAAAAGAGTAACCATGGAGTTTCTTGCCGGTTCTTCTCCATGGAAGCCACCAACCGAACCGTGCACCCTTGTCGACGTTCTTAAGTGCCCATCCAGGCCTATGTGGAATGAAATACTTGGATTTGAATATACTGAAGAGTTGACTGGAGCTACAGTGGTTTTTATTACAGTTCAGAAGTGACAAGAACCACGAGCCATCTCTTAGCGAAATAGTAAGTAATTTGTTTCCTTTTCTTTACCCTAATTAGATGTATACTTACTGTTAAATTTCTAAAAAAAAAAAAGGGAGGGTGGAAATTTAACAAATAAACTTTCACGTATGCACAGTGTTTTACACCATGGAGATTATTGTTATAACACGAAATAGAGAAAGATTTCTACCCCGCTAAAAAGTTCACGTGATTCAACTATGCAGAAAGTATACATAATTATTAAGAACTGTGTTCTGACTCGCATTGCTCGAATTTATTACTCGGAATTCTCTGAAGTTGATTTATTTAACTCTAATAAACCGACTTAAAAAAAAAACGAATAGTGAACAATCTTCTTCTTCTTGTACTATCTTTTATTCAACCGTTTTTTGTTTAAAATTTTTCAAAATTGTATTCCAGTTCTAAAAATAACTTAAAAATTATGTTGTATCGTATTTTTGTATTGTATTTTTATTTTTTTTAAATATCTGGCATTAGTCCGTTCGCATGTATTATATATATATATATCCCAGTTACACAGGGAATGCTATAATTGGCCATAATAACTGTCACAAGCATATTTTGTAAAATATTTTTATGTATCGCTGTTGGTTAGTTAAATAAATAAAAATAAAATAATTATGGCATTTAATATATGAGTTTAACAATGCAGCCATGAAGATGTGTTGATTTTACATGTTAACATCCATTCTAAAGAACCATGTGTGAGTGTTGTTAATAAACCATGTAGGTTTACATGTAGTGTCATGCCATGTAGGTAGAGATAGGGATACTCGTAGTCGTTAAACTATTAATATTTGCTCGATAAAAAATAAAATAAAAAAAAAAACAAAAACTGTTACACGTTTTGAAGTATTTTGAAGAATTTAGCATGAGGCATTTATGAGAATGATTACCCACAATGTTTATTATAAAATTCTAAATTGTTTTTGCTATTATGTACATAGCTATGCCGTCATAGGCCTCTGCACCGGGATTTAAATGAGCAACATTGGTAGTGCCAGTGTAACATGCTTTATTTATGATTATTTACAAGCATCCAGAGGTAAATGTCAATAAATTATTATTCTAGCCATGGTAATTTCCTAAATGGATACCCAGTGAACTATGTTGGTTCATAGGGTCTTTGTCAAGAGACGTACCTAGTGATTTCGCTGGATATTTCAGTGGGTACTTGTTCCTGCTGATTTATCACAGTGAATCGGTCGTCAGATCCATGATAATGATGATGATAATGATAATGTGAACTAAGTGTGTTCACAGGCGACTTGGTTAGTTCACTTGATTTTATGCAGGTTTGTCCTGTTGATTTATCACAGTGAATCGGTCGTCGGATCCATGTTAGGCGACTTGGTTAGTTCACTTGATTTTAGGTAGGTATGACCTACTGATTTATCACAGTGAATCGGTCGTCGGATCCATGATAATGATGATGATAATGATAATGTGAACTAAGTGTGTTCACAGGCGACTTGGTTAGTTCACTTGATTTTATGCAGGTTTGTCCTGTTGATTTATCACAGTGAGTCGGTCGTCGGATCCATGTTAGGCGACTTGGTTAGTTCACTTGATTTTAGGTAGGTATGACCTACTGATTTATCACAGTGAATCGGTCGTCGGATCCATGATGATGATGATGATAATGATAATGTGAACTAAGTGTGTTCACAGGCGACTTGGTTAGTTCACTTGATTTTATGCAGGTTTGTCCTGTTGATTTATCACAGTGAGTCGGTCGTCGGATCCATGTTAGGCGACTTGGTTAGTTCACTTGATTTTAGGTAGGTATGACCTACTGATTTATCACAGTGAATCGGTCGTCGGATCCATGATAATGATGATGATAATGATAACGTGAACTAAGTGTGTTCACAGGCGACTTGGTTAGTTCACTTGATTTTATGCAGGTTTGTCCTGTTGATTTATCACAGTGAATCGGTCGTCGGATCCATGTTAGGCGACTTGGTTAGTTCACTTGATTTTATGCAGGTGTGTCCTACTGATTTATCACAGTGAATCGGTCGTCAGGCAGATGTTAACCCAGTGAACTAAATGTGTTCACAGGGCCTATGTTATGCGACTTAGTGTGTTCGCTGGATTTTTGTAAATGATAAATAATGAATGATAAATGATAAATGATAATTGATAAATGATAAATGATAATTGATAGATGATAAATGATAATTGATAGATGATAGATGATAAATGATAAATATTAAATGATGTTTATTTTGCAAGTAGGTTTTTACAAACACTTACACGTCATTTTTTAAACTTTAAATTAATTAATAATGGTGAGCAATGAATTATAGTGAGCAGTGAATTATAGTAGTTGTTTATTCCCTATCAATGTTACGGGTTATCTTTTCTTTTAATGGAGCCCGTGAGTTGCTCGCTGGATGCGTTAGGGGCGATGGATATTTTCTCAATGGATTATTGGGTGAGCTGCATACATTCATCGGATTTGAGCAGACTATAATATTTGCTTACTGGTTAATGACTCTTACAACGTTTAAATGAAGCGCAATAAATATATTGAATTCGAATGATTTTTAATTAAATAAATAAGAGACAGATTATGTCGATGAATATTGTACACATTTCAGAAATCAATAGGCGGTTATTGTTGAGGAACTTGACTGCTAAGCTGTACTTTTATGTAGAAGTACTAGCGGACGTCACAGTTTCGAGTACGGGTATAAAATATAGCTTTTGTTGCTCGCTGGTAATGTAGCTATCCATTGCTGAAAGAAAAATGTCCAGCAGTTTTTAAGTTTATTCGTTACATACAAAGATACAGATCTTTCCTCTTTAATAATCTTGGTATAGACTGACGTCTGACAATTAATGACATTGACGGATAAAAGCAAAAAGCAAAGCAAATTCACTTTCTAAAGAAAAGTTCGTAACTACTATTTAAGTCAGACTAAATAGCTCTCAATTCGAAGTCTAGTCATAATAATTATTATTAGTTTTCTCGATATTATCTTTTCAATTTTTGGTATTTGATAGAATATATATTAGTTAATTTTATCTGTATATGTGTATTAAAATCAATATAAGTATTGGTATTCTCGTTCCCAAAAAACTAGTTTTTTTATTATATTATTTTGTACCCTATCACAATGTTTTCCTATTTAACCCAAAGGTTGACTGGTAGAGAATGCCTTGTGGCATTAAGTCCGCCTATGTATCGCTACATAATTTCATGAGTCTTCTTACTCACTTTAAATCACTAAAGTGATAGTATAGCATGCACAACAAAATTATAAAACGATGTCTTATAAAATAGGCAAATGTAAAAAAAAAAATACCAGAAATAAAGGCAATTTGAATTCGAGTGTACCACTATTGTACATGAAGTTTAAATAAATAAATAAATAATAATAAATTAAACAACATTTTTGGAATACCCTCTGGGCCTTTGTGCCATACAAATAATTAATCAAACTAAATGTTGTGTTGCTAACAGCCTGTAAATGCCTAGCAAACAAATGACATTTTTGTGTTTTACATTGTTGGATTGCTCACTTATTGATTGATTAATTAATTTATATTGATATTTTAGTTCAATTTCTTATTTGTTTGTTTGACCAAGACCAACGTCTTATTTGACTTGATTTGGTAAATAGTATTGTGTGGTATATGTCTTTGATT